>CM073757.1:18274863-19474863 GCA_037127355.1 Schoenoplectus tabernaemontani | reverse complement strand
TAGCTCCTCAATAATAAATTTAAAGTGTATTTTATTATAAAATCGAGTCGGTCCTGACACTCTTCCCAACCCAAATTTGGATATTCATTTTTAACTTAAAATTTTCCTTGAGTTTCATAATATCATACAAATTATAGAAAACGGATAATATGCAATTTCAAATCTTAATTCAATTTAGTTATGTCTCGCTTAATTTGATCCATATAACAATCTGATTAATTATAATCTAAAAATCACATTATTTATATAGTAAAATTTCAAGGTACTTAATTAATACTAATATAATTTATTTAATACTAATTAATCTATCTAAGATAATCTATCCTAGATAATCTATCATGTAACTAATTATATTAGATTATTAAATACTACTTCCTCTATCCTATAACTAATTATATTAAATTATTAAATACTAATTAATCTATCTAAGATAATCTATCTATAACTAATTTTATTAATTATTAAATACTAATTAATCTATCTAAGATAATCTATCCTATAACTAATTATCTTAAATATTAATCTAATTAATGATCAAAATGAAATGCATATAAAGTGAAATGTGGATGATATGAACAAGTCTCAATATCAAAAGAAAAGAAAATAATATTTTAAAGTCATATCCTAAGAAATCGTAAATCTCGGTGCAATCCGCACTTTGAATATTTTGGCAAGGATATAGCGTCGATTGCTCGGTCTCACGGTGGCGCTCACGATCTCGTCGGCGTCTCATCCTGAGTGTACGTGATTGTCGGGTCGTCAAGATATTTCCGAGAACCTATAAAGTCAAAATAAATTAAATTGGCGAGTATCCTATTCGCGTTGGGTCTGGTTAGGTCAGGGTATACCGGACTCTCAATTGAAATCATCATTATTTAAGTTCGTATTTTAAGATTTTATTTATTTTGATTTAATATAATTGATTTAAATTTTATTTTGATTTATTAAGCTAACTAATCATTATCACTTAATTAAATTAAATTTATAATAAGGATAATTAATTATTTAAGAATAGAGCAATTAATTAATATATAATATTTTATATTTAATATTATTCTTATTAAAAATAGAGAAATTGATTAATATATAAATATTTATATATTTATAAGTATTATTCCATTATTAAATAGATGGATTAATATATATTTATATATTAGTTAATGTTATTCAATTATTAAAATAGAGAAATTAATTAATATGTATATTATATTATACATTATTATTATCCTTTAGTTATTATTTTATAACCCCTAATTATTTATATCATATTCTTTAATTATATCTCATTTTATATTTTAATATTATTAAAATATATTATATACAACTAGAATTAAAAATAATAAAAATCAAATTAAAAGAAAAGAAATTTAATTAAACTTAAATTTAATTAATGTTTTTATTTAATTAAACGTGTTGGTGTTTTAATGTGTTTGGGATCATAGTTTGCCTCCGAAACCACCATCAGTATCTTCGGATTTTCATTATTGAGGCGAGATCATGTAATCATTTCCCATATTTAAGTTTAAGTATTAATCAATTTATTAGCCGCGCACGTTTTAAATCATGGCACTTGCTAATTAATCAATTTCACTTTTATCTAAATCAACCTTTCAGCCCACTTGGTTCAGATCAATTCATTCTCCGAATCCGTTTAGATATAATTTCCCGCCAAGGTTTATTTTGTGCATACAACCCTCAAAAGAGATTATTACCACATTTATTAACCTTAGGCCCTCCATTTACCAGATTATACAATTTGGTCCTTAAATTATTTCTATCACTTTGATGGGCATTCATGACAACCAACAAAAACGAGAATATAGCACAAATTGAGCAGGACAACCCAACACACGGTCAAGCACAAAGGCAACATGAGGCATAATCGCGCATATATCCTTTTGACAAGATATTACCACAATTTCAAGTAACCGGCACAAGTCAGAACAAATAAGTCTATATCCTGCACAAGCAAGGACACAAGAGCCAACCAGCAACAGAAACCCACCCAGCCTTAACAAAAAGAGTTTACCAGCACAAGTTCAACAAGAAACGGACCCGATTATACAGATCGACAAGGACTACCGGCAAGACGGGGCCCCACGCGTCGTCATCGTACCGATTGGTGCCAGTACCAAGACCCAAAAAGCAGTTGCAAAGTCATCACAAATCAAACCAAGCAACCCCGATTTGTCATATCAACACCTAAATTCAGAAATTAACGTGTACAAGCACGGCGCCAGCACACAACAACCACCCTAAACAAGAATCAAGTAAGAACAACCACAACACAAGCTCGAGATCGGCGACGAGAGGCAAACCCGAGTTAAGAACAGCAAGGAGCAGGGTCGGTACACAATAACACAAATCGGCACCATAGCACAAGATGGTACCAGTATACAATTCATCGCCAATTTCGGTATAATTTCTCAAGAGAAAGGCAACATCAGGATTAACAAAACCACATGAGCAACAAGACAGCAAAAAGGGAGTTTACCAGCATAATTCAAATAAGAAACGAGAATCGACGAAGGATTACGGCAAGTCGAGCGACACCTTGCATCACTGGTACCGATTGGTACCAGTGTACCAAGGCATGGCCAACCACAACTAACATAGCAAGATAGTAGCAGCAACAGAGAAAGGCACAAATCAGCACAAGTCGGAGGCTATACACCGCATGGAACAAACAATTAGAACAAGGCAGCACACATGCAAAATAAAACCACATGATAGCCCACAAGAAAATATACTGGTACGGGGCTCAACCCACACAGCCGAAAATAAGAGAGATGTTACCGGAATTTATCAAGGTAGTAAGAAGGCAAGGAGGTTGTGCTCGGTTTAGAAGCAAGAGGGGAGGCAGCGACGGGAGGTGATTGGGGCCGGAAGTGCCCCTAATGGCCGAAGGGTGCTCAGTCGCTAGGGTAAGTGGCAGCTTCGCACGGCTCTGTTGGGCTTGGCCCTTGCTGATCTCAAGGGTTGCTGAGGCCGCGATGGAGGGTAGTGCGCTTGAGGGCGAGGTGGCTAACCGACCTGAGGTCGGTTGAAGGGTGGTGTTGCGCGGCCAACTCGTGAGTCAAGGGTGAGGCGACAGTGTGCGAGTAGGAGAGGAGCTTGTCGTCGGGTGTCGATTGAGAGGCGGGGAGTAGCGATCTCCATTTGGAGATGAGGGGCCGCTTGTGTGGGTCGGCGTCGACAAGAAAGAGAGGAAGGGAGAGTCAGTGTGTCGGAAAAAAAAAAATAGAAATGGCGATCGGGAGACGCGGAAATTTGGGCGAGATCTTCTCGCTAGAGAGAGAAACGTAGAGATAAGACCCGTGAGTAGAGAAGAGAGGGCAGGGTTTGATAGTCACAGGGATTCGGTAGGATGGGATTGAGAGAGACAAATGCAGAATCAAAGTCAAAAATCTGGGAAATGAAAGAAGAAAAATTAGGGAAGGAATAGTTTGAGTTTGGTTATGATTTTCTATGACCGGATCGGTATAGTCATTTGCATAGCTGTTAAATTCTCAAGTATGTTTACTAAATCGATTCATCCATCTTCAATGTAATCTGGTTGTACATCTTGATAATATTTGTTAAACTCATATTTCTTAATTATTCGTTTAGACTTCACTAACTCGTGTTTCTTTCAAACAAAATTTGATTTATCATTTATTTTAAATTTTAAAGTTTATCTTTCGTAATTATTAACTAAATTGTTTTAATTGTATTTGGAATTGGGGTTTTATCTACTTGTTTATGTAAATCATCGATAACTAGTAAAATAACTTGTAATTTATTATAAGCTTTATTTATCTATTTATTTAATCATATATGTATATATATATATGATTAAATATGATTATGACTTAAATTATTGATTTAAGTTATTTCTTAATTTACGTTAAATTATTTTCATCATCATCTTAATTAAATATGATTATTACATATCTCAAAAATATTTTAAGTTCTCTGTGCGTAGAAATAAGCCAAAATTAACAGAGTGTATCGTTTTGTAATGCTTCATAAAGCGTTATAAAGATTCAATACACCTACTAAAAAATATTCTAAGTTCTTTGTGAGCATAAATAAGTTAAAATTAACATAGTGTATCATTATGTAACGCTTCATAAAGCGTTCAACGATTCATGAAACGTATAACGATTCACTGAATCATTATAACGTTTCTGAAGATTAGTAGACTTGTCAGAAGGTTGGTCAAATAAGTCAAAACATTGTAATATTTCTGTAAAACGTTCAACGTTTCTCTATATCGTTATAACGATTCATCCTATTCATTTTTGAACCATTATAACGTTTCTATATAATTCTGACAAGGGGTATTCTTGGAAACTCAAGACTCTCAATTCAGAAACGTTATAACAATTTATGAAAAGTTATAACGTTTCCAATCGAAAGAATACTAGATCTCTGTTAATGGCTTATAAAAGTGATGTTCTGGATGTAGAACAGTAATACAACAACAACAACAACAACAAAGCCTTTAATCCCAAATAAATTGGGGTAGGCTAGAAATGAAACCCAATCGAAAAACATAAGATCAAAGATCTCAAATATCAGTGATAATAATGAATATGATGGAAGAAAAAGAAAATAAATAAATAAAATAATAATAATAATATATAAATAAAGATGATAATGATAATGATAATATGTTATTATACAATAAACCTCTATTATAAAATCTATTTCTCAATCCTAAAATCCTATTTTAAAAACCTAATTCTAAATTCTAAATCCTAAAATTCTATCTAAACCTCTATTTCTGAAATCTATTTCTAAATTCTAAATCCTAAAATCCTAAAAAAATCTAAGAATATAAAGTCTATAACTCTACTATTAGACTCTAACTCCTAAATTATGGTTCAGGTACATGAATCGCTATCTTCCACGCACTCCTATCCAAAGCAAGCTCTTTGGGTATATTCCATTCCTTCAAATCTCTTTTTATTGCTTCCTCCCATGTCAGTCTCGGTCGACCTCTTCCTCTTTTTGTATTTTCAGGACGACTTAAAATACCGCCGCTAACGCGATGCTTCGGGAGGCCTTCGTTGGATATGACCAAACCATCGCAAACGATGTTGGACTAGCTTCTCTTGAATTGGTGCTACCCCAAGTTTGTCCCTAATATCATCATTTCTGATTCGATCTTTCCTTTTGTGGCCACATATCCAACGCAACATCCGCATTTCAGCTACACTCATCTTCTGGATGTGTTGTCCTTTTGTAGCCCAACATTCTGCGCCATACACTCATCTCCTGGATGTAGAACAGTAATGAAGTAAAAAAATATTTAACATCTCTAGCAACCCAGAGCACTCAACTGCAACCAAAAGAGCTCATTTTCTTTCCTTATAAGTTACAAGAATAAGAGATCTTGAATTAGCCAAATCAAAAAGAGTTCTTGTGCAATATTTAGCTCAACACTTCTTTGAGCTTTGTCTCAAATCTTTTCTCATCATTTTCTTTGAGTCTTGAGTGCTCTTTTGTTGTTCTCTTTTACGTTTTTAGTCTTCTTGTGCTTATATTGTAAAGAAACTAAAGCTTCTTGATTGTAACTGAATTTTAAGTAATAAATTGGCATCCTATTAGTAGGGTGAGACCCGGAGACGTAGGCATTTTAAGCCGAACTCCGTTAATATTTTCAGTGTTCTTTATAATTTCTGTACCTTAATGAAAATTGTCATTGTTGGTAATAACTATCAACCATTCCCTTTTAAATATCAATAATAATGTTGACTAAAATAAAAATAAAAAATCAACAATGATGATTATGATGGTGACCGCGCATAGTGACAAGTTCGTGATTCGGGAAACGTTCGGCGAGATCAAAAATCCGACGTTCGGGTATAATACGGGTATAATTCGGGAATAGTTTGTTTTATATAATATTAATGAAATATATATCATAATGATAAAATATTAAAAATATATTAAAAATATCAAATTTTATTTAAAATAATATATATTTATATTTTTTTCGAAGAATTCACGAATAAAACGTTTTCTTGACCCAAAAAATGCAATGTATATTAAACTGACGAATTATTCGTGAAACATCTGGTTATGGATGAAAAATAAATTATTTGCGAATAATTCGCAAATCATGTCACTGGGTTTCAAATAATTTTTTTTTTTTTGCTTTAAATGTGTTTATTAGATCTTATTGATCTGTCAAATAAGTTAAAAATAATTAAAAAAAAAATCATTCGAATATCTTGTCTCTCACTTATTTCTCTCCTCTCCGTTAGTCCATTAGTCATATTGACTGGCTGAACCGGCTGGTACGGAGCTATTCACCGCATATCACCGGTTAATGTTATTGTCTGAATGTCTGATTAAGGACTTGTTGGTCCGTTGACCGCCATCTATTAACCTTTTATGATACGAGTCGTCTATCATCTTCTATTCTATTTATTATTATTATTATTATTATTATTATTATTATTATTATTATTATTATTATATTACTTTCCACCCTCGGCGCTTTTTAACTTTAATTTGCTTTTCATTTTCTATTATGGCAGCTCAATTAATTGATTAAGCAAAGCCTAATTCACATTCTTTCACGTAATTCAATTTTTGAATTTACTATCTGGACCTTAGTTTTAAAGACCCCGTGAATTTAAACATTAATATTATGACTATTCTGACCTAAATTCAAATCCTATGGTCCGGATTGAAGCAGAACAAACTTAAATTTTGAGTTAATTCAGAGATACGCTTCCAAGACGCTTTAACTGTCTCTCAGGCAGCAGAATCCACATTTTATGATAGCTGTTTTAAAAGGCAGAAGAGAATAATTCACAAAGCATAAGAGAAGCTTCTGTGACAATAAGGAGATATAACTGTTGTATGGATAATATTACAGAAGCTTCTATGACAATAAAAAAAACAAATGTTGTATGAATAATATTGGTGTTATTATTATTGTTGTTATATATTGTCATTTAATGTATCAATTTCCTTTTTTCATAGGGGATGATGTTGAACTGGAGAATATGGTCAATCATTTTAACGAGAAAAAAATATATTTTGACTATAAATATTCTAATCCATTAGTCCTAGACTCCCAATTACCCCCATCTTTTTATACTTTTTGAGTAAATTACATAAATAACCCTTAAATATTACCATTTTATTAAATTGGTCTTTAAAGTTTCAAAAGTACCAAATTGATCCTTGAAGTATCACTTTTGTTACAAAATATTTAAAATATGATATTCTCATTTATCATAATATTACTTTTAGCATTGAAACTGAAATGAATGGAACAATAAAATTACTACATTAATATCACATTATTACAAATTGATTAATGTGGTATATTTAAGTCTTTTCATAAATTATAAAATATTTTATATTGTATGGATATTAATATAGATGTTCATTTTAACATTGATAACTATAGGAGTAATTGATATAAATAAAAAATTTAATAAGTAAAATGATAAATTAGTTAAATTTTAAGTATCAAAATGATATTTTTGAATTTAAAGATCAATTTGATAGTAAAATGATGTTTTAAGAATTAAATAAGTATTTTGAAACTTTAAACTTAATTTCATAAAAAATGGAGGAGGAGGCTTAACCTTCACCGGATCTGACTGTCGAAGCTACATCATCTCGGTGTTTCCTAGACACGTGTCGTGTTTGTGTTTGATGCTTAGAGATGACAGCACAACAACCTGCAGATTTTAATAATAATAAATTTTATTAAATTAATATTATTAAAAATAAGAGTGAGAAACGTAAAATTTCAAATATATGAATGGCGGCGCGCCAGTGGCGCGCGACATTATTTTTACGAAACGCGCCACTGCCAGTAGCGCGTTTGCTTCTTATATATACAAAACGCGTAGCGTCTCTCCATCTCACTTGCGCAGGGTTTGGACAAAACGCGCGATCACTTGCATTATTATTTGAAATTTTAAATATACGAATGACGCACGTCACGCTGCGCGTTGCATTATTTTTACAAAAAGCGCACCACGCGCCAAAGCGCGCGTTTGTTTCTTATATATACAAAACGCGCAGCGCCTCTCCATCTCACTTGCGTGGGGTTTGGACAAAACACGCGCATCAGTGGCGCGCTGCCATTTATATATTTGAAATTTTACGGTTCTCACTTTTATTTTTAATAATATTAATTTAATAATAATTATTATTAATAAAAACTGCAACAACGTGTGATAGAATCAATCAAGATATAATGATATATAGATTAGAGTGGGGCCCAACTCCTTTTTAGGTTAGGAGGTCCTCTCATAATTAATTACGGTTGCCATCGGGTACAGGGTGCTGCGGACAAACTTCCATAACCAGACGGATATGGATAAAACACTGTGGAAATTAATCTGGAAATCAAAAGGCATTGTATTGGGAGTTCGAATGTTTTTATGGGAGCAGTGGCGGATGCATAGTGTACCAGGGGGGGGGCAGCGGCCCCTCTGAATTTTGAAAAACAGTGCTTTTCGGTAATACTTTCGGTAGTTTGCCCCTCCTGGAAAATTTTTTTGCCCCCCCTGGATTGTCGATTAATTTAAGAATATATATTAAATTATTATTATTTTATTTAGTACCCGATTAGTTAATGGATTTAAACCCGATAAGCTATTACAATCCGATATTTGCCCCCCCGACTAAAATCCTACATCCGCCCATGTATGGGAGCATGTCGGGGTGCAATTCCATCACAGATTGTCACGTGGAAAATGAATACTTGATGTATAAGTTTAAGTTTTTCTTTTGCCCTGCTTCACGGACCACGTGGTTTGCAACTTTGTGTTTAATGTCACACTTGTATTATTTCTCAACACATGGTAGATCAGATTACTGAAATTAGAATAATTTTTGATGAGATAACAAAGGATCAGGATATCATTTATTTGAGAGAAGATTATCGATTAAGCCACCCCCAATTTGGGAGGTTAATGCCAATTCCCACTAGCATTTTGTTGACGAGTCAAGTGTGTTTGGAAGGAAGAAAGAAAAAAATATGATATTGTCAGTTTTTGTTCTCTGAGAATAGTGAATTTACTCCACTTTCAGTTATTTCAATTGTGGGCAAAGGTGGGTTGGGAAAAACCATCCTTTCATTAACTCGATGATATGTTATGAACGATTTGATTTAATCAGTTGGGTAAGTGTATGAGAGGATTTTGATGTGAAGGGGTATAACTAAAAATATTAAATATTTATTGTATTTTGACAATTAAAATAATTTTGAAGTGACGAGTAACAATGAATTTTGAAGTGATGTTTTTATAATTTTGATGTTTTAGAGTGGTATGTATATAATTTTCCCTTCAAAATAGTATGAAACCTACAAGTTATTTCCTCAAAAAAAAAATGATTGGGGAGAATTGCATGGATACCCTCTAAAATATTGAAACTAAGTACGTCCCATTTAAAAATTTATAGTACATATTTACCAAACTAATTTCCAGTGTACCCATTAAAAACTTCAAAATTATCAATATCTCCATCAAAACATTATAATATCTTATATCCCTATATATCAAAATTTCACTTTCTTTTTCATATCATCTTTTTTTATATAACTCACTTTTAATATATTATCAAACACTGAAATTACTCTTTTATCCTTCATTAAAAATGGAGTTGTCCATTTTATTTATTGTAGTCTTTTCTCCTCTCCCATGCACTTCTGCATAAAGACAGAATAAAATGTTAAAAACTCAAATTAAGACTTTAATAAATATCCCATGACTGCTAAATATTTGGTTTCACTAATCCCATTTGATAATAATATCCGAGCAACATAATTTATTTCACCTTCCTCGTTTTAATTTACAAAGAATTAATTTCAATTTCAAACGAATTGATTTTTTTATGATTGATATTCATGCTCAATGACTATATCTATAAAATTTTATTGAGAATATAATTTAAAAAAATATTTTGTTTTTCAATAAGGACAAATGAGGAATATGTGAGTATGGAGTCAGTTTAATTGGAAAAGATAATATATTAGATAAATATGAAATTTTATTTTGGGAAGGTAAATATGATATTATGAATTTTAGAGGTATCAGTACATAATTTTGAAGTATTAAAAGGGTATATGCAAAACTTCGCCAAATTGGGACCCCGCTACTTTTAGCAGCTTATAGATATCAATCAATAACTTTGATTAATTATCATGGGCTCATGAATCATGATAGATGCTTGATTTAATTAATTGAAGAGAGAGATGTGCCTTTGGAATTAGAGTATCTCTAAAGTACTCTACAGTAAATCTACAGTAAATTTAATTAAACCTACTGTTCGAACTCACTATGACTGTTAAATTTATAGAGTTGCCTGAATTTAATCTCTATCTTTAGATTTACGGGACCCACTTAAATCTGAGCACTTTACCCGGTAATTTATAAGCGACTGAATTCTGGAATTACTAGGTGGTGATATTCAAAACTAATTTGTTAATGACATAAGTATAATTCGAAAAAACCACATTTACCACTAATTTATAACCGACGATTTCCTCGTGAGACCTAATTTTTTTTATTAAGTTGTGCTGTTCAGAAGACTAATTTGTCAATGAAATATTAATATTTTCAGATCGACGAGTTTATCCTCTTATGTATAAGCAACAGTTTCTCCAAACAACTTTGAATGGTCCGACTAATTAAGAATTTGTTGCAGTACGTTAATGCTGTTGACATGGTATGGTTCTGTTTTATGAATTATGACAGTTTTCAACTAGATTGGCCGAGGTAATAATACCTCAAATAAAGGTATATATTAATAGTAATTATAGTGTACATTTAACTTTTACAGTATATAAGTATATCTTTTTGAAAATTATTGCTCAAATAAAAAATTTAAATCATAGCTGTATTTATAATGACTCAAAATGTGCATCAAATTTTAAATTATTTAAAGATTAATTGATCATTCATCACAATGTCATTAAAACTCCACCGTTAAAATTTTAAAAATTATATGATGAGAGGCACAATATTCTTCAAATTTACTAAAATTTAATATACATTATGTCTAAGTCATCAAAAATACATCTTTGAATTTGGATCTTTTATTTGAGTAATATTTTTTTAAAAGTATCGTAAATATTGAATGTATTATAAAAATTAGATATATCTATATTAATTTGGTAATATCAACTTTTTTTTCTATTAATATCGTGCCACCATTGACCACTAGTTGATTGTGTGCTTTGTCCAAAAAAGGAAACAATTTATTGCTTGTCTTAATTTGTTTACCGCCCGTCTTCAGAAGACATAATTCAAGAAAAATAATTACTTTAAAGATAATATGAGAATCTGAATTACTCAACTTTAAACATTCATAAAAAAATTCGTTTAAATTTTAAATCTACAACATAAAGATCATTATTTTTTCTATTAAATCAAAAATTGATTCTATAGAAAATTAATTTTAACGTACAGCTAACTATTATAGTAGATCCCAGACATATATTTATTTTAAAAATATTATTAAAATAAAAATTGAATATATATTTTTTCTTATTATATTTAAATCAGGTTGTAAGTTTGTATTAGTTTCAAATTTGATAGGTCTAAAGCTATTAAACTCTAATACTAAAATTTCCAAATTATTTGATTAAAAATTAAGTCCATCAAATCAATCCTAATTTAATATAATCCATTTAAGCAATTTAAACATCAAACAAATCTATCATTTAATTTGTTTAAATTTTAGAAATATATTTTTTATAAATGGATGTACATGCAGATACCGTTCGGTGTCCCATTAAGGCTTAACAAATAAACCCATGTTAAAAAATAAAATTAAAATTACCAGTTCTTATGACTGCACGCTTTTTGTCCAAATGGGTACATAAAATAGACCTCGTAATAAAAACTAAATCCGACTACCGAGTACTAGAATAATTTTATTTTTAATAATAAGAATGATTAAATTAAAAAATTAAAAATATGAATGAAAACAATTAGCACGTTTAAGCAAAGCGGCCACTGAGAATGACGTCTTTCATTCTTTTTATTTTTCATCAACTTGTTGGAATTCCAACTTAAAAGAAGGTTATCTATCAGTGGGAGAATGCGTCATCCCAATGGTGCGGATGTATTTTTTTAATAACTGAAAAATAAAAAATAAAAATAAAGACGCCACCGTCAGTATATCAATGATAATAAATAAAACCCAACCTGAAAGCATAAGAACAGAAATTTCAAATATCAATGATAATAATGATGATGAAAAAAATAATAAATAAATAAAAATAATAATGATAATGATAATATGATAATAATAATGATAATGATGCTGATAATATACTACTACTAATAATAATATAGTATAATAAACTTAAATTATAAAATATATTTCTAAATCTTTAATTCTAAACTCTAAAATTCTAAAATCTAATAATTGAAAAACTAAAAACCTAAAGTCTATAACTATACTATTAGACTTTAAGTTCTAAATCATAAATCTGATATATAAATTGCTATATTTCAAGCACTACTATTTAAAACAAACTCTTTAAATATATTTTATTTCTTCAAATCTTTTTTTTATTGATTACTCTCATGTCAGTGTTGATCATTTTTTTTCTTTTTAATTGGAACCATGCAGGGAGTCTTAAATCATCTTGGAAAAGACGGCATTTATCCTACAATAACAAATAAAATGATAACCAGAAACAATAAGGGTTTTATGTAAACTTACGGTCTAAACGAGGTCGCTTTGCTTGAGGAGGAGGAGCAATGAAGACAAATTGGTAAAGATTCTCAGCAATGAGAGTCTGGGTAAAATAATTTGAGCTCTTGCCTTGCAACATTATTGAAATAATCTGACTTCCTTTTCAGTAAACTACAATTACAGAATTACAATAGTAACATTAGAAACATATAGAATATCAAAACCCAAAATCACTGTGTAAAAATCTTAATTAAACCCTTTTACAGTATCAGAAGGTTTACATTCTCTAGTCTTTACCCATAACATAAGCATCTTATAAAGAAAATATCATGTATCAAATCCATTTAGCTTTAGTCCAATTATTATATGATGAACAAAATCCATGTTTTAAAAGATGATGACCATAGAGAAGAAGCAAAAATCAAAATTAATCCAAATTTTCATAATCAGGTGCAATTACTATGCTCTATGATTTGTTGGTAAAATTACAGAGTTTCAATCTGATTTAAAAGAAAATAAGAAATTTTGTTTTCAGGTTCATTCAATTTAGGGGTGTCAATGATACTCTTTTATTAATTTCCCAATTCGTACCGTATTCGATAAGATGAATATGGATAAATTTTATTTTCGTTAACTTATTTGATATAGGTAATGATCATTTCATACCCGTTTGCCCTATAGGGTAAATTAGTAAGAAAATAACTTATATATTATTTCTAATATAATTATCTCGTGTAATAAATTTTTTATTTTGGTAAATAAAATAAAAAAATAGGGAATTTATAAGAACACCCCAAAATTGTGCGCTAATGGCTAGTAGTTTCAAACTCGGTTCGGGCCATTAGCGCATAACTTCAGATATTCTTACCAATTCTCTATTTTTTTATTTTATTTATCAAAATAAAAAAAATCTATATGTTAGTTGCCCTAATTTCTATGAGTTAATTAGTATGAATTATAATTATTATCTTTTTCAAGTTTAACCATCTTAGTAGAGTACTTATTAAAATGATTGAATAAGATAATATTATATTTTATTTTAGACAAAATGTTATTTTTACTTTTAATATATTTTATTTTCTACTTACAAAGTTTGACAAAAGATACTTATTTTTTTAATTTATTTATTTTGAAATAACACAAGTTAGAATTCATTACAAAGTTATATTTTTAATTCATACTAGTAAAATAGAGATGTATTTGTATGAATGAAATGAGTTCATTTTTTTATAAATGATAATAAACTAAGTAATACATTATTATTATTCGTTAGCATCTGTTGCTGTTTCGTTAACCGTTTATTTTAACGGATAAGGGTAGAGTATGAATAAGTCTAATTTTAATGGGTAAAGATGGGGTATGGATAAAAATAATTTAAAATGAATATGATAATGAAAATACCTCCACCGACCCATACTGTACCCATTCACACCCCTAATTCAATTAATTAAAGGGTCTATAAATATCAAATAATCAGCTACAATTAAAACTTCACCAAAGCGCAAAGCCCATGTGATTAATCATTGTCAGAGCTACACAATACATAGCTGTTAATAACAATTTAATTCACCATAGTATCAAACAATCAATACACAAGCAAATAAAAACGAAAAAAAAAAAGCGAAATAGAAAACAAAAGGCAATTTCAGAGCATCCCAATCCCGGTTGCAAAGCAACTGTAAAAATTGATAAGGCAATTGCCATTTCAGTTAGAGATGGCAATCGGGCGGGTCGGGTTCGGGTCGAACATTATCAGGTTTTTTTGGGTTTCGGATCATTTTGGGTTGGATTTCGGATTCTTAGTAGCTCAGGTCATTTCGGGTTTCGGGTAATTCGAGTCCGGGTCGGATCGGATTTCAGACCATCTGATATCGGATAGTCTCGGTTTCGTGTCGGGCCGGACCAGGTCGGGTTCTTTTTTGTGATGTGTTATTTTGGGTCGAGTCGGGTTAGATTTCGGTTGTCAGATTTTATTTTATTTTTCAAAAATTCATTTTAGAAAATGTTAGGTCATTTTGATTTTTTAAATAATATGGATATAACTAATTAATTTAGGTCTAGTCAGATCAGTTTCAGGTCGATATACTTCATTCATTTTATTAACAAGCTAAAAAATATGCTACTTATGATAATAATGATTATTATATATTATTTTTTATGATAATTTTAATTTATGACTTATAAATTTTAATTAATGGACATTATGATTCGAAATATATATATATATATTTATTTATTTCGGTATAAATTTTGAATATATATGCATGTAGGAAATTTCTTAATTAAAATTATTAAAATTATACGTGCAATTGTTTGCACGTGCTATATTGATAAAAATATTTGTTAATTTGTGTTAAAATAAACTGACAGTCGATCGTTATTTATGAAACTTGTGTTTAACCCGATCCCCCTCTAAACCCATGCTTAACCTAACCTCCCTCAAAATAAAATGATAGTCAATCTTGAGTCGGGTTTTGGGTTATCTAATCTCGGATCATCTTGGGTTTTGAGTCATTCGGGTTCGGATTGGGTCATCTGATCTCAAGTCATCTCGGGTTTTCGGGTCGTTCGGGTTCGGATCGTGTTTGGTTTTGGGTTGTCTAATCTCGGGTCATATTGGGTCTCGGGTTGGGTCAGGTTCGGGTCAATTTGCCTTTCGAAAAAATCAGATTAGATCGGGTTCAATTCCAATGAATCAGATATATTTCTCAGATTGGATCGAGTTTTGCCACCTCTAATTTCAGTTATAAGAGATGTTGAACAGTTGCTTATTACACAAAGCTTGTGTAATTACCACTCGCTCATTGCAAAAAATGTCCACAATAAATAATTGCAGGGATGTAAAACTCGCAACAGCGGTAGTAAACAAAAACTTGAATTAGAAATACACAACCGGATATAGCACGTGCAATTTATAGTAAATTTTCTGCTGAAATTACTGATGTGAAAAATAATCATCTTTGGCGATGAAGATGTTTTTACGCAGGTAACCCAAACAACAACAAATGAGGAAGCTCATTTAGGAAAATTAAAAAAGGGGATTCTTCTCCTGTATGATCGATAAATAAAGTAAAAGGTTACAATTTTCTGCATTGGACTTTGAAACACGAACTTAATACAGTGGTTCCTCAAATCTTGGTAAGAAATTGATTATTAACTTTTAAATTCATTTTTTGCCCCTGAGCCAGCTCCAATTATAAATTACGGCGACTGACTCCAATTTTTTAACCTAACTACAATTTTTCCATACAAGACAACCTTACAATTATCAAATCACACACAAAAAAATAAAATAAAAACGAGTATATATATTTGCATATATGTAAATAGATATAAACAATCTTATTAAACCAATATTTAAAACCATACAAACCACAAATATAATTTTCTGAAGACAAATTTTAAGCTAACAACAAGTAATAATCAACCTTGAAAGAATCATCAACGCATGTAATGAGTCGCTCAATCCGTTTCCAAAGTAAACTGAAACCTGTCCCATGAATAATCCTTAAATCCTTGATATGGAAGATCCACAAAATCCTATCATGATTGAATTCGTATCGTCTGTCGCGTTGTACTTGGAGACCGTCCGATCGCGTAGAGATTTATACTTCACCTATCTCATAGTGATCCCTCGTGAATCTAACGACGTGTGCGTATACTGCCCTCGTACCACGCAGCAGCCGATATGTATCCACCATGATTCTGATAACCTTGTATCCTCTTGGGGTCACTTGAGGACCCAACGAGTAATAGAAGACAGTACCTCCATTCACGTCACGAATGGTTACACGCAGGGACCACAGAGGATCCGGAAAGGGATGTCTTATCTATTGGGGGAAAAGCGGAGTGGGCACGCACAATTGTGGTTACATACTCGAGTTCAAGCACAAATAGATCTATTGACCGCGTTCGCTATTATATTGCACGACGATATGGAGCCATGTTTCAGGACTTACCGGCTATATGGCTCCCTGATGAGGATTACCTCATCAATATACCAAATGAACTATCCCCTCGAGACATTACGGAGGATACAAATGGCAATGATTTTCTTTGACACATCGGAATTACACAACTTAAATAAAGCTTTGTTGCTAAACAAATTTCCCCATAAAACATCTGCAAAGAAAGAAGTAAAATATGCGTTTAAAATTTAAGGACCAAAAAAAGCAAATTCAAACGATATCATAAGATTTCATGATTTATTTCCAACATAGAGGTGAAGGCAATTAAACCTCGGTTCGCAGTTGTTGTATTGATATTCCCAATTCATGAGAAAAAGTAAAACTATCTTGAGGCAAGTTATTAAGAGCATGATGGAAATCTCTTAGACTAAATTTCTCTCCCGGTGTATAAGCAACCATGAGCTGAAACTTAATTTTGCTCTCTGTTTACTTAATTACTTCAAATTATACAAAAAGGTGGAAGTAGTAAATGCAAAATGAAAGGGACGCACGTTTTCTTACAGTACTTGCTTAAAGAAAGTATTCCAAATTGGCAATCTAGATCTAGAGTTACTTAATTTCATACAATAGAAGGTTCATAAAGTAATATTTTTTGCTAAAAAAATGAAGTCAGGTAGCAATGTTTTTTTTCCGGAGAAAAAAGAAAGATGAGGTATGATTACAACCGATAAATTTGCTAAAGTAAATAAAATGTGAAAAGATACTACACTACACTGTACACACAACCTTTAAAAAATATAATTACATTAAAAAGCAATAGAAAAGAAAATTACAAAACCGGCATGCGTATGATTTGTTACTCCTCTGTTTTTATGATTTTTTTTTGTTTGTTTATTCTTTCTAAAAATAAGGCATCCAATTATCAGACATTTACGTCTCATGCGGTCTCGCCCTCCTCTAGTTCTGACTCGCGGTGTCCCCACGAGTCAGTGATTCGTGGTTTGTAAAAATTTAAATGACAAACTTAATCTGATCTAATTTTTAAAAAAGATCAAACCGATCCTACCCAATCTATCTGAATCTGAACTAACTGTCCCATCACCTCTAGTTTACATGCTAAAAGGAAGTAAGGAACTCGAATAAAACACCTATTATATGTAAATTTCGTCAAATTCGCGTATTAAAACACCTATTATACATAGTTTACTGGAATATTCTGGAATGAAACAAGACAATTGTTGTGAAGAGAGAGCACAGACCTTTTTCTTTCCCATCCATCTTCCTCCGTATTTTCCTCGTATCTCTTTTTTTTTCTTTGCCTATTCTTTTCCTGGTATTCTCCTATAAAATTGGTTTCTAATTATTCGATGCATTCATCTTGTTTAAAATAAGATCTTCAATTTCATTTTGTGTACGCATCTCTATCATGCTTCCAATAAAATAAAAATATTTATATTATATTATAAAGAGCATATATAATAGAGGTGTCTATTATTTCAGCATGGATAATGACCAAAATGTCTCTAATTGAAGGATACAGATAAATATTTTAAACATTAACGATTCAAATTTTGTTCAATATCATATTTTCTCTCAATTTCATTTTTTATTTTTATCATGCATTAATGAGAGATCTAAAAAAATGTATCCATTAAATAATTTAACAATCAACTATATTTACGTTTTTTTTAAAAGAGAACTATATGTTATATAATTTTATTTAAAAGAAAAACTATTATATTTGTAAATAGTATTTATATTATATTATAAAAAAAACACATAAATTAAATTTGTCCATTAATATTATTGGATAATGAATAATGATCTAAATATCCATATTTTAATTTATGATTGAGATTAATTGATCACCCAATATCAATTCCTTCTGCAAAATTAATATATATTTGTATAAACAAATAAGCACAATGAAATAAGTCCTACATTTAGCATACATTATTACAATACAAGAGAGGCAACAATGGTGAATGAAACAATGACAGAGACCAACAATGTTCCTTGTTTGTAGAATAACTTTTAATCTAAGAAATGAAATGGTAGAATATCTATAAAAAAAACTATATAATGAATGTCAACATGATTAGGATGAAGAACCATAGTATTAACATATGCTCTACTTTGAAATTAACACCCAGTCCTAAAAAGATGGCATCAGAAAAAATGATCTTAATAGATTAAGCTACTGTCGGAAACAATCACAAAAATAATGGTCAATACTCAGTAAGAATGAGAGAGGCACAGAAAAATGTGGAACGGAAAGGGGAAAGGTGAAAGGTGAAAGGTGATCTTGAACAGTGACTGTTAGATTCATGATTTTGCTTTTTTCTTTTTGTTGTTAATAAAAAATCGGGAGTTGCTCTGTTCTGTCTGATATGTAAGTTTGTAACATGTAAAACAAAGGGTGAGGATATGATGACAATTTATTTGCACAATTGACGGTTAATTTTATATAAATCATAAAAAATATTAGAAATGATAAAAAAATTACAAATATATTTTAAATTTGATGTAATTTGATATCTCATCAAACATCATTAAATTTAAACAGTCAAAATCATCATATAAATTTAATGATATTTGATGAAATATTGAATGACTATCAAATTGCATAAAATTTAAAACACAACCGGTCTAAAAAGTTAAGAATATATTTATAAAGTTATTTTTATTTTTAAGATTTTTTATGAATTTATATTAAGTTGGTTATGAAAGTTGTCAGACTAAATAATTGTCAAGAAATCTCAACACTAAAACAAATCAGATACTTTACAAACAGAGAATAAATTACTTGAGGATGATTATTTGACAATTTTAATAGTGCATTGTTCAATGAGAAAAAATTAAGAAGAAATTTACAGATATATTATTTATGAACCAATGATTTTTCAAATTTCATATACGTCATCCCATACTTCATTAAAAATTGCAAAATTTTATGTAATTTATAATTATTTGATTTAATAATAAAGTATGTTTGAAATTAATCTAAAATTTTATTGTCAAAATGTCCAATTGATATCTACTCTTTTAGAAAATATGAATACCGCGCACAGAACAAATAAATATTTACATTAAACATATGCTTGTTGGGATATTGTGGGGGACAATGGGCAACAATATTTTTTTAAAAGGTCAAAAACTTATTAATATTATTGAAGTTAATAAAATATAACATCATTTAAATAGTTATTTAAAAGTACGTCAAAAGCGCAATAAAATGCATGAGTATAATCTTCTTTTTATTTTCACTTTCTTTCTTCTATATTGCCCAGCAACCAATAACTCCAAAGAATGTCATCTCCCAACGAGAATGATCATGTTGAGGCAGGAAGGTCTCATTTTTGTCATCATTTTGAGATATTAATTGGAATATTGGATATATCAGATTTAAATTGATTATTTTCTTATGCATGCACTATTAATCGGTCTTCCCACTCGGGAGATTAATTATGAAGGTCGAAATGCAAATTTGAGCCCACAATTTAATGAAGGCGGAAGGCCTCTTGAATCTACACATTTTTTTTTTTGTGGATCCGAACTAATTATAAATACACCTCGTGTAAGGAATTAAATGTCTGGATGTTTGTTTAATGACAGTCATAGTGTTGCTGTATTAAAATATGATAAGTTGAATTTCAAGTGATTATTGCGTGTGTCAAACGAAAAAAAAATGAATGTAATCTTCAATAGATATGTAATATATCTGAATTATTTATGACAATTAATTAATATATCATGCCGAATGCAGTTTCATAATTAGGTTATCGGGATAATTGGAATAATTTTATTTCTCATGAGGACAACATGATCCGACTCTTTTTCTTAATTATCAACTTAATTATTCAGTAGGATGTCGTGAATTAAAAAGTTAGAATTAAATTTTTGTAGTCCATCTCTCTCGTCTCTTCATGCGTAATTTTCTCCTATGATTTGATGGTTTGGCTGACACGTCGAAGCGACCTATCACTAGATACTCATGTCTCTTGTGTGACAGCATAAAGCGATCTATCACTAGACACCCTCTACCTGATTCCGAATTCGGCTTTGTGCCACAGTGTTTTCTCTTTGGTGATTTTCGACCGTCTGATTTTACGAATAAGGAGCGACCTCTTGTCCCCACCTTCCCTCCTCCGAGTATGCAAAAGCAACTATGCACCAGCACAACCCACTGCACCCACTGCACCCACTGGACGGGTGGAGGCATTATGTTGGCACCTATGTTGCACGGGTGCGGGTGCGGGTGCGGGGATACGGAAATTTTCAAAATATTAGAATACGGCTATAGTATTATATAATAAATTTATTTATAAAATAAATATAAAAAATAAAAACAACATAATAAAAAATTAAAAGCAAAGATATTTAGAAGTATAATATATATAACCCAAAATGAGATATAACACAAACCACACGGTGGTGTAGTGGTAGGATTGCATTGGTCTTGGGATTGAATCCCACTTTTGTCTCTTTAGTTTTGAAATATTTATTCCAAATTAATGGGATATTCTGTGGCATCTCTTGTGCGGCTATACGTGTGGTAACTTATACCCAATCAAAAACCTACTGAAAATGGATATGAAACACACCGAAACGGGTCTAAAGCCGTATCAAACGTGCTAATACGCTCCGATACGTCAGCTGGAGTATCTGATACGAATCGCACGCGAATCCGCATCGGATACGTATCCGATACGGTTGCGAGCGCTTTGGGCCGAATCTGGACTACCTAGGTTGGCATCAACTAAAAGTCAAAACAATATATTCATATTATTTATTTTTTATACAATTACCTACGCATAGAAGTATTTGATCAGTCTTCTCGAATGTCAATACATATTAATTAGAATAGAGGAGGTATTCCGTGATAATAATGGCTATTTTTTATGATAATTTTGATTCTTAAATTAATATGAAAACATTGAAAAATTATAGATATATCTTTTTTTTCATAAGTTAATATCATTTTAATTTTTATATAATTTATTATTATTTGATAGTTCAAAAAAATTCATTAAGATAAAATCATTATAAATTGACAGACTATTGAATACAACAAAATACACATCCTTCAGAGAAATAACACTTCATCGATTGTAGGATTGTTTAAAACAAATATATAGATATATTGGGTAGTCTCAAAGACAACCCCCGTGCTTTAATTTAATTTTATGATGTTTTTATTTCTGGAAGACCATCTTAATTTTAATCAACGCCTACGGACTTTTCCTCAACAAAAAAAAAAAGACAGAGATATCAGACATGCGAAATAAATCTGATCACCAAACCGAAGAGCACTAATGTTGAAACCAGCAGCAGTTTGCAATAACAAAATGGGAAATGTTGACCGAATTCAGTTTTCTCTGTTGTAATTTAAACTGAATAGAAACCTGTACTTCAGATTTGACGAGTGATTCTCGATAGTAACTTGGTGTATGCATGAAAAATATTAGCTTAATGGTATCTTTTCGTTGATTTTGAGACCAAATTTTAAAAAAAATGCAAAGTACAAATTTTATTAATGCAAAATGACCGCGTTAAAACCCATTTAGTCTTACCCCTGGCCTGCCTACGGGCGCTGCTTTGGGACCCCTCTAATTTTGTGGAACACCTTTCTAGTTTGTATTTTTTAAAGGTATATTTGGATGGGTCAGGAATAACAGAATAGTTACTGTTTTTGGAATAGAAATAACAGTTATGTATCTAAATGCAAATTTATTATTTCGGAACAGTGAAAATAACTATTATTTTGTTATTCTATGGTGAGGATAAAATATCTATTGTTCTTATCAACTCTCTATTACCATTCCAAATAAACAATCCAAACAACATCCCTATCATTCGGAATAACATCACTTTTTTACTATCCTCACGCTAACCGAAAAATTACAATTTTTTTATTATCCTCACCTGCTATTCTCAATTCATCTATTCTTACGCTATTCTTTGCACCAACCAAACATATCCTAAATGACAAAACTAACCCGATGCTTTTGAGTCATTTCCGAACAAATCAAATCGCACATCTCAGTGATCTCACCAGCGAACCAGGCACCGCTTTTACCTAGTTACCCCTCTGTACTTCGTTAATAACATAAAAAGTACTCTCAAGATTATAATTGGGAGTTAATTGAATTCTTAAGTCCTTTTCAAAACAAATAATTGGGAGTTAGAGGCTTGGACTTGGAGCATAACACTTCAAACATAAACTCATATCACATCTTTGTTTAACAAAATTATGCAATGCTTTTTAGATAAATGACAACACCTAATTTAGTAGTAATAGATCAATGCATGGCTACTTAAATAAGTTATATTAGTGGTCGTTTTAAAATTTTAATATGATATTGGAAAATATATCTGAAAAAAAAATATCCACTTGTATTGTACCGTTCAGGTCTGATCATATATGTTCAGAGTCATCACTATATTAATTTTCTATACCCAAAATTTCAAAAAAAAATTACTAGTTCCTAATTTAAAGTTTTAAATTTTTTACCAAATAGAATAATGGTGAAATGAAATGAAATGGCAGGTTGTACGATGGAAGAGGTGAGAGGTGAGAATTTCTAACCCTTGATTTGAAGGTGAGCAAAATCGAAAAAAAAAAAGATAATGCTAGCAGTCTCCTCTCTAACCCAACTTCACCTCCTCTTATCTTCACCAAAAAAACTCTGAAGCTAATGGTTCTCCACCCTCTCTTTCCATTCCAGTCGCTCACCCCCTTCACCGATTTGGAGGACATCATAAAACTCAGAACAAAACCTTATGGTCATATATAATCAGAACAAGACTTTGAATTGGCCGGTCCATAAATCGTGTCGGATTTTGTCGGGTTGGATTTGATCCGTTCGGACTTTTTCAAACACTATTCATAGCAATCAACAAACATAATTCAGAATTGTGGACAAAAACGGCCATGATTTTTTTTTATAATAAACTTCAATTAATTTTTATTTTTAATAATAAATATTAATTAATTTTAATTTTAATAATAAAATTTATAATAGAAATTACAATGTGTCACTAACTTTTTGTACAAATGCTTTAGTTAGACTAGCATTTTGTAAAAAACGTAGGTGATACTAACGTCTTTTTTTGTAAAAAAAAAAAAAAATTTACAACAAATTCAATTGTTGTAATTTCAAATGCAGTACAGAAGTCGTTGGTTCTCACAAAATATGTATGAGACCAAACTACTCTGTGGGACTTTGCTCTGCTGAGATAATCATGTTTGTTATTTAAACCCTTCTAGTACTTTATAATTAAAGTCTGTACTAAAAAAATGCTGAAACATAGTAAATAAAAGACACCTTTTGATTTGCATACAAAACACCTACCTCCCAACTGTACGGAGGTGGGAGGTTCAAATTCTTTTTAATTAAAAATTAGATTCAAAGTCTTTAAGAGCAGTTGATTTTGCATCGAGATTCATAATAATTATTAAAATTATAAATTTTAAATTTAAATTTTAGTGAAAGTACGAATCTCAATGCAAAATTAACGATTCTGAAAGACTTTGAACTTAATTTTTGATTCAAAGAGTTTTGAACCTCCCCCACCTCCCACCTCTACCTGTGCAATTATAAACATACATACATAATGTTTGCTATACAATACAAACGATTTGCATTCGGATCCACACAACCGGTAATTCCACCAGTACATAACAGTACAGTACAAGAGGATAAAATCAGGATTCGCCCTTTCGTTCACGGTTTCACACAAGAATGAATCTTTCAGTGATCTAACAATAATCAGACGAAACCCCATCCTGATCCTGATTTTTGACATTTTTGTTGGCTGATTTTGGCGAGAGCCATAGATTTGAGTGTGGAGACCACATGATTTTGCGCTTTTTTCTCCTCCTTTTTTCTGAGGGAGTAGAAGCAAGCACTCAGAGCAAGAGGCCTAGTTTTTAACTCTCTCTCTCTTTCACTAGACTTATTCACACTTAGACCCTGTTCGGACTATTCCCGCCGAAATGAGAGAAAAATTCGGTCAGATCAAATTTTTTTAGTAATAATCAGTACTTATATTTTTGGTACACATCGAATCTAAAATGAGTTCGATAGACATATCTACCATTCAATAACATTGAAATTTATACTTATATTTTAACCAGCTGCTTTAATAATCATATAAAATATAAAATATAAAAATCTGACGATTAAAATCACCCATCGAATCAATATTGATCCGATGAACATCGAACCACTGTGCTCCAAAAAACCGAACGCATTAGTGATGAATCTTTATGCGCATAGTCCGCATAAAGGAATTTCATGCGAAAACAACTTGGTCTTGGACAGTGTGGGACTCTATCTAGTTTCACTGTTATTTTTTCACAAATATTTTGATCTCCAAATTCCAATAAAAATCCCAAAGTGGATCAGAAGATAACGATTTGCACAGGTATTACTTTTTGCAATAAATATCTGATATTCCATTCCAAACATTTTCTAAATTAAATCTTTATTGTTAATTAAATTTCTCTATGGTACCTACGTTACAAAATATGACTATTATAGTTACAGTGCAGTTGTCATCACCAATGTGCTTCACACTTTGGTTTTATTATAATTTTTGTAATCCAAAAGTGTGGCTGCGTGCGAAGTGTTCTTCTTCTCTCTATATATATCGAAGTATGCAATTTTACATACCATTGTGATATTTTTTCATCTTATGTTTTATCCCTCTTTTGTTAAATGTATTACTAGGCATCAAACATAAAATGATAAATGTTATTTACATCATTTTTATTATGTAATTACAAAATAATATGTGAAACATAAGTCGTCTATACTTGTCATTTACACTGGATTTTACAATAATATTATAAAAATGTAATAAATTCAAAATAAACATGAGGAAAATGAGGTTGGTTTTGGTGCATTCTTGGTGGTCTCTAGCATCCCCTGTTTGTACTACAGAACAGTCCCAGAAAACAGTAAAAGCAATAAAATAATAGGAATATCCGAATGTTGTTAAAGTTGAATAAAATAATAAAGTAGTAATATCAAGAAAAGTAGGGCCCATTTTGACTACTAAATTTTTATCATAACACATGTATTACTTTTTGAAAATTCATAAAAAAAAAACTATAATAGGCCAATGGTGTCCTCAAAGTTAAAGAAATAAAGTCTACTGGTCGTGAGACTGATTCGTTATTATTTTTTGTTATTAAAACATAATTAATATTTATTATTAAATTTAAAGATTATTAAATGCTTATTAATAAAAATCACATCAGAAACAGGAAAGCACGAAGGCCCAACTGAAATTCAAAATTTTTCCCTAAATTTTTTTTTTAAATATTTTTAAATAATAATTCTGATTTACGCATAATTCGTCGACTTTTTTGATGGATTTGAGATGATTTTTTATTGGATTGCTCCTCTGCTAATGTCTTCTTTATTATTTTTCCTTCTTCGGGAAAAAATGTTGCTGACAAAGTCTCTGTTTTTTTTTTTTGGTAAGAAACCAATATTTGCTAACACATTTGTCTTCTTGGCATTAGTTGTCCAAGTGACATCCGACTCATTTTTTTCCTTCTATTTTTTCTTTTTTCTTCATGAAGATTTATTCCTTTTGTTAGTTTGGACTTCAGAGCTTCAAAAATAGACGAAATTGAAAGCATTCGTACCTGATGAATAATGAAATTAAAAGCAACGCACGCGAGGGACGGTCTCGTGACTTTGTTTATTTTGTTAAGTCGCACCAAAGTAACGCCTCAGTTATCCATGCAATGGCTCATGCAGGGAGAATCAAATGTAATCACCACCATAAAAGGAAATTAAAATTAAAGAGTTCATATCATATTTAACTTTCAACTTTTATATTTATCCATCAATTATTTAATATATTATATTTAGAGCATCTCCAATGCAACAATCGATTCTAAATCTTTTATTATTGTCATGTCAAATTTAATTAGAGAAATTACTAATTAAAATTAACACTCACCGAAGTAAAAACCATCTATAGATTTTATTTATTCCAAGTCATTTAGTGAAAATGAAAAAAAAAATAGATTTAGCAAAAATGATCTCCATTACTAAATTAAATAAGTTGCTAATATGATGTGATAATTAAAAATGAGTTGCTATATTAGAAACTATGATTAAAGTTTTTAAATTAGAAACTATCTCATCAATACTAAAATTAAAAATAAATAATGACACAAAAAAAATATAAACTCAATAGAAACCCTAAACCCTAAACCCTAAACCTTCATCGGAGATACTCTTATAAAACTTATAATGCCTGAAACGTGATATCCGTCCCTAAACCACATTCCAGTTGGCAAATATTTCAATGAGCGGCAGAGTTTATAAAAAAAAAATTGCTATTATAAAAAAAAAATCTGGCTAGTTATCTAGGTCGTTACGCTATGTACAAAAATAGCAACATAAAAAAGAAGAAACAAAAAGTATCTCATTCATTGCTTATTTAATAGCAACGCTCTCCCACTTTTCCTCTAATGGGTCTTTATTAAAGTAACTGAAAATCTTTATTAAATAAAGTACTGCTGGTAGAAAACTTTAATATAATTAAATGAAAACTTCTAAATTATATGATGAACATGCTTATCTAGAAAAATTATCATATCAATTTCAAATAATTAATTCAAACTTATGATTATATGCGTAAGAAGGCAAGTTTATAATCTATTGATTTAAAATTTACGTAATATTTATATAAACTAGAAGGCCAGATTTTGTTGAAAATTTACGCACTTAAATAATGTATTATTTCAGGAAGACCTACCGCTATTATTATGGCATCATTGTTATCATTGAGTTCAAAATTGGTTAAAGATAAGCCATTTGAATTAATTGAATACTTGAATCAAATTTTAAGTTAAATTACAAAGTACATATATTACATAGATTACATAGATCCGAACCGATTCAAATTTTATTTATTACATAACTTTTTAACATCATTATTCTTCTACTATTGAACAAACAATTTGAATTAGCATCGGATCTGGTAGGGTTCTTAGGGAAACACAGATGTCCAGTTAATCAGGTAAAAGTAACAGAGAGGAAGAATATTTTAAAGATTCCCTTCTCAAAATTCAACGCAAAGGGCGGTCCTTTTCAGTTCTCACATCAAGGTTGAAGCAAATGTCAGTATAGTAGCTCTTCTGGTATTTCTGAAACTTTATCCACCACAAAAGCTAACTCGTCTCTATTAAGACAGCCTCACCCCTACACCCCGCCACCCACCCCCCTCCCGCGAGGTCGCGCGCACCCCCCGCCGGCCTTCGCGCGCACCCCGGCGAGGCCGGCGCATTGCGCCCCGCACCCCCCCCCCCCGTCCCCCCCCGCCGGCGCATTGCGCCGCACCCCCTCGCGCGCGAGGCGGGCGCATTGCGGCCCCACACCCCCTCGCCGCGAGGCGGGCGCATTGCGCCCCCGCACCCCCTCCCCTCCCCCCTCGCCGGGCGCATTGCCGCTCGCACCCCCCCCTGCCGTGAGGCCGGGCGCATTTCTGCCCGCACCCCCCCTCCGCCGCGAGGCCGGGCGCATTGCTGCCCGCACCCCCTCCGCCGCGAGGCCGGGCGCATTGCTGCCCGCACCCCCTCTCCCCGCGAGGCCGGGCGCATTGCTGCCCGCACCTGCCTCCCCGCAAGGCCGGGCCGCATTGCTGCCCGCACCCTCCCCGCCGGGCTGGGCCCATTTCTGCCCGAACCCACCCATAAAAATTATTACATTCACTAACACAATTTTCAAGGTCACAATTTTTGTGGAAAAATTCTGTATTCTTTTTCTTTGATAGACTGTCAAGAAAAACAAACTCAACAGAAATGCACCGGACCAGCTGCATCCTGAAATTCAGATCAAAAGAACTTACAAACCGCGTGAAAGAGTTTTTTTTTTCTTTCCCCATCTTCCTCCGTATTTTTCCTCTTTTTTTTTCTTTGCCTTTTCTTTTAAAATTGCTCCTAATTTACTGAAAGATTTTCAGTACTATATAAAATTGCTTTCTAATTATTCGACACATTCATCTTATTTAAATCGTTTGTTCAATAAAATAAAAATATATAATAAAAGTACAATACAGAAATTTAGTAATCTCAAAGAAAAATAAATTCATTTGAATCAATGGAAAATTAGAAATACATGAGAAAGCAGAGGGGTGGCCTATTTTGGTTTAGACCGTACTAGGCTAATTAGACAGAGGGCCCAGCACCGTTGGATCAGGTTGGATTGACAAAACCATATACCTGTTTTATATCCGGTCTAATATTATGTAATGTTGGGCCAAACCATGATTTGGGGAAAATCTTAGCATCAAATTGTTGTTTTCTTTCATAGTAAGTTATTGCTTCCCACGTACTTACAAGGAATGATCTATGGAAAAAGATGAGGAAATATGAAAATTTTCCATACTATCGAAGAGGCTAAAAAATGAATAAAATAGTTGCAACAAACCGTGGCAACATGTTAACTTAGTCAAACATGCTAGCAAGCTTCTTTTATCTTTTTCTTTTTCTTTTTTTTTCTTCTCCTTTTTACCTCTTCAAACTAATGATTAATGTGTGCTATATAGTTGATAATTGGCCTGATATTTAAAATAATCAAATAAGAAGTTCTATGGTACATGTGGGCCGGGTAACCCACCTAGTTACATGTATTATAACTAATTAACTTGTTATACGAAATCAATCGGACCATAATTATGTTCACAGAAAAAAAATACTTAACATTGGAACCTATTTCCTAGTTGTGCTAATAATTAGCAAAATCCTAATCGAGACCAAGTCATTAACAGTTGTACCTCACGGTAGTTAACACCTCAATTTGTTTCAAATTTATTGTTAGTAAATATCAAGTGGCAGATCGATATTATTCCTGTGGTTGTTAAACTATAAAAAAGGAGTGTCCCTTGTTCCTATCTTCCTCATCAAACACAAAAGCTAAGCCACTTTCCAACACATCTATCTCTATATATCACTTTCAAAATCACTGCAATAAGACCTTTAAAACTCAACTTACAAACATAGAAAGAGAAAATATGGAGAGACTTCAAGACCTGATAGCACTCACATTCTTCCTCTATTACAAGACTTTTACCATAAAAAGTCGAAAGCTCCTCTCGACATGATTGGTTTTGCATCCAAAAAAGGAAAGATTTTTGCAGAATCGCTTTGGAACATAATTCCGAAAAAGAAAAACAAAGACAAGCTCGTTGCTCCGCGTGATCGCACATTGTTCATCCATGCCTATGAGTTCTCATGCAGCAGCACCCCACAAAGTTCACAACCGTTGCGCTCCAGAATTAGAAGCAGTTACAAGCTTCTGCCGTGTTTAAGCACCAAGACATTGGATGTGGAGTCCAACTCTGTAATTCTTCTTCCTCGAGAAATGATGCACCATTCAAAAGCGTATTGTAACAATTCGGGTGCGATTTTGGCAATAGAGGGTCTGCAAAGATACAGTAACTCCGTAGAACAAGAATCTTCCTCACCGACTTGTGATGCTGTGTCGGGTGTGCTTCTACAGATAGAGGGTCCATAAAACCTTGCTGGAGCAAGACAAGAGACTGGTAGAGGAAGGATATGTCATGCAACAAAGTCCTTTTGTAACGGGTCGGGTGTGATTTGGGGAACAAATAGCCTGTGGAGCCCCATTGGATCAAAAGATGAGAAATTTGTTGAACCAAATATCGATTGGTTGGCTGAAGAATTTATTCAAGGGTTCCGCCAAAAGTTAAGAGAGCAAATGCGTTGAGTAGTAATGGCTGTTTGTAAATTTGCTTTAGTGTATGGGTGATATATATATATATATATATTGCATACTCATATATATTTCTTTTGAATATTTTCTTTTTGGTTTGGAAGGAAAGCCTGTAGAATTTATGTAGTAAGTAGCAATTGGTGCAGAGAAGTGGTTCAATTGTACTTGTAATACGTAGGAACCTGCTGATTATTATTTGCAATCTCGCCCTGTATATTTTCAGTTTGCTGCGAATGCTTTGTTCATTCCTTTTTGGAGGGGAATTGGGTCGATTTCATTTGGTATGACCTCAACATATTATACACATTACTTGTAGTGAAAAATATATATGTCATGAATTTAATCTTTAGAGAAAATATGAAAAAAAATATGTTGTGTAATATGCACATCCATATCCAGTGGAGAGCTTCTAAGGGGAAGGGGCCAAATGGGGCCTTGGTGCCCTTCCATTTGGAAAATTGTCAAACGGATGGTATATTTTGTAAGTCAAGTATGGCTCCCGTTATTCAATTTGAAAAATATCACTTGACTTGCTGAATTGCTGGAAATTAGGTTGATTTTAAATATCAATGTTTTATTTTGAAGTGACATACTTATTTGACTTTTTTGGCGCATATCATGAAATCCGTCAATATAAAAATTCATACTTTCATTTGACTTTTTATGCTCATATACAGTGGATCTCTCTCTCTCTCTCTCTCTAATGATTAACGGTAACATGCATGGTAAGGGTGTTAGTTAGCGGTTGGTTGGAATTTTCCGTAGAAAACATGCAAGTGTGTAATTGCGACTATTGCTAGTTAGTCTGAAGCCATCAAACATTTGGCTTGGGAGGTAGTTAAGACTGAGGATCCAGTTTATCATAGGCGAGTAGTGTTCTAATATTATATATTAAAGTGTTTATTTTTTTATAACTTTATCTAATATAAGTGAATTATAAAGTTGTAGATTTTTATATGGATGAAATTTCATGATGAATAAATATAAAATTCAAGTGGCAAATTCTCTCTCTTCAAGTGCTTGTTGAAATTGCTTGTAAACTCCAAAACAAAATTGCAAGTGGAAACAATAATGACCTGGTGATGCTAGATGATTTTGTAACTAAGATAATATTTGATCAGATCATGTCATTGGCTTCAAAATTCAATGCCGCAAGTAAGGAGCTGACTGAGATGGATTCTACAAAATTTAGAACTTTATTGGATCTCAACTTTAACCAAGAATAACCCTTCAGCCGGATTATTTGCACTTGAAAGGCCCTATCAATAATTGATGTTCTCAAAAAGTGTAGTGCAAACACTGTGAGAAGCTTTTTTTTCCTATAATATTGCGGTTTCTTAAACATTGGTCTATCTGTAATTTTAAAGAACAGAATAGCCAGTCTGGATCTTTATCTTAAGTTAAAAAGTTTGGTTGAATCCATCTAAGGAAACTCATATGAAAGATTTTGCTCAAGTATAAACATTTACAAAACAAAACATGGCAATGGGTTTATGCCTTTGAACCTTAAATTGCGGATTTGCACAGAAATTAGGGCACTGAGACTTGTTAAGAAGTTAGTTGAAGAAGGCAATTATTGGAATGCATATCAAATATTTACTCTTGTTGTGAAGGCCTGTGGTTTTGTTTCAGAAGTTGATTTGGTGCAAGAGAAGGAAATGAGGCTGGGAGCCGTTACAGCTTTTAAATTCAAATCTCGCGAGAAGGGTGTTGAGTCCAATCTGGGCTGCAAGAAGGAACCGGGTTGCGACGGCCCAATTATGGCCTAATTAACGGCCCAATTATGCCCAATTATGCCCTAATTATGGCCTAATTGCGACGGCCCAATTATGGCTAAGGTATATGGCCTAATTGCTATTTCATATCTAGAAGCTGACTCCAAAAGCCTTGGAATCATTTCCAGTTTGCCTTTGTCTGCTCTCTACTGGCATTTTGCACTGGAATGCTTCTTGCATTTTTACCTCCAGAGGAGGAACCAAATCACCTGCGGAGTTTTTTAAGCTCCGCAGGTGCGGTTCTTTTGATTTGAGCGGTCCGATGGCACCATTTTTCAAAATTTGTGTTTAGACTTCTCCATTATTTCCATATTTGGAAGACATATTTCAAAGGTTGGCATTTTTTCTATTATTCCATATTTGGAAGACATATTTCAAAGGTTGGATGGTTTTGGTACGGAAACAACACCTCACTGGCAGGAGCTTTTGCCTCCAGATTCAGAATTAATAGACTTATTTGGGTTATTTCAACTAAAAAAAGATGTGAAGCATCTTTTGTACTTTCCAAAGAGACTTTGTCTCTTTGTGAATTTGCATTATCCCGTTTATATCAATTAAAAGGCAGATTTGCAATGAAATCAGTACAAGATGCCAGCAGGTTTACTTCTCTCTATTGCATTGGGTTAAATTTGAGACTTCCAAAATGATTCTTCAATGTAAGATATGTTGGGATTTGTTTCGTTTTTTTTAGCATGAAGTACTGTACTACATATGTTGGTATATTTTTGGTAGGTTGATGGATTTCTTCTAACTGTTGCTATTTTGTTGCAATGATGGTCCATAATGGGAGCATCTCAGATACTCCAACTGATGTCCAACTGTCACAACAGAATTAACAAGAAGACTCAAGAACTTTATATATAACAGAATTAGTTAGACATGAAATGTACTTGGTCATTGTACTATTTGACAATTAGACTTAGAGGTTTTCTCTATAAATACATGTAATATGTTACTGTGCAATGATGAGAATTCAATACATTCAGTAAAATATTCTCTGTCTTATACTTCGTTTAGCCCATAAATATTGTTAACAAAATAATTAGCCAGCTCCGAAATATAGGAATGATATTTTTTATCATATGATTCATTTATTAAATACTACTTTCTGATCCAGGTAGGGTTGTGCAAACAAATCTATTTAATTAGTTTTAAACCGAAATGTTAAATTTTAGATTATTTGGTTTGATTTTTTGGTTTAAAAAATTTAGTTTGATTGAAAATTTTAGTTAATTCATTTTTTGTTCTTTGGTTCGGTTTTGATTTTTCTAAATTGGATAAACCGAATAATTCAAAATTTATCAAATAATTTTATTTTACTTAATATAAATAAGGATTACATCAAAGATAATTTGAATATATTTATTTTCTATAAGTTTTATTTAGTTATTTTTTATTTCTTAAACTATTTGTTTCTTCTATCAATTTTTATAACTTTTGATATTTTTATTTCTCTTTAAATAATATAATTTTGGTTTAATCAAATAAATTGATAAAAATTCGGTTTATTCGGTTGATATTTTTAGAAGTCCGATTTGGTTCATAATTTGACAAACCAAAAAAAAAATTGAATGTATATAATTATTTCGGTTTGAACCAACCGACCATTTGCACACCCCTAGATACAAATCAGGTCCTTCTATTGCAGCAAATGTATTATTTCAGTTTGTCCATCTCATACATTTTCATGTTCAAATCAATACCAAGCTATTGTCCACAAAACTGATGAAAACGAAATATCAATCTATAAAGATGATAATGATAATGATAATAATAATATGCTAATAATAGTAGCAATAATAATAATAGTACAATAAACCTCTATTATAAAATCTATTTCTCAATCCTAAAATTCTATTTTTTTTTTTTTAGGATTGAGACAAGCTATACAAATTTACTAATTTACTATAGCCTATCAGCTGAACTGAGTTGAGATCCCTTACAGTTAGTATGTGGTGTAGGGTTCTCAGCCATCTGTTTTGTTTTTCTTGATTATTTGATGACTTGATCACAGATCGGACGGCGGAGGTGCTTAAGACTTGCCTGGCTTAGATATATGGATGTCAAATTAAGTAATTAACTGAACAAATTGCCAAGTTGCAACTAGGGCTGTCAATGGATATTCATAATCCGAAAATCCGATTCGAATCCGCACAAATGGATCCGCATATGGATCCTTAAAATATATCTGTTAGTTTATTGGATCCACATTTAGATTCTAGAAAATGATTCATCTAATATAATGAATCCGCATTTGGATCTTATAAAATTCGAATTCAAATCCGCCATGAATTCAATAAATAAATAAAATTATATAATATGTCAATTAATAAAATAGACATGTCCAATTTAATTTAAATTGAAGAGCAATATTTATATTTTACTTTGTGTTGATTCATAAAGTTAAATAATAGTTATTGTATTAATTAGGTAGATTTTATTATGTTATTTGATGTTTATTGTATATTTTGAAAGTTTAAACAAATAGTTATGATTGTTGTTAAGTTTATGATTGGAACAAATAATTTTAAGATTGCTATAATAGTAAATGTGAATTATGATTGTTATTACGTTTGAAATAATTTTAAGATAACATGATAAATTTTTTTTTATCATATATTAATTATGCTATTTTTAATATTATTATAATATAAGATCCGACATATGATCCGAATTCGATTTGAAATCCGCTATAATAGTAAATACAAATTCGCATTTAAATTCTGAAAAGTTTATTAGATACGTATTTGCATATAGATCTTATAAATTTTTAATGAATTTCATAATCCAATTCGAATCCGATCCATTGACCTAGTTGCAACTGACATGAGTCTCATGACTTGACGTTATCTTCAACAGTGCACAGGGACCATGGTTATTAACTTTTTTATTATTATTAATTTTGGAGTGGACATCTTTTGATTCAAATTGTTGTCAGATGACCTTCTTAACTCAACTACACTAATTAAATCTAAGAATCTGTATATATTTCTCGTGGACTCGGATTAAAGGGCATCATCTTTTTTTCTTCCTCCGGACGTTCGATCTAAAACGAAATGGATTTGATTTGAGAGAGGAATCTAATTATATCATTATAGTCTAAAAAATAACAGCAGAACATGAGGTCTACACCAAAGTATAATAAATTTCTTGATAAAAAAATAAACTGAACAACCCTGTAGCACGGGCCCTCTCTGAATAAAAGACTGGTATTTTGTTTGTTAAAATTTTAGCAAAGTTGATCGAGTAGCTGGAACAATTAGCTTGCTATCATGTAGAGTACTAGGAACGGTCCTGATCCCGGTCCATCCTAAAATTTGCTGTCTTTCTACAGATCCCAACTCCATATCTGCTCCTGTTTTAAATCATTTTCTGAGAGACCACAGTCCGAATTATTCCTCCTCAATTTTTTATTCCAACTCTCAAAGGGGCCGTATGCTAATTTTCTTTCTTTGTAGAAATGAGGAATATATTTTGTTTGGGAGGGATCCTTTACTATGGCTATTTTAACAATTTTGATAATAAATTCGAAAAAATTTAAAATAGCAAAGTTTATAGGTATATTTTTTTATTTATAAATTATCAACTGATAGTATTCTAAGTATTTAATATAATTTTATTATTATTTAATAATTCATCAAAGATTATTTTAAATTAGAATCATTTTAAACAGCATAAATGTTTGACTATCAATCAATAATGAAATTGCATGAAATTTAAACCACGATCAATCTATAAGTAAAAAAAATAAATTTATAAATCTTTATTCCATTTTCAAGTTTTTTATATTTATTTAAAAATTTATTGTCAAGAACTCAAAATTATCAAAATAACACATTGTCAAGTGATCCCTCCCCTATATTCTTTTTCCTTTATCTTTAGATAGAATGAGGTTAATTTATAATGTTATACGGCTTCAAATATTAATTAATAAAAAGCCTTCCATTCATATTTTGAATAAATTGAACAAATTAAATGAATCGAAGTATTAACTAACATTGTATTAACGTTGGAGTCATACATATTAATTAAATGATATATAAATTATAAAGTTGATATACCATGTAGCACAGACAACTTCTAGGCATAACCGTACCCGTGTCTGAAACAGAAACACGTACGACACGCCTTGACGCGCTCTGGACACAGTCAATATTATTCAAGAAACACTCTTCAGACATAGATCATATAAGAGTTTGTTTGGCAATGCATGAAATATCAAAAAGTAAGAATATAATTGCTATTTCGACGAATTAATTTATTAAATAAATTTTAGACTAAGTAGAAAAGTGCGGAAAAGTGTTAATTTGGTATATCAAGTTATAGGTGGTATACCGGATTAACTCTTGTCAGGATAACGATTATTGTTTTATTATGTTGTATTATATTATTATATTATATTATGATTATATTTTATTATTATATTATGATTATGGTTATGATTTATTATTATTATATTATGATTATAATTTATTATTATATTAATATTATGATTATTATTTATTATTATTATATTAATATTATGATTATATTATTATTATATTATTATTTAATAATAATATTTTAATAATTATTATATTATTAAATTATAATTATCATTATTACTATTATTATACATTATCATCACTGTTAGTATTATAATTTTATTTATTATTGTTATATTATAATAATAATTTTAGTATTATATTATTATATTATGAATATAAATATGATTATAATATTATTATATTATTATATTATTATATTTATATTATTATTATTATTATATTACTATATTATGATGAATATTATTATTTATTATGATTATTATTATTATATTATTAGTAGTATTATTATTATTATTGTACTATTATTTTTATCATCATCATCATTGTTAATATCGTAATTATTTATATTTTTACTATTCTGATTAACAAATGTCAAATGATATTTTTGTTCTTCTAAATAATCAAGAATATCACCCTTTCAAATGAACATTATTCTACCACTATTTCAAAATTACCACTCTTCCAAATCTATTTCTTAATATGCCAAACGTACCCATAATTTTGATATGCTGACACAATCAAGACACTATTAAGACACGGATCATATAATTTTCAGACACGGGCCAATACTGTTGAAGATCGATCGACACAAGAACAGCCGTGGACTCGGTATGCAGCCCAACTTTTCGGCCGCGATTTTGTGTTCTTTATCTACTAAGAAGTCATAGATTCGATATCTATATAAAAATTCTGAGCCCCTTAAATTTCTACGATGAATTATGAGCGCAACCCATTTTATTTTGATTCGTTAGTTTTGCATTTGACATCTTGGAAAATTCGAAATATTAAAAATTAAGAACGAAGATTCAATGAAAACATTTGAACTCACCTGTAAATTGTCACTGAGAATCTTCTTGCAAATTGCAATTATGGTACCCTTCTTTAATATTTTTCATACAGTCTTTTGCTAATGGGTGGGGATCACTTGATAATGGTTATTTTGACAATTTTGACAATGAATTTTTAAATAAATATGAAAAAAAATAAAAATAGAAAAAAATCTTATGGATATATTTTTCAACTTATAGATTGATGGTGATTTAAATTTTATGTAATTTTATTAACATAGATACTCCATTAAGGACCATCAAAATTTTAAATAATTTACAATGATTATAATTTGATGGTTTTAAATGGACTATCAAACGATAATGAAATTGCATTAAAATTTGAATCACCATAATCTATAAGGTTTTTTCTATAGATTTTATTAGAAAAAAAGAGTTGCACTGTGAAAAACTGCAGCCTGCTGCCTGTACTTCAACAAATCAAATCAGTTTTTATAATCTTAGTTCTACCAAATTTTCCTTTTGAAATAATTAAATATCCATTTTATTCTACTGACTTAAAGAGCATGAAAAAGTATCCTGTATACTGTCGCATTTCATTGGAAAGTCCCTATACTTTATGTGCATGCCTCTTCTTTATACAAAATTGAGTTTAATAAAATTCTCTGCTTTAATGTGTGGGCATGCGAGATAGTTTTCTTATCCCATCATTTTTATAATTTTTGATGGGTTGATTGAGACCTTATGAAAAAAAGTAAATAAGCAATATGTATGTTAGCTTGAGGTTTTGCCAGTGTTGACTGGATAAATAAAATCATTCTCTTTCTTTTTCTTATCATTTTTCTCATTATTTATTATTTTAAATATCATGATAGATATGCAATTGCCAGAAAGAAGTCGTACAGCTACATACTCCAATTTGCAGTGTGTATTGGTCAGTTATATGGCTGCCTTGTCTATTTCATTACTGCATACTTACAGGGTGATAATTTCTCGGCAAATGAGTTCTACTACTGGGCCTACTACATTGGGGCCAATGGTTGGTGGGTTCTTATACCATCGCTTATTGCAATTCGGGCCTGGAATAAGATCTGTGCATCCTGTCAACCTGACAAGAAGAAGAAGGCTAAATAAATTTGGACAAATGTTGTTCAATCTTTAGAATTTGTCTCAAGTTTATAAAGTCGCACTACTAGGGAAGTAGATCAAGTTTGGGTTTTTATTAGTCGTTTTTATTTTCTGGTAAATGTGAACTTTGTTCATTCTGAATTTCTTGTTGTTTCTGGTACCAACATGTTCGGTCCATAAGTGAGTTTTTTTCAGGTGCGGCTGTAAAGTCAATTATTTACCATTGGTCTTCTTGTTGGTTAAAAGAAAAATAATAAAGGGAAACAATTTTTTTTCAGCTGCATTTCAGTTATTCTTGACTTTGTAAAATGATAAGGGGAAAATGTCAGAGGGAAAACTAATGAGAGGAAACTGAAAAAAAAAAAGACGAGGGGAAGGAAAGAGATATTGGATAAAATAAATACAACAATGTTGTCTTAGCTTTCACACATAACTTGTAGAAAATGACAAGAGAAAATTGATAAGAAGGAAAATGACGAGAAAATTGATAAGAAGAAACTGGTGAGAGGAAAATAATGAGGAAACTAAGACTACAATTATGGGAGTGGAAAGTCAATAAGAGTATCTATATCTCACTGTTAAATTAATTATTAAATTTTATTTGACAATTGTTATTTTGATTTTAAGGATATAGAAAATAGATAAATTAGATAATTATCTAAATTTAACAGTCTATTTAATAGTTACGTTAGCCGGGAGTGAAAAATTAATCATGAAAGTATCATTTTGACAATTCATTCTATTCAAAGATATAACTTTTAATTTAGTTCTAAAAGAGATTATCAATTTAATGATGTGACATAAATTTTAGTTTTGATAATCTGCACCGATGCGGATGCTCTGACGTGATTCTATATAAAGGATAGAGGTGAAGAGAGAGACGCTCAAAAGGAAAATAACAGAAAGTGAGAGCAGAAAACATGAAATACTTAAAATAAAAGCAAGTATGAAGATCCCAATAGTTTTTTCCTGGTGCCGTACAGCAAGTTCTCGAATTTAAGTCGTGAGGTCTATCTTTCAAAATTTTCTGTTTAGACATGAAGAGGAATATCAGTTGGCACATAGAGCAACTGGTGCCAGTAAAAGCAGAAAGCCGACTTCTTGTTCAACTTTTAAATAAAATGTATTTTCTTTTGTATTTTGTAGGGAAATTCAGCCTTTGCTTTTTCCCTCAGCTTTCATTCATTGGCACAAAAGTTTAGTAATAGGACTGATGAACTTGACGTTGGAGACCTTACTGCCTTGTGGAATATATGTGAATCCATTGTTGCCTCATATCGCCATTGGTTAAGTAATTGGAATAATCAGAGTCGACATCAATTGTGGATGAGCAGACAATAAGGTTTCAGATTTTCAGTCTAGCACTATTTAGTCGCGAATACACCCTCAAACATGCTATTGTGCCGACTACCAAAAGTATACACGCATATCTCTTTATTATGCACGTAAGTGTTCTGATCCTACAACGGTTAAAATTTTATTTTAAATTTTCGGATTTGATATCAGCCCTTCGGTTGAGCAATTTTACAAAGTTTGATCTCATCTGTGCGATAAGCATGTAGAAGTGTTTATTTACTCTCTGTCGTGATTGTTACACGGGGATCACACGATAATAGTATTAGTCCGTTGCTCTATCGCTCTCTCGGTCTAAAACCTAAACTGTCGATCGCGGATCCTCTCTCTGTCTCTAAACCTATCAATCGCCCCCGGCCGCCGATCCCTATCCGCCTACTCGCCCCCGCTCTCTCCACTATCCGGACTATTTGTTTTGCCTCGTCTTTGACCTCGATCGCCAAAGCCGAAGGTGTGAATTGCGAAGAAGGCCAACCGACCCCGTCACCGAGGCCTCGCCTCTCGCCGGAGCCTATTCCGTCGCCCCTCGCCGAAGGCCAACTCGCTATTTCCGAAAATCGTTCCAAACTTCCAATCCAGGTCTGCTTTTTCCCTCACAAATTGTGAAACCCCACAAAAATCTAAATTTATAAGATAAATAAAATCTTATGAATCAAATGGTTGCATGAATGTTAATATTGTCCCGATTATATAAGATCAAAGAAAACTCATTGGATCCTTTGTCCCATCAATTGTCTGCATCCAGTCTCATTTCTACCTTCTCGTGATCTATCTCACATCTGCCTTTCCCCTCCTCTCACATCTGATGGGACACTCTCACCTAACTCTCCTTTTCCTATTTTCTTTTCCTATTGAACTCCTATCTCTTCTTTTCATTTTCAATTACTTCCATAACAACCCCATTTTAACTCTCCTCTCATTTCTTCTATAGCACTGATCCCTCAAATTGCCTCCCCTTTGTCGCTTGTTGCGTCACCCTTAGATACTCGAGAGCCTAGTCTCGGTGGGTGAGTTACTGACTCCTTCCCTTGGCAGTGGCCACCGAGCCCTCACCTGGGCCCCTTTCCTCTTCTCTAGTCCGAGCTCACACACACTCGTGGACGGCGCCCCAGATTAGACCGTACCAGCACCTCCATCCGACTCTCCCTCTAAGATGTAGCCATTGTACAGCAAGGACGAGCAAGCTATCCCCTTGTGCTGAGCTTAGCCAAGCCAACTGACCTTGATGCCACTTTCCCCCGATCACCGTCCGAGCGCACCCCTACCCTCGGCCTCCTACTCTCTGGTCAACTCGTGGTAGCCTCAGCAAAGTGCACAACCTCAGGCCGAGCTTGGCCTTGCCTCTTTTTGGTGCCTCTCCTCTGTTACTGGTAACCTCATTTCTTATTTTCGTGGACGTGTGGGCCGTTATTGAGGGCTGAGCCCGTATCTCTATGTCGTGCCTTGTTATCTTTGTTGATTCAGGGCTTGTACGCCTCTTTGTGTTGGCCCTGTCACTTGTGCTATTTTGTGCCTTGATTTATCAGTCGGTCTTGGACCTGGTGTGCGATGTTATTCCTTGGTTTGGGCGAAATTAGTTGTGTTGATTGGACTCGATTCTGGTGAGGGGTTGGTGCTGGTTCGATTAGTGTTGTTTTGCAATGGTTTTGTGTGCCTTGGTACACTGGTACCAATCGATACTAGTGAAGCGAGGTCTGAGCTGATGCTTGCTATATGTGTTGTTGCCCACTTATTTCCCTATTCGGATGCTGACACTAGAGTGCTGGTTTGGCTATGTTGAGTTACACAAAAATGTTTTCCTGTAATTGTGTTGTCTCTGTATTTGTTGTTTAGTGCTGGCTTGTATTTGTTTTGAGGATGTGAGGTTCTTACTCGATTCTGGCATGTAGTTTTTTTTATCTGATTTGTGCTGTGAATTGCTATGTGGTGCTTGTCCATTGTGTCTCTTTGTATATTTGTTGTCTTGACATACCAGTATCTCCCTTAGCACGAATTTCATAAGAATAAGGGCCTAAATGAAATTATGGTAATGACACCTCTTGGAGGGTTATATGCGCAAAATTAAATCTTTACAGACAATTAAAACTATAAGATGAGTCAGAAAACAAATTGATCAAAGTTAAATGGGCTGAAAGGTTAAACGGGATAAAAGTATAATTAATTAATTAGTAAGCGTCGTAAGTAAAACGTGCACAACTAATAAATAATTAATATTTACAGTGAAATACAAAAAATGATTATATTCCCTAACTGCCCCGTTATGGGTTACCAATGCACAAGCACAATTGGTATGATAGTTAGCGTATGATCCCGTTCATTAAAACACCAACACATTAATAAAATAATGATATTTTCTTTAATTAAATTAATTTCTTTTATTTTTCTTTTTCTTTCTTTTTTCTTTATTGTATTTTAAAACTATTTCCTAATTTATAAAAATATAATATTAATATATATAATAAAGTGAATTATATAGTTTAAGAGTACAATAAAAATAATATTTAGAACATATAATATATATTAAAATAATATATATTAATAAATTTCTCTATTTTCTTTCTTTATTTGTTTGTAATTTTTCCTTGTTCATTTGATTCCCAATGTAGTCGTAAATGTAATCGAACTTGTGTAAATAAAATGAATTAAGAATTTGTACTTATCTCGATGTACGTGTAAGCTTTCCTTTTATGATATCTGTTATTTCTAATCTCTAATTGTCAAACAATATAACCTAAATGAGAAATGCAGTAAAATTAATAAACAAGTAAAAATGACAGTACTTGTAATTCGGACTCAAATTAAATAAAAATGAGACCGACCACACTCTTAACATAATTAATCAAATGAACCAATAAAAATCCGAAGAATTGATAACACGCCCATAGGTTGTAATTGGACCAAAGGTGCCCTCGTTTCAAGCACAACTTTTGAAGAAAAATTGGAATCACCACTCAAGGTAAACTATTTTGCAAATCTACCTAGTGATTGTGATGAGTCGGATGATGAGTTTGATTTATGTATGACTTCTTATCCAAGAAATTTAGTAATACACATTTATCTCATACTAGGACCTTTGCACATTTTGAGTCTTCCTCCAACATTCTTAAAGCTAGAATTCTTGAGCTAGAAAAGATGGTAAGCATTTATCAATCAAACATGGATGAGTTTGAAAGAACAAAAAATGAATTATCAAAATGCAAAAATGAAAATACAATTTTAAATGTACAAATTCAAACTCTTAAAACTGAAAATATGGCTCTCAAGACAAGTAGTGATTTGAGAGATATCACTAACTTAAATCTTGAGCTTATTTATGGAACAAGATATTTTCATGATAAGTCCGGTTTAGGGTATGTTAAAGATCCAATTTTATAAAATTCTAAGCCTAAAAAGAGCCCTACATTAAAAAGGAAAATAACCTAACAATGTTTTTACTAAGAATGTTTAACATAATATGGGTAGAAATAGTAAACCAAACAATCATGCCTACCAATATAGGTATTCCAAAAAGAAAAACACCAAATCTACTTTTAGGTCAAAAGGTGATAATAGAATATACCATAAGGGTCCAAATGGTTGGTCTTATGCAATTGAAAATAAAAAGGTTTTTCAGAAAATTGAAAAGTCAAAGGTTGCATCCCAACAATCCAAAAATGTTCAAACAAACATGATTTCAAAGGGAAAAACAAGTTCATCCAAGTTATCTAAAGCTCAAGAATTTACCTCACATTTTAAGTCTCATTTTGTACAAGAAAAATGTCATATTTCAACAAAGATATTTCATAACTATTGTTGCAAAATAGGTCATATTTCGTTGGATTGTGTTTTTAGGAAGAGAAACAACAAGAATGTTATTTAGTTTTAATAAGAACAATATTAATTATATAATATTATATATTAATCAATTTCTCTATTTTTAAATAATTAATTATTCTAATTATAATTAAATTAATTAAGTGATAACATTAAACTTGCTAATTGCTAATTGCAAGGTCTACTTGGTACTTGACTATTTTTGAAAATATATTTAATGTGTGCTTGGTGCCATTTTGCGTAGATGGTATACTACAGCTACCATCTGCACCTAATTTAGATTTCTCACTCCTTTTTTTCCCTTCTGGTAAGATGGAATAGATGATAAATATAAACTCTTGGTAGTTTCAGTTTTGGAGCTTCAAACTTCGGACAAATTAGAAGGAAGAAAATGGGTTGAAAATTGTTTGAACCGTTTTTTAGTTCCATAGAGTGGTGGGCTGTTCTCTTTTGGGGGGTGGGGTCTCTTTTTGGGGGTGGGGTGGTGGCTGAGTGACTACTCCTATGGTTATCGATGGGGCTGGCAGCAATAGCTAATTAATTCACACATATAATAGAGTGGTGGGCTGTTTGCTCTCTTTTTTTCCCCTTTTGCAGGTGTTCTGATTCCGTGATTACCTTTGTAATCAGCGAACTAATTTGGGTTTTCTTTTCTACATCCTCTACAGTATATATAGGCCGTGCATTGGGCAGGAAATACATTTGGAACCGTTTGATTTCAATCACAGAGGTTTAGAGTTGTTGTATCCTCTTCCGCTAGAGAAGAGGAAAGAGGATTGACATGAATCTGAAAATACTATTGCGTTTCAATCATGCTCCTGTAGTGTAACGCACTGACACCGACATAGCGTTATAATTGAATGGTTGATGGATTGCGGGCTTAGCAAGTGATCTTTGTGCGCTGCGCCTGATTATAATAATAATAATTTATCATTGGCGGTACATAATAGACCAATTAATGTCCGCTTCTGCTATCTAATAATTATGACACTTTGGTAGATTAAATTATTTCCTTTAACTTCTTATTAATCTTATTCTTTGATGCATGAGTCAATGTTTGCATATTGTTGTGTAAAGTAAGTTCTCTTCTCTGGGATGCGATCTAAAAAGAAGTGCTTCTGACAGAGATGAGAGAACGCCAGTAAAGGATTTCGGGTACGTTCTAAGCTTAGACAAACAATTTATCCTTCAGAGCAAAATGCTTTCCAGCTCCGTACTGGAAGTGCTCTCAATGCTAATGGCCATGTGATGCTTTGTATTAAAAATCAACACCACTGATCGTCAATCTATTCCGACTCTCACCAATATTACAAGCATAGATCATTGTAAGTGTAAACACTTAAAAAACTGGTTATGGCTTTAACATGTTGGCCAACCATTCGTCTAAGGTTGCAGTTTTACTAAGCACTTGCTTACAACTTGATCGCAACAATTTCCTCAAAATAAATAAATAATAAATAAATAAAATAAAGTGTTTTCAAGTCAACCTCAGAGAACAAATGCCACAGCAACTTATCAAATGTATATTCCACAGCTAAAAAATGCCAAAAGCTAACACCCACCGTCAAAAAAACAATTCTTATCCTCAAGGGATGACTGAATAAAAGAAAATAACACGCGACTTAAAATTAAGAAATGAAAATTTGCTATACATACAAGACAGTCTATTTACATGGTTGGATCTGACAAGAGGTTCTACTTCCCTGTAATGCAACTCTTCTCTCTACTACTAGTAATTCATACAACACACCTACCTAGATATATGGATTACCTCATATTTACACAAGACTCTGCTGTTCTGCAGTTTAGGAAGCTACTTGAAGGGAATTTCAAAAATTGAAACCATCCAGAAAACGAAAACATTTTTGTACATCAAATAGATTGGAATCTTTGTTGCAAGTTAGATATCAGGGTTCTTTTTACCAAAATTTACTCAGGCCAAGGTGGGGACCGACTTGCGACAATTGAAGCCCTCAACTCTTACCTTTGGGCTGTTACTGTAACTGGACTTGAATGAAGGTGAACTGGTGGGCTTTTTGCCTGGTAAATCACCGCCAAGAGGAGACAAGGCTATAGGAGATTGGGTGTGAATCTGATTAATGAACTGTGCATCTTTTACTAATGGGTTATTGGTGCGAACAGGTGGAGACCCGCAAAAGAAGCCTGTTTGACCAGTCAGATCAAGATCAAAATCTAAATCACTCTGTAATATAGAGAAGGTTTGAATTAGATGAGAGCAGGCCATAAAATGTTGACAGAGTTATGTTGCAAACATAAAGGGCGTTTAAGCAACAGTACCTTGCTATTCATGATGTCAATGATATCAGGAGCGGTGTCCCCTTTGAACATGGTCAGCATGCTGTACAATTATCAAGGTTTAACAAAATTAGCGCATATTAAAGGCCCGAGCATTAAGTATCACATCTTTTGACTATCAGTTTTAATTGGGAAAACAGGTCAATTATTTTATTAAAAACACAAAATAATCAAACTAATAGATAATATTATGACTATATTTAACACTTCCGACCCAGTTAACATTGGAAAAGGAAGTTATATTTGGTAAACTAATAGTCAACAACCAGATCCTAGAGATTAGGTAAGAGCTAAAACAGTGAGAAAACACAAAGTATGTTTCTCTATTAAATTGCAACTACCAACCACTAAAATCTTAACTTGCAACTACTCAACCTGCATTATAACTAAATAATATACAAACCTTGGTGGCTTGGGGCTCGATCTGTTAAGAGTCTCAATGAATAATGGGATCCGAGAAATTCGACAAGGCTGAGGACAAATAACTTCAGATTTGGGCACTGGCTGGCTCTCAATTTGCCAAAATCTAGATCTCCTATCTGACATAAATTCAGACCTTGGCATAGTTTGCACGATGTTATTTAGCCTCATTGAACAATGCTCCGTGAATAAAGCCTCCTACGTCGGAAAAATCAATTAAATAAAACACATTAAACAGTGCTAAAACAGATGGGGTCACGTCAGGGAAGTAAGTTATACATTCAAGGCACCAGGCCCAAAGACTGTTGAACAAGCTGATAGGGAGTAGTATATTTCCAAATCAATGGATATGGGTCATGGATGGTGTTAGATTTAAGCGCCAATGATTTACCAAAATAAAAGGAGCAAACGGGGACAGCGACAAGTCATATTGACTGGAAAAAGACTAATACATACCAAATTGTCATAAACAAACGAAAAATAAATTAGTCAAGGACTTCCTGCTTGCACGACCTCCTTCGGGAAAAAAAAAAACTTGAAAGAAGAACTAAACGGAAGCACAGCTATCAATTTTTAATCAGAGATACAGCGAAGTGGCACGAACGAAAAATACCACCATGACATCTCTGATTCGCAAATTAACAGATCTAGAATACTACTCGCAGATCGGAGAAAATCCGAGGATAAAAAGTAACATGCAGCACCTGAACTATGAACGAAACCGAAAGAAATATCCTAAATACTACAATAATAACATATGAAAATATTTCAAAAATACCAGATTGATCTCGCTAAAAAGGACTGATCTCTGTCCGATCTCCTCCTATATCTCGCCTGAACCACCCCGATCGCCAGATCTACAAAATCTATCTCTAGATCAAACCAAAAAGAAAGCGAACTCTCAGTTCCTCACTCATATACACAGATCTGCACGGCAATCCATCGATCTACAAAAGTTGAGAGTCCATACGACACAAGAGTTGAAGAGAGGAAAACTCATGCGAGAAAGAGAGAGAACATTGTAATTGAGAAACGAATGAATCAGAGACTCAGAATCGAATTATTTTTGTTGTTTTTTTTCTTTTCTTTTCTTTTTTTATCTCGTTTCTTTCAAAAGGCACCGCGAGAGAGGGACGGGTCGCCTCGACTTTGGTCTGAGGTCGCGACCCCAATATATACCAGCAGAGCTGAAGCATCTCTTTCCTAGACCGAGTCCACCATTTTTGAAAGGCTTAGATGCGACAAACCTGTGGGCTCCGCTAGATTTTTCAGAATATATAATTTATGAGCATGTCTTCACTCGAAGACCGTGTCTATAAAATAAACAGTCCGTTTTGTGATGTGACCTGTGCCCGACTGGCTGTCAAAGAATGAACAAATATCATTCCTGAGAAACGGACATCTCCATTGGCCAGAGAAACGATATCCACCGTTCATTTCAAAAAGAGGGAGGACGTGTCGCTCTTTCTTTCACTCGTTTGGAAATCAATGTTTGGGTGGAAATGGAGGAAATCGATAGATAGTAGATACATAGATATTTTCTTCTTTTCGGAAAATGGCAAGATTCAAGTACCCGCATCCGCGAAGGAATCGTAGTTTGATAAATCGATTCAAACGCGATATTTTCTCGGACTGGTCTTGGGCCTTTTGTATACACCTCCTGACTGAAAATGTTGGCCCACAAAACCAGATGCTCATACACCGTAGGACCTACGCAGTGAACCAGGTGCAGGTATAACCGGGTTTAGATTAGTTAATTACTTAAATCTATCACGGAGAATTACGATTTGGACTTGACTTTAGAACTAAATGGTAGTTTAGAGGACAAGTCTCGGTGTTAGAATTGTGTCACCATCCTACTTTTGTCGTTTTCTTTGAAATTTGTTTCAATTTAGTGATATGCCCGAGGTGCTGACAATGTAAACACAAAAATAATTCAAATTCGTGCGCAAAGCTGGTCACCAGATGGTCCAGATGGAGCCCACATTGTGGAGAGACCATATTTTTTGTTTGCTCTTTTCTATATTTGCTCTTGGTTGGAAAATATTCGTATGTTACTTGACTAATCTTTTTTGCTGCACAATAGCATACGAAAAAAGTAGGGTACATTTGGCCCGAGATCACTCAATTATTTTTTGTCTCCAATTAGTTCGATTATATTGTTTTTTATTATCATGCAATTACCGCTGCGGGCCTCTATGATTCCGAGAATCAACTTTTCTTTATCGACGAAAATAATTTATTAATTTATGAGTGTAGTGGAACTCATAATTCGTGAGATAATTGTCGCAAAATCTTTTAAGTCAATAATTAGTATTTCTTTTTAGAAACTCAATGAGCAATATATTAGATATTAGGATCAACATTTATTTTCGTCATATAGGTTTCGCTGATAATTGGGGTGGAACAAAATGGTCCCATTTTTTTTTGTCTTTATCTTTTTCTTCTTCTTTTTTTGCTCACTCAGTGGTCAAGGAATTTGAATCTTTGGAAAGCGGATAAGGTGAAATGTTGGAAGGAACACGACACCGAATATTGTAAAATTAAACATTTATAATTGGCTCTGTTGTTGAGTCCTCTCTAATTCTTAATACATAAAAATAATTAAATTTTTAAAATTTTAAGTATGTCAAAGTATCGTCTTTCTTCATCATTGATTTTTGTTTAAAAATTTTCATCTATTTGAATACAAATAATTTATATATAGTTCCTCTCTCTTCTCATTTAAAATAATATGTGTAATATATTTAAGATGAAATTTAACTCTTAAAATGACTCAATATTTTTATATATTTAATTATATTATTTATTATAATAATTATTATTATTTTACTCAGTTTTAGCATTTAAAAAATTATATTTAAAGTTATTTAATTAAAGTTTTATGAAATAATTTTAGTTATATAAATTATTTATTTAGATATTATATTTTTGATGTGAAATCCGAGTTATAACTCAAATATGTTTGATTATCCTTATTGTTGCTTGTGGTGAATACTTGACTCCAGATATGAACATTAGTCAAATTGAAAACTTTCCTTAATCCATAAAATACAGTGTCTTTCTAAGGAATCGTTTGGTGGATAAAAGAATATAATTTTTAGACATACATAAAGATGGTTAGATTTGCAAAGTTTCTCACCCATATGATATTATTTTTAATTATTTTCTTCAGAGAAGTCATATATTTCCACTTTCTCTCATCAACTATATTACTATATTTTTTTGTGTTCCTCTATATTAATTTTCAAACATTTAGTTGTTTTGTTTTTCTGTCGTACAATTAAAATTTCTATTTTCTCTCATCAAATATTATGTGGATGGCCTATATTATGCATGAATTCTGTCCGTGAAAAAATGATGAAATTTCATATAAGTTTCACCGTACATCACGTCTCAAAATTTCAATGATTAGAAATTATATATGTATCATTAAAAAAAAGACTTAAAATGTCACAAAATTTATTGTCATGAAACTATGTATATATCCAATAACATATCTATAAATTTTAATTTTTAGAATTTTATTTGATGGATTGACAAGATTGTCGATAAAATTCAAAAACATATTGACAAGATTGTCGATAAAATTCAAAAACATATTGTCAAAATTGTTGAACTAACGTCAAGTGATCCTTCTTCAAGTTTAAAATTTCGGGTTACTCAACTAATTATCCATATTTGTTCTTTGCCCTATCTTGCATGGATCGTATCCAATATTTCAATAATCAGTGATGTTCTATGCTACCTAGTAAACTTTATACAGGGGTTTATGCGCAAAAAAAAGTCAAACGTGAATAAATAATATCTACACGTATTGCCGTACAGTATTAATGAAGGATCCGACGTACTCAATAAGTCTATATTATCCGAGACTCCGAGTAAAAAAAAGGATATTTTTCTAAAAAAAATAATAATAAAAGAGGACATTTTAATTTAACAAAATAAAATAAAAAATACATATCCGTAGATTGATAATATTTTTAGTGTCATACAATTAAAGCGTCATCCCATGGTCACTAAAGATCATTAAAATTTTATATAATTTACAATGATTTCAATTAATGATTTTTGATAGATTATCAAAAGACAATTACATTGCATAAAAATTTAAATATAATTAATCTATAAATTCAACGATATATTTATAATTTTTTTAGAAAAAAATTCATGATATTTTAAAGATTTTTGGATATAATTAAATTTTAGTGTGTAAATTATCGAGATAATTATTATCAGGCGACCCTCTCCTTTTATTATACTTGAGTGGTCCAAATCGTATCTAATACACCCCATCTGGATTCTGGCCACTTCATGGATCTAACGGTTGAGACTCTCAGAGGTCAGCATTTCTTCCACCTATTAAAGGGAAGGTATCAGTCAAGAGCGGAGCAAGGATATTTGTATAGGGGGCTGAGATGCCGAAATATATCATTAAAGCGTTGAAATTGATAAATTATGGGGTTCAATACACTGCACGAAATAAAAATATATGATAAATTTAAACCGACATATAACGAATGGGTAAGGGTAGATAACGGGTAAAAATAAAAATAATTCAATGAAAAAATTATATGATATAGACAAATAAATAGTATTAAATAAATATACTAATAAAGTACAACAATCATTAATATTTTAGATATAATAAAAATCATATAATTTTTTCATGTCAATTATCATAAAAAAACATATACTAATTACTATATATATTTATATAATTTAACTATATATATTTATTAAAAATATAAAATAATTATATATATAGAGAGAGAGAGAGTTATGCTACGTGTTACACTTAACATCTTCTTTGATTTGTCGATTTGCAAAACAATCTTGAATTTTATAATTTGCCTTGTTTGAGTTTTGTGCAGGGATTAACATGCAAATGAACTAGTGCGCAAGAACCAAGACTTGTGCTGGGATACAAGAACTTAATCAAGACTGCATTAGGCTTAAGTTTAGTTAGACTCAAACTAAGTTGAATTGGTCAAGATAAATTGAGCTTAAACAACAAGAAAAATGCTTTTGCCCATAGAATCGTTACAACGGTTCATCTCAATACTCAAAAAATATTCTAAGGCAAAAACATTCTCAAAGAAACCAGAACGTATCGTTATGTAACGATTCAGTAATCGTTACAACGATTTATGAAACGTATAACGATTCTGTAATCGTTACAACGATTCATGAAACGTATAACGATTTGATGAATCGTTATAACGTTTCAGCTCAGTTGATCCAACGACTATTCTTTCTAAACCGTTATAACGATTACTGAACCGTTATAACTGTTCAGGCCGAAAAATAGTTTCTTCAGTTGTTTCAGAAGATCTATTTTAAAAAGATCATCTCTCTCAATGAATACAAGACCTATCTAGCTAAATCATTACTTCCGAGAGCTTACTAGTCATATTCAAGAGAGAGAGATAACTCAAGATATTGATACACTCAATTAGTTAAATCTTTGTATTCCGCTGTCATTACACTTGAATATTAAGCCCCAAATTGGTTTATAAAATCTACCTTAGGTTCTTTAAGTCATCATTTTGAGCTTTTTAAGAATAAATGGCTATATATGAAAGTAGGGCAGTTAATAGCATATTTTGTCATTCACCCGATCTGTATTGTATCCGATAAGATGGATATGAGTAACGTTTATTATCTTTAAGTCATCAGATATAGATATGGATAAGAAATTTTTTTTGTTAATTTATCGGGTATGGATATGGGTAAGGAATTTTCATTACTCATTATCCATTGAGTAAATTATATATATATAAATATAGATAGAGTAAAGATATCGTGAGCTTAAGCTCACGGAGGTCTTCCGTGAGCTTAACTCAAAAAGTATAGTAAATCATCTTGAAATTTTAATTTATCATTCTCATTAAATTCTTTACATGAAAATCTATTGGGATACAAAAATTTGGAGTGTTTTGAGTTTTTTAAGTCATGGTTTTTAATTTTTGAAAATCAACTCTAAAAAAATAATAATATATTTAATATTTGAACATCATTTTTAATATTTTTTTCTATGTTAGTTACTCTGAATTTTATGTCTTAATTATTATGAATTATAATTATTATCTTCTCTAAATATAACCATCTTATAAATTATAATATTTAGTAGAGTACTTATTAAAATAATTGAATGAGATAATATAAGATTTTATTTTAGATAAGATATTATTTTTATTTTTAATATATTTTATTTTTTCATTAAAAAGTTTGACAATAGATGTTTATATATTTTTTAATTTATTTATTTTGAAATGACTCGAGTTAGAATTGATTGTACAATTATATTTTGATTTTATACTAACAAAAGAAAGATATATTTGTGTAAAAAAAATGAGTTTGTATATTTTTTTATATAAATGATGATAAATTAAGTAATATATTAGTATTCATTATCGTTTTGTTAATCGTTTATTTTATTAGATAAGAATAAAATATTAATAAATTTAATTTTGATAAAGATAAAATATGAATAAAAATAATCTGATAATGAAAATAGTTCGTATTCGTGGACACCCCTCAAGATAACCATTGAAGTGATGTCTTCCGTAATGTAGTTAAGTGCGTAAAGACTAATAATTTGGGACCCCTCAAAAAAGATATTTTGAATTATTCCATTTAGAAAAGAATAAAGCCTTTGTTTTCTGCTGGAATATATTTAGATTTTTAGATTTTAATCCAACAATTTCTTTTCAACTTATTATATCTTCCAAGTTACTCCTGGAAGGATAGTAAGTTTTAACTTTTCATTGGGGGAGGCCTTGCGCCCCTTTGCCTATCGAAAAAAAGAGAAGAAAATTGCACTCAAATTACAATCAATGCCTATTAAACCCTCTCTTCCCAGACCTCCATCCTCATTAGATCGCCACTTGTGGGGAAGAAAGAAAGAACAAAATGGAGGCGGATGAGAGCCATCCATACGTGCCTCGAGATCTGAGCCTACCAGGCTATTTTCCATGCTTCCTCTCTCAAGCAGAAATCCTCGCGCCGTATCTCGGATGCTCCGTATTCGTCGTTGCTGCCATCTGGCTTATCTCTGGTATGAGTGAATTCCATTTTTCTACTAATCATTAATAGATAATTTCGAAGATTTGAAAGGTAGAATTTGAAGTATGGTTAATTGAAGGTTATATACTTTGAAATTATTGTCACTACTTTTTGTAATTGACTAATTGGTGTTACTAGATTAGTAGTAATGCAGTGATGTACACGGTTCAGTAATTGGTGTTACTACGTTAGTGGTATCAGAGTAATTGTTGTTACTAAGTTGGAAATGAACTCTAAACGTTTTTCGACCTCCTGATCTGATGGAACCACATGCCAGATTGCTTTACATAATGTTTGTTTCCTTTGAATTGAATATGGGTTTTCTGTACTATTCTTTACAGTTTGGTTTTATAGAAAATATATTTAAAATTGTCTGAGTACTAATTGAATATATGAGAAAGATTGCCTGTCCCATGCAAACATAGCATAATTGAGTACCTGATTTCGATAGGCCCCCAGACTGTAGTGATTTTCATAAATTGGATGACATGTTTGTTTGTAGGTCGAATAGGGAAGATAACAAAGACAGATAGGCATTTGATGTGCTGGTGGGCCTTCACAGGCCTGACCCACATAATCCTCGAAGGCTACTTTGCTTTTTCTCCCGAGTTTTACAAGGTCAATACGCCGCATTATTTGGCTGAAGTCTGTAAGTTCATGGTGCTTTTTTGTGTGCATCATCCTCTGCAGATTTGAAGCAAAGTACTCTATGGCCTAGTGATTTATGTGATTCTGATTTGAAATTTTGGATTTTGCTTAAACTTATTTGTCCTAAGGTCTGCAATTTTGCATATGTATCTGCCAAGTATTGTTCAAGTGTAGTTGTTTGGTATTGGTTTTTAAATATCCAGGTGATGTCAACGAGAGAATTGGATGCTGTAGATTTTGGCCAAAGTGAAATTGGAGTGCATTTCCCAAATGGCCTTGCAGAAAGTGATGTTTTCTAATATGTCAAAACTATACTTATTGAATGAAATTCTGAGATCCAGACACTAGCCCAGTTTCATATCAATCAGGATCAATGCCAGCATGACAATTCTTGGATGGTACCTATATACTTTGTAGGTGGAAAGTCATAATACAGGATACAACTCATACTATATCCCTGATGTTGTTCTTACTAACTTGCATTTGGCATGCATGATGTGTGCGTACTTCAAAAAGAAATACTCTCATTTTAGCAGAAAAATGATGTGTGTGCATTATTCCAAATACTCAGTGGTGTGCTTTATTTACCTGAATATTATAAAATTACAGGGAAGGAATATAGCAAGGGAGACTCAAGATATGCAGGAAGAGATCCTGGAGTTGTCACGGTAGAAGGAATTACAGCTGTTTTAGAGGGTCCCGCATGCCTCCTTGCTGTGTAAGTAACCACCAACCACTAAATAAATAAATGTTTTTGCCTGTCAAAGTCATATTTTCAGATGGAAAGAAATAGGCAATTTAAGGGTACAAAGGCCTTTATTTCATAGAACGGGTACCTCTTTGATTAGTAGTTTGAAACTTTGAATACAATTTCTTTTGGCACTTTTTTTTTATGGAGAAAAGCGTGAGCATTGTTTGTACTTTTCCTCTTTAGGTTGGCAGTTTTTTCTCAGATTGACTTGGAGCTAGCAATTTTATTAGAAAAAAAGAGTTGCACTGTGAAAAACTGCAGCCTGCTGCCTGTACTTCAACAAATCAAATCAGTTTTTATAATCTTAGTTCTACCAAATTTTCCTTTTGAAATAATTAAATATCCATTATATTCTACTGACTTAAAGAGCATGAAAAAGTATCCTGTATACTGTCGCATTTCATTGGAAAGTCCCTATACTTTATGTGCATGCCTCTTCTTTATACAAAATTGAGTTTAATAAAATTCTCTGCTTTAATGTGTGGGCATGCGAGATAGTTTTCTTATCCCATCATTTTTATAATTTTTGATGGGTTGATTGAGACCTTATGAAAAAAAGTAAATAAGCAATATGTATGTTAGCTTGAGGTTTTGCCAGTGTTGACTGGATAAATAAAATCATTCTCTTTCTTTTTCTTATCATTTTTCTCATTATTTATTATTTTAAAATCATGATAGATATGCAATTGCAAGAAAGAAGTCGTACAGCTACATACTCCAATTTGCAGTGTGTCTTGGTCAGTTATATGGCTGCCTCGTCTATTTCATAACTGCATACTTACAGGGTGATAATTTCTCGGCAAATGAGTTCTACTACTGGGCCTACTACATTGGGGCCAATGGTTGGTGGGTTCTTATACCATCGCTTATTGCAATTCGGGCCTGGAATAAGATCTGTGCATCCTGTCAACCTGACAAGAAGAAGAAGGCTAAATAAATTTGGACAAATGTTGTTCAATCTTTAGAATTCGTCTCAAGTTTATAAAGTCGCACTACTAGGGAAGTAGATCAAGTTTGGGTTTCTTGTTAGTCGTTTTTATTTTCTGGTAAATGTGAACTTTGTTCATTCTGAATTTCTTGTTGTTTCTGGTACCAACATGTTCGGTCCATAAGTGAGTTTTTTTCAGGTGCGGCTGTAAAGTCAATTATTTACCATTGGTCTTCTTGTTGGTTAAAAGAAAAATAATAAAGGGAAACAAATTTTTTTCAGCTGCATTTCAGTTATTCTTGACTTTGTAAAATGATAAGGGGAAAATGTCAGAGGGAAAACTAATGAGAGGAAACTGAAAAAAAAAAGACGAGGGGAAGGAAAGAGATATTGGATAAAATAAATACAACAATGTTGTCTTAGCTTTCACACATAATTTGTAGAAAATGACAAGAGAAAATTGATAAGAAGGAAAATGACGAGAAAATTGATAAGAAGAAACTGGTGAGAGGAAAATAATGAGGAAACTAAGACTACAATTATGGGAGTGGAAAGTCAATAAGAGTATCTATATCTCACTGTTAAATTAATTATTAAATTTTATTTGACAATTATTATTTTGATTTTAAGGATATAGAGAATAGATAAATTAAATAATTGTCTAAATTTAACAGTCTATTTGATAGGTTACGTTAGTCGGGAGTGAAAAATTAATCATGAAATTATCATTTTAACAATTCATTCTATTCAAAGATATAACTTTTAATTTAGTTCTAAAAGAGATTATCAATTTAATGATGTGACATAAATTTTAGTTTTGACAATCTACATCGATGCGGATGCTCTGACGTGATTCTATATAAAGGATAGAGGTGAAGAGAGAGACCTCAAAAGGAAAATAACAGAAAGTGAGAGCAGAAAACATGAAATACTTAAAATAAAAGCAAGTATGAAGATCCCAATAGTTTTTTCCTGGTGCCGTACAGCAAGTTCTCGAATTTAAGTCGTGAGGTCTTTCAAAAATTTCTGTTTAGACATGAAGAGGAATATCAGTTGGCACATAGAGCAACTGGTGCCAGTAAAAGCAGAAAGCCGACTTCTTGTTCAACTTTTAAATAAAATGTATTTTCTTTTGTATTTGTAGGGAAATTCAGCCTTTGCTTTTTCCCTCAGCTTTCATTCATTGGCACAAAAGTTTAGTAATAGGACTGATGAACTTGACGTTGGAGACCTTACTGCCTTGTGGAATATATGTGAATCCATTGTTGCCTCATATCGCCATTGGTTAAGGAATTGGAATAATCAGAGTCGACATCAATTGTGGATGAGCCGACAATAAGGTTTCAGATTTTCAGTCTAGCACTATTTAGTCACGAATACACCCTCAAACGTGCCGGACTACCAAAAGTATACACGCATATCTCTTTATTATGCACATAAGTGTTCTGATCCTATAATGATTATAATTTTATTTTAAATTTTCGGATTTGATATCAGCCCTTCGGTTGAGCAATTTTACAAAGTTTGAACTCATATGTGCGATAAGCATGTAGAAGTGTTTATTTACTCTCTGTCGTGATTGTTACACGGGGATCACACGATAACAGTATTAGTCCGTTGCTCTATCGCTCTCTCGGTCTAAAACCTAAACTGTCGATCGCGAATCCTCTCTCTGTCTCTAAACCTATCGATCGCCCCCTGTCGCCGATCCCCATCCAATCTACTCGCCCCCGCTCTCTCCACTATCCAGACTATTTGTTTTGCCTCGTCTTTGACCTCGACTTCCAAAGCCGAAGGTGTGAATTGCGAAGAAGGCCAACTGACCCCGTCACTGAGGCCTGCCTCTCGTTGGAGCCTATTCCGTCAGTCCTCAGTCGAAGGCCAACTCGCTATTTCCGAAAATCGTTCCAAACTTCCAATCCAGGTCTGCTTTTTCCCTCACAAATTGTGAAACCCCACAAAAATCTAAATTTATAAAATAAATAAAATCTTATGAATCAAATGGTTGCATGAATGTTAATATTATCCCGGTTATATAAGATCAAAGAAAACTCATTGGATCCTTTGTCCCATCAATTATCTGCATCCAGTCTCATTTCTCCCTTCTCGTGATCTATCCCACATCTGCCTTTCCCCTCCTCTCACATCTGATGGGACACTCTCACCTAACTCTCTTTTTCCTATTTTCTTTTTCTATTGAACTCCTATCTCTTCTTTTTATTTTCAATCACTTCCATAACAACCCCATTTTAACTCTCCTCTCATTTCTTCTATAACACTGATCCCTCCAACTGCCTCCCCTTTGTCGCTTGTTGTGTCACCCTTAGATACTCGAGAGCCTAGTCTCGGTGGGTGAGTTACTGACTCCTTCCCTTGGCAGTGGCCACTGAGCCCTCACCTGGGCCCCTTTCCTCTTCTCTAGTCCGAGCTCACACACACTCATGGACGGCGCCCCAGATTAGACCGTACCAGCACCTCCATCTGACTCTCCCTATGAGATGTGGCCACTGTACAACAAGGACGAGCAAGCTATCCTCTTGTGCTGAGCTTAGCCAAACCAATTGACCTTGATGCCACTTTCCCCCGATCACCGTCCGAGCACACCCCTACCCTCGGCCTCCTACTCTCTGATCAACTCGTGATAGCCTCGGCAAAGTGCACAACCTCAGGCCGAGCTTGGCCTTGCCTCTTTTTGGTGCCTCTCCTCAGTTACTGGTAACCTCATTCCTTATTTTCGTGGACGTGTGGGCCGTTATTGAGGGATGAGCCCGTATCTCTGTGTCGTGCCTTGTTATCTTTGTTGATTCGGGGCTTGTACGCCTCTTTGTGTTGTGCCCCCTATCACTTGTGCTATTTTGTGCCTTGATTTATCGACTCTGGTCTTGGACCTGGTGTGCGATGTTATTCCTTGGTTTGGGCGAAATTAGTTGTGTTGATTGGACTCGATTCTAGTGAGGGATTGGTGCTGGTTCGATTAGTGTTGTTTTGCAATGGTTTTGTATGCCTTGGTACACCGGTACCAATCGGTACCCGTGAAGCGAGGTCCGATGCCGATGCTATATGTGTTGTTGCCCACTTATTTCTCTATTCGGATGCTGGCACTAGAGTGCTTTGGTTTGGCTATGTTGAGTTACACAAAAATGTTTTCCTGTAATTGTGTTGTCTTTGTATTTGTTGTTTAGTGTTGGCTTGTATTTGTTTTGAGGATGTGAGGTTCTTATTTGATTCTGGCATGTAGTTTTTTTTATCTGATTTGTGCTGTGAATTGCTATGTGGTGCTTGTCCATTGTGTCTCTTTGTATATTTGTTGTCTTGACATACCAATATCTCCCTTAGCATGAATTTCATAAGAATAAGGGCCTAAATGAAATTATGGTAATGACACCTCTTGGAGGGTTATATGCACAAAATTAAATCTTTACAGACAATTAAAACTATAAGATGAGTCAGAAAATAAATTGATCAAAGTTAAATGGGCTGAAAGGTTAAACGGGATAAAAGTATAATTAATTAATTAGTAAGCGTCGTAAGTAAAACTTGCGCAACTAATAAATAATTAATATTTACAGTGAAATACAAAAAATGATTATAATCCCTGACTGCCCCCGTTATGGGTTACCAATGCACAGGCATAATTGATACGATAGTTAGCGTATGATCCCGTTCATTAAAACACCAACACATTAATAAAATAATGATATTTTCTTTAATTAAATTAATTTCTTTTATTTTTCTTTTTCTTTCTTTTTTCTTTATTGTATTTTAAAACTATTTTCTAACTTATAAAAATATAATATTAATATATATAATAAAGTGAATTATATAGTTTAAGAGTACAATAAAAATCATATTTAGAATATATAATATATATTAAAATAATATATATTAATCAATTTCTCTATTTTTCTTTCTTTATTTGTTTATAATTTTCCCTTGTTCATTTGATTCCTAATGTAGTCGTAAATGTAATCGAACTTGTGTAAATAAAATGAATTAAGAATTTATACTTATCTCGATGTACGTGTAAGCTTTCCTTTTATGATATCTATTATTTCTAATCTCGAATTGTCAAACAATATAACCTAAATGAGAAATACAGTAAAATTAATAAACAAGTAAAAATGACAGTACTTGTAATTCAGACTCAAATTAAATAAAAATGAGACCGACCACACTCTCAACATAATTAATCAAATGAACTAATAAAAATCCGAAGCATTGATAACACACCCATAGGTTGTAATTGGACCAAAGGTGCCCCTCGTTTCAAGCACAACTCTTGAAGAAAAATTGGAATCACCACCTAAGGTAAACTATTTTGCAAATCTACTTAGTGATTGTGATGAGTCGGATGATGAGTTTGATTTATGTATGACTTCTTATCCAAGCAATTCTAGTAATACACATTTGTCTCATACTAGGACCTTTACACATTTTGAGTCTTCCTCCAACATTTTTAAAACTAGAATTCTTGAGCTAGAAAAGATGGTAAGCATTTATCAATCAAACATGGATGAGTTTGAAAGAACAAAAAATGAATTATCAAAATGCAAAAATGAAAATGCAATTTTAAATGTTGATGTGTATTTTGCTAAGCTAATAAATACCCTAATTTTACTCAATTTCAGCTGCAAACGCACGACCTAGTCAAGTAGTAGTTGGGGTGTCGAACCACAAGGACAATGGTGAATTACCAGTTCTAACAAGTTTCACTAATCTAGACAATCGAAGAGAGTTTTTGTATCAAACTAATAGTGCATAAATCTAACAACAATAACTGAAAACTTTATCAAATTGAGGATCATAGGGGCTTTCGGCTTCACTCTCACTCGTTTGGTCAATTCACTATATTTGATCTTTTAATTTGTTCTAGTGTTTGTCGGGAATTTAATCTCAGATTTTAGTACCAAATTTACACTTTCGTGGCTTGATACCGTACCTAAACAATTCGGGTTTCACGATTAAGTACTTCACCTTACAAGTCTAAGCCCATTAAGATCAGTGAGTCACTTTGGCATAACCTAGATTTTGTACTTCGTCTTTCGGTACCTCACACAATTTCTAAGGTTTCCTCGGTTTTCCCTTAGATAATAAGTATCACGATTAAGTACTTGGCCTACGACCTAAATCACTATTTTGGGTCAGAAGATTCAGTTCCACCTTTCGGTTTCGCTTTCACTTCTATGGTAACATGCGGTTGATTAAAACTAAGCATTCAATTTAGACAAAACAGCAATCACAAACAACAAGAACTAAAAGATCATCAAACGAGTAAATTAAACCATTTGAGTTATCGAGTTTACACCTAGACCCCTAGAAGGGTGTCTAGCCACAAATCATGTCAAAGATTGTATCAAGATTTATGTTTAAACAACAGTACAACATGAGAAAAGAGTAAAGAAAAGAATAAACCAAGAAGATCTACGATTTCTCGCCCGGTTCTTGAGTTCTTCTTCAAATTATCCCTCTAATGGTGTTCCTCCTCTTCTTTCTTGCTTTGGATCTCCTCTCCAGACAGTTGAGAGATGTCTGGGACGAAGGGTGTCAAAATCTATTAATTCCAATGAGAAAACCGCTTTAAAACTGCCAATTCGCGCTGCCAGCCTAAAAATTGCGGTCCGCAATTTTTGCATTTTTTTTCCAGAACGAACCAGAGAGCATTTTCGATCCGCAATTGATAATTGCGGTCCGTAATTTTTGTATGGGAATGCTTTTAATTTGATTTTTTCGTGTAAATCCGACTCATCTCGTTCCAAACATTATTTCTCATGTTAACATCTTTATTTACACTCAATGACCTGCAAAAAAATAAGAAATGCAGCAGTATCTCGAACTCAACATAAAAACTAAATAAATTCTTAACAATTAATATAAAATATATAGTTTTTGAGATAAAACCCTAATCGAATATAATATATAAATGAGGCTTATCAAATTTACAAATTCAAACTCTTAAAACTGAAAATATAGCTCTCAAGACAAGTAGTGATTTGAGAGATATCACTAACTTGAATCTTGAGCTTATTTATAGAACAAGATATTTTCATGATAAGTTCGGTTTAGGGTATGTTAAAGATCCAATTTTATCAAATTCTAAGCTTAAAAAGAGCCCTACATTAAAAGGGAAACAACCTAATAATATTTTTACTAAGAATGTTTAACCTAATATGGGTAGAAATAGTAAACCAAACAATCATGTCTACCAATATAGGTATTCCAAAAAGAAAAACACAAATCTACTTTTAGGCCAAAAAGTGATAATAGAATATACCATAGGGGTCCAAATGGTTGGTCTTATGCAATTGAAAATAAAAAGGTTTTTCAGAAAATCGAAAAGTCAAAGGTTGTATTCCAACAGTCCAAAAATGTTCAAACAAACATGATTTCAAAGGGAAAAACAAGTTCATCTAAGTTATCTAAACCTCAAGAATTTACCTCACATTTTAAGTCTCATTTTGTGCAAGAAAAATGTCATATTTCAACAAAGATATTTTGTAACTATTGTTGCAAAATAGGTCACATTTCGTTGGATTGGTTTTTTAGGAAGAGAAGCAACAAGAATGTTATTTAGTTTTAATAAGAACAATATTAATTATATAATATTATATATTAATCAATTTCTCTATTTTTTAAATAATTAATTATCCTAATTATAATTAAATTAATTAAGTGATAACTTGCTAATTGCAAGGTCTACTTGGTACTTGACTATTTTTGAAAATATATTTAATGTGTGCTTGGTGCCATTTTGCGTAGATGGTATACTACAGCTACCATCTGCACCTAATTTAGATTTCTCACTCCTTTTTTTTCCTTCTGGTAAGATGGAATAGATGATAAATATAAACTCTTGGTAGTTTCAGTTTTGGAGCTTCAAACTTCGGACAAATTAGAAGGAAGAAAATGGGTTGAAAATTGTTTGAACCGTTTTTTAGTTCCATAGAGTGGTGGGCTGTTCTCTTTTTGGGGGTGGGGTGGTGGCTGAGTGACTACTCCTATGGTTATCGATGGGGCTGGCAGCAATAGCTAATTAATTCACACATATAATAGAGTGGTGGGCTGTTTGCTCTCTTTTTTTCCCCTTTTGCAGGTGTTCTGATTCCGTGATTACCTTTGTAATCAGCGAACTAATTTGGGTTTTCTTTTCTACATCCTCTACAGTATATATAGGCCGTGCATTGGGCAGGAAATACATTTGGAACCGTTTGATTTCAATCACAGAGGTTTAGAGTTGTTGTATCCTCTTCCGCTAGAGAAGAGGAAAGAGGATTGACATGAATCTGAAAATACTATTGCGTTTCAATCATGCTCCTGTAGTGTAACGCACTGACACCGACATAGCGTTATAATTGAATGGTTGATGGATTGCGGGCTTAGCAAGTGATCTTTGTGCGCTGCGCCTGATTATAATAATAATAATAATAATAATAATAATTTATCATTGGCGGTACATAATAGACCAATTAATGTCCGCTTCTGCTATCTAATAATTATGACACTTTGGTAGATTAAATTATTTCCTTTAACTTCTTATTAATCTTATTCTTTGATGCATGAGTCAATGTTTGCATCTTGTTGTGTAAAGTAAGTTCTCTTCTCTGGGATGCGATCTAAAAAGAAGTGCTTCTGACAGAGATGAGAGAACGCCAGTAAAGGATTTCGGGTACGTTCTAAGCTTAGACAAACAATTTATCCTTCAGAGCAAAATGCTTTCCAGCTCCGTACTGGAAGTGCTCTCAATGCTAATGGCCATGTGATGCTTTGTATTAAAAATCAACACCACTGATCGTCAATCTATTCCGACTCTCACCAATATTACAAGCATAGATCATTGTAAGTGTAAACACTTAAAACTGGTTATGGCTTTAACATGTTGGCCAACCATTCGTCTAAGGTTGCAGTTTTACTAAGCACTTGCTTACAACTTGATCGCAACAATTTCCTCAAAATAAATAAATAATAAATAAATAAAATAAAGTGTTTTCAAGTCAACCTCAGAGAACAAATGCCACAGCAACTTATCAAATGTATATTCCACAGCTAAAAAATGCCAAAAGCTAACACCCACCGTCAAAAAAACAATTCTTATCCTCAAGGGATGACTGAATAAAAGAAAATAACACGCGACTTAAAATTAAGAAATGAAAATTTGCTATACATACAAGACAGTCTATTTACATGGTTGGATCTGACAAGAGGTTCTACTTCCCTGTAATGCAACTCTTCTCTCTACTACTAGTAATTCATACAACACACCTACCTAGATATATGGATTACCTCATATTTACACAAGACTCTGCTGTTCTGCAGTTTAGGAAGCTACTTGAAGGGAATTTCAAAAATTGAAACCATCCAAAAAACGAAAACATTTTTGTACATCAAATAGATTGGAATCTTCGTTGCAAGTTAGATATCAGGGTTCTTTTTACCAAGATTTACTCAGGCCAAGGTGGGGACCGACTTGCGACAATTGAAGCCCTCAACTCTTACCTTTGGGCTGTTACTGTAACTGGACTTGAATGAAGGTGAACTGGTGGGCTTTTTGCCTGGTAAATCAGTGCCAAAAGGAGACAAGGCTATAGGAGATTGGGTGTGAATCTGATTAATGAACTGTGCATCTTTTACTAATGGGTTATTGGTGCGAACAGGTGGAGACCCGCAAAAGAAGCCTGTTTGACCAGTCAGATCAAGATCAAAATCTAAATCACTCTGTAATATAGAGAAGGTTTGAATTAGATGAGAGCAGGCCATAAAATGTTGAAAGAGTTATGTTGCAAACATAAAGGGCGTTTAAGCAACAGTACCTTGCTATTCATGATGTCAATGATATCAGGAGCGGTGTCCCCTTTGCACATGGTCAGCATGCTGTACAATTATCAAGGTTTAACAAAATTAGCGCATATTAAAGGCCCGAGCATTAAGTATCACATCTTTTGACTATCAGTTTTAATTGGGAAAACAGGTCAATTATTTTATTAAAAACACAAAATAATCAAACTAATAGGTAATATTATGACTATATTTAACACTTCCGACCCAGTTAACATTGGAAAAGGAAGTTATATTTGGTAAACTAATAGTCAACAACCAGATCCTAGAGATTAGGTAAGAGCTAAAACAGTGAGAAAACACAAAGTATGTTTCTCTATTAAATTGCAACTACCAACCACTAAAACCTTAAATTGCAACTACTCAACCTGCATTATAACTAAATAATATACAAACCTTGGTGGCTTGGGGCTCGATCTGTTAAGAGTCTCAATGAATAATGGGATCCGAGAAATTCGACATGGCTGAGGACAAATAACTTCAGATTTGGGCACTGGCTGGCTCTCAATTTGCCAAAATCTAGATCTCCTATCTGACATAAATTCAGACCTTGGCATAGTTTGCACGATATTATTTAGCCTCATTGAACAATGCTCCGTGAATAAAGCCTCCTACGTCGGAAAAATCAATTAAATAAAACACATTAAACAGTGCTAAAACAGATGGGGTCACGTCAGGGAAGTAAGTTATACATTCAAGGCACCAGGCCCAAAGACTGTTGAACAAGCTGATAGGGAGTAGTATATTTCCAAATCAATGGATATGGGTCATGGATGGTGTTAGATTTAAGCGCCAATGATTTACCAAAATAAAAGGAGCAAACGGGGACTGCGACAAGTCATATTGACTGGAAAAAGACTAATACATACCAAATTGTCATAAACAAACGAAAAATAAATTAGTCAAGGACTTCCTGCTTGCACGACCTCCTTCGGAAAAAAAAAACTTGAAAGAAGAACTAAACGGAAGCACAACTATCAATTTTTAATCAGAGATACAGCGAAGTGGCACGAACGAAAAATACCACCATGACATCTCTGATTCGCAAATTAACAGATCTAGAATACTACTCGCAGATCGGAGAAAATCCGAGAATAAAAAATAACATGCAGCACCTGAACTATGAACGAAACCGAAAGAAATATCCTAAATACTACAATAATAACATATGAAAATATTTCAAAAATACCAGATTGATCTCGCTAAAAAGGACTGATCTCTGTCCGATCTCCTTCTATATCTCGCCTGAACCACCCCGATCGCCAGATCTACAAAATCTATCTCTAGATCAAACCAAAAAGAAACCGAACTCTCAGTTCCTCACTCATATACACAGATCTGCACGGCAATCCATCGATCTACAAAAGTTGAGAGTCCATACGACACAAGAGTTGAAGAGAGGAAAACTCATGCGAGAAAGAGAGAGAACATTGTAATTGAGAAACGAATGAATCAGAGACTCAGAATCGAATTATTTTTGTTGTTTTTTTTTCTTTTCTTTTCTTTTTTATCTCGTTTCTTTCAAAAGGCACGGCGAGAGAGGGACGGGTCGCCTCGACTTTGGTCTGAGGTCGCGACCCCAATATATACCAGCAGAGCTGAAGCATCTCTTTCCTAGACCGAGTCCACCATTTTTGAAAGGCTTAGATGCGACAAACCTGTGGGCTCCGCTGGATTTTTCAGAATATATAATTTATGAGCATGTCTTCACTCGAAGACCGTGTCTATAAAATAAACAGTCCGTTTTGTGATGTGACCTGTGCCCGACTGGCTGTCAAAGAATGAACAAATATCATTCCTAAGAAACGGACATCTCCATTGGCCTGAGAAACGATATCCACCGTTCATTTCAAAAAGAGGGAGGACGTGTCGCTCTTTCTTTCACTCGTTTGGAAATCAATGTTTGGGTGGAAATGGAGGAAATCGATAGATAGTAGATACATAGATATTTTCTTCTTTTCGGAAAATGGCAAGATTCAAGTACCCGCATCCGCGAAGGAATCGTAGTTTGATAAATCGATTCAAACGCGATATTTTCTCGGACTGGTCTTGGGCCTTTTGTATACACCTCCTGACTGAAAATGTTGGCCCACAAAACCAGATGCTCGTACACCGTAGGACCTACGCAGTGGACCAGGTGCAGGTATAACCGGGTCTAGATTAGTTAATTACTTAAATCTATCACGGAGAATTACGATTTGGACTTGACTTTAGAACTAAATGGTAGTTTAGAGGACAAGTCTCGGTGTTAGAATTGTGTCACCATCCTACTTTTGTCGTTTTCTTTGAAATTTGTTTCAATTTAGTGATATGCCCGAGGTGCTGACAATGTAAACACAAAAATAATTCAAATTCGTGCGCAAAGCTGGTCACCAGATGGTCCAGATGGAGCCCACATGGTGGAGAGACCATATTTTTTGTTTGCTCTTTTCTATATTTGTTCTTGGTTGGAAAATATTCGTATGTTACTTGACTAATCTTTTTTGCTGCACAATAGCATACGAAAAAAAGTAGGGTACATTTGGCCCGAGATCACTCAATTATTTTTTGTCTCCAATTAGTTCGATTATATTGTTTTTTATTATCATGCAATTACCGCTGCGGGCCTCTATGATTCCGAGAATCAACTTTTCTTTATCGACGAAAATAATTTATTAATTTATGAGTGTAGTGGAACTCATAATTCGTGAGATAATTGTCGCAAAATCTTTTAAGTCAATAATTAGTATTTCTTTTTAGAAACTCAATGAGCAATATATTAGATATTAGGATCAACATTTATTTTCGTCATATAGGTTTCGCTGATAATTGGGGTGGAACAAAATGGTCCCATTTTTTTTTTGTCTTTATCTTTTTCTTCTTCTTTTTTTGCTCACTCAGTGGTCAAGGAATTTGAATCTTTGGAAAGCGGATAAGGTGAAATGTTGGAAGGAACACGACACCGAATATTGTAAAATTAAACATTTATAGGCTCTGTTGTTGAGTCCTCTCTAATTCTTAATAATTAAATTTTTAAGTATGTCAAAGTATCATCTTTCTTCATCATTGATTTTTGTTTAAAATTTTTCATCTATTTGAATACAAATAATTTATATATAATTCCTCTCTCTCTTCTCATTTAAAATAATGTGTAATATATTTAAGGTGAAATTTAACTATTAAAATGACTCAATATTTTTATATATTTAATTATATTATTTATTATAATAATTATTATTATTTTACTCAGTTTTAGCATTTAAAAAATTATATTTAAAGTTATTTAATTAAAGTTTTATTAAATAATTTTAGTTATATAAATTATTTATTTAGATATTATATTTTCGATGTGAAATCCGAGTTATAACTCAAATATGTTTGATTATCCTTATTGTTGCTTGTGGTCAATACTTGACTCCAGATATGAACATTAGTCAAATTGAAAACTTTTCTTAATCCATAAAATACAGTGTCTTTCTAAGGAATCGTTTGGTGGATAAAAGAATATAATTTTTAGACATACATAAAGATGGTTAGATTTGCAAAGTTTCTCACCCATATGATATTATTTTTAATTATTTTCTTCAGAGAAGTCATATATTTCCACTTTCTCTCATCAACTATATTACTATATTTTTTTTTGTGTTCCTCTATATTAATTTTCAAACATTTAGTTGTTTTGTTTATCTGTCGTACAATTAAAATTTCTATTTTCTCTCATCAAATATTATATGGATGGCCTATATTATGCATGAATTCTGTCCGTGAAAAAATGATGAAATTTCATATAAGTTTCACCGTATATCACGTCTCAAAATTTCAATGATTAGAAATTATATAGGTATCATTAAAAAAAGACTTAAAAATGTCACAAAATTTATTGTCATGAAACTATGTATATATCCAATAACATATCTATAAATTTTAATTTTTAGAATTTTATTTGATGGATTGACAAGATTGTCGATAAAATTCAAAAACATATTGTCAAAATTGTTGAACTAAAGTCAAGTGATCCTTCTTCAAGTTTAAAATTTTGGGTTACTCAACTAATTATCCATATTTGTTCTTTGCCCTATCTTGCATGGATCGAATTTATCTATTGCCATTTAATAATTATATGCAGCTAAATGCGAGCCGTACTGAATAAAAGTTACCAAAGGGCGTTAATGGTTCAACAAAAGAAAAAGGAAAAAAAAATAGAGAAAGATAAAACTATTTCCTAAGACCAATCTAATTGTCAAATTCACGTTATTGGGACAAAATTACGCATTAGTACGATATCTAGCGCACCCGGATTTTGAACCAATACGAATTATATGATATATTATTGAATAGTATAATACTATTAAGAATATTTCATTTTGAAATTGTAAAGAGATTATTTTTTTAATAATATGCGGAGAGATCGCTTGATAATGGTTATTTTTCTAATTTTGGCAAGAAAAATTAAAATAAATAACAATCTACAAAATAAATAAAAAATACATATCCGTAGATTGATAACATTTCGAGTGTCATACAATTAAAACGTCATTTTAATGACCATTAAAATTTTATATAATTTATAATGATTTCAGTTAATGAATTTTGATAGATTATCAAAAGACAATTACATTGCATAAAATTTTAAATATAATTAATCTATAAATTCAACGATATATTTATAAATTTTTTTAGAAAAAAATTCATGATATTTTAAAGTTTTTTGGATATAATTAAATTTTAGTGTGTAAATTATCAAGATAATTAATATCAGGCTACCCTCTCCTTTCATTATACTTGAGTGGTCCAAATCGTATCTAATACACCCCATCTGGATTCTGGCCACTTCATGGATCTAACGGTTGAGACTCTGGTCAGCATTTCTTCCACCTATTAAAGGGAAGGTATCAGTCAAGAGCGGAGCCAGGATATTTGTATAGGGGGCTGAGATGCGGATATATATCATTAAAGCGTTGAAATTGATAAATTATGGGTTCAATACACTACATGAAATAAAAATATATGATAAATTTAAACCCGACGTGTAACTCCTGTGTAAACCTCGACGTGTAACGAACGGGTAAGGATAAATAACGAATAAAAATAAAAATAATTCAATGAAAAAATTATATGATATAGACAAATAAATAGTATTAAATAAATATACTAATAAAGTACAATAATCATTAATATTTTAGATATAATAAAAATCATATAATTTTTTCATGTCAATTATCATAAAAAATATATAATTACTATATATACTATATATATTTATATAATTTAACTATATATATTTATTAAAAATATAAAATAATTATATATAGAGAGAGAGTTATTGAATTGGTCTAAATTGAGCTTAAACAACAACAAAAAATGCTTTTGCCCATAGAATCGTTAGTTTATTCAATTTGTTTCGAAGATCTATTTTAAAAGGATCATCTCTCTCAATGAATACAAGACCTATCTAGCTAAATCATTACTCCAGAGAGCTTACTAGCCATATTCAAGAGAGAGAGATAACTGAAGATATTGATACACTCAATTAGTTAAATCTTTGTTCAAGCTCAATTTAGGTTCTCTCTATTCTCCCAACTTGATCATTTGTGATCTTCTTGAAAACATTCTTTTGAGCTGTAGTGCTCACTTCTTGTTTTGAGTGTGTTGTCACTCATGTTACCGATAGGCTTGGCAGCCCATTTTTGTAAGGGATCAAGTTCTACAAGTGTAAAAACCCTTTTTAATATATCGTCTCAACCTCAATTGTTAGAGGTTGAGGGTCCCGGAGACGTAGGCATTGTTAAAGCCGAACTCCGTTACATCTTGTGTTCTTGTTTTATCTTTATTTTTTTTCTCATATATTCTTTGATTGCTATATTCTTGTGAGAATTGAATTGATTTAAATTGTATTCCGCTGTCATTACACTTGAATATTAAGCCCCCAAATTGGTTTATACAATCTACCTTAGGTTCTTTGCATTCTTGCACTATTTTGACCTTTCAATACCACCATCCTAGGGTTTTCAAAAGACTATCACTACGGTTAGTCGCGAAATACAAAATATTTTTGTACTTCACGTCGTATCTTTATTTCCAAATTCAAAACACCGATGCGATCGTTAAAAGTGTTCTCTATATTAAAATATGTTTGAGAATTAGAATTTTTTTTTGAGAATTAGAAAATCGTTCTTATTAAAAATCATAAACTCAATGCATTTTCATCGCCTAAAAAAATAGATTTTTTTTCTAAAAAATGTAAAATTTGGTCTCAAAACATATTTCAATATGGAGAACACTTTTAACAGTCAGATCAGTGTTTTGAATTCAAAAATGAAAGATATGACGTGAAACACAAAAATATTTTGTACTTCACGACTAACCATAACATAACTATATATATATATATATAACTATATATTTATAGAGAGATAGAGAGAAATAGTGAGGTAAAGATACCGTGAGCTTAACTCAAAAAATATATCAAATCATCTCAAATTTTAATTTATCATTTTCATTAAATTTTTATATGAAAATCTCATGGGATGCAAAAATTTGGAGTGTTTTGAGCTTTTTAAGTCATCATTTTTAATTTTTAAAAATGATGTTCAAATATTATTATTATTTTTTAGAGCTGATTTTCAAAAATTAAAAACCATGACTTAAAAAACTCAAAACACTCCAAATTTTTGTATCCCAATAGATTTTCATGTAAAGAATTTAATGAGAATGATAAATTAAAATTTTGAGATGATTTACTATATTTTTTGAGTTAAGATCACGGTATCTTTACTCTCTATCTCTATATAATTTACTCAATGGATAACAAGTAATGAAAATTCCTTACTCATATTCATACCCGATAAATTAACAAAAAAAATTTCTTATCCATATCTATATCCCATGACTTAAAAATAATAAACATTATTCATATTCATCTTATCGGATACAATACAGATCGGATCAATGACAAAATATGCTATTAACTGCCCTACTTTCATATATAGCCCTTTATTCTCAATAAGGTGGTTGGAGTAGTTAAATTTTTATACTTTTTGTCTTTGTCTTAGTATATGAGGTCTACCTCTAATTAGACTAGGGTTGAGATTAGACCCGATATGATTGAGCTCTATCACCGCTGAAGTTGAAATACAAGTTATTTTTAGATATACTTTTAATAAAACAAAATCGGATCTCATGATCACATAATCCCATCGCGTATAATTTTTAGATCGGACTCAAATTTATTTTTCCCATCAACGGAAGTTTGCATCTGATCAGATATATAAATTTTCCTTTCAAGGATTCTGGATTCTCGCATATAATATTGACTTGTAGTCTTTGCACACTCAATCAACTGTATACAATTCGACGGTCGTTGCTTAAGATGCTTTAATTAGTATTTTTGTTGCATATAATGAAATGTTTGGGTACCACGTTAGATATAATTATTTTGTGGTTCGTTTTTCAATTGAAAATTTTCCATACTTTATTACTTGAACGTTATCCTACATACTTTGTATTATTAAGTCCATTAATTAAGTAACCATATAAAAGAAAATGCAACTCTTTTGGGAGAGGAGTATGTCTGATGCTGATCGGACCCAAAATTTGGTTTGATGGAAAAAATCTATCATTCACTAAAGTTATGGTTCATACTTAAACTTTTCTCTATGCTTTGAAAATTATGCTCATCATCAGATTTCAAAATCTAACAGTGTATATGACCCATTGAACCAAAAATTGATCCAATGGACATCAGAAATTATTTACTACCGACCATGTAAAATCACAGTAGAAATTTCAGTTCGGGTGTTGGCCATAAAGCGTGTAAAAGCTGTAGAAAACTGGTAAATTATCAATTATTGAATGTTGATGTGGAAAGTAAAAGTGAGCAAATAGAAAATGAAAATCGTGGTCGGCAGGATTCGAACCTGCGCGGGCAGAGCCCACATGATTTCTAGTCATGCCCGATAACCACTCCGGCACGACCACCTTGATGGCTAAGTGACTAATCAAATTTTATAGGACCATTTCACGGCTGATGCATCCCTTGTACCCTCTTTTTGTACTAGCGCTGAATGAGAGTGTGTTGAACTGCTGCAGTGCCGCCTCTCTCTCTCTCTCTCTCTCTCTCTGTAGACCAATGGAGGTCGCTCAGTCGTCCACTCGCCTATCGTCACCGATACCAGCTCTCTTCTCTGTTACGAACCGTATCAAGCATCCAAATCCATATAAAACAAATTTAAGCTTCAGAAATTTGCGGTGTGCTCCAATATCTGCTTCTGTCGGGAGATCCTCTGGTTCTAACACTGCAGTTCTTCTCGATTCAAAGGTACTTTTCTGAAAGCTCTTGCATTTCGGAAAGCTTTGCCTTGGTAACGGATAGAATGGATCATATTATAGCATGATTGGGCGATTATATATAATATATTGTCAATTTCTTACTATCTTGTTTGATTTGCTACTATTTATTTTAATTGTTTTCTTCATCACACTAAATAGTTCTATTTTTTTTTATTGGTGTGTAACTGGCACTGAAACTTACTCGTAAGGTAAAAAATGAGTTTAGATTTTTTTTGCGATGTTATATCCTTGAGAGGAAATTGAGCTTTCCATTGGTGTATTGCTCATATTAATGGGAAAATCCGATTGGTATGATCAAGTGTTCACAATACCTATCATAACAACTGTTTTCTCGACTATTTAAGATGTATAATTGTTAATTATTTTTATTTGACTTCATCTCTTTCTTTGTTCTTTCTGTTTTCCTTTTTCTTGTTTCTGCATTGTTTGCAGAAGGGGAGCGGTTATCTAATTTTGAATTATTGTTGAAGTGACTGACATTTGAGTTTAAGTAAAAGCCCTGAATTTCCTGGCCTGGCACTCTTAATTTACTAGACCTCACTAGTGTATTGTGGCTTTCTGGTAGAATTCTGTTTATGGTTCAGCCATTCAGCATCAATGGGTTCTCGTCTTGACCATTGGTATCAAGCCAAAAAGAAAGTTGAATATGGGTGCACTTTCACTCTCTAGTTATTGCCAAGTTTATAGCCAATGGATCAAAACCAATAAGATTTGGATGTTTCATTTATTCAATGGAACTCTACATCTGAATACGTTTGGGTATTATTTATCAAGCATATATGTGTGTTAAAGCATATAATATATACAAAAAGGTCCATCACTTAAGCTAGAGGCAAAATGTAAATTTTCAATTGACAAGACTGTCAATTTGCAAATATAAAAACATGTTGGTCAGTATTCATCATGGAATAAATGTTCTTTAATGTAAGCAGTTGTTACTATTTTGTAGGTTGAGACAATACTTGACAGTGTGAAATGGGATAATAAAGGATTAGCAGTTGGAATTGCACAGAACATAGACACCGGTTCAATTCTTATGCAAGGGTTTGTGAACAGAGAAGCCTTGGCAAAAACCATTTTGTCTAGAAAGGCCACCTTTTACAGCCGGTCCCGCTCATCACTTTGGACTAAAGGAGAGACTTCAATGAACTTTATTAATGTGCATGATGTTTTTCTTGATTGTGACCGAGATTCGGTAGGTCTTCTTCTATTTTCACCTTTTATATGCTTGTTTGAGAAAACAAAATAGCGTTGTACATAGGCATTTTAGATATTTCAAAGTACTAGACTGAATAACCCTCACAGAGAGCACCCAAGATTATACATGTGGTGAGCATGTGTGCTGGTATTGATAATGACTGCTAGGAAATAGTATGTCACTGTGCTTGGTTGTACTCATGGTATTGTACCAATATGTGACGACTAGTATATACAGTATATAGTTGCTTAAAATAACTTCAGTCCTTTACAACATGCCATTCCATCATTTATCTTAATTTAAGGTTTTTGTTTGATGTGTTGTCTCAGATAATATATTTGGGAAAGCCAGATGGACCTACATGTCATACGGGAGCAGAAACCTGCTATTATACTTCGGTGTATGATATATTGGAAGGCAGCAAGGTTTGTAAATCTTCTATTGCATCGTTTTCTTCTTCATTGGTATTTTACAATTTTTGCTAGCATATGTATATTTTTTCTATTTTTTGAAGTTTTCTTGTCTACTTTGTTGCACCTGTTGGACTGTTTATTGGCTACAATTTTTTTTTGTATGAGTGAATTTGGATCTAATCATGACTCAATGTGAGGTTCATATCAATGCTTTATAGAGAGAATACTATCTGGTATGAGCTGGTAATATAGCCAAGTCAATACCAAACCCTTTTGATTGTAATTTTGTTGTTATTTTCATACAAACTTGTGTCAAATTGCAATATATTGTGGGTAAAAGGAAGCAATTAATTTGTAGTTTTAAAAAATGGCCAAAATATTGAGCATTGGTTGGGCATTGGGAAATATCAAATCACTACTATGTTAATTCAATAACTGATATTACTTAACGTAGTTAGTCATCATGTCGGGACCAAATGATTTTGCACTAGATCAAATTCTGTCCCCTTTTAATTCCTTCTGTCCTCTTGTTGTTTGTGTTGATTCTGTAAATGATAGTGCTTTTCAGTATGTCATGGTACTTGACTGTTAATTTACCCTTGAGAGAAATGATTTAACTTGAAATGCAAAGCAAGGTGAATTGTTAAAAATGCTTGTGTCATGCATAGGACTTGTAATCAGTATTTACCTGTACCATTGTGGCGTCTTTCCAATTTTTTTAACATTTTGTGTATAGGAAGAGAAGAAAGAGAGGTTGGCTAAGACAACACTCTACTCATTGGAGGCAACAATTTCTAAAAGAAAAGAAGAAATTGAGACAACACCAGATGGAAAGCCCTCATGGACCAAGAAGTTGTTACTAAATGAGGAATTGCTCAGCTCTAAAGTTCGGTATGTTAAAACATCTCTTATCGTGCTATGAGGTATTTGTAAATGTTTCTAGCTTTACAACATTTGCATAACATTTCATCTTTGTTGGACAAACTTGGGGAAAAGGAGATGATCGCCAATATATGTTGAAACAAACTAACAAGCAACAACGTCAAAGAGTACATTTTAAGTACTTATTAGACTGTCCAGTTAAGAATCTGTTGGTCCATTGTTTTGGAGTACTGGTTTGTGGTATAATTTTGGATCTGCCTCAAGATGATTTTGGTTGTTGGCTTGTCACAGTTAACTTTGGTAGTTTTGTTATTTCATTGGATTCAATCCCTTTGTTGGTTTGCAATAATACATAAAGTGTTGGAGCCTAACTAATCTTATAAACTAAATGTTGAATTTCTCCAAACATGTTTAGAATCTCTACATGTGTGCGCATGTGTATCAGAATCTCTGCAAGCTGGCACAGTATGGAACATATACCAGCCAGTCTATGCTCATATGTTGGTATAAATTTGTTATCTGACTGATATGGTATTCATTTTTCTGGATCTTACTGTCACAATCACTGATATATGTTTGGTTTTGGTCAGTGATATATGTTTGGTTTTGGCAACCTCTTAGAACTGGAAAACTTGTAGTCAGTGATTGGGGATATCTCAACATTATTATTTAAGCTTGTTCTTAGTGTATAATTTGCATATTCTTGTGATACAAAAGACTTGTGGTTACTTTGCAGAATGCCTGTCTAATTATAATATAACTCATTTACAGAGAGGAGGCAGGGGAGCTAATTCAAACCCTAGTAGACAACGAGGATAAAAGACGCACTGCCTCAGAGATGGCCGATCTATTGTATCACTCTATGGTACTTTTAGAGTTGAAGGACGTTTCAATGGAAGAGGTACTAGAGGTTTTAAGAAAAAGGTTCTCTCAATCAGGTGTTGAAGAGAAAAACAGCCGCAAGAAAAACTAGCCCCAAACATTAGCAAGTTTTAGGTCGTGTTACAACATGGCATTGGCCGAAATTTGTGTTCTGTTACTTCACTTTCTTTGGACCAGATATGAATTTAGCAGGATTTTGTTTTAATAAAATTTTAGGAGATGTATCAAATTGAAGTATAATGTATTAAATTAAATAAAATTGTTTGCACCAGCCGACTCCCTGGGTTCATGCTATGGCTAAGAAATTTCCAGGGCACTAGAGCCGTAGGTTCCTTTTACCTTTTCAAGAGAACTTTGTCGTCATTTATATGCCAAGGGCTGTTACGTGATCCGGCCCAACCTGGCCCATATTCCATGCAACAGAAAAAAAATATGAAATTGTTGAGAGTGGGATTTGAACCCACGCCCTTTCGGACCAGAACCTTAATCTGGCGCCTTAGACCAACTCGGCCATCTCAACTCTTTGCAATTAATCGTACGAATATAAAACATTAACAGCAGACTCAGCAGTTCATAACACTTTTTTTGGTGTTCTTCTAAATTAGGATGAACGAACTGCAAGATTTCAGAATTCAGTTGGAGCGATTAGTTGGTCATTGATTTGCATTTTGAACTGAAAACAACAGTTCATAACAAATGCTTTGCAGCTGAAGACTGAAGTAATTATACTGAGAAATACTCGCCAGATTTAATCTCACTGACAAGTGACAAGTCACTTGACCTTCCTTTTCTATTTAACATTTTTCAGGTGAGGTCCCTCTCGCCCTCAGAAATCCTATAATTGACCACAATCCAGTTCGACAAACAATGTTTCGAGCTAAATGCAGTTGATGTTGCAAATTTACAAAATTGACCTTAATGTTGCACAGGTGTTGTAAATTTCTCCACTATTCTTGTGTACGTTGAGTTGTATGGGGACATAAATCCTAGCAACATTCTTCCAGGTGAAAAATAAATGAATAATTGTCAGATTTAAAACTGGGGAGCCTGCTACAACGTTCCAAGAGCCACAGAACCACTGATATGGCCAGTCTTTGGCTATGTTGCCTCAGAGTACCAACCAATGTAAAATGTCTGACAAGTCTGACGCCTACAATTTTTGTTTGTCTCTAACAAGTCTGAGTGTCTGACTTGTACAGGTGAGTTTCCAACTTCTTACTAAGAAATATCAACTACTTGCTACTGGTACACACCAGCTGATACTACCAGCATATACTGTATTGATACTGGAGCTAAGCTGACTGTAACTGGCTCATTTAACTCAAACATGCTGGTAATATTTCTGATGCCTACAGTTTTGGACTTGTCTCTAGCAAGACTTGTACAGGTGAGTTTCCAACTTCTTACTATGAAATATCAACTGCTTGCTACCAGTACGCATCAGCTGATACTAGCAGCATGTACTGTATTGATACTGAAGCTGAGCTGACTGAAACAGGCACATTTAACTCAAACTTGTTGGTAATATTTCTTCGAGTTCATGTGGTGTAATTCTAGTACAGGACATGATTAAACCTTCCAAGTGATACAAAAGTAAAAAGACGACATAAATGCTTTCCTGTAGTCTCTTTCCTGATCTAAATATATAGATTAATGAGTATACTTGTACATCACTTTTTGCAACACAATATAAATTTTGAGCCACAACAGCTATAATTCCTTTAGACTATGGTTCATGTTGAGTAATATTTGCTCATAAACTCCAACCCTACTTCAATTAATGAAAAAAAAAAATACTATTGTCTATCACAACAGTACAAATACTTTTCTTTCCGTATAATAACTAAAGCGAGTATTTCTTTCCTTCCTAATATCCATCAAAACATTTGCACATGTGCTGTGTTCCTAACCCTATACTTGTACCTCTTTGCAAAAAATAAGAAAACAAAGAAGTTAATCATGGCAAGCAGGGCCAACAACCAATAGAAGTAATCGAACCTGCCTGTGTTAATATTTTGTGACAGCCATGGCTGCTTCCCTTCCTTCACATTCCCTGTTAATCCATTGATGATATTGTTCAGAATAGTCGCAAAAAAACATCCCAATCCACCTGCCACAGCAGCATAAGCTGATCCGACACTTCGCATTGCATCGGGTGCCTCTTGGTACAGAAACTCCAGCAAACCCACAATGCAAAACACCTCAGCCACACCAATCAAGATATATTGGATCAAGAGCCAATATGCACTCAAATTTGGCATAGGGCTCAAAAATAGTGCCTCAAAACCATGCTCAATGGCATAATTCCTTCTGTACCTCTCAAAGGCACCGCCCCATGCAACTGACAAGACTGATATTGCGAGCCCTAGTCCAACTCTCTGCAGTTGAGAAGCACCTTGAGGATGGCCTGTTATTCGACGTGCCAGAGGGGCAAAAGTTGAATAATAGAATGCGAGGAGGAGGAAGATGCTAATGCAGGGAAAGACCGGCATGCAGGTGACAGGTAGTTTAAAAAGGCCCATATGGGTATTCATGGTGTAGGCTTGTTGAATTGAGAGGGTTAGGTACTCAGTAAGGATTAGGTTTAGCATAATGGTGCAAGCTGGGATTGGAAGAAGTTTGATGAGGATTTTGACTTCCTCAACTTGGGTTATGGTGCAGAGCCGCCATGGGCTTGGCTCAGGTCCATCTTCTTTAAGTTGCAAAGCTGCCTTATCCAAACACCTAAAATCATTTCGAATATTATAATGATGGTGAAATTGTTATACTTTTTTTTTCTGGCATTTTGTTTCATTTTATTTCCAATATAAAGATTCCTAATTTCCTAGTATGCAAGGCCAATTTGAACAAACTTCAACCTATTCTAAGCTGTTAGTCTGCATTTAATGACATGTTGCGTTGAAGAGTTTTTTTTCTTTTATGCAATCAAGACATCTTGATGAAGTTAGCAAGTGCATGAATCTAGAATAACATTTAACATGCTACATGTTATAAATCAATATTGTAATTCGATCTTGTCAGTGTCAGTTACAGTGTTAGACTATGCTAAAACCAGAATGAACTGAGGCATACAATTTGTTATATATACAAGGGAATAATTGGAATATTCTGTTCCATGAAATAAGCCCAGAGATTGCTAATACTGATCATAAACCTTTTTATGAGATCCTACCATATAACATCTAAAGTTTCCTTTCATGAGATAAATAAACTAAAAAGAAAACTAAAATGCAAACAAAATCAAGTACCTGAAATCATCAGTATGTTCAATCTTACCACTTCCCTTAATAGCCGACCTCTTACCAGAAACCTCATACAAGCCAACCAGTTCGCTGATGGAGAATGGCACATTTCTCTTCCTAAATGCTGCTACCAGAACTTGTGCAATACGTATCAATGGACTCCCTCCCGGTAGCCTGTGCCGGTACAATGGGGTACCAATAAAAAATATTGCATTTGAGAACCCCATAGCAAGAGCCAACGAGCCAAATGCTGAGCCCCATCCATATTTCATTTGTATATACACCACCATGGTAAATGCAATTATGGCACCTATTGAGAGGACAAAAACCTTATAAGTCACTTGGTCTCCTCCAAATTTCCAAATTCAGCCTTATAAAAGATCTAATGCTTAAAATACCAATGGTAACAGAGAGGTAGAAGAAATTGAAGAAGCGATCAAGGTGGGACTTGTAATTAGGTGATCTTTCGTCAAATTGGTCAGCACCAAAGGAAGAGACACAGGGTCGGATGCCAGCGGCACCAAAAGCGGCAATGTATAGAACAGTGTTTAGGTAAAGCATCTGCCATGACTTGGCAGGAGTGCAGGTTCCAAGCAAGGTCGCTAGGTTATCACAATTTGTTTGGTCTGGCGTGAAGATTGGCATAGTAGCGCATAGGGTTATTCCTGTCAATCCCTGGGTTATGTATTAAAAAAAATGCATAGTTAAGGATAAAGGGGAACAATAACATTATTCTTATATGATATTCATTAAAGAGTTTTGAGTGGCAAAGAAAGCAAAGAACTATTTTTTTCATCAACCAAGACTAGATTCATTATGATTTACACACGTTTTCTCTCCTGTTACATAGTGTTTTCTGTTGGTAATCCATCTGCAGGATGAATATACAATTTTATAAAAAAATTCCTTGCCCTTTTTTTTTTGCTTATTGAAAACGTGAAATTGACTGAGTAACAGTTCGGACATATATATTCTGTATTGTAACCAGTTCACAAGTAACCATGAGGAGCACTCACAAGAAGATAAATGGTCGTGAAAATTGCGATGGTCCAGTAACGACCGAGATATGCATCAGCCAGAAAGCCACCGAGCACTGATGAGGCTTGAGATATCCCCAAGAAGTTGTTGACAGTGTTGGCTGAGCTTGTGAATGGACGGTGCATGACATAGAACATGAATGCCACCATGTTTACTGAGAGGCCAAAATATGCCATTCTCTCTGCCATCTCATTTCCTGTTTATTTAGAATGGATTCTTGAAGGATCATTGTTTTCAATTTGTCAATTTTATAACGAATTCAACAAAAATGAAATGCTGTAAGGTATATCTTTTTTTATTAATGCATACTCTCCCAGAATTTATACTGCTTTCAAAGGTGCTAATAAGTGCTTGTCATGTGCGAACTGGTTATCAGGTTAATTTGTGAGCTCCATCTTTCTCAACTTCATGAGTTGCATCTTTTAAAAATTGAACTCTTCCTAAGCCATTACTTGGTACAAGGCAGTTGGAAACAGATATGTCATCCTGATAAAATGTAATATAAAGGAGGGGTAAAACAAGAGTTAAAACCGAGTTATGGCTGGTACTGATGGATTGTTTCATTACTTTGTTCTAAGTTCGCAGATCCTGCATTTCTATGTCAACTTGGAAGTAAAATCATGCCAAAAGAAAAAAAAAAAGAACTTATTTATAAAAATAAGACATACACACGCACACATTGAGGTGCATATACCATGACAGCATGACATTACTAACCAAATATAAAGAATGCAGCGACCCAGCCGCCGGTCTTAGAGAGATCTTCTATCGGTTTCCCTCGTATAGTCACTGGTGTGGCGCCACCGGCTACATACTCACCACCAATCGCCCATGGAAACCGCCTCTCATCACTCTCAGCAAAATGTATACTCAGCTTCTTCCTATGTGAAATGTCCCTAATGGCCTCCAAAACAACAGGCTCCGGCGACTGAATCTCCCTAGTTGACTCCATGTCGATTGCTATGAAGAAAACAAAAAAAAAAAAACAAACAAACAAATGAATAACCGAGAGAGAGTCAGAGAGAATTGTTTTTTTTTTTTAATATTCAAAGAACGAGCAGGCCAGCAAGGTGTGTATCACTACTCTCTTGACTTCTCTTTGCACTTCTTTGCAGAGACAGACAGTGAGTGAGAGGTGCATGTGGTATAAAGCACAAACGGGTACATGATGTCTTAAAAGGACCTGCGACCAGATTCAAATTCGTGCAACTATAACAAGAGCATTTAATGCGGAGGAGTTATGAGAAAAGATCTGTGCACTACCATTTACCTCTAGAGAGCGGGAGGACAACGATATCATGCTCCCATGCGCCTTGAATAATTTTTAATTTAATTTGGGAATCTATGAAACATATTTGAATACTTAAAACTGCTAAAATGTGTATAAACTGTTTGAAAGAGAAATGAACTAATGAAGACAACAGACATTCTATTCGAGTCTCTGTATTTTTTTTTTAAAAAAAAAGAGAGCATGATGTATCCTTCGTGGGTTTATAACGAGTCACAGTCTCGTGGGGAACACACATAATACTTTCTTCTCAATGACCTCTTGTCATTAACTGGTACACAGTTTGTGTCTCAGTATTTGCCACAGAGATTCCATGAAGAATAGCTTCAATTACATTTTATTTGGAATTTAAAGCAGGGAAAGGAGACAGAGACAGTGGGAATAATGTGTGAAGGCTTTGATTGGGCGCGCATTGAAAGTGCTTGCCACCTAACAACATTTACTACTGGACCTATAGTCCAACTCCTACGCTAACATTGTTATAATTAACTCATTTGATTTGTTAGGGAAAAATATATATATTTTTTTATTTTCTCTTTTGGTAATGAAAAAACAAACCTAAATTATTTTCCTCTAACAAGTTATAAGTTATAAATAATCTAGTAGCTCAAATGATAGTTAACTAGAATGACTTTAAAGAGATCATGAATTTAGGGCCGCAAACGAGTCGAGTCAAGCCGAGCTGGGCTGAACTCAAGCTCGGCTCATGAAAATTCGAGTCGAGTCGAGCCGATCTCGTGAAACAGTTCGAGCTGAAAATCCTAGCTCAAACTCGGCTCGTTACTATTCGAGCTAGCTCACGAGCCAATGCATGTGCGTTGACTCAATTTGATATTTAGATTTAATACATCTACAAACTATAAAGTTGGTATATCTAGAAGATTGGTATGAGAATTGGTACAAAATTGGTATATCAACAAACTATTTTTTCAATGACATCTTCGCTGCATTAATTTGAATGGATGGACCAACAAAAAACTATCGAGTCAGATATACGAATCTAATTACGAGCGAGCAAAAGACGTCTTTAAGCCGCTGACATGATGAGATGGTGAGAGATGATGAGAGAGGAGTTATTAGATTAGAGTTCGGCAAAAAAAAATTGTAAAAATTATTTTTTATTCGAGCTGAGTCGAGCCACGAGCCGAGCCGACCCCAACTCAAACTCGGCTCATTTAACAACCGAGCCAGATTAGCTCGAGCCAAATTAGCTCGAGTCATTTTAGCTCGAGCCAGATTAGCTCGAGCCCGATCCGAGCCCGAGCTGAACCACGAGCCCGAGCTTTTTTGTGCAGCCCTACATGAATTCAAACTACCATGATTTGAAATGGGAAAATTTAGGTATAATTTTAAATGAGACGTTTGCTAGCATTCCTTTATGTAAAATAAAAGGAAGACCAAAGTTAAGTAACTATTTGGAGCACCGTAAAAGTAGAAAACATCATTAAATGTTGGAGAGCTAAGCACTAAACGATAAATGTTCTCATTTAATTGTCATCATTCGTGGGTACTACTTGAGACCGTACTAGAGACGTACTAGAGGTGAATTACTGAATTGTGATCATTTGTCCCACTCCCATCAGTTATTTGATTAACAAAAATTGAGTTTTTTTCCTGAACAATAAGGGTTTCAGATAAAATCCTTGAAACATCTAGGGCTTCAGATAAAATCCTTGAAACATTTAGGGCTGCAAATGAGTCGAGTTCGTGCGAGTCGTACTTAGTTTAAATTTGGCTCGTGAAAATTTGAGTCGAGTCGAGTCGAGTTCGTGAAATACTTAGAGTTGAAAAGTCTAGTTCAAGCTTGGCTCGTTACTATTCGAGCTAACTCATGAGTCAATGCATGTACGTTGACTCAGTTTGACATTTTTATTTAGTATATCTACAAACTATAAATTCGGTATATCTACAAAAAATGATACATGAGTTAGTACAAAATTGATATATTAACAAACTATATTTTCAATAAAATCTTTGCCGCACTAATTTAAATGGATGGACCAGTAAAAAAAATATCGAGTCAGATATATGAGCCGAGTTACGAGCGAGTACGAGAAGTTGTTAAGCTGTTGAGATAGTGAGATAATGAGTGATATATTATTATATTAGAATTTAACAAAAAAAATATAAAAACTATTATTATTCGAACCGAGTTGAGGCACGAGTCGAGCCAACCCTAACTCAAACTCGGCTCATTTAACTATTGAGCCAAATTAGATCAAAACAGATTAGCTCAAGTCAGATTAGCTCAAGTCATGAGTTCGATTTTTTTTGTGCAGCCTTAGAAACGTCCATGAAAGTTTAAAAATAAAGAAAAAAATAATTCTAAAGCAACGCTGCTGCTTTTTGTTACTATTTTCATATAGGATTGTGACATACATATTTGACTACCTTTCCTCGTGCATTCCATGCATAAGCACCAATGAAATGAAATTATTACGAGCTATGAGTTGTAGCCGACGTGCATGTATCACCACCACCTTCTGTTCACCTTTCCCTTCCAGTAGAATGCCCTTTCCTTGTGGGATGGTTGGTAATATATATAAGAAAGAGAGGCCCTCGCCTTGTGTGTGGGATGCTTAGCCTGCTTGAAGGTTGCCCTTAAACCTTTCTTTATGACTAACATAAAAAGGGGCATATAGATCTGGATTAGTAGTTTTTCCTTGGGCTTCTTCCTTCCTGGTCGACCTATACACACATCTTTTTGACCCACTTACTCCCGTATAAAGTCTAGTGGGTTCAGGGGCTGTAACATAACTTTATGCCAAAAATCCGCGAGAGTAGCTAGAGCGCTTTTTCACCGCTTAGTAAGGTGAAAACGCATCATTTACGCACAGCCGTCTTAGCTCAGTTGGTAGAGCGCATGGCTTTTAACCATGTGGTCGTGGGTTCGAATCCCACAGACGGCGAATGAAGTTTTTAATGTAAGTTATATTTGTCAAAATATATGTGCAGGTAAAGTCATAAGTAATATTCTAGAGGAAGGAAAGGGGGGGCAACCCGCAGACTTAGCAGGGATGGAAAAAGAAGGGGGAAGGGATGGAAATTTTCAGAAATCTAAATTTGGAGAGGGTAAAAATAATTAATTCATTTCATGACTAGAGGAAATAAAATGTTTCCCTTCCCTCTCTTCTTTTGCCTTCATTTAAAATCAATTCTTCTAGCGTCTCGCAAGTGCAAACTAAATACAGCTCCCCAAAACACACACAAAGGAATGGAAATGGCAGAATTTGAAAGATTAATTTCAATAACCCTATATATCGTTCAGTATATGTATAAAATGATCACTTCTTCCTCTTGGTACTTTACAAAAACGAGGGAGATGAACTCTGACAATTCTCCCCAAAAGGAGAGGGATTCAGGTAGACATCTTGAGGCAATTGTCACAAGGGCTGGGGCCTTCTCTGCATTTTGTTCGATTAAAATTTTCTCCGAAATGCTCTAATAGGGCTTGCCTCCGGCATTCACTCTGATTACATTTAATGAAAAAAAAATGGTAAATACTCGGCCCAACATTGCAATTTTATACTGTATAATATATAGAGGAACCCAATCATGACAGATTTATTTCCTCTGAAAGAGCAACTAATTGGCAGTGGAACATAAATTGTGCGATGTAAGTTGTGTCATTTGAACACAATTAAACAAGAAGAAACACAGTAACAACCAAAAACAATTGGGAATAACTTTGGTCCTACAGGTGGTATGTTACCAATAAATGTCATGGCAGTTGACTTTCCTGCTAAACTTAAAATGAAATATGCAACTTTCCAGATACATTTACATAAAAAAGAACTGATAAGATATATACAAATAAACTAATGATATACCTTGAGTTCACAATATTGTTGCATTTTCTTGGCTTGATCCATGGCCATCTTGAAGCTCTGAGTATTTCTATAGACCTCTGAGTTGCGCAACATGCATACCACTCGACTAAAATCTTTCTTCTGGTACAATGCAATGCAACTTGCTGGTAAGTTATCTCTGCCAGCCCGGCCAGATTCCTGGTAGTAGCTCTCCATAGATTTTGACATAGTGTGGTGAATCACGAATCTCTGCACAAAGAAAAGCAAATTAAACCCAATTTAACCCACCAAGCAATAGTTATGCAAAATGAAGATCTATTGTCACAACAGATATGTGCTCATTTTATATAATATTTACATAAGGTTTAATGCAATAATTCACTCAATTTGTTTGAATCATGTTTATTTTAACTTTTGTTTTACTTTTAGAACTTGTTACTGCCGTATTTTTTTGGTTTTTAACAATTTTCAGACTTTTCTAGAGAAATTAAAAACAAGAAACAAAATCTGGCTCTGTCAAGACTCTCGCAAGACTCTCGGCAGCGAATAGACACAGACTACAAATTTGACAAGGAAACAGTTGCGCACATGAAAGAAAATCTTTTATTTCCAAATAAAGATTTCATCCCTAAATAAATTGGCAAATAAATGCAGCAATGAAGGGGTGCTAAGGAGAAAAAGGAAAGAAATTTACCTCTTTTATTGGAGAGAGATAACTAGCAATCAAGAATTAATTACAGAAAATTAGAGGAGATAAAAGGGATTTTCCAGATCTATTCCGGGGCTATCACTGGGTAAACAGGAGTTAGGAAGGCAAAGGCGCAAGGGTGGAGTTTGGAAGATTGAAGCCTAGTCAACAATTCAGATTCAACAACCCTTTCTCTTACTCCCTTTTTTTATCTGTTGTAATGGATTCAAAGTTTGTCTCTTGTGTTCTTAAAGCCATGCTCGGCTAAATTCATTTCTTAGGATTAAGCATGTGACAAGTTACTATGTTGTTAGTTTGATTTAATCGATATTGTCACTTTTATTTGATATTTGTTTATCTTGTGATTCAAATTGCTTGATTGTTTGTATGATATAATTTGATTTAATCGCAAATACCTATCAACGAATGGCCACGTTGAATTAGTAACCAAAAAGAAAATAACTTAATCATGCAAACAATTTTTATTTAGAACTTGAATTAGAGATCGAGAGATAATAATTTGAGACCCGACAACACAAGATAACGTAGGAATGAACGAAGTACCGAAAGGAGAAACTCGTTCCTATGGAGACACCTAAATTTGTTTGAATGATTTATTGAATTACCGAAAGGAGAAAATAAATTACTAAAATATGTTTAGGCTAATCATAAAACTTAATGGACTTAGTTTAGGAAAATGCGCTGCGAAAGCGAACGTTTAAGTAAATTGAGTACGGTACGAAGCCACGAAAGTGGATAAATACTACCATTGGATTAGAAACCCACAAAAAAATATAAAAGTGCAATATCAATTAAATGAATACCAATAACCTCTAATAACTTGTATGCCGAAATCCTAAGAATACCAAAAATATTCGAATTCTCGTATTTTATCATTTCAATTAGATTAATTTTAGAATTTAATCATTTATTATTTAAAACCCAAAAAAATTGGTTGCTTAGCTAATTAAAAGAAATAAATTTGATATTTAAATCCCATTCCTTGTGGATTCGACACTCGATAACATACTTAACGACAGGTTGTGCGCTTACAACCAGTCTTTTAGCATTGTTTTTGGAGTATTTATTAAAACTCGTGGAAACACGTCAACAACTTAGACTCATTTAACAACCATATTGCAGTATACAGTTTATGAAATAAAACAAAAAAAAATCCAAACCTAACTATGCAATAATTGAGCCTCTATACTCAATTTGACTGAAATCAGCCTAATTTCTCAACTTTGCAATTCAGCATCACTTAAGTTAAAAAAAAAAACATAGAACAAGTGGAACATAAACACAAAAAAAAATGTAGAATAAAAATATAACTTACCACATCTGGTTTATCTATCCCCATGCCAAAAGCAATTGTAGCACAGATGACATTAATCTCTCCAGTCTGCCATTTCTCCTGTACTGAGATTCTCTGTCGAGCCACCATACCAGCATGATAATGAGCACTTTTATCTTAAACTTCTCTCTCAGATATTTTGCCACATCAGCACACTCATTCTTAGACAGACAATACACAATACCACATGTACCCTGTCCGAAGTGATCTTTTATTAGCTGGCCCAATTGCTTTAATGCATCTTTGGTCTTGCCAACCACTTCATATTTCAAATTGGGGCGGTCAAAGCTCATCTCTAGTAGACGTGCATTTGGAATTCGCAAGGTGTTCACTATGTCCTGAAAATAACAATAACAGTCTCCATATTTAATGGCTTATTTTGATACTTGGACAATTCATTAGTTGAGAACTACATGTACCACTAGCTTATGTAGATGTGAAGATAACGCTTCATTGTGGATTTAAGGAAATAAGAATTATTTACAGTGGGCTTTCAGTAAACTAAATTTCAGATTCTTGTGTTTCGCAAAATGACAAATGATCTGGGATCAACTAATCACTGTTAAAGCCTAGTTGAGACTTGATAATTGCAAACTTGGGCAGATAATGAAAGAACATGCCAGATGAGATTAATCCTGTAGGCAAGGAAGCAACGGTTTGGCACCTGACGAACAGATGGAGTTGCAGTGGCAGTTAAAGCCATGATAGGAATCCTAGGGAAGTTCTGTCTTAGGCACCCCAAGCCTCTGTAGTCTGGTCGAAAGTCATGCCCCCATTGGCTGAAAAAATAATAAATAAAAGAAGTAAGAAACTGCTAATACAGCATATAGAATGCACGTGAAAGGTGATATCGAGTAGTAAGCAGTACTTATTTGAGGATACCTAACACAATGTGCCTCATCCACCACAAATCTTGCCAACAAGCCCTGCCATAAAATAAGAAATAAAAAATAAAATAAAGTAGACGTGCTTTATCTGTTACTAATTTGTGTTTGAGAGTGCATGCATGTTAGCATGTGTGCGAGGGAAGTTGTGTGTGTGGGGGGGGGGGGGGTTGAGAGCACCTTTTGATATAAATCTCTCAGAATCTGCTGAAAAGATCCAGTCCCAGCAACTCTTTCAGGAGTAACATATAAGAGTTTGCATGATGGTTTGCCATTTCTGGATTAAAGAAACAAATATAGAATTCATGTTTTCATTATGATGGTTTGCCAACATAGAATTCATATTTGCCATATGTCACGACTTTTTGTTTCTAGATAATTAAATCTCAGTGAGGCTGATTTGTAAATTTGGGAAAATGGCTGAATTCAGTTAGTTGCATCCTTCAAGAGCAAATACCATGTTATTCTGGTCCAATAAATTGTGTATGAAGCAAAATTAAACCCACAACATGCAAGTACCTTAGCTCCTGAAGAACTGCTGAAGTTTGGGCAGGGGTTTGTTGAGAATTTAATGTGGTAGCTGGAATCCCAAACTTGAAAACCAGAGCATTTATCTGGTCTTGGATAAGAGACAGCAATGGACATATCACTATAGTGACACCAGGATGTAGAGTTGCTGGAAGCTGCATTTGAGTATAGATGTCAGTAAAAGCGCAGTCAAACTTCCCCTTCCCCTGCAAATCAATCCCTAAAAAAAACCCACCCACAGAAACAAAAAAAAATGTAATGTATTTTTGTTATTTCTAGAAAATTTAGGGTGGAGAGAGAACAAACAATGTTCTTCAAGTTATGAAGAATCATCTTAAAATATTAAGGCACCATTTTACTGGAATTGAATTGATAGTTTAAGGTTTCAAATGTCTGTGTTTGGCTTTGTGCATTACTATATATATAGTAAGAGTTGGGTTTCATGCTGGTAAGTGTGAAAAAGATTTTTACCTGATAGCAAAGGCTTTTACCGCCACCAGTAGGCATCAGAATGAAACAGTCTTTATTAAGAAGGGCAGCCTTACAAGCCTCATACTGAAGCTTCCGGAAACTTCTGTTGCCAAAAATGACCACATTTGCCATCTGAATCTCATCCATCACACAAAGAGCCTCATAACTTAGAGTCTTGTCATCTTGTATGTTGTGCAGTGGTTTCATTGAGGTATGACTTGCCTTTCAAAGTACATAAATCCAAAATAATAGAAACAAAAAAATATTTAGATAAACATGTTTTCAGAGGCTGATTGTGATAACACTAGATATATTGGCACGACATAGCAACAGCTATTGAAAACCCAAGAAGGTTTGCTTCAACCAAAAATGGTATCCTACGAACTGAAGAGTTACACTGTGAAAATAAAGGTATAGTGGACCTCATAGAAGTTATATCTTATGATTCAAGATACGAATCTTACGATACGATACGATTCAGAAGCTAATAGATTCGAATCTTACGATACGATACAATTCCGAGACCAATAAATATAAATTTGCACTTTTTGTCTATGGAGAGGGGATTTGCATGAATCCTTAGCGAATTGGTAACAAATCCTGACCAAAAAATAAGTGACTCAAAAAATATTGAATAAAAGTATAAAACTATTTTTTTCTAATGTATTAAATATGTATATTAAATTCCTATTTGGTATTTCATTCTAACAATATATATTGAATTTATATGTGGTAGATTGGAAGAAAATATTTTTTTTTGTTAGTATTTATATTATTTGGATTGTCATAGAATTATAATATTATAGTGGTAACTTAACACTTTTGCTTTTTTAGCAAAATGCATTTTCCATGTTTCAATGTTACTAATGAAAGACTCTACCAGTAATGTTGTATCATTTCTGGAAAGCCATGATGATGGAAGAAATATGAGCATCTCAAACCTTCTTTGATTCATTTTGTTAGCCACTTGTATCTAAATACAAAGATTGACATATCCTGCTTCTCTTTTATACAAACTTTTCCACTGCTGTAGACCTTAGAAGAGAAAAATAACATACCGTTGTCTTGGGTGGCATTCTCTTGTTTATTCCTTTTGAAGTTGACCGGGTCTCTTTTCTCTTGGAACCACTGAAAGAGCCGCTTCTAGCCGCATCCTTGGGGCTTAGCACTTCCAAATCTGAATCACCACTTGTTGTTTTTGTTGGGGAAACATGGTGTGTCTCAACCCATTTTGACCCACCTGAACATTCCTGATCAATTATGTTGTTCAAGGCACCACATGCTTCGGTCTCAATCGCTTGAAGGTCATCCCATTCCTCTTCATGTTGTATCGCATCTGCTAGAGCTGCTAAGAAATCATTCCCACACTCCTCAACTGTGATGAACTGCATTCCATCTGACCCTGCAAAAAAGGGAAAACAGAAGGGAAACATGCTCAGTACATCATAATTAATTCTAAAATTATACATGAGGTTTTTTGGTTGATTGAGGACACTTGGCTGCAGCAAGGAGAGGTCAACAAAAGATCAAATTTGAGAATTGAGAAGAATTGCAGATTTAAGAGATGAATATGCCAGATTGGGACTTCACTGCTCACTACAGCAGCAATGAATATGCCAGATTGGATTAAGTGCTGCGCTGAGGTTTATTGAGCTCGTAATTGGTTTGAACTGGCAACTGGGGCTGAATTACGCAAATTGAAGGATCGATTATGCCAGATTGGGTCTTCACTGTACAATTTAGAAGTTAAACGGTGTACACAGCAGTTGCACTTTCTATTTAACGTTTGTCAGCGTCAGTGTGTCATCTTGTACGTGCTTTTGTGGGGGTACTTCGATTCACAAATTCTCAGAAGAATAATAAACATGTAAAACCTTTATTCAGAAAAAGAAAAGGAAAAAGAAAGATTGAAGAAGCAATGCGTACCATATACATTGATGAGGTGATCCAAGCACCGCTTAGCTAATTCCTCGTCGAACCCGGAATCTGCTGCTAGTTTCAACAGTCGCGCTTTCTCCACCTCCATCTCGTTACCTCCTCCTTTATCTCTTTCTCTCTAGTCCCTTCAAATTTCAATCTCATCGGTCTCTTGACTCTTGCTCGGAAGCGCGGGAAACGAAAAAGAATTGCTTTTTGCCTCCGTAAGTAACCCTACGATATTTATCGGGCCTTCTAAATAGTGTTCCTCATTTCTTTGGGCCGTCTATCTGAGCCTTTCTTTTCTTTACTTCTCTCTTTAAATAACATGTTACAAAAATTATTGCACAATTTTCTTCACATTTATTTTAATTTAATGTGAGAGAATTAAATTAAAATGAACAAACTATACTACCAACAACATGAAACATAAAAAGAAAGAAAATTAATGTTTTATTCAGTATCCTCACAACTATCCCGGGAATTTCACGCCATTACATAAAACAATTGAAAAAAATCAACCATGATCGAAGAAGTAAACTGCGATTTTCACCATCACTTAATTAATATGTACAAATTCAATATTTACAAATTGCATCGATTTTACTTTAGAACTTTAAATAAATTTGAAAAGGCTCTTGAATGAGGGGAGGAATCACTCGATAATGGCTATTTTGATGCTTTCAACAAAACTGAACTTTAAATAAATTAAAAAAAAATGCTATATTGCCATTTATAAGACAAACTAATTCTTTAGAAAACCAAAATGGCATAATCTTCATTTTAGTAGTCAGTCATAATGCTTTTAACTCTCAGGTGTTCCAAGTGATAATTGAAATTTTGAATGGTAGAAACTATGATAAGAAGAATCGTCTTGCTGTGTTGGTCCTTGATAAGACAAAAAAAGAGGACGAAACTCAATCAAAACATTATTTCTCTCGAGTGAATTTTGAAATAATCAAGAGGTTCTTGGTAATGCAAAGGACATGAAGATGGATTGGTAAATCTGTACAATTTTCAACATGGAGCTGATACTTACCAGTCTAAGGAGCAAAATAATAGATGCTGTTGTAATCAATGGGTCCATCATTTGATGGTGTAATGACCTGGATTGGTCAATTACAAGATACAATGAAGAAAATTGATAGAATTAAGAGAAACAGATCGAAGATAAGAAGTATTTGAATTTATTGGATAACAATGATACAGTATGATAAATGAGAGTTTTGAGATAATAATAAGTTCACTCAATTCATCAACAACTGATCCTAATACAATTTACTAAAGTAAAACAATAAACATAACTATGGAGACGGTGTCAGCCTGCTCTCTAACGGCTCTGCCCTTAATCATGAGATGTGTAGCCCTTGATATGTTAAGCTTCTGGCATTATAATTGGGCCCCACTTATCATCTTAACTCTAATCCTAGAACAGCTGCTCCGCTCCCCTTATGTGGGCCCAGAGTCGCGCCAATTTGCGTCCTCTGACATGTATTACTGTGCTGCACGTCAGAGGAGCGATCAAATTGTTTGGAGATGGGCGAAAAAATCGAGCCCCCCTAAAATGCATCAAGCGGCGCACATGCAGCGCATCAGAGGAGCCGAATCCGAGCCGCGCAGCTCATACTTTCTCTCTTAGCACTTCTTATCCCATTAACTGAGAAGTCAAAGGTCTCCAATCTCTTTTGCTCTATATCCATCTCTGCCATATACTTACAATACCCTTCCATTCTGAAAAGCTTGTCCTCAAGCTTTATACCAAAAATTCGTTCCCACTTTTATTCAAAAATTTTCCATGTTGTTTCTACCCCAAAGTAGAAGGTTTCTATCTCACTCAATTTTAACCATTTGGGCAGCATTCTAACACAACTCCTATTATTAGCAAATTCACCCCAACTTTTTTGAATATAAAACTGAGTGATCAAAAGTTTGTAATTCTTCCAAGTGGCAATGTTACATGTAAGTTTTGCTCTTGTTCGTATGGTTATAGCAATTGTACTATTCCATCTCGGACAGGTGATAGCAAAAATTAGAGTATGAATAAACTATATGATAGCAAAAATTAGAGTATGAATAAACTATAAGAGCAACCAACCTTCAGGTACCAAGTGGTGTCCCAGCAGCAACAGCATAAATCCAAATTGAAATATGAATAGCTGCCTTGCCTCAACCTCAACTTCCTGGCTAATAGACACAACCCTTCTAATTTTCAGTGCATTTATTTCAGCTTGTATCTTTATCTTCATTGATTCTACTTCCTTTCCCATCATTGTCACCAGCAAGGGCCAACATTAAAAAATAAGGGCCAGTAATATCTTGGACTAATTTGCCCTTATCCTCCTCCTTACTACACGTTCTGACTCGATCATCCTTCCTTGTAATTACATTGCTACCCTTATCTATTTCATTGTCAGCTTTTAACTCCTCTATCCAAGATGGTACCAGTATCCCATCTTTCACCAATTAGATGGAGATTTAAACCCTGTAATTGGTGCCTTTGCTGGTATGGCCGTAGTAACAGCATGATGCACATTCACTTTATCTCCTCTTGGCTTTCTTATTGCTTGAGTCTGACACACATTTGTCACTAGGAGCTCAGTTAAGGAATTCATTTCTTTATTCAATATTATCCCTTCACGCCATTGAACGGTTTCCACTTCTTTATCAAAATGCATTCTCATACAGTTAGCCTCTATACATACTCCTTTAGTGTGCAATTAACCCACCCTGCCACACTCAACTTCCGCTCACTTCCAGCTTGTATACCAGTATCCCATGTCGTAAAGACTACCAGTAATTTGAAATTCAGTTGACTGATGAGCTGAAACAGATGCTTGTAGCCCACCCAGGTAAAGTGAAAGAGCTAATTGTAAATAAGATTCTGCAGCATTTGATGACCATCACTCTTGCGGCCCTTTGATGTGTATTTTGCTAAGCTAATAAATACTCTAATTTATACTCAATTTCAGCTGCAAGTGCATGGCTTAGTCAAGTAGTAGTCGGGGTGTCGAACCACAAGGACAAAGGTGAATTACCGGTTCTCGCAAGTTTCACTAATCTAGACAATCGAATGAGAATTTTGTATTAAACTAAAAATGCATAAATCTAACAACAACGACTGAAAAATTTATCAAATAGAGGATTCTAGAGGTTTTCGGCTTTCTCTCACTCGTTTGGTCAATTCACTCTATTTGATTTTTTAATATGTTCTAGTGTTTGTCAGGGATTCAATCTCAGATTTTAGTATCAAATTTACACTTTCGTGGCTTGATACTGTACCTAAACAATTCGGGTTTCACGATTAAGTACCTCACCTTACAAGTCTAAACCCATTAAGATCAGTGAATTACTTTGGCATAACCTAGATTTTGTACTTCGCCTTTCGGTACCTCACACAATTTCTAGGGTTTCCTCGGTTTTCCCTTAGATAATAAGTTTCACGATTAAGTACTTGGCCTACGACCTAAATCACTGTTTTGGGTCAGAAGATTCAGTTCCACCTTTCGGTTTCGCTTTCACTTCTAGGGTAACATGCAGTTGATTAAAACTAAGCATTTAGTTTAGACAAAATAACAATCACAAACAATAAGAACTATAAGATCAACATACGAGTATAATTAAACCATTCGAGTTATCGAGTTTACACCTAGACCCCTAGAAGGGTGTCTAGCCACAAATCATGTCAAAGACTTCACAAGGATTCATGTTTAAACAACAACACAACATGAAAAAAGAGTAAAGAAAAAAATACACCAAGAAGATCTATGATTTCTCGTCCGGTTCTTGAGTTCTCCTTCAAATCTCTCTCCAATGGTGTTCTTCCTCTTCTTTCTTGCTTAGAATCTATTCTCCAGTCAGTTGAGAGATGTTTTGGACGAAGGGGTGTTAAAATCTTTAATTCCAATGAGAAAACCGCTTTAAAACTGCAAGTTCGCGCTTCCGGCCCCGAAAATTACGGTCCGACATTTTAAAATGTCGGTCCGCAATTTTTGCACTTTCTTAACAGAGCGAACCAGAGAGAAAATCCCATTATTGCGGTCCGCATTTTTTGTTAAGAAGTGTTTTTCACTTGATTTCTTCGCGTAGGTTCGATCCATCTCGTTCCAAATATCATTTCTCATGTTGACATCCTTGTTTACATTCCATAACCTGTAAAATAATAAAAAATGCAACAGTATCTCGAACTCGACATAAAAATTAAATAAATTTTTAACAATTAACATAAAATGTATAATTTTTGAGATAAAACCCTAATTGAATATAATATATAAATGAGATTTATCACCCTTAATCACTATTCTCACTAACCATTGCTCTTTCTCTATAGTTGTTCTCACACCACCAAGGATGTGCTGACTACACTAATCTTCCTAAGGCCAGCCCTAAGGGGGGGTTGCTATAGATTTCATAAAGAGATGCCCACAATGCTGCTGAAGTCTGACAATGCACGACTCTCACAAGAAATGGCGCAAGAATTAAGGATATGAGCCATCCAAGCTGGATAAAATAAACTTTCTTTCTATTAGAAACTCTTATATCTTTCTTACATTATCCAACAACAAAATACAACTCCTTTTATAGCCTAAAACAAAAGAAAACTCTAAAAATTTGTATTAAAAATGAAATACTAAACAACAGTTGTTTCAGCTGACCCCTGTCCACTAAAACAGCCATAACTCTCCGTAGAGAACTCCAAACGACTTGAAATTTGAATAATTAGAAACTAGACTTCAAGAGATTTCCATCCATACATCATACAGTCAAAACAGACGTCGTTTGATCTTTTACATCCCCTCATCAATCAGCCCAAAAATTCTACAACTGCTGAATTCTAAGAATCTATTTTATTTTCTACTAGACTTAATATTATTAATGATAATTAAATTTAAATTTCAACAAGAGACGTGACAACTTGCAGATATGCTCACAGTTCCGCTGAAGTCTGACAATGTATGACATCCTAAGGAACCAGCACAAGAATTATAGATCAGAGTCATCCTAGCAGGATCTGATCCTGCATGTACCATCTGTGATAATTGGGATTTATCTTACTAGTGCCCACTGCTGACGCAATGGTTGTCGAAGGAGTAGAGATCAAGCCACAAAGATAATCAATCAAACCGAGTTTATTGACGATTCCATGAACCTGACATTTCTAGTCAATGAAATTATCACGGTCAAGTTTGCAAAAAAATGGAGGATTGATGTGAGTAAAGGTGATTTGAGGGATAATTTGTGAATTTTTGGTGGACGTGGTGAAGAGAGGAAGAGAACTTCAAAATTAAGAGAGGGAGAACCAGAAAGAATTAAGAGTAAATTCTAGGGGCGTCAATTTTTAACCTAACCTGACGGGTTAACTCGAACCTGACCTGACATGATCCGAAGATAAATGGGTTGGGTATAGATTTAATTTTTTTGATCCGAATCGGGTTAGGTCAGGTTCGGGTCAATCTGACCCGACCCGATTAATTATGTTTTTTGAAGTAATTTTGTGATTTAGTACTAATTAAAGTTTAAATATGCACTAATTAAGATTAATTTTAAATTAATTAATATTTTATTACTTAAAATTATATAAAAATAATTAATTAATATTTAACTATTTTACACGGGTCGGGTCGGGTATGGGTCAAATTTTTTTGACCCGAATTTAATCGGGTCGAATAAAAAAAATAATGTAACCCGACCCGACCCATTGACACCCCTAGTAAATCCTTTTTGATATTTTAAGGAATAGTTGATGGTTATTACCCACAAAGCATAGAAATTATAAGGAACACAGAAAATGTTAACGGAGTTCGGCTATAACAATGCCTACGTCTCCGGGTCTCACCCACAAATGGGATGCCGCTTTATTACTCAAAAATTCAGGTACAATTGTGCGACCCTTTTTCGCGCCTCTCATCGCCCTGAAAAAGGAACTGGACGATGAATTGTGGAAGAAGGACACGGAGATCCCTCTAAGTGTGCATTGGGTATATTTATATGAATTTGGAATGCACATTTAAAGGTTTTTTAGTGATTGTGGGGTCTTTAAGATTCCAATGGGCGCAAGCCCCCATTGTTAATTACCCTGAGCTTTGAACCCGAGGAACCTCTGATTAAGAAAGGAAAAATAAACAGAATAGTTAAACAATTTTAAGTGGTCGCTGTGAGTAAGGGCAGGGATGATATAGACTTTTCAAGGTAGTCTGCACCTTGTGAATTTACTTTTATTTTTATTGAATGATTTAGTTTTTATTTATTTATTTATTTATTTGTTATTTGAACTTATCTTATTTAAATTTATTTAGTCGTGAATGTTGAGAGTTATTTTTATTTTAGATTAAGATTGATTTAATTCTAAAATTGAATTTTTTTATTTGATAAGAAGAAAGAAAGTATTTTATTTATTATTATTATTTTACTTATATTTTTTTATTTATTGATATCTAAATTTATTTAATTTTGAAGATTGAGAATTACTTTTTATTTATTTTTTATTATGATATTTATTTTAGGTGAATGCTGATTTAGTTTTGAAATTGAATTTATCTTTATTTTAGGTGAATGTTGATTTAGTCTTCCATTTTTTTTTATTTATGTATTTATTTATTTAATTTATTTTTATTTAAATTTTATTTGATTTTGAATAAGAGTTATATTTATTTTATTTTATTATTTTTTATTCATTATATATTTAATTTTATTTATTTTTATATTTTTATATTTTTATTTGGAATTACTTAATTTCGAATTTGATTTAATAAATAATAATTATATTTATTTATTTATTTTAAGAAAAATTATTTCTTTTTATGTTATTTCTTTTTATTATATATTTTCAATGAATGCATTACTTTTATTTTATTTTCTTATAATTTTTATTCTAATTATTATATATCTTGAAATGATTATTCTTTAATGAAAATGATTTATTGTGAAACTTTTTTTATTTATTTTCTTAAGATCTATTTATAAAGAAATTTTATTATATTTTTATTTATACTTATTATCAAAATATTTATGATTTTAAAATATTTTTTATAGAATGGATCATAATATTTTTCTAGTTTTTAAAAGAAAAAAATATAATCAAGTAGTGATCTTTTTAGATTTATTGAGAAAAATATAATAGTAACATACTAATTTTATTTGATAAAAATATTAATGACAATGTTATGAACAACTTTTAGTTTGAATATTTTTTAATTTGAATCCTTTAAAATATTATTTCGGGAGGAATATTAGAAACGGACAAATCTGAAAATTTATGAAGATTTCAGCAGATAATTCTATTTTTGTTTTTTTTAGAGTAAAACGAGTTTATAATATACTGATTTTATTTAATAGAAATATGAAATGGGATGTTAAGAACAACTTTTATGTTGAACACTTTTCATTTTGAGCACTTTAAAGTACTGTTTCGAGTAAAATACCAACAGAGGACGGTTCTGAAAATCAGGAGCTATCATTTGTTTTGCTTATTTGAAAGGTATTTACAACGTATTTTTGTATGAAATTTTTTTAAAAGCTCATCTTAATATGTATTTCAAGAATATAAAATAATATATACATGTCACATTGACGGATCAGTACAGTTTTTTAATTCTTTTCTGATAAAGGGCTAAACTGGACAGCTGAGGATATTTTGAACATTTTAAAAAAATCTACTTAAGAAAATATTTCAGAAAAATTATGAACCTTTTAAGAAGTATATTTGTAATAACTTTCATGTTAAAAATATTTTTATTTAAGACTATCTTAAATGAGTTTTAAAAGGATTTTATATTCAACGGAAAAATTGACTAGGATGAATATATTTTCTATATATTTTTTGAAGGGATTGTTTTTTTTTTAAATATTATTTTTTTTTATATTTTGATATAACAATATTAGTATCATATCACTCTAAAACTCGACACACACAACTTTGTCAAGCCGGCACCAAAGTTTCAAAGAGTTCTATGATTTATCGGAATAAAAACTTATTTTTATACTTTTAACAAATTACTCGATTTTTATTTTAGAAAGGCTAACACTCACGGCTCTTATCAAGCCGGCACTAGCATTATAAAACTTTGAAACCCGACACACACAGCTTTGTCAAGCCGGCACCAAGGCTTCAAAGAGTTTTTATATTATTATACTATTAACTAGATTATTATAATCTATTAGCTAGGGACTCATAAATTCATATAAAATCATACGAAGCTCCAAAAATTATAAAAATTTACAGAGAGATGCAATATAACTAGATCTAGATGCTCACAAAATTTTAATTAAATCGGAGTAGCAGAGATATGATTTTTTTATTTTCGAAAATGCTGTACCAGTATTTGCTGATTTTCAGATCTAAAAAGGCTATAACTTTTTACAGAAAAATCAAAAAAATGTAAAATCAGTTTCTATGGATTCATATGACTTATTTCTATGAGATCTGAAAGTTTTATAAGATTTGGAGTGGATCTCATCCCATTTTTCTTTTTTATTACATTTTCAGCCATTTTAGGGCTGATTTTGCGTTTACAAGGGATTCATTGATCTTAAATGGTTTAAATGCATTATTTAGCTTCAATCTAACATTCAATGATATTTTTATGCAGATTTGAGCTAAAATAAAAGAAAGAAAATAAAAAAAATAAAAAAAAATGAAAAAGGAAAAGGAAAAATGGATGTAACCAGAACTTGCTGTTTTTCAGAATTAAAAAGGCTATAACTTTTTATATAAAAATCAAAAAAATGTAAAATTAGTTTCTGTAGATTCATATGACTTATTTCTACTAGATCTGAAAGTTTTATAAGATTTGGAGCAGATCTCGTCCCATTTTTTTTTTTTATTGCATTTTCAGCGATTTTAGGGCTGATTTTTTATTTATAAGGGATTCATTGATCTTATATGGATTAAATGCATCATTTAGCTTCAATCTAACATTCAATGATGTTTGTATGCAGATTTGAGCCAAAAAAAAAGAAAGAAAATGAAAAAGATCGAATCGCAACATAAGAAAATCAAGAAAAAGAAGAAAAATCGATATTGCACATGAAAAACTTCATTTTTATTGCACAAATTAGAATTACAAGCTCTAATAAACTCTTAATATCTATATTTACATGAAAGAGACCTACCTAGACCTAATTTATAGCTTGAGTAGAAGAGGAATTGATCGAATCTTGTATCTTTGGGCTTGATTTTGATCTCAACTCAAAGGTTGGATCTTATTTTGTATCTAATTTGAGCTTCAATTGGTTTTGGCAGCGTTTTGGATTAGCATTCAGTTTGGGATGTGTTGTGTCTCTTGTGTTTGAAGGAGGAGATGGGTTTATATAGGCCTAAGGGATGGTAGATGGGTGTATGAGATCAGTTTGACTTTTTTTGACCAATTTATGCACCAACTCCCTTCATTCATCTTCTCATACTCTTCTGAACGTTTTGTGGTGTATTAGACCAGTTCTAAGTATTTTAAATATGCTCTAACAGCTGAGAGGACAAGTGGGGCACAAGTGAAGTTTGTTATGTTTGCTGAAAATTTACAAATTTGCCCTCTCTAACCACCACTTGGTCACCAGATGATTCTAGGGACTTCTAGAAGGTTGTAGAGGTTCAAACACGTTCTTGCCACTCCCTTCCTGCATTTTAGACCTTGCCGGATCACAATTATGCACCCGAGACCCGTTTTTGCCTTCAAACCCGATTTCAAGCCACATAGTCGTTCTCCTTCATTTCTTCACTATTTCTTGTGTTTCAAAGCTTGATTAGCATCTAATTGATCCCAGAAATTGATCTATAATGTTTATTCAATCAATAGAATGCTCTGGTATAGAGTTTGACCAACTCGGTTTTTGACCCGATTTGCGAGTTCGTGGTCTCACCAATTTAAAACGTATGAAATTCAACCAAGCCCTCAAACAATCTCTTGTGACCATGGTGAAGGTGTTTGAAATGTCAATTTGATCAATTATGGCTCGGATTACTCAATTTCATTTTTGGATCGGAAACTTCCTCTTCAGTTTTCTCTCAAACCGCTCAACCATTTTGCAAGTTCTTTATCTCATTGTGTTCTCCTCTCCGTGCTCTTTAAAACGGTATATAATATGTAGGTTTTCGTCGCACGGAAGCACCATCACCATTTTTGAATTTTTGGACAGTGGAAGCACGGGGTTACTGTAGCAGCATGGGAATTTCGAATTTAGCCCCTCTCCATTTTGATTTTTAATTGGAGCCCTCCATTTGCTGATTTTCTTATTTCTCCTTTACTTTTAAATTGTTTCTCAAAGATCCCTTTGTCCAAATTGCACCAAAATTTGCTAAAAAATTCCTTGAAATATAACAAAATTTATGGTAATTTTTATTTACCATTTTGCCCCTTGGTCAAGCATCAATTAATTTTTCATTATATTAATCGATAATTTGGAATTTTTTTTTGCTTTTGTAACTCCAAAAATATCAAGTAATATATGAAAATTCTCAGAATTTTATGGAGAATTTGATTTTGCCATAAAATTTGAGTTTTAAGATTTTAGGTTTCGAAGAGGTTTTTGATTTAAATTTGTAGAGCTTCGGTATTTAATTCTTTTCTTAAGAATTTTGATTTTTGAGCATTTCACTGAATTCTTCTTTTTTCTTGGTGCTTCTGGACTTGAATTAAGCCTCTTCGGGCTTTTAAAATTACTCCTTGAATTTTTGAATCTTTTATCCCAAGTTGCTTTTTAATTCCCCGAATTTTCAGGGGTAAACAACAATACAAAAGCTTTAGCTTTCTTCACAAAATAAGTGCAAGAAGACTAAAAACCGTAATTAAAGAGAGAAGAACAGATGAGCACATAAAGCTCAAAGAGAAAATTTGAGACAACACTCAAGAGAATAAAGAATTGAAGATTGCACAAGAATGTTTATTGATTTGGCTAGATCAAGATCTTTTGTTTTTGTAATTTGCAAAGGAAGGAATCAGCTCAATTATTTGCAGAATAAAATGCTCTGGGTTGCAAAAAGAATGTTAACAATTTTCTTGATATCTTTACACCCAGAACATATTATAACGTCTTGAATGTTCCAAGAATACCCCTTGTCAGAATCATATTGAAACGTTATAACGATTTAAAATGAATAGGATGAATCGTTATTACGTTACATAGAGACATTGAACGCTTTACAAAACCGTTATAACGCTTTGACTGGTTTAAACAACTTTCTGACAAGTCTACTGAGCTTCAGAAACGTTATAACGATTCAGTTAATCGTTATACGTTTCATTAATCGTTGAACGCTTGATGAAGCGTTACATAACGATACACTATGTTAATTTTAACTTATTTCTGTTCACAAAGAACTTAGAATATTTTCTGTAAGTGTATTGAATCGTTGCAACGCTTTATGAAGCGTTACGTAACGATACACTCTGTTAATTTTTTGCTAAATTCTACGCACAGAGAATGTAAGAACAAATTTGAGATATGGATTGAATCGTTATAACGTTTGGGAAATCGTTATAACGGTTCTCTGTATCAGAATCTCTTCCTTGCATAATTATGAAGAATATAAGATGTTGAATTATACCTATACAATTAATATGATCCTATATAGAAGCCCTCTGAATTGATCTTGATCATTTCTTCTTCATTCCTTTGAAGCTTCTTAGAATTCTAAGCTTCTTAGAATTCTACAATTAAATCTCAAGAACACCTTGTTAAATTCAATAAGGTTTTGCAAAATAATAAAATTAAAAAAATTGTTAAGTATAACACTTTTATAATACATTTTCTCTAAAAAAAAAATCTGGGATATATTTCATTTGTTCTATTTCTTTACATTTATACAGAAACCATTATATACTTAAGATACTCTTGTTTCAAATGTCTGATAAAAAAGTTTAGATATTTTATCTATCTATTAAATTTGATGAAAAACAACAAAGTCTTTGATCCTGAATAAATTGAGGTAGGTTAGAATTGAAACTCAATCTGAAAGCATAGAGATCATATAACTCAAATATATATAAAAAATTCAATGATAGTAATAATGACAATCATAATAATGATAGTAATGATGATGATAATAATAATAATATAAATATCAATAATAATACAAATAGTAATAATAATATTAGTATTAATAATAATACAAACATCCATACTACTACTACTACTAATAATAATATAGTCATAATAATAATGATCACACAAAACCTATACTACGAAACTTACACCTAAATCCTAAATCTAAACATTAAAATCCTAGAATATAAAAACTAAAATCTAAAAGCATGTAGTATATAACTCTACAACTAGACTTTAACTTCTGTATCATAATACGAGAGTGATGAAAAGGAGGAAAAACACACTTTAAAGGAGTGATGAAGAGTTTATTTTGAAAAGAAGGAGAAGAGAGGTAAGCAATATAGATACCCTTTGTTGAATCTCGACAAGGACAAATGGCTAATGACAAATTCGATACAAGATCGATACAAACTACTCTTTAGATATACTCCATTGTTTTAAATCTCTTTTTATTATTTTCTCTCATATAAGTCCTTGTCAACCTTCGCACCTTCTTATGTTTTCCGAACGACTAAAAATACCATTACATATTGATGCCTTATTAGATCTTCGTTAGATATGATCAAACCATCACAAACGGTACTAAATTGGCTTCTATTGAATCAATGTCATCTCAAATTTGTCTCATATACCATCATTTCTTATTTGATCCCTCCTTATATGATCACATATCTAATGTAACATCCATATTTTGGTTATACTAATTTTGTAAATGAGTTGTCTTTTTGTAGTCCAGCATCTTGCACCATGCATTATCATACGTCTAATCGTTATCCGGTAGGACTTACTTTTTAATTCATTTGTTTTTTTTTGTTACAAAGAATATTAGATGTATGTTATCATTTCATCCATCATGTTCTTATTCTATAGTTAACATCTTCATTTATCCCTCCATCACTCCGTAACATCGATCTCAAGTATTAAAATATATTCTTTCTGAATATTACTTATCCGTCCAAACAAACAACTTCATTTGTACCAATTAGGAATTCACAATGTGTTCACCATTGTCCTGAAGATTGGGTGAACAGACAACTGGGTAAGGCCTACATGCACACATATACTGTTACCTTGTTTAGATGTCAAGTTGACACTTGATTGTGGATTTAAGGAAATAAGCAATTTTTACAGTTCGACAAATGATAATCGCAAACTAATCACTGTTAAAACCTAGTTATGTCTTGATAATCGCAGCTTCGGCAGATAATAAAAGAACATGCCAGTTGAGATTAATGCTGTAGGCAAGGAAGAAATTGTTTGTTTGGGAAATTTTGGTAGCAAGAATTGCAAACTTGAAGACCAGAGCATAAATATGGTCCCGGATAAGAGAGTGAATGCTGGAAGCTGCATTTGAATATAGATGGATGAAGAATCATGTCAAAATATTTACCACTATGCAGGAGTTTAATTGATAGCTTAAAGTTTCAAACGTCTATGTGTTTGTCTCTGTCCGTTAGTGTATAGCAATATAACAAAAGTAGGGGTTTCATGCTGGTATATCAAAGTGGTAAAAAAGTTTTGACCTGATAACAGAGGCTTTTACCACCACCAGTAGGCTAGAAGCGCAGTCTTACAAGCCTCATATTGATGCTTCCAGAAACTTCTGTTGCCAAAAAATTACCACATTTGCCATCTGAGTCTCATCTGTAGCACAAAAAGACTGATAACTTGTAGTCTCATAATCTTGATGGTTGTGCAGTGCTTGAGGCATGATTCACCTTTCAAAAACCATAATACAAAATAAAACAAAATTAAACTAAAATGTGCTGATAAATAAGTTTTTGAGGGCTAGGGACAGCACAAGATATGCTGTCAGACCCACAGAAAAAGCTATTAAAAAGGCAAGAAGATTTAGTTGTACCCAAAAATGGTGTACTATGAATGAAATAGTACACTGTGAAACGAAAAGGTACAGAAGTGACTTAAACGTTGTTTTGCTTTTTCAGCCCACAGCATTTATTTGTTTCAATATTTCTAAGAATATACTCTACCCATTATGTTGTCAATAATTCCTGGAAGGCCATGATGAAAAAGAACATGGGTATCTCAGACCTTTTTATTCATTTTGTTACCCTGTCGCATCTAAATAAAAAGATTGATATGTCATGTTGGTCATTTATGCAAACTTTTCCATTATTGTGGATGTTAGAAGAGAAAATAGCATACTGTTTTACTTGGGTGGCATTCTAAATTAGTCAAGTTCCTGACTTTTTTTGGTCCGTATTATTATTGTTATTCTTATTGGAAAATTGCAAAGATAAAAAATTAAACAACATCGGTGCATGAGAAACAAATAAATTTGTTACTACGTATCCAATATTTTACATTTGTTTCTGTTAAAAAACGCAATGCTTATGTTTTGTAATTGTCGTGTTCAACTTAATGGGTTACTGCACATCATCATTTTCAACTTAACTTAATTTTCGCCATCTGAAATCGGTTGTCATATATTTAAACAAAGTCACCATTTTTTAAATAAAAATGGAGTAAAAATTATTGCACAAATTTTCTTCGAGTTATTTTAATTAATGTGAGAGAATTAAATTAAAATGAACAAAATATTCTGCCAACATGTTCCACTTCTGTTCAAAAAAAATATACTGCCAACAACATAAAACATAAAAAAGAGAAAATAAATTTAAGACAAAACAAAACAATTCTTTATTCCTTCATTTAAGACAAAAGAAGAAAGAATAATATTTTTGGCAGTTTTCAAATTAAGTTGTTGAAACCAGAGTCCATATGTAGTAAGAAATTCTTTAGAAAACCAATATGACATAATTAATCTTCATTTTAGTAGTCGTTCATAATGATTTTAATTCTAAGATCTTCCAACTGATAATGAGATTTTGAAGGGTAGAAATTAGGCTGAAAAGTGGTAAATTAAGGCAAGTAGTGCAACTTCATCTTTTGAGTGAAGAAACTAAATAAATCCAAGCAGCAGAAGTCATCAGTAAAAGTGTAAAACAATAAATTAAATAAATCCAGGCAGCAGAAGGCATCAGTAAAGAAATAGACCAAGTATTTGAGTTCCTTGGAAGGTACAACGACAACATATATGCTATTTATACAAATGAATCAATTCGACAGGAACAAATCAGTAGTAGACAAAGAAATTAAAAGACAGTTCTAATGCTTATACACCCATCAATGATGGGCCATCATGATAAAAGAGCGACTTATTACAGGAGGTCGGGAGCTAGCTTGTTCGAAGAAATGATAAGTCGAGTAGTATCTGGGAAAGGATGACCTACATGTGCTTAAGGTGAAGAAGAAGAAATGAGTAAAGGATGTCAGAAACTTCCGCAGCTCGAAGAGGAAATGTCTTGCTGCGTCGGCCCTAGATGAGACATAAAAAGGAGGATGGAAATCAATTAAATCATTATTATTTGAATATGAATTTTGAAATACTTAAGAGGTTCTTGGTAACGTGAAGGATATTAAGTGCACGGCACACCTGTGAGGACCATAGAACTATGGATTGGTTGGTAATACAAAATACTTGACCAAGAAGATGGATTGGTAAACCTGTTCGATTTTCTATATGGAGCTGATACTTACTGGTCTAAGGAGCAAAATAAGAGACGCTGTTGTCATGAATGGGTCCATCATTCGATGATGAAGATGAATCAGTTAAAACTACTATAACTTGAGGAGGAGCTGATGTGCATGCAGGTCGTGGGACCTGTTGAGGTGCCGTAGCAGGAAAAGATTGACCGTGAGCTCTACTCACGGGGACAGGATAAGTGCCATGAGGTGCAGAGGAAGGTGTTGGAACCAAAGAAGGTTGAATTGTGTGCTGACCACCAATGAGGCCTACACGAGAGCTTGGATGAGGTGGTGGAACCTGTTGAGTTGGCTGAGCAGGAAAAGATGGACCGTGACCTTCGCCCATGGGGCCGGGATAAGTGCCATGAGGTACAGAGGAAGGTGTTGGAACCAAAGAAGGTTGAATTGTGTGCTGACCACCAATGAAGCCTACACCGGAGCTTCGATAAGAAGGTTGTGGGACCTGTTGAGGTTGCTGACCTGGAAAAGATGGACCATGGCCTCTGCCCCTGGGACCGGGATAAGTGCCATGAGGTACAGAGGAAGGCGTTGGAACTAAAGAAGGTTGAATTGTGTGCCGACCGTCATTTTGGCCTTGAGTTGTGGCATGGAGGGCTACTGGATCCAAGTTGTGAGAAGTGTTCAGGGCTTCGGGCTGAGAGCAATGTAGGGAGGCGTAAGAATGTAATAAGTTGTGAAAAACAGTAAGAGATGGCGGGTTTGGTAGACTTGCAACAGCTTCCACAAAGCAATCGAATTCAGGTCCTAACTTGCCTGAAATTATAATCTGGAGTGCTTCATCTGAGATGGGTACTCCAAGAGCGGCTAGTTCATCGGCCATTGACTTCATCTTCTCAAAATATGCAGAGCAGGATTCTGAGCCTCGCTGCAAGTTTAAAAGTTGTTCTTGCAATTCCATAATGTGTCCACGGGAGGGTTTGCTATAGAATTGAGAAAGAGATGCCCATAATGTTACCGAAGTCTGACAATGCATGAATCGTGCAAGAACTGGCTCAAGAATCATGGATCTGAGCCATCCAAGCAGGAGCTGATCCTGCATGTGCCACCTCCTGTAATTGGGATTTATCTTAGTTGTGCCCCCTTCTGACGTAATGGTTGATGGAGGAGCAGAGATCGAACCAGTAAGAAAACCAATCAAACCAAGGTTCTTGACGATTTTATAAACCTCAAATCTCCAGAAAATCGAATTATTATCGGCAAGTTTGCAAGAAACTCGATGATCGATATGAGTAGGTTGATTAATGATGATTTGCGGGATAATTTGTGTATTTGGCGTGGACATGATGAAGAGAGAAGAAGAATTGAGGATCTTGAAATCTTTTGAGAAGAAGAAGAAAGAATCAAGAGAGCTCTTGATCGTATACTGGTAAAGAATAGAAATGGAGAGAGAATTAAGTGTAAAAGCGAATGATCCTTGTATTTATAGAACACGATCATTACATAAGCACTGTGGGTTCCGTTGTTCGTTTCTAACTTCCTTCCAAACTAACTAGTTCAGCGCTTCTATAATTCATTTTTGGTTTCTCTTTAATTAAACTTTTCATGGCCCTAATTGATACTTTATTTTTTTATTTATGTTCTCTTTCCCTTTAAGAAAATTATTATGATTAAAAATTTTATTGTATGATTTTTTTTAACATATTTGCTTCTTGATAGTATATGCATAGACAGGTGACCTTTGACTTTTCTACATCTAAGAATCAAGTTTTTTTTTTATCGTAATAAGGATTTTTTTTTTTTACTTATTTTTCAGCTTCAAACAAAAAGTTTCTTATTAGCTTGAGCAGCAAGAGAATTCTGGTATTAATATTATTATACATGAACTTGATAATAACCTTAATTATTTGCCAAAAAACCTTTGAATTGACGAATTATTTTTTCATCTATTTTCTTTTAATATTTAAAGAAAGTTTATAAATGAAGGAAAGTGAATAAAAGTAACCAAAGTACTTTGTTAATTAATTATTTTGGTTGGAAAGAAAAAGAGCGGTAATCAGAGTGAAAGGGAAAAGAGGCCAAGGCATTATAATACTGAAAAAAATGTGAAAATTTAATGCTGGAATCACAACATCCTCAATTATGAAATTTGTTATGCTCTCTATAATTATGTGATATATCAAAAGTTCGCTGTTAGTTTTGAAAAAGAGTTCACAAACTAATGACGATTCTTCTCTCATGGGTGCCAGTTACCAATAAAAAGGATTGAAACCAGAGTCCATATAGTAGAGATTCTTTAGAAATTAAGCCAATATGACATTGTCCTGATTGTAGTAGTCAGTCATTCTGAGGTGTTACAAGTGATATTGAGATATTGAAGGGTAGAAAACTAGAAATTTTGCTAAAACGATGAAATTAGAATACGTGATAATTTAATGAATTATTAAAGACTCATTTGAAATTAATAAGGGTCAATTGACCCACATTTCTCTAAGGTGAATCCGCCTCTGAATCCAAGCGAAAGTATTCATCCATGAAGTGTACAAGGAAGTAGAAGAAACAGCATAGTAGTAGAATTAGAGAGAGACTCTATACATCCGCATTGATTAATTCAAGAAGAAACGACATAAAAGTAGTAGAAGATAGAAGAAAATGAAAAAAACACAAGCAAGCTATACAGTCATGACATAACAATAATTTATTAGAAAATTAAGATTAGGCGTTTGTTGGAAAAAAAATGATATGTTGAGAAGTAAATGTACGCTAGTTTTTTTTTTTTTTCATTTTCTTCTACTACTATGTCGTTTCTTCTGGAATTAATCAATGCGGATTTATGGGTCTCTCCACAATTCTACTACAATCAAGATAATGTCATATTGGCTTAATTTCTAGACTCTGGTTTCAAATTCTTTATTGGTAACTGGTGCCGATGAGGGATGAAGCAAGATTAGTCTGTGAACTCTTTTCCTAAACTAACAGCTGACTTTTCGATATATCATATAATTATAGAGAGCATAATAATTTTCGTAATTGAGAATGTTTTGGTTCCAACATTAAGTTTTTATATTTTTCAGTATTCATAATAATGTCTTCACCTCTTTTCCCCTTCACTGAGATTACCTCTCTTTTAATTTTCATCTAAAATAATTAATTAGAAAATTACTTTGATTATTTTTTATTCACTTTGCTTAATTTATACACTTCTTTTTTTCAATAAAGAAAGAAACTAGGGGAAAATAATTCGTCAATTAGAAGTTTCTTTTTATCAATTCTGCTTGACATACATACTAGCAAAAAAGTTACAAATTTTAATACAATAAAATTTTCAATCATAATATATTTTTTAAAATATTTATCTTTTAATTTAATATTTTTTAACATGATATAGAATAAAAGAAAATTAATTCAATCTTACCAATATATATCTTTTATTAATTGCAGAAAAATAAAAAAGAAAAATAAATCTTTTGTATGCACAAGAACTGTCGTATAATTAGGTTGTCGCAACTCTTTAAGTTTGTTTGTAGAACTTCATTTTGATTGCTTGTATATTTCGTTAATTTCACTATTAGTCTTTTTTTATTTTTTTTAAATCGCAAATGTTATATGCTGAGATATGGCTTTTATATTTGGTTTTCTTTTTGCAAAATTAGTATCTGTATCTAGATTAATACATTTCATATGGCTTAATTATCCAATAATTACTCATTTTCTGTCAATATTCAGAATCATATTTGTGATTTTTTGCTCTGTATTTGTGTCCGTTTATGGTGGATTTGTCTTTAAATTCTGACATACATTTAGTATTCATAATTTCATGTTTATTTTTGTATCCGCTCACTCAAAAGGCGGATACAAATTTGGATTTGGATATTTCAATTATGTGTATTGATAATATTTAAGTACCAAAATTTCTGTCGGCACATATTGTACAGCCCAGGAGAGACCAAAATGAATTATTAGAAGCGCTGAGAACTAAAGAGAGGGAGAAGACTAATAGGTTAATCAGTATACATGACACAATGTAGCATCTTGTAATTAGTTATTTAGGAAGTAAGTTAGAACAACGGATATGGTTGAATATAACCAGAAAAGAGAGGGTAGGCTCATTAAATTCAAAAAAGAATAGGGGAATATTCATAAATAATTATAATTGAGCGTGAGAGCCAAATGAATTGAAAGATTCATGTTTGGTTTGGGAAGAGATCATGAAAGTTTTGAATTTCTATCGTGCATAATGAAATAATTATACAAAGATATAAAAAATATAAAGTTTCGTAGACGGAAATTTTCTTCATCAACTTGATTATCTATTATTTTGAGCCTTATTTTGTTATTGTTAATATATAAAATATTATTATTTTAATAAATTTTTATTAGGTAAGAATATATATTAAATTATTAATTTTTTTATTTAGTACCCGATTAGTTAATGATGTGAAATCCCATAATTTTTAAAATAATAAAATCTATAAATATACAGTTAAACAAATTATGAGAGAAAAATACATATAATAAATTTTATAATTTGGAAGGAAGAAACCTTAATTAAAAATTTATAAAATAATAATAATAATAATAATAATAATAAATAAAAATAAATATAGGATAATTTAAAATTTTGATTAAGTAGACAAAATAAATATTCTGATCAATTGATTGAATAATTTAATAAATGAACTAACAATAATAATAATTTATTTATTTATTAATTAGTTATGCATGATGAATTGAGAATTTCTAATGGGAACTATTGACATAAGAATTAATATAATCTATACTATAGATTAATAGAATGAAAAAATTCTAATCTAATTATAATATTAGATTGCTTATGCTCTCATGTATATTTCTTTCCTTTATGAAATAAAAAATTGGTTTCAATTTTCTTCATTATAAACACTATATAATGAAACTAGAATATCTTAAATAGATGAAATTAAAAGATTTTTCCTCAAGTATATATTTGATTTTCAAAAAAAAAAAAAAGAAACATGTTGATTACACAAAATCAACAAAAAATAAGTGATTAGTCTTTTATATAAAAATACAAAAGTAATCTTTAAGAAAAAAAACTCTAATCAAATTCATCATGCATATATAAAAAAAAATCTCATCTAAATAATTTTAAAAAATTAATAAAATATATATTATAGATTAATAGAAATATTATAGATTTCTTCTATAGTATACCTAGTGTTCTAAATTCGTGCCGTGCTGGACCGTGTCGTGTTCGGGCATATCGTGTTTTTGTGCCGTACCGTGTCGTGTCTTTTATTATTTTATTTTTTTTCGTGTCGTGCCGTGCCGTGCCCAAAAATGATAGAAGGTGGCACGACACTGATAAGGCACGCCGTGTCTAGCGTGTCGTGCCTTAATCATGTCGTGCTTTATTCGTGCTGTGTCTAATCGGAACTGTGACCAACCGTGTCGTATTTATGTGTCTTAATCGTGCTAAACGTGTCTTACCGTGTCTGACATTAAAAAAAAATCAGAAAATTTAAAAAATTAAATTTATATCAAAAATCAAAAGATTAAAAAAATCAAAGTTCGTTAAAATTTAAATTATTTTAAAAATTCGGAACATTAAAAATATGAAATTTATCAATAAAAATCTGAAATTTCTCAACATATGATGTTTTATAAATTATCCCTCCTCCATCCATCATTGTTCCTCATGGGACTGGTTCACCTCTACCCCTGGCATCCCTTCACTAGTTACATTAGAACTTGATGCATCGTTTTTTCTCGATCAATTTGGTACATCCATGACTTATCTTGAAGTCTCTATTCTATATCATACCAATCCTTCAATAAAACTAGAGCCTCAAATACTCTCTCACCTAATCTTATTCTTTTGTCAGTGAGAACCATGTTAGCTACACTAAAACAATATTTAGATGCTACTGTGGAGACTGGAACAACAAGAATATCGCAAGCCACAGATGCTAAAATTGGAAATACGCCCTTCACTTTATGCCAAAATTGCATAATATTGAAAATTTCATCATCGAGTCTTATGTTGTCATAGTCAGACCCGGAGTTTGCAAACATTTGCATTCCCCGGTTAGTTCTCGCTCCCTCTTATTGTTGGTGGTGTTGCTAGGTTCAGTCGAACTCGGATCTTCGTTGCTCACTGGAACAATTTCAGGTCCTACTGGAAATTATGTTACAAGGGGTATGAATGAGGATGACTCACCTGATGCCATTGGAACATTCGTGATGTGCGGAATTCACGGTGGGATACCATATGATGCATTATAGTCTACATTACCATGTCCAAAATGGTCGTTTTTTCTATTGATGTGGGTATTTTGGTAATTTCATAAAATTTTATGAATTTACCCTTCAATATACCGTTGAATGAGGGTATTTTAGGGTGTTTTGATCTTTTTATTTTATGATTTTGAATTTAAATTGTGAAATATACGATTCTGGGTGTAATTTTTGGGGAATAAACATTTCTGTGTGCAACTTTGGGAGATAAATATCAAAACCAGCTGTCTTTTGTAGACGCGCCATGCCTACCCGTTTCTACCCGTGTCATCCGTGCCACCCGTGTCGTTGCTATCGTGTCCCGTTCCATGTCGTGCCCCCCGTTCCGTTCCGTGCCGTGTCTAACGTCTTAACCATGTCGTACCAAATTTTTTAAAACAACTGCTAACCTTGCAGCGAGGCAGGATCGACATTTCGGTGAAGTCAAGACACGGGACACAAAAGCACTCGAGATATTGTTTCCTGACGTTCCTTTGTGGATCGTGTCTTAACCCGTTTTTCGACTTTTTTCAGCCGTGTTCGGTCCACTTTTCCAGGTCAGACACCTCCGACCTTCTCATCATTTCCGTCGCCACGGCGTGTCTAAATTTAGAACACTAAATATACCCCGGTGGACGCATAGTGATATTGCAGGAACAACTGCTAACCATGCACTTCATGTCGTTCGCATTATCAAGAACCTCTTGAGTATTTCAAAATTCACTAGAGATAATACTAATTTAATTGATTTCCATCCTCTTTTTTCTGTCTCATCTAGGACCGGCGCAGCAAGACAGTTCTTTTTCAAGCTGCGGAAGTTTCTGACATCCTGTACTCCATTTCTTCTTCTTTACCTGAAACACATGTAGGTGAGCGTGCTTCCACTGATGTTTGACATGCTTGACTAGGTCATCCTTCCCCGATACTACTCGACTTCCTGTAATAAGTCATTGTTTTGTCATCATTGTGTATAAGCATAAACTGTCTTTTCATTTCTGTCTACTACTGATTTGTTTCCTGTGGAATTGATTCTTTTGTATAAATTGCATATACTGGGTCGTTGTACCTTCCAAGGAACTCAAATACTTGGTCTATTTTTTTTACTGATGACTTCTGCTGCTTGGATTTATTTAGTTTCTCCACTCAAAAGATGAAGTTGCCCTTGCCTTAATTTATCACTTTTTTTTTGCCTAATTTCTACCATACAAAATCTCATTATCAGTTAGAACACCTTAGAATTAGAAGCATTATGACTGACAACTGAAATGAAGATTATGTCATATTGGTTTTCTGAAGAATTTCTTACTATATGGACTGTGGTTTCAACCAGTTCATTAATTTGAAAACTGCCAAATTTATTTTTCTTTCTTCTATTTTGCCTTAAATGAGAGAAGAATCAATATGCCGATGCAGTTTGTAAAATGTAAATATTATATGTGCATATAATGGAGTCAGGTTACAATGTTTTGCGAAGTAAATGTGTTTTTTTACTTTGCCTGTCTATATCATCAGATATTCATTAAGATATGTGTAGATGCGTGATTTCCTGAAGATCCACATGGCTTAGCTGTGTTGATGACATGAGATCCATATCAGGATATCGTATATTTGTCAGGGGGCAGCTTGTCATTTTAAAATAGCAAAAAACAGTTGGTAGTAATGAGGTCGACAGTGGAGAAAGATTGCAGGGTCATGATCTTAAAAGTTGTGGAGATGTTATGGTTGCAAACTTTAATGATAAAGTTAAAACTGAATTAAGAGGTTTAGATGAAGTTATGGTGTGATAATAAATTAACAATTAGTATTGTCAATAACTTGATGCAGCATGACAGTATCAAGCACATTGAGATTGATCGATTTTTTATAAGGAAAAGCTGGATAATGTACTATTTGAGTTAAGACATGTTGTTATTGAAGAGAAAGTGGCGGACTGACTCATCAAGAGTCTTGGCTCATTACACCTAATAAGATTTTGTGATAAAATGAACTCTGTGGATATATTTCGCCCATCATAATAAGATATTTATATCTTTATCATTTATTCTATTATAATAGTTTTGAGAGTCTACCAGTGAATCAACTATTATGAAATAATTTAAGGGTTATTTGCAAGAGTGCTTTGTAAATCATTAATCAGTAAAAGCTTTCCGGAAAATCAATTATCTCCCATTTCCGAACTTGGGTTTCATCATCTACGATGTTAGGGTGTGTGTTGAGAGACAGAGGCGAAGAGAGATCTAAAGAAATAATGATAGGGTTTCGTCTTCTGATTTTTTTTTTTTTTTTGTCACGTTAGTGCGTGAGGTCAGAGAAGTGAAAAGGGAACTTTTATCATCTTGTCGTGCTGCACCATACAGTTGGATCGTTCGATCGTGTAAAAATTCGTGCCAATTTCAATCTCAAAGACCCCCTTTAGATCCACGACGGCAAATGATGAGTTTTCTTAATTTTTTTTTCTTTTCTACACAGTTCTTGAACGGTATCCTATCAGAGGAGGCGATTAAAATTTTCACTGAAAAAGACGGCGTTTCTACACATATCTTAATGCATATTCGACGGTGTAAACACACAAAAAAAAAAAAGGCATTTACATATATTGCCACAACCTGGCTTGACGTTCTTTTTAATTAAACGTGAAAGAATTAAATTAAATGAACAAAAAGTAATAGCGAACATAGCATATTCCAATAACATAAAACGTAAAAGGATTGAAATTATGTTATTCACAATCCTTACAGCTATGTTGGAAACTATAGACCATTACATAAAAACAATTGAAAATGAAACCAAGAAAAAAAAATCATGTGACTTTTACATCTAAAATGTACAAATGTGGTATTTACAAATTGCATCGCTTTGACTGTATCTCTCCTCTTCAGTTTATGCACATAGGAAATGGCTCCTGCCCAGGTTAAGGAGATTACAAAACAACACAACTCACATTATAGATAATGGAAATTACAAAAAATGTAAAAACTTAATGTTTGAACTACAACATCCTGTAATCAATATATGCCCTCCATGTATTATATATCAGAAGTCCACTCTCAGTTTTGGAAAAAAAAAAAAAGGTTCACAGACTAATTTTGCTTCTTCCCTCACTTAAGTGAAAATAAAAGAAAAAATAATACATTTTGCAGTTTCCTAATAAAATGGCAGAAACCAGAGTCGATAACTCGATATATAGTAAAAGTTCTTCAGAAAGCCAAAATGAGATATCTTATTTTAGTGTTCTTCATGATGCTTATCATTCTTGAGGTGTTACAAGTGATTGTTGAGATTTTGAAGGGTACAAATTACAATAGAAAGGTTGATGGACTAAATTAGTAATTTTGTAAAAATAAAAAGACTAGAACTACAATTAGAGTACCTGTTCTCCTGCATTAGGCCCATCTGAGTAAAAGAGCATGGGCCGGTAAGGCTCATCTTCGTTCATTAAACTTGAATTTTGGAAATGAGAAACGAGAGAAGCTTTCCCTTGGATCCTAGCATATGTAAGAGAAGCAACTTTCTGGCTGCTAAATCTCCCCCATTTTTTTCCATTAAAGGTCTACAAAAAATTCAATCAGATTTCAAGCAAAACAAAAAAAAAAAAAAAAAAACTCATTGCATATACTTTTGTTACTACATCACTAATCTGTTGTTTTGTTAATTGCAAAATTTCCCAACAAATATTAAGCACCATTACGTCTGTAACTGTAATTGCTTAAATTTAGAAATATTTCGTTAGTCTAGTGCAAACAGTGTATTTCCAGGGAATCTGTTTGACTTCACTATTTATTCTTCCCTTTTACTTCTTTGTTTCAAAATATGAGAAAAACTCTCTTCCATTGAAAGTTATTATTTTTCAACTGTGAAATTAAAGTGCATACCTTGTAAAATGGGATAATATGCTGGGGCTGAGACAAGTTGATGAACGCATAACCTACATTGCACTTATTCTGAAACCAATATGAGTAATGAAACCAACAAGACTTACTCATATTTACTAAAAGAATATATTAAGAAATAGTTGAAGGACCAAAAATTACCTTAAAGTCAATGGGGAGATAAATAAAATCATAAGTCCCTTTATGTTTCTCATCAATTGTTTCCAGAAGCATCTCACATGTATATCTGTTCACCATTTTTTGCAAAAAAGCACTATAAAAATCATCCTTTACAGAACAAATTTGTTGCTACATTCTCATGTCAGGTAGTTTCTTATAGAATATATACATAAAATGTACCATCTACAGCTTTGCCACCCCTCTGTACATTAGTTTGATGAAAATGCTGAAACTACTCCTTACTGAGTTACAACGAAAAGAGTGGCAATTGGGAATCTTTGTAAGTATGATTTTGCAAGGGTGAACAGGAATAACTTGCAGGGATAGAAGGGAGTTCTTTTGAAAAAGTAAACCATAACAATGGAGTTCTTTTGAAAAAAATAAAACATAATAATGAAATACACACACCTGTTAGGGATATTTTTTATCATGAGTGTGGTACGAGAATCATCTCCGCACATAACTTTCTCTATGTCAATCTCAAATTGATTCTTGCATTCAGTTCCATTATTTTTCATGTTTCTCCTTCTATCACTAAAATTCTCACTGGGGGGCAAAAATGGTACCTTATAGTTTGCAACTCCAAGATCCATACCTGGAGGAAAAATATTATAGGGATAGTAGATGTTATGAGGCAAAATAGGATATGTGGGGCCCATGGATGTAGGGCCATGGTATAATGGAGGGAGAGTAGAATTGGGAATAGGTCTGCAATTGGGAGGGCAGAATAAGGGAATGGTAGGCTCATTCCAAAAGTTATGGTGCCCTTGAAGAGAGTTGCGTGATTCCCTGCAAAACTGACAACCTGAAATATGCGATATTACTAAAATCAAGGAAGTGGGAAAAAAAAAAGTAAGATCAGAATTCATCTTTTTCTTACTATAATTCTAGCTTCTTTTAACTTGATTGGTTGCTTACTTTATTCTAGTTTTCCCAACTAACATATCAACTAAAGCTTTAATTTTCTTACAACATTCTTACAACATCAATTGATTCAAGAAGAAAGAAGCTTTATGCTATATATGCCAAAAGGATGCTAAACATGCAATTTGGTTATTGAGATGTTGTACCTATGAACTGTGATTGACAACTATGGTTGCGCCTCCTGAAGCTACATATGCCACATTCCTTGCTTGAGAAATAAACTTTTTCTGTAAGTTATATTAGAGAGATAGAGAGAACGGTTCTGTAAAGGGCAAACAGACTGATACACATCGTATACCAGTAAGGCCATGTGCAGGTAAGTTGTTGGTATTTAGCAGGTTGCACTAGTCTAGAACAAAATGAGGGTTTTCACTATTTCTTTTGTATGCACTTGAAGGTATTATTTGTAAGCCAGTAGATTGTACCAGTACCTTAATTCTCCTTCTGGTAATGTCATATGTTGTTTTTGTATGAGAGAGAAATCAAGACCAAAAAAAAATTACCTCAAAAACAATCTTTGTCCTTCGCAAAGGACTTACTGAATAGTTATCGCAGGCCTTCTCCCTATTTACTTGTACCAAATTAGTAATTTTACTCCCATCAATTTTCAGTTCATTATCAGCACTGCCGCATGATACATCATCACCGGTACTATTTTCATGTGTAGATAGGCCGAGGAAGTGATCAATATCATATAAATCATCATCACTAGGGAGAAGATTATGAATATTATTCATGAAATTTGTTTCGAAGGTTTCTCTCATAGGCTTAAGAGGCCTGTATTCCACAGCTTTGCTAGTAGCAAAGGGTTGATCCCAAAGCATGCTTTCCGGTACTAAAATACAAAAGTAGAAACTTAGGAAAAATCATCTCAATGCATAACTCATATTTCATTTCATATGTTATATTCAATATCTATCTTTTCTTTTTTTGTGAATTTATTTTCCCTTTATATGATATTCACTACTGATAATGTTGCATTCAATTCACGGATTCTCATTAGATGTTCAAACTTTATTAGCACAATTAATCAAAAGAAAGACGCCGCTATACATCAATTGAACCAAAATATTTACAAACTCCACTGTCTAAGGCTTCTAGTTATTTAACTGTCTGAAGAAAGAAAACATCAATAGCTAGAACAGTGCTAAGCACTTACATATTGAGTTAGGCATTAGCTTGGGTTTTGCTTTGGAGAAGAAACGGCGTTTGCAAGGAATCACGAGAAGAAAACAAAAACGCCAAGCTCTTGCAATTAGGATTAGGATAAAAAAAATCGAAAAAGAGGTATTATAAAGGGAAAACAGAGAGAGTACCTTTGAGAGATGGATTAAGTGAGCCATACGGAAAGGAATATGAGGAGGGGAAGGGGAAGGGGGAAGTGTAGATGCTCTCCCTTTCTCTCGCCTCATCTTCCCCTCCAATGCAAGAAACGGAAAACTCGGTGCGCACAAAACACCTTTCGTTTGCTTTCTCCCTTCTCCTTTCTCCACTTCCCCCGCGGACCCGCCCTTTCCTCCGCTAATTTCTCCGTACTGTGTTGGATCTTCTGTGGTGCTTTAGAAAAAAAGAGAAGGGTTACTTACTTATTTAGAAAAAAAAATTACAAAAATGTTCATTCTTTTAAAAGCTGAAACAAATACTCGTTCCTTTAAATCGTTTAACAAGTGTCCCCATAAGTTCCATATACTTAAAGTTCAACCTTCTCTTGCCTTATTTTTTATTTATTCTCACTTAATTCAATGTTTTATATATTCTAATTGTCTATTTTTTTTAACAATAATTATATCTTGGTACTTTTTTCTAATTAACAAAAATCATATTTACATTTCAAATGTTATTCATTGAGTATTATACTTCAAACAAAATACAATATCAAATTGTATATATTATACAATCAATTAGAAAATATGAAAACTTTCGAACCTAAAATTGTATATATATTTCAAAAGTTAAGATCCCTATGTTTATACTATAATTAAAATTTATGTTTTTTATAATTTATGATCTTTTAATTTTCATAGACTTTTTCTAAGTTCTAAGTTTTTTCGTGTTTTTGAATTTGAATTTTCAATTATTCTCATAAAATAAATTTAAAAATTAGATATCTAAAAATTTTAAAAAAATAAATGTTCACTTCTAAGTTTACACTGAATTTTGATAAAAAGAAAACAATGCCTCATAAAGTTCGGTTTGGAAATTGATAAATCAAAATTTCAAATCTAATAGAAAAGATTACAGAAATTCCGAACTATATTCTGGGCTATTAAAAGCATTTCCAATTCTCCATTTGATGGCCCATGTACCAGCCCAGACTAATCCATCCAGCCAGTCCGAAATTCGTTCTGGTTTCTTAAACAGCCTTCTCTTCTAAGAGCTCAAAAAGATAGATCATAGAATCATAGAAGTAAAAAAAAAAGGATGGTATGTTGGTATGATAAGAACCAAGCTCAGAACAGCCTTCTTCCCATCCAACTGGCGTCTCTTCTCGACTTATTTACTTTCATGTACTTTTCCCACTCGCGCACGAGATTTCTCTACAGATACCTTCACTGCACATGTCCGGTTCGGTTCCGAGACGTACCATTCAGGCCTCTTTCCATCTCTTGAATTTGAACATGGCGATCTGGGCAACGCCCATAAGGTGTTCGATGAAATGCCCCATTATGATATCTCCACACGTAATCGCCTGCTCTCTGGATACTCAAAAAATGGATATGTCAATGAGGCAAGAGCTCTATTCCGTTCAATGAAGGACCGTAATGTTGTGTCATGGACAATCATGATTGGCATGCTTTCTGATGCAGGATGCTTAAACGATGCATTTAGCCTTTTCCGAGAGATGCAGTGTACAGGAGTGGCACCTGACTTGGTAACGATTGTGGAGGTACTTAGCATATGTACTGACCCGAGTGCATCTGTTCATGCCTTGCAAATCCACAACCGCATCGTCAAATCGGGTTTTGGGTGCAGCATTGTTGTATCAAACACACTAATTGATGCATATTGCAAGTGCAGTCTTATTGAACTGGCAAATGCAGTTTTTGATGAGATGGAAGTGAGAGATTCAGTCACATATAATGCATTATTGTCAGGCTATTCTAAGGAAGGCAATTATTCAAATGCTTTAGCTTTATTTGTAGATATGCTTAAAGCAGGATTGAGACCTACCCATTTCACATTTTCAAATCTTCTGCACTCTGCTACTGGCTTGGCAGATCCAGGTATTGGAACCCAGATACACAGTCAACTCATCAAATCTAATTTCACGTGGGATGTGCATGTTAACAACTCCCTGCTAGATTTCTACTCCAAAATTGATTGCCTAAGTTATACAAGAAAACTGTTTGATGAAATTCTTCAGAAAGACGATGTAACTTACAATGTGATTATTTCTAGTTATGCAAGGAATGGTCTCATGAAGGAAGCTTTGGAGACTTTTCAGGAAATGCAGTCACTGGGTTTTGACCACAGTGAATACCCTTACCCGTGCTTGCTTAGTATTGTGGGATCTCATTCAAATCATGAAATGGGAAGGCAAATACATGCACAAGTGATTCAACAAGGAATGACATTGGGTAGCCTTATAAGCAATGCACTTATTGACATGTACTCGCGATGTGGGAAATTGACTTGTGCAGACTGGATTTTCAGGCAGAATTCAGATAAAAGCACCTCCTCTTGGACAGCACTTATTACGGGCTTTGTGCAAAATGGCTTATATGAAGAGGCACTGAAACTTTTTGGTGAGATGAGAAAGACAGGTCTAGACCCTGACATGGTGACCTTCTCTACTGTACTGAAGGCTGGTTCTAGCCTTGCAGTAATTTCTCTTGCAGAGCAAATGCACTCTTGCATATTAAGGTCAGGTTACCTCTCAAGCGTTTTTGCTGGAAGTGCTCTTGTTAATGTGTATGCGAAGTGTGGTCTTCTAGAGGTTGCAAGGAAAATATTTGATGAAATCACTGAGAAAAACATTGTTTCATGGAATGCCATGATTTCTGCTTACGCGCAAAATGGGAAGGGAAGAAAAGCAATTGAAATGTTTGAAAGGATGGTCACGTCAAGCCTGAAACCTGATTTCGTAAGTTTCTTGAGTGTTCTTATTGCATGTGGCCATTCAGGTTTAGTGGAAGAAGGGTTGCATTATTTTGACTCGATGACAAGAGTATATAAGTTGACCCCCAGGAAAGATCATTATGCATGCATGATTGACATGTTGGGTCGGGTTGGCTGTTTTCATAAGATGGAACAGTTATTGGGTCATATTCCATTCGAGTCTGACCCGATTATCTGGAGTTCTATTCTCAATTCATGTAAGATCCATGGGAATTATAAGTTAGGGAAGCTGGCAGCTGATAAGTTATTTTCCACAGAGAATATAGATGCTGGTCATTGTGTATTAATGTCAAACATTTATGCCAAGCATGGTAAGTGGGCTGAGGTTGCCAGGATAAAGAAGTTGATGCGAGATAGAGGCATTACAAAAGTACCTGGTTATAGTTGGGTGGAGATAAACCGACAAGTGTATTCATTTTCATCAAATGACATGAAAAACCCTAGGATTGAAGAAATTAAGGCTTATTTGGATAAACTAAGTATAGAAATGGAAAGAGAAGGATACAAAGTTGATTTATCAAGCGACCTACATTTGGTAGCAGATGAGACTAAGGTGGAATCTCTGAGGTATCATAGTGAGAGATTAGCAATTGCATTTGCATTGATGGAAACAAAGGATGGTGTGGTAATTCGGGTTATGAAAAATTTACGGACCTGTGCTGATTGCCATGCGGCCATTAAGGTCATGTCGAAGGTTGTGAAGAGAGAAATAGTAGTGAGGGACTCCAGTCGGTTTCACCACTTTAAAGATGGGGTCTGTTCATGTGGGGATCATTGGTGAGAAATATTTCTTTTATTCTTTCTCATTTACACTGGTGAAGGAGCTATTAAGCTTCTATTGAATATATTTAGCCTTAGAACATATAAAGCAAAGTTATAAACTTTCTGGTGAATGGAACTGATGATCTTATATTTATGTCACTGTTATCCCAAAAGAAAAAAAAAACAAAATAAAAGAAGGAAATAGCAAAGCTGAGAAAATAAGTTGTCTTATTTGTTGATTTGTGATAAGTTGGTTTAGAGAGGTTATGGAAGTGTTTGTGTAGAATGTACGAGCAAAGTTGCAATCTGTCGCGGGACTTAAAAGCATGAAGCATGCGCAGCCTGATTTTCACTTAAGGGCAAATTTGCTCAATTTTAACACTAATCCAAGCAAAAGTGGTACTCCCTACAACGGCAGTATAATATGTATTAATTCAACTACATTGTTAGATAACATTTTTAACTACCATCTCTTCTATCATACTTTGGAACTATTACTAATCCGATGTTATGTTGTAGTTATCCAACGTCCTAATTGATGAAACTAAAAATAAAATAAAGAAAGATAGCATTGCTCGCTGTGTCACTATCGCTGGCGTCACTACTGCATCGCTATTCCATTGCATGTAAATGCAAAATTTAGAAGAAGCAGGGCAGAAAATTTTGGGTTCAATAATCATCAAAATATATAACACAGAAAGGGAGAACAATAAAAAAGAAGTTTACGTCACAAACATTTAGTTTGTATTAATGGGTTCTGATCTTACAGAGATATGGTCGTTGCTTCCAATGGCGATTTTTTTATGTTTACTCCTCCAAAATTATAAAATTCCAAGCATATATATTCAGCAAAAATATAGGGTATGCAAAAGTTTGGAAGAGAAACAAGTAAGGGTTCCAAAAATTTGACCTGACTCAATGGGTCAACCTGATCCGATCCGACCTGAAATGATCCGAAAATAATTGAATCGGGTATGGCTCAAAATTTTTTGATCCGTCATGGGTCAGGTCTGATTCTGGTCGACCCTACATGACACGTTTAATTAAAATTTTAAAGTAATTTTATGATTTAATATTAATTAAATATTAAATATACACTAATTAAGATTAATTATAAATAAATTAATATTTAATTATTTTAAATTGTATAAAAATAATTAATAAAATATTTAATTATTTTACATGAGTCTGACCGACCTATGAACTGATCGGGTCGGTCGGATCAAGTATGGGATAAGATTTTTTGATCCAAATTTAATCAGATCAAATCATTGACACCTCTAGAAACAAGCACTCAACAATCTATTTTTTAAATTTAACTTTACTTCAACAATAATTTTGTTTTTCTTCATAGATATTCAGAAATATACATTTTGCAGAATGGAAATTTTGGTCTTTAAAAATGTAAAGACCAATTAACCTAACAGACTACCAAAATCAAAAGTTCGCTGGATTTGTTTTCTTTCTTCCCATAGTTTAGTAGTAGCTGAGCTGCCTATGTGTAAAGAAAACAGATCAAACTGATCATACTATCCTCAGACGCCAAATCTGCTGTTATTTTTATAGAAAAATAGTTTTATTATTTATTTCAAAAAAATAGAAAAAAATTTCTAAAAAAAAAAAAATCTATATATATGTTATTTTACTTATATATTGATAACCCATCAAATTTTATATAATTTCATTAACATTTGATAGTCCATCAAAAACTATTAATTTGAAACTATTGCAAACATTAATGAAAGACCATTAAATATGATAATATTTGATGAAATATCAAACATTAATGAAATTACATAAAATTTGACGAACTATCAATCTATAAGTAAAAAAATATATCTATAAATTTTTAAAAATTAAAAAATTCTTTTATATTTTTTAAAATAGATAAAAGAACCCCTTCTAAAATAAAAGCAGATTTTGATCCCTATTCTCATACACGCATCAGATTGAACAAGTCAACAAGTTCCATTTTATTTTCTTCAGAGAGATGCACACGGTCCTAGATCTTAAGCTTGGGTTTCTTTCACTCAAGCGAGTATTTTATGCGATTAGAAGTATTTCAGATTTTAGTAATAATATGTTTTATTAAATTAATATTATTAAAAATAAGAGTGAGAAACGTAAAATTTCAAATATACGAATGGCAGTGCGCCACTGCCAGTGGCGCGCTGTTTGAATTTACGAAACGCGCCACTATCAGTGGCGCGTTTCCTTTTTTTTTTTTACGAAACGCGCAGCACGCAAGGGCGCGTTTTGTTTTTTTTTTTTTTTTTTTTTTTTTTTTTTTTTTTTTTGAAACGCGTCACTGGCAGTGGCGCGTTTCGTCGCGCGCCACCGACAAAGGGCGCGCTACCATTCGTATATTTGAAATTTTACGGTTTTCAGTCTTATTTTTAACAATATTAATTTAATAATACTTATTAATAATAAAAACTGAAAGTATTTCCAATTCTCTCAAGCCCCAAACCAGACTATTTCTATTCAACTTACACGAACTGAGAACTGAAGAGTGCGAAAAGAGAGCAAGCACAAGGCAAAAGCTGAAAGGATGATATGATAACAACCAAACTCAGACCAACCTTCATCCTATCCAGCACCTCTCGCCCCTCTACATGTTTACTTGCATGTACTCTTTCCAGAGGGCGCCTACACTGCAAAAGCCGGGTTCCATCCCAAGACAAGCCAGACAGATTGTCACACCTCAGAATAATTTAAATCGGATTAGGGGTGACTAATCCCGTCACGTACGCACGACGAGACGTGCGTACAAAAGGCTTAATGAATAAAATAAGATAAATCTCAGAAATAAATAAAACAATAATAATATAAGTATACATGACCATACAGTCCAGAATGAACAAAGAGAATACAACGCTTACATAGGCGGGGCTAGCTCCATCGGAATGGGCAGCAATCTCTCAAATAAAAACCCAAAAGAAAGAAATAAGACTCAAAAACCCGATGGATCCTATCCAACTACCCAACTCACTTGCAAATGCGGCGAAGCATCCCTGTCATCGCGCAGGACTGCACCTAGCACTCTCATCCACACTCAATCCCGCACCTGTAATACCTGGATCCCACAATCACCGTGGAAACGTGAGTAATTTAAAAATTACTCAGTACGGATTTAGATCCAGCCTTAAAATTTGATCTTCTTTCCGAGACTGGATCCTAATACCGATACTGTACTTTAAATACACTATATTAAATATGTATAAATAATAGTAATGTTTTATGCACGTTTGAAAAGAAAACACCTATATGGATGACATGATATGACAAATAACCCGAAATGAAAAATTTGTGGAAATACTGATATAATATATAATAAATATATATAAGGTATGAGAATTAAAGCACCCGTATAAATATAATCCCAGTTGCAGATCATCAGTCCATCCACAAGCGGGCACGTGATCGGGCCCTGGACTTGTGACTTACCTAAGCGGGCACGTATTCGGGCCCAACTTACAAACTTAGGATTTTCGAATAAGCGGGCGCCAATGCCCTGAATACCCTGGGAAAATTCGGCCTCCCGGAGCGATAACGCCCTAGGAGAGTGACGGCTAAAAGCATGTACTCGATATTCTGAAATGATGATCCACCTCACATAATAATAATAATAATAATAATAATAATATGAACAAGGGGATTTAATATTTATGCTTTCAGTTGTCATATCGCCAAAGGATATAACTACCCGTGAATTGATAAATCGGAAATAAATGGGAGCCTACACTGTACCAACCAAGGGTCAGAGGATCGCATCCTGTAAAATATCAAAACGAAATATATACAAATGGGAGCCTACACTGTACCCACTAGGGCCAGAGGACCGCATCCCGACTTTCTCTGTACCAACTAAGGGCCAAAGGAGAAAGCCCTTCGGACAATACCAGGATCCTAAATAAGCCGGATAAATAAAATAATATAATATCTCGGAGTAGATTCCAATCTTGAATATGGCCGCCCACACTAAAATACTGAAAGACATGGTATCCTGATCGCTCAAATTTGGATTAACATTCTTAATTATATTAAGAATAATAATAATAATATAATATTGATCAAAAATTTAACACTCTGACACATTATGTCAGCCAAACCCGCCAACGACGGGGTCGGTGGATAACCGACAGTAAAGATGCGCAAAGTGCATATACGACCGGTGGGTCCCACGGGCCTATGGGTCACCGTACGTAACCACAACGATCTGGTTATGCAAGGCAACCTCAGACTGAGAATTACCCGGTCCGCCTCTCAGCACTCCCATGCATTTAATGCATGATTAACTGCCTGACTTAATTAATAATTAGTGATAGTAATAATATTTTCCTAATAATTATAATCTACAACTTGAATTATTTAATTCTATCTAATCCTATCTCGGGACTATTTCCCGAATCCTACTCCTACCCTATCTACATGAACTATGATATGATATGACATGTCAGATTTTGGTCTCTAAATCAAAGTTTGGTTAAAAGTACCGCAGATCAGATTTATTTTAAAAACATTCCATTTTCGGTTTGGATTCCTAATTCTGAAGAAAGAAGATTAAATCCCAGGAAACCGTACCTGAGAATAATTTGATCAGGTCGGTAGCGTCAAATTGTTTAGTCTCCGGTGACGTTCATGATCTCGTCAACCGCCTCTTCTTGAGCGCACTCAATTGTCGGCTCGTCGGGACACCTCTGAGAGCCTACGTAGTCCAAAGATAATTAAACTCGTGAGTGTCCTATTTACGCTTGGTCTGGTTAAGTCAGGGTATACAGGACCCCTCAATTGAAATTATTATTATTTAGTTCGTGTTTTAAGATTATATTTATTTTGATTAATGTAGTTAATTTAATTTATTTAGATTAATTAAGTAAACTTAATGTTATCACTCAACTAATTTAATTATAATTAGGATAATTAATTATTAGAAATAGAGAAATTGATTAATACATAATATTATACAATTAACATTATTCTTATTAAAAATAGAGAAATTGATTAATATATATTTATATATTTATTAATATTATTCTATTATTAAATAAAAAAAATTGATTAATAGGTATTTATATATATTAATTAATGTTATTCAATTATTAAAATAGAGATATTGATTAATATATATTTTTTATATATAATATTATATTTTAATATTATTTTATTTATATTAAAAATAGAGAAATTAATTAATATATATTATACATAGATAATATTATATTATAATATTTTTTTTGTTTATTCAAACAATAAAGGATTTAATTAATATATATTATTTTACATATACTCTTTATTGCTAATATTGTTTTGAAATCTAAAAATAGAGAAATTGATTAATATATATATATATATATACATATACTAATATATATTCATTATATCCTAATTATTATTATTATTCTTATTAATTTTGTTTTTATTATTATGTATATATATATTTAACATTATATTTTTATAAATTATAAAAAAAATAGTTTAAAATAAATTTAAAAAGGAAAACTTAAAAGAAAAAATAAAATGAAAGAAAGTAAACTAATTTAAGAAAATTATTATTGTTTTATTAATGTGTTGGTGTGTTAATGTTCGGGATCATACGCTGACTACCAAATCGTTGGTGTCAATGCACCGATATCCCGAATCGGGGGCAGTTACGGAATATAATCATTTCCCGTCTTTAAGTTTACGTTATTAGTACTGGGTACCGCCAAACCTTTCGGGGTGGCTCCCAATTAATTTGTCACATTCTACGTTAAGCACTCTTAATTATCTTGAGACTTTTAAATTGGTTGGGCCTTAATTAATCTTACTAATCCTAACTTACAATTTAGTTAATTAAAAATCCAATTATTGGCCCAACAGAATTCTTTTTATTCATTTGCTCTAGTATTTTTATCATAGGCTATTTCTCTAACTAATAACCCATTTGTCCCATTTATTCAATTATTTTCATAAGTCCAATTTAGACCAGCCCTAACATGCTTCAACACTAATAATCTCGGTCGATCATACCCACCCAGACAACAAAAATAACACTAACAAGTCAAGCAAGTAACAGAGCCCAACTCGGCAGAGCAACAACATAGACAGGTGAGCAAAACAACGACAACCAGAGCCAAAGGTGGTACCAGTAACCATTTCAGCCACACAACCCAACAACAGCATCAAATAAGCAAATATAACACAGCCCGTACCAGTACCAATGGAATTAGGTGACAAAAAGGGGGACCCAACTACACAGATCACCAAGTGGAAATCCAACAAAAGGGCACTAATCAGTTCAATACCAGCAACAGCAAAAATCAGAACAATTTAGAGGCAGTACAGCACAAATAACCACAGAGCAACAACCCAACCAACCAAGTTTGCACAACAAAGAAACCAGACAATACCAAATCCAACTCATACCGGCAAGTCAAAGACCCAGGCATCAATATTAAGGAGGCATAGATCAAATTATACGGTTCATATTACTACGATAGCAACAATGGGCCAAATAGGTTCATTTCGTAGCCAAGCCAAGCAGATGGGACAAATCTCTTGCCTCACTGGTACCAGTCGGTACCAGTGTACCAAGGGAATAAAAATCACTACAATTTCAGTCTCAATCGGCAAGTCACAAGCAAGACAGCTAGCCCCCTAATTAGTACCAATACCAGCAAAAGCCAACCCAAAACAACGAAACAGCCCAGATAACCATTCACATCAATCTATCTATGAGCAAGGGAGGACCCAGGTAAATTAGGGTGTACCAATAACAGAGTGAAAAGGGGCAGCAGTACCAGAAGAAGTCACAAAGTTGTGCCAGATAGCAGCAACAATTCAAACAAGTCGATCAACAAGATTCAAGCAATTCAACAACACATAAGGCAACTAACACGCAAACATCTCAGCCAGCACAGAGACAAGTTTCTAAAAATACACAAGCCGATAGAGCAAAATCAGTAAGAGAGCAAACAACAGAAAATCTAGGGTTTACCAGAAAATGATCCAGAGCAGCCAACAAACAAAGGCACCACATTTCGATTAGGCTTAGCTCGCTTCTACCGGGTAACCCGCAGCTCCTCCCCCTTTAAGATCAGATTCTCAACCTACATTTTTGTTTCGTTCTCAAAAATTTCTTATCAGAATGAAGCTAGGTCTCAACGCGTGAGATAAAAAGAAAGCAAGCAAAACCAGAGGGACAAATACAAAAAAAAGAGGAAGGGGAGGGGGTCCTCGGGGTACCAAGTCATACTGCCTGCGTAACAGATCGGGTAAAATGGTCAGCGAAAGTGACCTAGAAAAGTGATGGCAGTCAGGTGAGGTGACAGGTGGGGACTGCCAAGGGGAATGGTGCCGAGGGGTTTCGTCAAAGAGTTAGGTTGCGAGGGGGAAGTCTTTAGGTTTACCCCTGCGCAGTGAAAAAATCGAGTGGCGAGAGAGCGTAGAGAGAGACAGAGCGAGCAGGAGAGAGATGGCGGAGGATGTGATTGAGGGAGAGGGGTAATGACTCCAGCGAGAGGGAGACAACAAGAGAGAGAAATAGGGAGAGAGAGGAGTGAGAGGGAGGGAGAGAGAGAGTGAGTGAGTTTTAAATGAGGGAGAAAATTTAGACAGTATAGGATTATCTGCGGCAGAGATTTTATGGTCTTTGGTGTGACAAATCAGATTTCTATTCATTTCTGGTTATTAAATTTAGGAAATTTGAATATTTTATTATTGTAAATCATTTATTTCTTTGTTAAATCAAAATAGATTAAGTCCAGAAGTCGTTTAGTGATATTCTGATTATATTTATTTAATAATTCAAAATCTTTGATTAAATTTATTTTAAGTGATTATTTATTTTATATCGGTTGTTCTCAGTCATTAGTTTGTTCGCATTGTATTATTTATGTCCTTTTATTTGATTATTCATTTGATCATGAGATAAAGTCGTAAATAAATTTTATCTTTATTTATTTATAAATCATAAAATAATTATATTATATTATTATATTTAAGGTTTGTTAATTATTACATTACGTTATTTTTTAATTATAATTAAAATTTGTGATTGCTACTTTAATCGTTATTATTATTTAAGTTTTAATCTCAAATATTAACATTTTAGATTTATATCTGGACATTTCGTTAATTTCATTAATTGACCTCTCCTTAATTTATTTTTATTTCTCTTTTAAATATTAAAGCTCAAATAAATTTTTAAGAATTTAAATTCTTACTTTATTCGTGTACCCAATTTCATTTGACCAGATATTTTTGTTTAGTTTCATCTATTAAGTTTTAAGTTATTATATTTTAATAGCGGTTCAATTCTATATTTGGGTTTTGTTATTCGATTCTCAATCTCATTCAACTACTCATATTCCAAACTTGCTTAATTTATTATTTATTTAATTATACATACATATATATATATATATTCCATTAAACATTGATTTTAAGTTAATTTACGTTAAATCATTGTAATTATTATCCTAATTATCATTATTTCTTAATTAAATTTCACGGTTTAACACAGATCACCTCATATCTTCCCGATCCATTGTTAGAAACGGACACTATTTCAATGCCCATAATATGTCTGATGAAATGCCCCATGATGATATCTCCACATTAAATGGCCTACTCTCTGAGTATTCGAGAAATGGCTATGTCAAGGAGGCAGGAGCTTTATTTCATTCAATGAAAGACCGGAATGTTGTCTCATGGACTATTATGATTGGCATGCTTTCTAATGCGGGATGCTTGAACCAAGCCTTCAGTCTTTACCAGGAGATGCAATATACGGGTGTGATGCCTGACTTTGTAATAATTTTGAAGGTACTGAGGGTATGTACTAATCGGAATGCATCTGTTCGTGCCTTCCAAATCCACAACCAGATTATCAAATTCGGTTTCAGGTGCAGCATTGCTGTATCAAACACACTAATTGATGCATATTGCAAATCAACGTCGCCATGGCAGCGTCGTTGACCGTCCAGCCCATGTTATGAGATGAGATATGACTCACACAGCCCTCCGACCCACTCCTGACGAAGTACATCGCTAGCATACCGTAGGGTATTGCATCACATTTTCACCTTGCTGACGACGGAGTTCTGATGTTCGACGATCGCCTGTGCGTACCCAAGGACTCAGATCTCAAAAATAAGACCTTGACGGAGGCCCACGATTCAGGGTAAGTTATCCATCCGGGTGAGACCAAGATGTATCAGACTCTCAAGAGACACTTCTGACGGAAGAAGATGTACTAGGAGATAGCCAAGTACGTGGCTAGGTGTCTAGTGTGCTAGAAGGTCAAGGCCGACCGCAAGAGGCTGGCTGGACTGATACAACCTTTACCGAAGTCCTAATGCAAGTTCGACATCATTACGATGGATTTCATGACCGAGTTGTCCGAGACCCGAGCGGGGCACAATGCAATCTGGGTCATCATGGACACACTTACTAAGGTCACACACTTCATTCCCTATTCGACTAGGGACCCCGGCCGAGGATATGGAGAGGTTGTATGTAGCCTGGCAGTATAAGTACCATGGAGTACCAACCCGAATCATCTCTTATCGTGACCCTCACTTCACATCCCGATCTTAGGGGAGATTTCAGGAGACTCTCAGGACGACGCTCAGCTTCAGCGCCGCTTTACACCCATAGACCGACGGACAGTCAGAGCGTATGATCCAGACACTCAAGGACATGTTACGCGCTTGCGCTCTTACGATGAGAGGAGATTGAGGTACACACCTCAGCCTGGCGGAGTTTGCATACAACATCAGCTATCATGCTTTGATTGACATGTCCCCGTTCGAGGTGCTTTACGGATAGCCGGTCCGTACATTGGTGTCTTGGGGACCTAGCGGTACATACGAGCCTACGACATCTGCGATGATCAACGAGATTCACGCCACCGTCAAGATTATCCATGAGCGTCTACGACCCCCACAGGACCGACAGAGATGATACGCTGATCCCAAGAGACGAGACTTTCAGCTTACGATTGGCGAGCACGACGAAATAAAAATTTTAAGGGGGTAAAATGTCAAACTAAAATTTTTAATTTACCAATAATAATAATAAAGAAGTTAATTTAAAATAACTCGACGCCAATTTTATAAAATGACTTGAACCGACATAATAAATTCTCCTTATCAAACAAAATTAAATAAATAATAATGTAAGTATAATTATAAAAGCCAGAAGAAAACGTTATACATATTGATTAACGAATAAATTAATAAATAAATAAATACATGACTGTACGGAATTTAACCATCAGGAAATCTTAGGGCTTTAAATTTTTTTAAATAAAACGGACGAAGAACGACCCAATTCACCTTGATAATGTTATAACTGATCGAACCATTTAGATTTCACTCAAGCACATCTGACCACACGAAACTTCACACCGACTACATCATAGAAAATCCTAACACCCCAACCCCTCTCTCTTTCCTCATTTATTACTCCATTTAATTCTCTCACCCTCTCTCTCTCTCTCTCATCTCTCTCACTGTCTCTTCTTTCCGTCACTTGTCTTCTCCTCTCACTCTCTCTCGCAAGAGAAAATCTCGCCCCAGATCGGCTCTGCCTTATTTGCTTGTTGTCTCTCTGACTCTCTTACTGGTAAAAAGCCCTACCTTTGTTGTTTTCCCCTCTGTGTTGCATGTTGTTGCTTGCTGGTTTGATTGTTTATACTGGTTTGCCCTCCCTTTGTGTTGGTTTGGTTCTGGTTTTTTTTAGTTGGCTAGTAAACCTAAATTTTTTGTGGGATTGTTGTCTTGTTTGTTTGTCTCTGTTGCCTTGTTTGTATGTCTTTGCTACCCTTTATTTCTTGTTGTTACTAGCCTTTCACCAGGTGCTCTTGGTACATTGGTACCATCTAGTACCAGTGATGTGAGGCAACCCTGATACTGGCAATTATCTGAAACCTTGCTTATTTGGCCAAATTGCTCCCCTTGTTGCTTGGTTCATGTTGAGGTGGTTGTTTGGTTTTCTTATCTCTTGTTGCTTATCTTACCGTCTTTTTGGCTGTTTTGTGGTCTTGCTGTATCTCGTCTTTCTACTACCTTGTATTGTGTACTAGTTTATGCTGAGTTGCTGGTAAACTGAATTGATGCTACACTAGGTCTGGTACTATTATGGATTGTGCTGGTATTGTGCCCCTGTCTTTCTTTGGTACCTTGTTTTCTGGAAATGTTGGGTTGTTGGTTGTCCTTGTTGCTTGTGTTGTCGCCTATGGTTGTTTCCTATTGTTTGTGCTTGTTGATTTGATTGCATGTGTTATGCTTGTGCTTGTTTCGTATGTATGTTGCATGTTGTTGTTGTTGTTGTTGCCTTAGCCGAATTTCCATTTATGGACTTACATATTGGGCTTAAATTGGGGATTGTTGGGGTTAATATGGATTTTAGAACAAAAAATTTCATTAAGGCCCATAAGTATATAATAATAATCAAGATTAACAAATATAATTATTGAGACGATAAATTAGATTAATTAAATAAGGAATTAAGTTAGTAAAATTTAAATTAAGGTCCAACACCTAAAAGTCCCAAGATAAAAAAATTTACAAGTTAAAATATGTTTAATTAATTGACGCCACCATGCAAGGTCGGTGGCGTCATGGACTAATACATAAACATAAAATATACAGGAAATGATTATATTCCATTGTCTGCCCTCGCTACGGGTTATCAGTGCACAGACACAAATAGGTATGGTAGACAACGTATGATCCCCTTCATTAAAACACCAACACATTAATATAATAATAGCGTATTCTTTAAAATTAATTTAATTTCTTTTACTTTTTTTTTTTTTCCTTTATTCTATTTTAAACTTTTTTTCTAACTTATAAAAATGTAATATTAATATACATGTAATAAATATAATAATTATGATATAATAAATATATATATATATATTAATTATTTTTTTCTATTTTTAATTAAATAAAAAGAATATTAGAATGGTATATTATATCTAATATATATATATATATAGTAAAGATATCGTGAGCTTAAACTCACGAGAGACCTTCCGTGAGCTTTAACTTAAAAAGTATCTCAAATCATCTCTAAATTTTAATTTATCAAGCTCGATAAATTATTTATATGAAAATCTTGTTGGATACAAAAATTTGGAGTGTTTTGAGTTTTTTAAGTCACTGTTTTAAATTTTTTAAAATGATGTTGAAAGATTGAATATATTATTATTATTTTTAGAGCTTATTTTTAAAAATTAAAAAACATAAATTAAAAATCTCAAAACACTCTAAATTTTTTTATCCCACAAGATTTTTCATATAAAGAATTTAATGAGCATGATAAATTAAAATTTAGAGATGATTTAATGTACTTTTTGAGTTAACCTTAAGGAAGCCCTCCATAATTATAAGCAGAAATTGCACATGCCCACATAATTATAAGTAAAAATTCCTTAATTCATTTTATTCATTCAATTCCGATTATATTTACAATTATACTGATTACAAGAAATAAAAACCTAAAATTAAACAAAATAGAGAAATTGATTAATATATATATATATATATATATAGTAAAGATACCGTGAGCTTAAACTCACGGAGGCCTTCCATGAGCTTAACTCAAAAAGTACATCAAATCATCTCTAAATTTTAATTTATCATGCTCATTAAATTATTTATATGAAAATCTTATGGGAGAAAAAATTTGGAGTGTTTTGAGTTTTTTAACCCACCATTTTTAATTTTCCAAAATGATGTTCAAATATTGAATATATTTTTATTATTTTTAGAGCTGATTTTCAAAAATTAAAAACCACGACTTAAAAATCTCAAAACGCTCCAAATTTTTACATCCCATGACATTTTCATATAAATAATTTAATGAGAATGATAAATTAAAATTTAAAGATAATTTAATATATTTTTTGAGTTAACCTCACTGAATGCCTCCGTGAGTTTAAGCTCACGATATCTTTACTCTATAAGATTTTCATATAAATAATTTAATGAGAATGATAAATTAAAATTTAGAGATAATTTGATATATATTTTTGAGTTAAGCTCACAAAATGTATCCGTGAGTTTAAGCTCACCGTATCTTTACTATATATATATATATATAGTAAAGATACCATGAGCTTAAACTCACGGAGGTCTTCCGTGAGCTTAACTCAAAAAACATATCAAATCATTTCGAAATTTTAATTTATCATTCTCATTAAATTATATATATAAAAATCTTATGGGATGCAAAAATTTGGAGTGTTTTGAGTTTTTTCAGTCACTGCTTTTAATTTTTTAAAGTGATTTTTAAGTATTGAATATATTATTATTATTTTTAGAGCTAATTTTTTAAAAATTAAAAACCACAACTTAAAAAGCTCAAAACGCTCCAAATTTTTGCATCCCATGAGATTTTCATATAAACAATTTGATGAGAATGATAAATTAAAATTTTGAGATGATTTGATATATTTTTTGAGCTAAGCTCACAGAAGGCCTCCGTGAGATTAAGCTCCGGTATCTAAAATTAAACAAAATAGAGAAATTATTATTATTATATATATATATATATATATATATAATAATAATTTCTCTATTTTGTTTATTTTACATTTTTATTTCTTGTAATCGGTGTAATTGTAAATGTGATCGGAATTGAATGAATAAAATGAATTAAGAAATTTTTGCTTATAATTATGTGGGCTTGTGCAATTTTTTATTTTTTTTTATTTGTCTGACATTTACTGAAATCTCCCAATCGAACCCCATAACTCAAAACTTGACAAAATATGATAAAAATTATAAATGATTAAAAAGTCGGTTTCATAACCAAAACTCAAATCAAGTATATGGGATTAAATGATAAGTACTTTAAAATTGATACTTAATCAAAATAATGAATCTCGAATGAAAATTAAGAGAAGACGTATAAAAATGATCAAGATTGTAAACACAATAAAACGAATAAAATGTGATTAATAAGATTTTCTTACACCTTATAAATGCAACAGAAATACTGAAAAATTAAAAAAAAAATGATAAAATCCGAACGAGCGTTAATTAAAACACCGCTATAATTAATTATTAATTATGAACTAAATCACATAAAAACTAACAAACACTCAATTTAAATTAATAATAGGTTATATAGTCGACTCGGATCCACTCACGGAGTTTGAGGTCGATCCCGACCTCGCGTACGTAGACGCCAATTCCGAGACGGGCGTGCTGCCTCCGGAGTAGAGCAACTCCGTGATCCCACCAACATTCTCAGGTATGAATTCCTGAGATTTGATTTTCTTTCTTCAAAAATAGGAACCCATACCGAAAATCAAAATATTTTTAAAATAAACCGAACTGTGGTATTTTCGACCAAATTTGTTTAGAGATCCGAATTAAAGTGTCATTGCATCCGATAAATTGACCAGCATCTTTGGGGCATATCCAGATTTGCATGTCATATTACATATAGACAGGATATGAGTAAGACTCGGGAATTAGTCCCAAGAGATAAGATTAGAATATAATTTAATAATCAAAGTTATAGATTATAATTATTAGGTTAATACTATTATTATCACTAATTATTAATTAAGTTAGGTAGTTAATCATGCATTAAATGCATGAGAGTGTTGAGAGGTGGTCCGGGTGATCTCAGTCTGAGGTTGCCTTGCATAACCAGACTAATGGGTTATGTTCGGTAAACTGATCAACCTGTGGGGCCCCTTGGTCTATATATGCATTGCGCACCTTTGCCTGTCGGTTATCCATCGACCCTCTCATTTGACGGGATCGGCCGTGTTAGAGTGTTTTTATTTGGATCTATATTATATTATTATTATTCTGGATATGATTTGATTTCAATTTAAATTGAGCGATTAGGACTACATGTATTTCAGTGTTTAGTGTGGGCGACGGTCATATTCGAGTCTGGATTATACTCCATTTTATTATATTATTTTATTTAGCCGGCTTATTTGAGATCTCGGTATGTCCCAAGGGCTTTCTCTTTTAGCCCCTAGTTGGTACAGAGAAAGTCGGAGCTCTCGTTTGGCCCCTGGTTGGTACAAAGAGTCTCTCATTTGTATTATATTCTATTTTATTATTTCATGGGTAATTATCTTATTTATATTATTATTCTGTGAGGTGGATCATCAGATTCAGAATACCGAGTACGTGTTTTTAGTCGTCACTCTCCTAGGGCGTTATCGCACCGGGAGACCGAATTTTCCTAAGGTATACAGGGCATTGACGCCCGCTAACTCGAAAAATCCTAAATTTGTAAGTTGGGCCCGAATACGTGCCCGCTTAGGTAAGTCATAAGTCCAGGGCCCAATTACGTGCTCGCTTGTGGATGGTCTGATGATCTACAACTGAGATATGTATTTCAATCTTGTACCTTATATATGTATATTATATTATTTTCACAAATTTTATATTTCGATTTCTTTGTCATTACATGTCATCGCATAATAGCATATTTTAAAAGAGATACATCTAAATTATAAATTTAATTATAAATAGTTATTTTACTGCATTTAAAAAATCGGTATCGATTTTTGGGTCCAGTCTAGGAAAGAAGATGAAATCTTAAGGCTGAATCTAAACCCATACTGAGTAATTTTTAAAATTACTCATGTTTCCATGGTGGTTGTGAGATCCAGGTATACATGTGCGATATTTATTTTCATGAGAGAGTGCTAGGTACAGTCCTGCGTGGTGATAGAGATGTTTCGCCGCATCTGCACGTGAGTAGGGTAGTTGATTAGGATCCATCGAGTTTCGTGTTTTATTTATTTCTTTTGGATTTTTATTTGAGAGATTTTGTTTGCATTCGATGGAGCCTCACTTGATGTCGGCGTTGTATACTTATTTTGTTATGTTACTTTGGACCGCATATTATTTTGTATTATTATTATTATTATTATTATTATTATTATTATTATTATTATTATTATTATTATTATTATTATTATTATTATTATTATTATTATTATTATTATTATTATTATCATTATTATTTTATTTATTTTGTGATTGTTCTATTTTATTCATTTAGTCTTTCATACGCACATTTCGTCGTGCGTACGTGATGGGATTAATCACCCATAATCCGATTTAATTATTCTGAGGTGTGACATAAATAGTACGATTAAGATTCAAGTGGATGATGATACTTAAACTCTAGACTCTCTTAATCTTGAAATAACCCAAACTTAGTTCAGTTTGTTTATTTTAGAAATCTTTTCAGATTTAAAGTTTAGGTTAAAGAAATTGTCTATATCGGTAGTTTAATCAGTATTTGTGGGATCGACATCTAAATACTACACGGTGGGTCGTGCGCTTGAGGCTACCTTTTGTGTATATTAGATTAATTTTATTAGTTTAAAAATATCACGATATGCAGCATAAGCATTTTTTTATTAGTGAGCATATTAACTCTGATTTTACTCATTTTGAGCATTTTTTCTTACAACATTCTTTCTCTGAGGTTTCTATAATAGAAATTAATGAAAATTCTTAATATAAATATTAGAGGGTTATGTCTCCCTAAAAAAAACGCATAATTAAGGAGCATATTCTCTCAGAGAAAGTTGACATTCTGTATCTTCAAGAAACTAAAAAATATCAATTCTTTAATCAATTTCTTAACTCAATTGCCCCTCATTTTGATACATAGAAATTTATACATTCCCTTAAGACTGCTGGGGGTATTTTATTGAGATTTAATAGTTCCTTATTTAATTTAATTTGTTGGAGTATATGTCAGTTTTTATAACTTTTTTTTTAAAATAAGTTTAATAGAGTAAGATGGGCTTGTACCATAGTGCATGGACTTGTTGATCCATCACTTAAATCTTCCTTTTGGGATGAATTAACCAACTTTGGTTTGGCTTCGCATGGTCCTTAGGTAATTGGAGGAGATTTCAATGCAATTAGGAATAGATTAGAGAAATTTGGAATATCTTTGATACAAATAAATGCAACAATTCAACTCCTTGGATACATTTGCCCTTCAGGATTTTAAATATGTTCATAGAAAATTTACTTGAACAAGAGGTGGGAGAAGCACTCAAATGACATGCTTTGATAGGTATTTGATTAACTCTGTTTGGATCTCTCAATATCTTACCTCACATTCTTTTAGTTTATCTATATGTTTTCCTTTGTGAAAGGATGTGATGTCAGTCCATTTTTTCTTACCATTAGTACTTCCAGGATAGTTGGCAATGGGGCTAAGTTAAATTCTCTTTTATTACATTTTCTACTAAAAATAAAATATATCCGCATATATATTTATATGAAAATTTATATGTACAGCATAAAAATATCCGCATTTAAAAATATGAGTTGCACCACACTGATCAAGTCAAAATAAAATAGCAGTACAATTTTCGGTATATTCCGCCACACTAATTATTATATCGAAATGAGAAGTTTTCTTAACGCGGAACTCCATTTAGATATTGACCCTTCTATGTTCCTTGGTTTCTATTTTAAAATTGCTAAATTAGTTCAGCTGAAAAAAATTAATTTTGGGTTGCTAAATTGTGGGCCTCACCCTCACATCAAGATCAAGCATTAGATTACTCATGACTCGCTACACGATAAGTTTCTAAATAGATCAGTACATCTATAGGAGTCTTAATAAACCTGTTTCATTCCAACCGATAGATTAAACTACTCAATGACATAGGGAATAGGGGCCCACCGGATAAAGAATTCTCGCACACCAGAAACTGGTGAATCCGGTCTACATTACAATTTCTCCTGCATTTCCCCGTTCCTTCTTCCCCCGGTTTTCTATCTTTGTGACCCGACCGATTCAACTCTCTCCCTCTCTCTCTCTCTCGCTCTACTTGGCGAAGTTCACCAGAAGTGAGAAATGAAGAAGATATTTGGCGCGAAGAAGAAGGAACCACCTCCTTCGATCCAAGATGCTACCGATCGGGTACTTTTCCTTTTGTTTCGTAACTTTGATTTTTCCTATTGATAGCTGTACGAGACATTAGTTTACTCTAAATGTATATTGTTCGGAAGGAACCCGGTTAAATTCCGGATATGATGAGAACTTCAAGTTTGAAATTTGTTCTTAAGGACAAATTTCGATTTGCATTAGGTTGAAATAATCGAGTGGTAATAGTGATTTGGGGGAGACTTTGTGCGTGATTCTCTTGTTGATATTTTATCTAGAAGATTTGCTCCTTTTAGCGTTCTATGCAACTGAATTGTTAGTAGTAAGTGTTCCTTTGTCCAATTTAGAGTATGGAGAACAACATATTAAGATTTGATCTGGATTCATCTATTCCACATTCTTCTAATCTAATTGACTTGAAAAGTTTCTTAAATTTTATTTATCCTTTTATTATCTGAAAATATGGTTGCAAATAGCTCCTCTGAGTCAAGTGCATCGTCTCGTTATAGCCAACCATCTAGAAATAAAAGTTCTGCTACCGCCTCCGTATGTTTATGTATCTCTGTTGTAGCTGAAATCTTTACCAATCTTTCTACAACAACAACAAAGCCTTTAATCCCAAATAAATTGGGGTAGGCTAGAAATGAAACCCAATCTGAAAGCATAAGCTTTACCAATCTTTCTAAACCTCAAAAATCAAACAATGAATTATTGTTTGAAGTTGCTCCAGGTATATGACCTGAAATAGCTTTCGTGACACAATGCTTTATTGTTGCACCTGTAGAGCAAAATGTGAACTACAAGAAATTTGATTATAAGATATTTCTCATTTTGTTAGTGGATGCAATAAATTGAATTTTTCTGAGGTTGATCTGAATCTGAGATTTTCATTGGCTTTTTTTCTTATTAAAAGGTCAATTTATTGTGTATCTTGTAGAAGCATAAAATCTTAGGTTTACACTTTAGGTTTAACTTCTAAGCAATGAACATCTTACTTTTTTCTGTTGTCTTTCTCTTCAGATAAATAAAAGAGGCGAGAGTGTTGATGACAAAATTAAAAGGCTTGATGCTGAGCTGGCAAAATACAAGGAGCAACTTAAGAAAACTAGACCAGGTCCTGCCCAAGAAGCTGTAAAAGCCAGGGCTATGCGAGTTTTAAAGCAAAAGCGAATGTAAGATGATACATTTTGTTGCCTGTTCTTCTCATGCCTTCAAATAATAGGTTTGTTTCATCATTTAACCAACACTTTGGTCATTTTACTAGTTGATTTTTTTTTGGGGTTCCAGGTATGAAGGCCAGCGTGACATGTTATATAACCAAACCTTTAATCTGGACCAAGTGTCTTTTGCTACTGAAGGGATTAAAGATGCTCAACAAACAGTATACTATCCCTATCCTTACTAAAAGACAAATTTAACTTCAGCATCTGTTTTCAATAGTGATTTTTTCCTCTAAAATTATTGTTTATGAGTCTTTTTGTTGTGCAGATGACAGCATTGAAGTCTGCAAACAAGGAGCTCAAAGGGATGATGAAGACAGTTCGGATCGAGGACATAGATGTGAGTTTGTTCACCATGCTTTGTCTTAGAATTGTATCTGCTGGTTTTGTTTTATAATACCAGTTTGCTTTTGCAAATACAATTATATTTTTATTGTTAATTATTATCTAATCTTGCTGCAAAAATATTGGATAACTTCGTTTGTGCGTTTCAAAACCTCAAATTGTTACATGGCACTGTAAGGCATCTCACATGCCATCAGAAACACTGGGAAGTCTTTTTTTTTTTACCTTTTGCTGCTTTTGGAAATAAAGATACCAAATTCTTTATACATTTTCCTGTTTGGATTGATCCATTACCTTTCTACTAAGCAGTTACAAAACTTTTGCATAAATATAAACAGAGTATGCAAGATGAGATGTTGGATCTGATGGACGTGAGTAATGAGATTCAAGAATCTCTTGGTCGCTCCTACAACGTTCCTGATGACATTGATGAGGATGACCTTCTGGGAGGTAGGGGCTATTAAAATATTTATGAGTGAAATTGCAACTGTACCTTGTAGTTGGTAGTGTATTAGTTGATTTTTTCCAGCCATAAGTTGCATGATTAGTTTTTTCTCTCTTTTTTTTTAAATCGCAAACTGATAAATAATATTTTATTCTAGATTATACAAAGAATGCTGATGTACCTTTAATTCAATTGGTGCTTGATTGGTTGTACATGTATAAAGCTGTACCTTGCTAGTGAAATTTGTGATCTTAGATCTGAAGTTAGCTTACGTTGTTGGTATTGCTTGTACATTCCAATCAAGTACAATTTAAATCTCATTTCTTTTTGATGAGTCAAGTTTTTAATTAAACCAGTCTAACAGGACTCTAAATCAACAGTTTTGTTTTTTTCCCTTTGAAATTTAGAGCTGGATGCTTTGGAGGATGACATGCTTACAGAAGGTGATTCAGTGCCATCATACCTACAGCCTGACAAGGAACCTGAGGAGAATGCTGAAATTTATTTGCCTACAGCTCCCATTGGTCAGGCTAATGCACCTAATCGGCACAACCTTCAGGTAACAAAAACAAAATGGTTATTTGAAAGATTACTCCTATTTGCCAACATTGCATGGAATCTGCAAATTCAAACCTGTTTAAATAGATAGAATTTGCTACCCAATTATTATTTTGGTCTATAGTGTTTTTTTTCCCCCTTTTATGGACATACTTGCCTTCCCCTTGTCTTCTGCTTAATCATTGTTTATTACTTTCTTTTTGGAGGGGACTGGGATTAAATTAAAGGTTTTAGAAAATGAAACAAAGAATTGAGTTGCACATAAGATTTTTTTTTTGAGGTAATGCGGATAAGTACTGAATTTACGGGTCAACATTTTTTTTAATTGGCTGCAATATGAGATACTATTTAAGAATTATTGAATTCAGAGATACTTCTGCTAAGTATGGTTCATGCACATTTTTAATTAGCAAGGGTCTGGAGGCTCTTTTGTATGAGATGAAATAGGGGTCAGCCCACCCAACTTTAATGTCCAACTAATCTGAGTTTCAAACCAAATCAGCCAGGGGTTGATACACTATTTTGGCCGGAGGGGCAATAATCGGATTGTAATAGTTTATCGGGTTCAAATTCATTAGCTAATCGGGTGCTAAATAAAAAATATTATTAGATATTCTTACTAATAAAAAAACTATTAAAATAATATCCTTTTACATATTGAACCTTATTCTTCTCAGCGTTTATTGAGGTCGTAAATAACAATAAGATAAAACTCAAAGTAATAAATAATCAAGTCAATGAAGAAAACTTTCCTCTATGGGACTTTATATTTTGAAATATTTGCATAATTATTTCATTATCTATGGTATAAAATATTTTTTTCTCAATGAAAGTAATTAAACAATCTAGAAGGGCAAAAAGTCGATCCAGGAGAGTGCAGATTAGCAAAATTTTAATCTAAAAGCACTATTTTTCAAAATAGCCGCCCCCTGGATATAGCTAGATCCGCCCTGAAATCAGCAACCTTCTCCACAGAAAGTATTATTTTTGCCACTATACTGGAGGGCATTTGAAATTAAACAAGTATTTAAATTTCTGTGATCCATAGGGTGTTTAATAAATTAGGGAAGGGCTCTAACAAATGTATAATTTATAAAATATGCACAATTGCAGCTTACAATTTGAAATTTGTAATTTCTAATTGTAACCCCCAACTTCAATAGTACTTTGGCTAATTACCAATTTACAAATTGGATGTGGTCCATTACTCCATTAATATTTGCAACTCCAAATGCTTAAATTATATTATTTTACAATTGTAGTTTCCATAACTTCTAATAGGTCACTATTTTTTCTTCCAACTTTTGGTCTTTAATCTTTATTCTAAACAAAAACGAGAGTATGTTATATAACATTTGTATGAAACAAACATTTAGGTCATTGAGCATGCTTTTGAATCATCAATTTATTGTTCATTTCAGGCTGAAGATGAGCTTGGGCTGCCAGCAGTGCCGAGTGCTTCACTCAGGGGTTAGAAGAAAACTTAGCAAAATAATTGACCTTGATTGTTTTATGGGATGTCTTATAATGTATTTGTTAGAAAGTAGAACTAGTAATCTTGCTATGTTTCTCTTGCTCTTCCTCTCTGATTAAGAATTTCATGTACTATTGAAACTTGAAAGAGGAAGTTGATTTGTATATGTTCATCCAATTGATATTGTCACAGACAAACTCTTCTTTGTTTTGTTTTTTTAGCGGCCTGTAATCATATTCATGTACACTGTTTACCTCGCCGTTACCATTTTGAAAACTACGTTACTCAAGTTAGCCTCCTAGAGGACCCAAGAGTCTAAGGCCATGTTATTGACGAATTTGTGATATTGTGGTCTGTATTCCTCTATGATGATTGATTAGTATTTTTGTCCGTGCAGCGATACGGTGATGTTTTTTAAAAATATAAAAATTTATATTTTTGAAAATAAAGATAATTTAGTAATTAATATAAATTTTAATTATGAATAATTAATTAATGTAAAATTTAAATTTATAATTGACAGTAATTTAACAAAAAAAATAAAGTAGAGTAATTATACTTTTATTATGTAGTATTTTGTGCAACAACTAAAATTGAGAGAAAATATAATTTCATCACATGATCATAGAAATAATAGTATTATTTTATGAATAACTCAATCCGATAATTCATATTAACTTTAAAAATTTAATAAAAATTCTGAACTGATATAAAATTAGAACAAGGTGGGTAGCACATCTTTATTAATAAGAATAAGAAGTAGAAATAAGGTGGGTAGCGCATCTTTAGTTCCATGTTTGTTGGGATGAAAGTGATAGTAGTGATATCTTAGCTACCATATGGCAATTTGATCAACTTGAACCATTCAAATTAGATTAAATTATTAAAAAAAAATGGACCGTTTAGCTTGATCAGAGAGTTCAGATAATATATCTGAAGCTCATTATTACATTCTCTCAAACCAAAAACATATTTGAACCCGTATTAACCAATTATCCTTGATTTACTATCACCTCATCGAAGGATCTCCAACTATTGCGCGAAAATATCTACGAATGGATCAGGTGGAAAAAACTTAAGAAATATCTACTAATAATCCCTCAAAATTCTAGAAATATCTAAATATCTCCTAAGGTTGTAGCCTTGTGGGTCCCTAAAAGATGAGATCCACCATTAGTTGCAGATAGATTCTCAGACCTTATCCAGTACCTACATATAAATATTTCAACATTTCAAATCTACTCCCCCACACAACCGAGGAAAACTTGAAAAAAGAGAATAAAAAAAAAGCAAATCATCACCAAAGGAATAGAAAATGCAGGCAGCTACAACTCTTTCCTTCTCAGTTATCATTCCTATTAAAGGTACCAAAAGCATGACACCAAGGAGTGTGGTCAAGTTCAACAGAAAATCTGTCAGTACCAGAGCTGTTGCTGTTACTGCTGAGCCATCAGTTGTCAGCTATGAATCACCGATCTCGTAAGGCCTACTTTGTCCTCCTCAAATTTCTTCAAAATAGGATTATTTTCCTTTGTTTATGGAAATTAGTAATAAAATTCCTTGGATATTTGTTGGATTCTATTGGTTTATCAGTGTGTTCCCAATGGAGGCATGTGATCTGATTGGTGGAGATGCCTGCAATGTACGCATGTTTAGTGAAACCAAACTTCCAGCAGATCTCAGCAGAGCCGAAGCAAGGGCAGCTTCAGAGGAGGTTGACAGAGATTATCTAGAGTACAATGAACCTAAGACGTATGTGCTTAACTCTCTCACTGCTTCTGTTTGTCTGAAATATGGAAAGGGGCAATAAATAGATTTGCTGTTCCAAATTGAATATCCTTACCAGTGTATACTTTACCAGACCTGACAGTACATATAGCAAATACTTTTGTGAATTTTACTCCAGACTTGGTGCTTGCTTGGGTCTCAAATAAACCATCAACCACCAAAAAGAGATACTTGATCAGTAATAACAGTACAGTATCATTCTGGCACACTATTAATATCAGTACAGCAGTGGCATCTTTTGCACTATTAATATTAGTGATAAAATATGTTTTTGTAGTGTTTTCCCTGGAGAGGCGTGTGATAACCTTGGTGGAGAGTTTTGTGAAGCCCCATACCAGTTTGGAGTTGCACAAGAGCTTGTGTTGACTATGTAAATACAAACACTCGTAGAATATTGTACAAATAGTGTAATAAATGGTATCTAGATCTTAGCATCAGTTGCTTGTATTTATCACTATATTTGAATATAATAGATGTTTGTACAAATACAAGACATTTCACAGTAACGTAAATTCTGTGCTGCGTGATGAGTTAACAGAATGCAAAAAGACCAAAGCAAACAAGCAAAACTAAGTCTAATTGTTCAATTTTGTAAACTAGTGTCTTACCTGAGAGCGTTGATCAATTTTGTAAACTAGTGTCTTACCTGAGAGCGTTGATCTGGGCTGCATAGAAAAGCTTGAACTCAAAGCTCAGACTCGAGTCATTTTGGTTCGAGATAATCTGACTCGAATTAATTTGATAGATTTTGAGCTGAGTTCGAGCTTGGTATAACTAGCTCGAAACTCGACTCGACTCGGTAACTCGTTAGGGTATATAAAAAAAAAAATCGCCAGACTCGCGAGTAGTAGCCCCCTGAGCCTCTTGACCCCTAAAACCTAACCCTAAATACTTTCTTCCTCGTCGCTGAGCCGCTCTTCCTCTATCCTCCTCTCGTCCTTTCCTCACTCCTCACTTGGACACGCACGGTGAATCAACCATCAGCGAACACGCTTTCCTGTCCCTAAAACTCTCTTCCTCTCCCGATCGATCATCAACCGAATCCACCTTACCTCTCGAAGAATAGGTGAAAGAAAATCAAATCTGACAAATCAATCAGTCGTCGACAAGCTAACTAGGAAGGAGGACTCAGCCGATTCGTCTCTCGTTCTCTGTCCTCCGCCATCGCGCACGCACGGTGAATCAGCGAACATGCTCTCCTTCAGAGTCTACTGGTAAATTTTTTCTTTTGATACAATATTGTAAGTCGTGTTGATCGATCGAATCTGTTAGATCGTGGGTTGATTTTTCTGGTACACATTCTTATAATATACTTAAATACTTCTGGTACACATTCTTATGATATTCTTAATACTTTTGTTCTTTTGAACATTGTCTTGTTTAATGTAGTTATCGTCAGTGAGATGGAAGCTGTAGCCATCTGTGATTTTATGCAATCTAGTCCTTGTTAGAGCTGAGTTTGAATGTTGTCTTATTTGAACTGTTGTTGTATTTATTTGTGGTTTGAACTATTGTATTTGTTGGTATTTTAGTTCAATTTGCTGCTTTTTTAGTAATTTTGTTTGCTAGTATTTCATTTATTCAATTTGTATGTCAGTATTTCAACAATTCAGTTTTTATTTCAGTATTTTTGCAATTCAGTTTATATTTCAGTAATCTAGTAATTTTGTTTATTGAATCAGCAATTCAGTTTGCTGGTAAACATTTTGTCTGATTTTATATGAAATGAGCTATTTTCACAAGTCATGAGCCAATTTGAGCTAGTTCGAGTTGAGTTCGAGCCAGTTTTTCAGCTCGATAGTGATGTGTATAGCTCACTCGACTCAACTCAACTCGTTACGTCATGAGCTGAGTTCGAATTAGCCTCGATTCGCTCAAACTCGGCTCGTATGCAGCCCTAGTGTTGATTGAATCCACATAGATGGAGTATCATTTCCATTATTCGACGAGGATGCATAATCAAACTCTTCTTCCATTTTCCTCTGATCTCTGGTTTCTCTCCAAGTGGAATTTAACACGCTAAGATACTAAAAAGTACATTTAATTCTTTCACACTACCTTCTGATATTATTTTTTATTCGAACTGTTTTGGAGGAACAATATATGTTCTGCAGTGCTGGTTACCAACAAGCAATGGTCTGGATTATAGTCACCATGAGAATTTTTAGGCCTTCAAACATGCTTTTGTATCAATTCCCCAGATTTGGGCTTTAGATTGGTCCCAAATTTATCTGAAAAGATTTTCCTAATAAATGAGTTTATAGTTCTCAGATTTGGTTTAGCCAGTTCATATTATCCATGTTGGATTTGTTGACCATTCGACAGAGATTACAATCTTCTCAAGTTTTTGTGTAAGTGGTAGTTAGATGTGATAAATATTTCTTCATTAATAGCAATTCATTGGAAATGCTTGGGGTACTATCGAAGGGTATATTAGTTTGCAAAAAAAAAAAAAATCCAATTCCGCTATTACACACAACCTTCTATAGTAGTGCAATTAAATGGCCACAGAAAAAGGCCCAAGGATTGGTGAGACAATATCTCAAACATTCTGGGCACTTAATTGAATTAACAGTGTAATTGTGTAAAGCATAGTACATGATTTAATTAACAGCTTGATCAAGAAGCAACGAGTTCCTACTGTTGAACCTTAATGGGAGAACAGTAAAAAAGATTAAATTAAAGAGCATACCTTAATATATATTAATTTATTCTAGAATCTGATTAATATAATCACATATTTCAACATTGTAGAGTCTTATTAATTAAAAAACTAAAAGCATGGCTTTCATTAACAAAAATTGCATGAAAATGCACTGCACCCATCTGTACCATTTATTTTCATACTACAATTCTCCATCTGCTTTCTTCCAGCACTGGTGCCTCTGGCACTGGCACTGCACTGATGGCGACGTACTGTCTGATCTCTTGAAAGCCACCAGTGCTTTTGCATTCTCTGCTTGAACCTCGCCATCTCGTCTCTCCAGGATACCATTCGCTGTACTTGCCCAAAGCTCTTTCATTCTCTGCCTCACTTCACAAGTGTTCAATTCATGCCCCTCAACCCCGCAAAACTCACATTTTACCATGTTCAAAGCCTTCCTCTGTGCCTCTCTTATGTAAACAGCTTGTTGCCAGCTTTCCACAAGCGTAACCACCTCATCTAATGTTGCCGGCCGCTGTGGCATCACCCGCTCCTTCAATTCCTCCCTTAAACCATCAAGGAAAATACCTTTCAGTATGTCTTCGCTCATTCCATGCTCCGGCCATTTTTCAGAATCCATAGCATCCGCACATGGTAGCGGGTCACTGTGTCATTATTTTCCTGATGGAGAGAGACCAGTTCAGTTCGAGATTTGTTGCTGAAAACTGGCGGCTGAAATGCTGATAAGAAGGCAGAGCGGATGTCTTCCCAAGGCAGGGATGGATCAATGAATATGCCATACCTGTTAGCAAGAAAAATGAGTTGATTGAAAAGGAAATTATCTCCAATTTCAAAATAATCACTTTAGACCACAACCAGTATGTATGTAAAGCAGACAGAAATATTTAAACAGAAAATGTCCTGATTAAAGAAGAAAATAATAGAAAAGGCTTTAGCAAACTGAATTTTAATTTTTAACAGTTGGAGACTATCAATAAACAACCTAATTTCAAAAATATTAACACATCCATAGTAAAACTATATATAACTATAGCGGAAAGAACTACAAAATGTTCCATGGATGCAAAAAGGAAAAGAACACATTTTTTTATTTTTAATTTGAGTATACCATATGCCAGCATACAAGTCGAGAGAAGCGGGAAAGATATGAGCGGCAAAAGCCGGCGAGGCTGCATTATTCACACGGCACACGCAGTCGAAGCGGAGAAGATGCGCAAACGGGCACTCATCAAGGCAAGGTCTCCCCTGAAGATCGGCAATGGCGCAACAGGCATGTATCCTTGTGTTTCATAGGCAGGAGAGTAGAGGGGGTCGTCGGGATAAGTATTAGAGGAAGAAGGAGAGTAAATAGAGTTGTGGTATGAGGGAAGAGATGACGACGTTGCGGATTGGGAATGCTCGGTGGAGGCTTCAGTGAGGGAAGGAGATGGAGTAGACTGGCGATGGCGGCGACAGGGGTGGGTAAATGGATGGGTTTAATTGGTTTTGTACCGAATATTTAAATTTTGGATTATTTGATTTGATTTTTTGGTTTAAAAATTTTAGCTCATTTGATTTTTATTTTTTTAATTTGGTTTTTTTAAATTGAATAAATCGAATAGTTAAAATTTATTAAATAATTTTATTTTACTTGATATAAATAAAGATTATATCAAAGATAATCCGAACATATTTATTTTTCATAAATTTTATTTAGTTTTTTTATTTTATTTTTTAAACTATTTATTTTTTCTATTAATTTTTATAATTTTTGATATTTTTATTTCTCTTTAAATAATATAATTTCGATTTAACCAAATAAACAAAAAAAAATTTGATTTATTCGATTTTCAGTTGGTATTTAGAAATTTAATTCAATTTATAATTTGACAAATTAAAATAAAATTTGAATATATATAAGGATAAATATTATAATCCCAAGTTGATTGTCCCCAAATTTTATCCTCATTAACTATTTTTTAATTTTGATGATCGATCGCTCAATTCAAATGACTTTATTAGACTCAAGAGATGTCTCTTCAATTTCTTAAATATAAAATTCTCATCAATGATTCTTTTATAATTGCGAATCTTATTCTCAGATTCTACATGTTCATCTCTTCCGCTCCATTTTATGCAATACTCTCGGACACTTCTTCAATTTTTCTTCAATAATATTTGTTTGAAACTATTCATATTAGTAACTTTCTTTTCTGATGGATTTCTTTACTTTTATTCTTATACCTTTGTTTTTTAAATATAATGATTAAAATCACGAAACACATGAATCTATTTTTTTTCTAGTATTTATAAGTTTCTTTTATAAGTTTAAATAATATTTCTTGCATCACTTTGCCGCAGAAGTTATGATGTATGTTTTTTTTCTATGAAATTGGCACCTATAATGGATACATATTGATTTTGATGAACTGATTATTACCTTTTCATCAATTTGATTTATCAAACTCATTTTGAAATTCAATGCATTAATGTCTATATATTATTTTATCTTTATTTGATGATCAACTAATTATCATTTTAATTAATTGTTATGTCCTTCTTTATTGTATATGAAGAAAAAAATTATGAATAACGACAACATATAATTATCATCGCTTCTGCTACATTATTTTTTTAGTTTTTTTATGAATATTATTTCCAATTTTATTTTTGTAATTTCTCTAATACTACAATCATTTGTTATTTTATTTCATTAAAAATATAAAATTTTGAAAAATTAAACATACAATAATCAATGCTTTTCATTATCTTTTTTTTTTTTGATAATTTCAGAAAAGTGTTTGATTGTGAACTATTCTTCATGATGTGTTTTAACATGTGATATAAATGAACTAGTATATTTGATATAAACAATACCAACTTAATTTTCATATAAATAGCTTCTATATCAAGCATTGGTCAACATAGGTTGTTCATAATTAGATTGTAATTAAGGTATAAATAGCAGCACCACTTAATATAAATTTTTAGTTTATTCAATTGGTTAATTAATAAAAGACTAAGTGTTGCATTCTTGGTGCGGTAAACCAAGAGAGGAATATATTATGGACTAATCCACAAATAAAATAAGTATTTGAACATAAATAACCTTGATAGTTAATACAAATAATTAATTCAATAAATGTAAATAGCCTAGATAATTTGTATAAATAGCATTGTTGTGACATAACAAAAACATTTCAACTAATTAATATAAATAAATAAATTGATAAATATAAATAGCTCAAAATAATAGATATAAATAGCATCGAAGTGTGGTAGCAAGTGCTTCAACAGGTGGCAAGTCGTGTCATTGACTTTCTATAATAATGGAGTTGTGGTCAACTTGATTACTATAAATAATTCATGTGAAGAGCATGTTAATATGAATTATGAATAACTAAGTTATTTGATATGAAATGATTATACAATTGGTATAAATAGCTTTCACATATATTGGATTAAGCGCTCAATTGTATTGTAGCGCTTTACAATTTTTATGTGCGCTAAAGTCAATCGTTGGGGATTTTTTTTGGGACAAGTGCTTGGGGACAATTATCAGCCCCCTATATATAATTATTTTAAGGAATATTATTATCACAATATTTTAAGTTATTAGAATTTTAGTAACTGCACAAGAAATATAAATAGGGACAATCAAGATATAAATAATGTCAAAATGAAAATCAATTGATGGCGCGCTGATTTTTTTTATGTCAAATTTATTGTTGTCACGTAAATAATCCAAACATTTATGGTCAATTAATATAAACTAACGGTTGATTATAAATTAATCGACCAGTTGCCTAGAAATAGAAAAAAATAGTGAATCTAATTGATGTCGCTGAGATTGCATGTTATGGTCACAAAAAATAGCGATTTTTTTTGTGCTAAATGATTGCAGTTACGGTCAACTCGCGAAGATTCAAAATTTTTATTTGTCTCTGCGATTATGGTCAAATCGCGAAAAACTTTTGACGTTTCAACTACTAAATTCGCGGGAGTCAAAGTTTGGAGATATTTATGGGGATAAATGCTTGGGGATTATTATCAGCCTCCTTATTTTAATTTGAACCAAACCGATCATTTGCACACCCCCTAAGTGCGACAGTGGTTTTGCCGATTCGAGGGCTTAGGGGTGCGAGGGGCGGACCGTATCCTCTGGATGCATTTTTTTGCATCAGCACCGCCCGATCAGATCCAACGGATTGAATTATAATCTCTCATTCAAATAAAAAAAAATTCTCTCGCTCTCAGCCCGCGTAAAAAAATTCTTCCCTCAAATTTTCGTTCTTTCCTCTCTTGCTCCACTCGATCCTTCCCATCTTTTTCCTCCGCTTCAAGCCTTCCCTTGACTATGATTCTCTCTAGCTTGTACGCGTGTCATCTCTGTCTTACACGGCCTGTTCTCTTTCTCTTCCTCTTCTCCTAGCGCCGTCTTCCCCCACCATTGTCACTAGTGACATCTCGGTGAGATGTTTCTCTTTGATTTTTTTAGCACGAGTTCTTTTTATTGTTTCTAGGTAAAATAGTTTGAGTTAGGTTAAAAATTGAAAACTAGTTGATTTTGAGGGTTGATGTACAAAATTTTGAATTCTACGTCGATGGTAGATGAGTTTTGGATGTCTAGTCTAAATTATCTCTATTGGTTTAAAATTGTCTACGGTCTTCCAATATTATATATCATTTCCTTTCATTGAGGTTTAATTCGATCCAAATTTGGAAGTATTGAAGACATAGGTCCAGTTATCCATTTTGTTTGTTACTTGTTAGTGATCAGATTGACAACTGAAAATTAAAAAAAAATTCCCAATTTAGTATGTCAGTGATCAGATTGTCATCTGGAAGCAAAATAATGAGTGGCTTTAACATGTCATTGCATGTATCCCAATTCATAGGATGTACTTTCAAAATTTATGTTTCACATATACTCTTTTTCACTTTCTAACAACATAATTTAGAATATTACCTATTCCAAAAGCATTACCAAAATGTTGTGATTCAATAGTAAAAAAGCCGGCATCTTCCATATTTTTTCTTTTCATTTCTGATCTTTTTCTTCGACAGTTGTACAGCTGTGGTTTTATTGAAGCTAAAAGTGCTAGCTTTGTACCGTTTTGTTAGACAAAAGACACAAACAAAATTATAAACTACTTAAAAAATAGCAGAATATTAGTTTGCAATTGGAAGAACTTTTGAGAAGAAGATAACATAAGTCTAATGTTTTAAAATCTATAACATAAGTAGCATTAATATGCACACATCAGGTGATTCCTTCTATATCTCAACTGAAGTTTGGTAGTGCTCCTAAATCCTTTTTGTTGTTGTTTATAACTTGTTCTCATTACCTGCCAGTTGTGTGAGCAAAAAAAAAAAAAAAAAACTGATTTTGAGGAAATATAATTATTGATTTGTTTACAATTGTATCTGAAAATCTAGCAGGAGAATTTGCTAGCAGGATCAAGGATGATGGTTCCAGATTGCCACAAGAGGCTTGAAGCTGCACTGACTGGCTTCAAAACCACATTGATATGTTAATATCAATTCATGGATGGTTGACCCGTACTGGTACCAGATTTGTCGTTGCTGCACCAGTAGCTAGCGTTAATAATGAAAGGCCACTACCAGAAAAAAAGAATTAAAACCGGTTTTATAAACAATTTAGCACCGGTTATAAACCGGTTTTAAAAGTAAGCGGTGCTAAATGTTTATAACCGGTGTTAAAATAAAATATTTAAAACCGATTTTATAAAACCGGTGCTATTTTAGTCTCAACAATTAAAACCGGTTATTCAATAACCGGTTCTATTTTAGTTCAATTAAAACCGGTTATCTATAACCGGTTCTAATCTATTTTACAATTAAAACCGGTTATAACTATAACCGGTTCTAATCAAATAAAATACTTAGAACCGGTTTCTTTAAATAACCGGCTCTAAATATATTATTTTTTTTAATAAATTTTCTGTTTTCTGTGACTGGTCCATATACCAGCCATATATATAAACAAACACATATAAAAATATAACACAAATAAACTGATATAACTCACTAAATAACTGATCAATATCACAAACAAATATATAAGTAACTAAACATTACAAATAACAGAAAAAAAACATAAAACAAATTATCAAATATTAGATGCAATATAATTTACAACCATCTCCTTAATTTCTTCGATATCTTCCAGTGAATAAGATTGAGGAGCTGGGTTGATAGCCTATTAAAAAATTAAAATTTCATTAGTTTGATTAAGCAAACAAATATGTAAAAGAATTAAAGATTAATATGAAGTTTATTTTTTATACCTGTGGTAAATTTTTATTGCTAGAATATGTAGTTATTATATTATGCATCGATTTCATAACATAATAATCGCACTCTTTACCGCTTGGCTGGTTTGGACTCTAAAATGTTGCAAGAAAAAAATGAAATAATAGTGTAAGGCCTTATATAACAATCATTTAAAGTTTGGAATTACACACCTGAAAAAAAAAATCAAATCATTTAAAGTTTGGAATTACACACCTGAATCGTTTTCCAAGTGAACTTGAGTTTTTTTTCTTGAGCGAATTGTTTTTCAATCCAATAATAGCGTAAGGCCCTTATATAACAATGATATGAGTTATCAATTACAGTACATACTAAATTGTCGAAGATAATAGAAAAAACTTACGTATTTAATACTGGTTGGATAATATATGTTTCATCTTTACGATTCAATGAGTCCATGACGTAAACAACAGAGGGTTTGAGCCGCACAATCAAAAGAATCCAATGCCCCCTACAATTTATACGTATTAATATGGAGATTAAGCAATTAAGCAATAGATAAATAAGCAAATGAATTAAGTTTTGAAGTTCTAACTTTTCAATGTACGGAAGAAACATGTAGGAGTTTGGATTCTCGCATTTAACAAAGTATTGCCCCAAATAATTGACTGTGCGCTCGATATCACTTTGAATTTGTGTTTCCGTGCAAAAATATGGATCGATAAATTTACAATTGTCAATTAAGAAACTCTTGCACGTATCGTGGGAAACCCTACAATATATACAATAATTAGTCTTAAAATAATTATTAAAATGCTAAAAGAAATATTATGATTCTATTCTTACATGCAGAAAATATGTAGAATCGAGACATTGAGCCATTCATCCTTAAAAAGCTCGATGATATCCGTCACGTATACATAAGCATCACCATCGTAGAAGAATAGCTCCGAGAATGCGATAGGAAAATAAGTCGTACTTACAGACTGCATCATGATCACCTTATATAGAAATAATGAACGTCTAGAAAGACGTTGTAAGGTGTCATCATCAAGAAGCGGCTCTCTACGAGATTTTAAAATTGGGTCTTACTCGAATGTTTTTTTCTTGTTGGACATAGATTTTTTTGATGTATTATCCTGCATTTAAACATATTAGTGAACAAATAATTTATGAATTTTAAAATTATAGAGATAAATAAAAAATACCTCACAAAGCTCGATAAGGTGTATAGGCCATTTGATAAAGAATCCAACAAGCTCACCGAGCCACTCCGGCCCATTTGGCGGCGGAAACGGAACACAAATGTGGTGAAATCCATCTTTAACCTCATCGAGAGTAACACGGACCTCATCGAGTAAGACTGGAGAGCCGTGCATATACTCGGCGAGTCCAGTCGGAATAATCCTCCCGATTGCCGCCTCATATCGTTTATCATCTATCTCAACAAGGATATTGTAGGGTGTAGATTCCTGAAATAAAAAATAATTAATTGTTAAGTATATGAATTATACTTCAGTAATCATTCAAAACTTAGATTAATTGAGAATAAATATACAAATAAATTGACCTTGATAGTCCGAAGCGGATGTATGGTATTGGAGCTACCTTGAGTCGGGAGGATAACTTCATCCATGGAAGGTGGCATGGAAGGTGGTATGTATACCGAATCAGCCGGTATTTGTCTCAACATTCTCTGAAATAAATCATTAAACTGCGCTGTCATCTCCGCCCTTTGTTGTCCCAATAACTCGTTGAACTCAGCTTTGCTGATGCATTCAGCGTGAGAAGCTTTCCCTTTCGACCCTTCCCGTACACGGTTTTCACACCGCGCCACCAAATCCTCTCAATCTCCCGGATGCTCGGTCGTCCCAATGGAACTAGGTCAAGACGTCATTATAGCGGTCCGGCTGAAATGATCCTTCTTGAATTATCGATTCCTGTCATTATAGCGTATATAGCATTTCATTCAAGTATTTCAATCGATATGCTATCTAACATTTCATAACAAGTAACATGTACATATTTTGAATGATTTTTTAAACATACTGCTCGTTGAAGTACTTCTTTAGTCGCCGGATTCACAATTTCATAAGTTCCCTCGGCTGTCGGCTTTGCCCTAGCCATGCACCATCTAAAGCTTCTAATGTCGGCTTTTGAAGTGATGCCCGATGAGGATGAGGACGATGAAATAACGTCGCTCTCCTTCCATTTTTTCTCTGCGGTGTTATAACCGCCCGAACCTAGTCTGTGAGGATGTAAATTCTTTTCAGCATTTATTCGTGCTTGCGCACTTATCGCCTGTCAATACAAATTGAAAAATATCATTACATTAGAAAGTTTTTTGGTTAATACTAATCGCACTTATAGCATGTCAATACTAATTGCCTGTCAATACTAATAGACAAATATTACATTAGAAAGTTTTTTTGGTTACCTTAAACTCATCGCTGGCTTTTTGATCCACAAACTCTTCCCACTGCTCCAATGTGATATTGAAGTCATCACACGGAGTCTTCAGTTTATTCGGATCTGCATTGGTGATGTAATCTCTCACCAATTTAGTTTTCCAAGATTTCCAACGCGCACCCATTAACACTAGGGTTTTTCTTTTATACGTATCGTCCTTTATGTTCCACCATTCCTGAAATAAACAAATAAATTAATGTATAAATATAGTATTAACTAGTGTATGATTTAGGAGATACCTTAATTTCATTCCAAAGCTCATTTTTAAGCTCTACATTGACATTCTTCCAACTTTGAATTGTGCATGGTACCCGATCTCTTACCAAGATATCATAATAATTCATAAATTTTGATGCGTTATCACCAATCGATACGCCGTCACTTCTAAACTCAATATGTCTCTCATCAACTCTTTTACTCCCGCGAAAACCCGACAAAGATGTTCTTGATCTTTTTCCCGTTCCTTCTTCCATTATTGTCAAAGTACTATATAAAATTATAAAGAATTCAATTAGCATATTTATAATAAATTTTCAGATATATTATGATATCCAATTAGAGTTTAGAAATTTTGAACTATGGTTGATAAGAGTAAACAAATAACAATTACAAATAAATTTATTTTATACTTTATTTACCGATAACAGTAATTAATTTTACACATAAATTTTATTTTATATTTTTATTCTACATAGAGATTAGAACCTAATTGTAAAATTTAAGCTAAAAATATGCAGTTTTGACTATCCAAATGGCTTAATTCTCTTAACTATCCATTAATTTACTGATTTTGCATTATAGGGGTGACACTACAAAAAATGTGAAATAAAAGAATAATATTTGTTACCTTAGCACACAAGAGGGCGGAGAAGCACAAGGGGCAGCGGAGAAGCACAAGGGGCAGCGGAGAAGCACAAGGGGCAGCGGAGAGCGAGGTAGCGGCGGGCGAGGTATCGAAGGAGGGCAAGAGTGTTAGTTTGTAATAATCTTGAAGTCAATAATACGATAAATTTGTTATATAAAGCTTTGTTCATGAATTGGATATTTAAACGATATTTTGTTTCCTTGAGTATTATTGAATTTATGAATCATTCCGAGTTCATGACTGGAATTGTGAAACTTCATAATATAGAATATACTCTTAAAAGTCACTAACCAAGGTAATTAGCGAACACTAATTAACCGTTATCGAGTTAGTATGTGGATTAAATGATGGTCAAGTTTTACGGACCATAGACAAAGAGTTGTCATTTTAATCACATAGATAGATGTTCTAGGAACATCGTATTTGATAGACCCCGAATGAAACATTAAATGGAATTGTGTTCGTGTCATTAATGTTTTCGTTCAGTATTAAATTCTAAAGTATGAGGTATTCATCTTTCCTACATAAGATATGTATGTGTGTGATTTCTACCAAACGTTATCCGTAAAAGGTGTCTATAAAGGTAGCTCTTCGGTATACATAACTTATGCGGAGGAAGAGATGGTTTGCCAAAAGTACTATTGTCCCTCGTATTTCTATACGAGTTATAGCATCATTGGGCCCCTTGATAGAGTAAGATTATCTGCTAGCAGTATAATTACAAGAGTAATTATATTTGATAATTTACTCAGGATCAAGAAAAGATTAAGTTTGCAAGGATGACACATACCTACCTTGAAACTGATCTCGATAGCTATGAGACAAAAGAATTAAACACAAGTAAATAGTTTACTTGGATCATGATATTGTACGATACATCATCATCATCTGTAATTGGATGGTCATAGTGCATTACGCGGATGCCTCCTATGATTATAGAAGTTAAAATGGTTTTAACTCTATTTACCAACATAACACGGATCTGTCGGGTCACACCGTATAGGAGTTAATCGGAGAATCTTATTGATTAATTATAAATTGTTTATAATTAATAATAAGATGGTTATAATTAATTATATATGATATAATTATATTTGTCATAGAGATGACAAGAAGCAAAAATCGATTGAATTTATAACGTGTTGGACACGTCGTATAAATTAATAAAACAACAACCGAAAAAAAATATAATTGTAGATGACAATTATATATATATTTGATTTGGATTTTAAATGTTAATTATGGATTTGAATTATGGGCCAAAAGCCCATTAATAATTAAAGCCTTAATTAATAATTAAAAGCCCAAAATCAGAAAAGCCCAAAATCCAAAAGCCCAAGGGTATTTCGGTAATTTGGCCAAAAGCCCAATGGCAAACTTGTAAATTTGGATCTTAGATGACATCATGCATGACATCATCCATGACATCATATATGACATCATCCATGACATCATCCATGACATCATATATGACATCATCCATGACATCATATATGACATCATCCATGACATCATATATGACATCATCCATGACATCATCCTCGAGGGTATTTTGGTAATTTTGCAATCCCAAATTTGGCTATAAATAGAGGGTGGGGTGAGAGAGAAAATTACACCAAATCGGTTCTACTTTCTCTCTCGGTATACGGTTGTTTCGAAATTCACGGGATCGGTGAATAGTGTTTTTACGAAAGTTGCGGTATTTACGCACATTTGTGAAACGAAATTCTTGCGAGTCGTGAATAGTACTATTTCGTCTTTTTCTCGGGTGAATAGTGTTTTTGCGAAAAACCGCGGTTTACGGTATTTACGCAAAAGAAATAAACCGCTCTCTCACAGTCGATCCTGGTGGATAACCTACGGAGGCATCGGACGTTTGGTGCTCGAGACAAGCCGATTTTCATTCCAATTGAAATTTGGAAGCGAGGTATAACATCTTATGTTAATCTATTTAATTGTTAAGTAGATTAATATTTTAGAAATCAATCATGGAGTAGATCAATAAAGGTTTAAAGAGGTGTGTATCTCTCGGTAATCATCCGACACATCACTTTAACCCTAAGCTTAAGTTAGAAGTAAAATAATATTTTACCGTCTTTTGTAAAGGATTAAATGTCTGTAACTCTCGGTTATTATCCGACATACTTTAATCCCTAACTTAAGTAAAGTAAAATTTTTGTTCTACGGTCTTTCCGCGACTTGAGCATTAACGGGATTTGGGCATTCCGAATCCCAACGGTGTATCGAGCAAAGGCTCTCCCGTGATTGATTTTCTAAAAGGTTATATCTTATGCAAATAAGATGCATATACCCCAGTATCGGTTTAATTCTTAGATTTGCGACTTAAAGTCCAAACCAAATAAAATTGGATTTTCTTGGTTCGGCTCAATGACTAAGAAAGTTAAATTAGATTTAAGCTTTCTTTATACTTTCTTTACGCTTTCTTTTCGAAAACTTTCGATTGTGTTAAAGTATATCTAAGAATGTGATGAAGCAATAAAGTACCCGAGTAAGAGTCATTGATCTCCACACATAAAAGATAAGGTGATGTCAAAGAAAGATGGGAAGTGGATACCTTCGGTATTCTTTCGACAAGTCCTTTTACGTGTCCCGATAAGCGGCCCAAAAGGAACTTTGTCACGTTACCAAATTACTTTTGCGCTTTCGAAGCATGGCAAATGTAACTCTTTTGCTTTTTCGGAAATATTCGATTGTGTTAAAGTATATCTAAGAATGTGATGAAGCATAAAGTATCGAGTAAGAGTGTTGATCTCCACACATAAAAGATAAGGTGATGTCAAAGAAAGATGGGAAGTGGATACCTTCGGTATTCTTTCGACATGCCCTTTTACGTGTCCCGATAAGCGGCCCAAAAGGAACTTTGTCACGTTACCAAATTACTTTTGCGCTTTCGAAGCATGGCAAATGTAACTCTTTTGTTTTTTTCGAAAATTTTTGGTTATGAGAAGTATATCTATGAATGTGATGAAGCAATAAAGTACCCGAGTAAGAGTTTGTTGATCTCCACACCCGAAAGAGAGATGGTTCTGTCTAGGAAAGATTGAATTTAAAGTGGTCCTCGTGACCCCGATCTTTCCCAGGGAGCCCCTTTTACGTGTCCGATAAGCGGCGAAAAGGAACTTTGTCACGTTATCAAATTACTTTATCGTACCAGAAGGAATTAACTGTTTTGAAATCATATAAAATGTTTATATGCTTTTTACGGTATAAATAAAGAACAAAGATGTAGTTGCAAAATAAAGAATTGAGAACTGATAGTTATATATGTGACTGATTCACGTATATATATATAAAATGTTTGTATGAGCAGGTAAATTAGATTTACTGTTTTGATATGAAATGTATCTTATCATAGATGCAAAGCTACTTCTATTGGATAGATAGTAGTTATATACGTGACTGATTTATGTATATATACAAAATGTTTGTATGAGCCGGTAAATTGGATTTACCGCTTTGATAATAAATGAGTAAATTAGATTTATCATTTTAAGGAACCGTGAAAGAATGTTATGTCAAAGAAAGACTGGAAAAGGAACTTTCAATGGTCTTTACGCGGACGTCTTTTCACGTGTTCATAAGTACATTTAAAGTCGGCTTAATAAACGACTAATTATAAATATGTAAATTAGATTTATCATTTTTAAGAAACCGTGAAGGAAGGTTGTGTCAAAGAAAGACGGAAAAGGAACTTTCGGTGGTCTTTACGCGGACATCTTTTACGTGTTCGTAAGTCTGTTTAAAGTCAGTTTAACAAGCTGACTGCTTACGATGTTAAACCCGAAAAATTAAGTAATATGCCCTACCTACTCTGTCCTCGCATATCATTGTTCATTGGCAGACGTGACCTACTCAGTAGGCGTCACCTTTTACCTTTGGTTTTCGAGGGTTATGTCCGACATAACGAACCAAATAGAGTGAGGTTACTTACCAATGATTTCCAAAACAGTTTTGGGCTTGGGGCAAAGTTTCGTTAAAACATATGATGTTTAGCGAAACCAAGAATCACATAGAGATGTGATTAGCAAAGAGTTGCTTACCTAAGATAATTAATAAATGAGTTATTCAACGATAACTTGATTATCAGTGAAAATAGGGATCTTGGTCCTAACTACAAACGGGAATAGAACAAATTTGTAGTGGGAGTTTTATTTGAAATAAGACATTACATGAACAAAGCTAAAAATCTTTACATTTTAAACGTTATAGCACATGGATAAAGAAACTCTTACTAATATGTTTCGTGCGCTCATAATTATACTAAGACATGAGAAACTCGAGTACGTCCTTAACACACCAATCCTGCACGACTGCGGTAAGTGCTGCACTGACAAATGAAGTCACCATGTACAACAAGCACAAAGAAGATGAGCTTGATGTACAAAGTTTCTTGGTCAAGAAATTTAAGGTGACTAAATCTCTGCTGAGTCATAAGATGACCGAGGCGGCTCTCTTGACACTCACATGCTCTGTATGACGAGCGATGTTGAGTAGTTGGAGAAGCTTAACAGTCCATTGAGCAAAGAGTTTGCTACGGATGTTATCCTAAACTCTTTCCCTCCTAGCTATTCTAATTTCATCAGGAATTATCATATGCTAGGAATGGACAAGAGCTTGCAGGAGCTCCAAGGGATGTTGAGGATCATTGATGGGGAGATGAAGAAGAGTTCTTCTATCCTCGTGATCCAAGAAGGTACGAGGAAGATTAAAAAGATGAAACGCAAAGTGACTCCTAAAGTGGCTACTAAGTACAAGGATAAAGGGAAGATGGTTCCTAATCAGAACACTCCCAAAGCAAAAGCCTCTTCTATCTCTGGCTGCTTTTACTATCAAAGTAAGGGTCATTGGAAGAGGAACTGCCCTAAGTATCTGGAGATGTAAGGATGGGAAAGGTTCCCAAGACTTCAACTTAAGATATTTTTATTGTTGAAGTTAACGTTGTTACCTCTATTCATGATTGAGTATTGGATACTGGATCATGTGCTCATATTTGTTCAAATATAGAGGCACTAAATAATAGGAGAAAACTACGTAATAAGGAAATACAACTCCGAGTTGGAAACGATGCACAAGTTGCAACCGTAACAGTCGGAAGTATAGAGTTGTGTTTGCCTAGTGGGTTTATAATGGAACTTGAAAATGTATATTTTGTTCCAAGTATTTTCAGAAACATCATTTCAATCTCATGTTTAGAAATGAATGGTTTCTCTTTTGTTATAAAAGACAATGGTTGTTCTATATACAAAGATGAGTTATATTATGGATCTTCTTTTATGATGAATGATCTTTATATACTTTGGAAATAGACAAACCTATATTTAACATCAATAAACGACTCAAAACATCTCATGAAAGTATGACTTTCATATGGCATTATCGCCTTGGTCATATAAACGAGAAACACATCAAAAGTTACATGAAGTTGGACTTCTTGGTAATTTTAATATTGTGAATCTTGTTTACGTGAAAAATGACCAAATTGCCTTTCTCCAAGAAGGGCGAAAGGACAAGTGACTTATTAGCCCTTATACACACGGATGTATGCGGACCAATGAGTACTTGTACAAGAAACGATGATCGCTACTTTATCACGTTTTGATGATTACGATAGATATGGTTATGTCTACTTGATGAGACATAAGTCTGAATCATTTGAAAAGTTCAAAGAATTCAGGATGAAGTAGAAAATCAATCGAATAAAAGTATTAAGGCCTTACTTACGGTTAGGCCGTGAAGGCGAATACTTAAGTTATGAGTTTATAATGTACTTAAAAGAATGTGGGATAGTCTCACAACTCACACCTCCGGAACGCCACAATGGAATGGTATTTACGAGAGGAGGAATCGAACTCGTTAGACATGGTTCGTTCCATGATGAGTAATACCACACTCCCAAAAATATTTTGGGGGGCACGCACTAGAAAGCTGCTACACTAATAATAAATAGGGTTTCATCCAAGTCGGTAGAAAAGACTCCATATGAGTTATGGTTTGGTAAGGTACCAAATATGTCTTATCTTAAAATTTGGGGTTGCAAGGTATTTGTCAAACGTTCGACTTCGACAAACTTGGACCCAAAGTGACAAATGCTTTTTCGTAGGGTATCCTAAGGAAACGAAAGGATATTACTTCTATTATCGGTCAGAACAAGATAATTGTTGCTCGTCATGGTATATTTTTGGAGAAAGAGTTTCTCGCAAAAGGAAGTAGTGGGAGTAATGTAATACTTGAAGAAATTCAAGATACATCACACAATACAATATCGATGCGATCGAGATAAACCCACCACTTGATTCTTCGGCTAATGAGCATTTGGAAGAACCAAATCTACAAATAGTTGTGGAAGAAGTTCTAGTCCCGAGCTCATCTACTTCAACTCAAGTTGAAATAGAACTAAATCCGCATATGCGATGTGGATGAAGTTCGACGACTGAAGAACAAGTGCTACGAAGGTCACATAGGACGATCCGTGCACTGAAAGGTACATGGGACCGCATGAAGTCTCGGTATTTGATGCGAAGATCCTCGACCTATGCGGAAGCGATGGATAGACCGACTACGATAAATGGTGGAGGCCATGAGATCCAAAATACGATCCATGTATGACAACAAGGTTTGGAACTTTGATTGCACCACTTGTTGGGGTAAAACCCATAGCTAACAAGTGGGTTTTTTAAAAGAAAAACAGGCATGGATGATAATATGATTTGTTTATAAAGTACGGCTAGTAGCGAAAGGTTTCAAGCAAATTCTCGACGTAGATTATGATGAAACTTTTTCGTCCGTAGCTATGTTTAAGTCAATTCGGATGTTCTAGCAATTATCGTATTTCATGATTATGAAATATGGCGGATGGATGTCAAAACCGCCTTCCTAAATGGAAATTTGGAAGAGGACGTGTATATGATACGACCCATAAGTTTTGAGGATCTAAAGAATCTTTGGGAAGTTATGCAAGCTTCTCGGATCCATTATGGATTGAAGCAAGCATCACGGAGTTGGAATCTTTGATTTGACGAAGAAGTCAAATAGTTTGACTTCGTCAGATGCGAAGAAGAACATTGTGTATACAGGAAAACTAGTGGGAGTGCCATCGCTTTTCTAATCCTCTATGTGGATGATATACTCTTAATGGGAAATGATATTCCCTTATTGCAATCAGCCAAATCTTCATTAAAGAAAGTGTTCTCAATGAAAGATTTGGGCGAGGTCAATCTATATACTAGGCATAAAGATCTATAGAGATAGATTTAAGAGACTTATTGGATTAAGTCAAAGCACATATATTGATAAAGTCTTGAATCGGTTCGATATGCGAGAATTCTAAGAAAGGATTTACGCGATAAATCATGGTGCACGGCTTAGCAAGACTCGGTGTCCTTTGACAACGATGAGCAAAGCATAATGAGTAGAGTGTCATATGCTTCGGCTATTGGCTCTATCATGTACGCCATGTTGTGCACTCGCCCTGATGTCTCGTACGCTTTGAGTGTGACGAGTAGATATCAGGCTAATCCAGGCATGGAGCACTAGAATGCTGCAAAGAATATCCTTAAGTACTTGAGAAGAACTAAGGATATGTTTCTCGTCTACGGTGGTGACTCGGAACTCGTGGTGAGTGGTTACACAGATGCAAGTTTCCAAACTGACCGAGATGATTCAAGATCGCAGTCTGGTTACGTGTTCATACTCAACGGCGGTCTTTGTGGTGGAAGAGTTCCAAGCAAGAGACCACGGCGGACTCACCACCGAAGGCGAGTACATAGCGCCTCGAGAGGCGGCTAAAGAAGGTTTACGGATCAAGAAATTCCTTAGTGAACTAGGAGTGGTTCCCGGTGTTCGGGGCCACAGTAGACCTCTATTGTGACAACAATGGAGCTATAGCTCAGGCCAAGGAACCGAGATCACACTCCAGATCCAAGCATGTCTGCGACGTTATCACCTCATACGAGAAATTATAAATAGAGGCGATGTAAAGATTTGTAAAATTGACACAGTTGGCAACACAAATGATCCACTTACAAAACCTCTACCTCAAGCCAAGCACCGAGTTGCACACATCTTCTATGGGTTTGAGACACATAGGAGATTGGGCATGAGATTATCTTTTAAATCGAGAGATTTATAGATTTGTATAAGGCATGGCTCAATATGATTGACTCCAAGCTTAAGTGGGAGATTGTTAGTTTGTAATAATCTTGAAGTCAATAATACGATAAATTTGTTATATAAAGCTTTGTTCATGAATTGGATATTTAAACGATATTTTGTTTCCTTGAGTATTATTGAATTTATGAATCATTCGAGTTCATGACCGGAATTGTGAAACTTCATAATATAGAATATACTCTTAAAAGTCACTAACCAAGGTAATTAGCGGGAACACTAATTAACCGTTATCGGGTTAGTATGTGGATTAAATGATGGTCAAGTTTTACGAGACCATAGACAAAGAGTTGTCATTTTAATCACATAGATAGATGTTCTAGGAACATCGTATTTGATAGACCCGAATGAAACATTAAATGGAATTGTGTTCGTGTCATTAATGTTTTCGTTCGGTATTAAATTCTAAAGTATGAGGTATTCATCTTTCCTACATAAGATATGTATGTGTGTGATTTCTACCAAACGTTATCCGTAAAAGGTGGCTATAAAGGTAGCTCTTCGGTATACATAACTTATGCGGAGGAAGAGATGGTTTGCCAAAAGTACTATTGTCCCTCGTATTTCTATACGAGTTATAGCATCATTGGGCCCCTTGATAGAGTAAGATTATCGCTAGCGGTATAATTACAAGAGTAATTATATTTGATAATTTACTCGGGATCAAGAAAAGATTAAGTTTGCAAGGATGACACATACCTACCTTGAAACGATCGATAGCTATGAGACAAAAGAATTAAACACAAGTAAATAGTTTTGGATCATGATATTGTACGATACATCATCATCTGTGTAATTGGATGGTCATAGTGCATTCTACGGATGCCTCCTATGATTATAGAAGTTAAAATGGTTTTAACTCTATTTACCAACATAACACGGATCTGTCGGTCACACCGTATAGGAGTTAATCGGAGAATCTTATTGATTAATTATAAATTATTTATAATTAATAATAAGATGGTTATAATTAATTATATATGATATAATTATATTTGTCATAGAGATGACAAGAAGCAAAATCGATTGAATTTATAACGTGTTGGACACGTCGTATAAATTAATAAAACAACAATAGAAAAAAATATAATTGTAGATGACAATTATATATATATTTGATTTGGATTTTAAATGTTAATTATGGATTTGAATTATGGGCCAAAAGCCCATTAATAATTAAAGCCTTAATTAATAATTAAAAGCCCAAAATCGAAAAAAAAAAGCCCAAAATCCAAAAGCCCAAGGGTATTTCGGTAATTTGGCCAAAAGCCCAATGGCAAACTTGTAAATTTGGATCTTAGATGACATCATGCATGACATCATCCATGACATCATATATGACATCATCCATGACATCATCCATGACATCATATATGACATCATCCATGACATCATATATGACATCATCCATGACATCATCCTCGAGGGTATTTTGGTAATTTTGCAATCCCAAATTTGGCTATAAATAGAGGGGTGGGGTGAGAGAAAAATTACACCAAATCGCTACTTTCTCTCTCCCGGTATACGGTTGTTTCGAATTCACGGGATCGGTGAATAGTGTTTTTACGAAAGTTGCGGTATTTCTGCACATTTGTGAAACAGAATTACTGCGAGTCGTGAATAGTACTATTTCGTCTTTTTCTCGGGTGAATAGTATTTTTGCGAAAAACCGCGGTTTACGGTATTTCTGGCAAAAGAAATAAACCGCTCTCTGGTCAGTCCTGATGGATAACCTATAGAGGCATCAGACGTTTGGTGCTCCGAGACAAGCCGATTTTCATTCCAATTGAAATTTGGAAGCGAGGTATAACATCTTATGTTAATCTATTTAATTGTTAAGTAGATTAATATTTTAGAAATCAATCATGGAGTAGATCAATAAAGGTTTAAAGAGGTGTGTATCTCTCGGTAATCATCCGACACATCACTTTAACCCTAAGCTTAAGTTAAGTAAAATAATATTTTACCGTCTTTTGTAAAGGATTAAATGTCTCGTAACTCTCGGTTATTATCCGACATACTTTAATCCCTAACTTAAGTAGAAGTAAAATTTTTGTTCTACGGTCTTTCCGCAGCTTGAGCATTAACGGGATTTGGGCATTCCGAATCCCAACAAAGAGAGCTAGGAAAGAGGAAGGAAAAAATGAAAGAGAAGGTTTAGGGTTTAATGGAGGAGGAGGTTTTGGTATTTCCCTTGGGTTATCTGATAAGAATGGGATGGGAAGAATGGGAAATAATTGCTCTTGGGTGGTAAAATAACAATTAGAACCGGTTATTTACAAAATCGGTTCTAAAATTACAAAAACCGTCTTTAAAATACCAACCGCATAAAACAATTTGAACCGGTTTTTTGAATAACCGGTTCTAATTGGAATTCAATTAGAGCCGGTTATTCAAAAAACCGGTTCTAATTGAAATTTCAATTAGAGCCGGTTATTTGTAAAATCGGTTCTAAATGGAATTTCAAAGTCGGTTTTGCAGATAACCGGTTCTAATTGAATTCCAATTAGCTGGTTCGGTTCGGTTTACATAATATAATTATAAAATCGGTTTAAATAAATATTTTAGTGAACATATGTTTTAAATATATATAATTTAGGATATAAAATATAAATTATATAAAATAAATAGTTATATATATATATTTAAAATATAAATTATATAAAATAAATAGTTATATATAAATTCAATTTTAAATTTCAATTTATATTAAAAAGTTAAATATCTTCAAAGTATCCATTATATTTTAGCATTCATATATAAGAATTAGATCCGGTTACATTCATATATAATAAATAATACAACACAATTAAGAATTAGATCCGGTTACATTCATATATAATAAATAATACAACATAATTAATAAAAAAAATACTCAATAAAACTCTAAATAAATTATACATAAACAACATAGTAAGATTCATCGCGCGTCATTTTCTCATTTTTCATCTGCATTATTTAAAAAAATAATTCAGTAATATAATCATATAAAATGATAAATGATGAATATACAAGTGAAATATATTAACTCACATTAAGATTTCTTTTTGTTCGATTTTCCTTTGACCCACGCACCTTCTTCATGATCTGAACGCAAATAATTTGTCTCATCATTATCAGTAACGGGTACGGATTTGAAACCTATAAAAAATGGTGGTATTTCATCAAAATGATCATATTCATCTTCGTCAACAACATCTCCAACACCTACAATACGTCTTTTGCCCAGAAGAACAACATGCCATTTTTTATCGGCTGGATCAGTGATATAAAACACTTGTTTTGCTTCTCTATTTGCTAGTATAAAAGGATAATGCTGATAACCTAATCGGTTGAAATCAACAGAGATAAAACCTTCTTTATCTTTTTTTACGCCACGTCGATTTTCAATCCATTTACACAAAAATAAAGGAATCCTGAATTTTATAAAATCTAACTCCCATATTTCCTCAATCCACCCGTAATATGACATTGACATATCTTCATCACCGGACATAGCAACTACTGTGACTCCGCTATTTTGAACGGTACTTTTTCCATCTTGTTTCTTAGTATACCATGTAAAATCATTCATGTCGTACCCTTGATAAGTATGCACCATCGCACCTGGGCCATATGCTAACCATTTAACTGTTTCATCGATTGTGTAGGATATCTGAGAATTTACTCTGTCGGTAAACCATTTTATAAATTTTAAATTATGTTCGTTGATGACCCAGATTTCATCTTTCAAAAGATTATTTTCTCTTATAACTGCTAAATGCTCATTCACACGTAAGGAGCCACAACAGCGAGTTGTTGCAGGACCTTAAGATATGCTTTTTGTCGCAATTCAAGACCAACTGTTACCAATTTATATCTGATTGTGCCAACACCTTGGAGTCTACCCTCATGTCGAGACTTAGGGAGACCAATCGGTTCAACTCCTTCTAGATAACTAGTATAAAAATTAATAACCTCTTCTGCAATATATCCTTCAACTATGCTTCCTTCGGGTCTAGATCGGCTTCGGACTAATCCTTTTAATTGACCCAACGCTCTCTCAAATGGATACATATACCGTAAAAATATAGTACCGCATAATCGTATCTCTCTCACGAGATGAACAATTAAATGAATCATTATGTCAAAAAATGACACCGAAAAATACATTTCTAACTCGCATAAGGTAACCACGATATCTGACTGTAGTTCGCCAAGCGTGACAGGATCATGCACTTTAGAGCAGATCGAGTTATAGAAAAAACACAATTTATTGATAGAATGTCTGACATTTTGGGGGAGAATTCCTCGGATTGCAACAGGAAGTAGATGTGTCAACAAAACGTGACAATCATGTGACTTCATACCAATCAACTTTAGATCATTCATCGAAACTTTTTTGGAGATATTCGAGGAATAACCGGATGGAACCTTAATCGACTTTAGACAATCCAACAAACTAATTTTCTCCTTCTTCGATAATGTATAACACGCTGGAGGTAAGTAATTTCATTTTTCATGTTCTTGTGGTGCTAGCTCTGACCGAATTCCCATAGCAACCATGTCTTTTCTTGCATTCACCCCGTCTTTCGTTTTTGCTTGAAAATTCAATAGCGTTCCAACTAAACTTTCATAAATATTCTTAATAATGTGCATTTCATCCAAATAATGTCTAACATCCAAATACGGCCAATAAGGAAGCTCCCAAAATATAGATTTCTTTTTCCAAACACCGTTAGGGATATTCTTTTGAAACTTCTTACCTAATTGGACATTTATATCTTTCACAATAGAATATATTTGTTTTCCGGATAATGATATTGGTGCTTTCTCCAGCTCAATCGTACCATCAAAAGCTTTCTTTTTCCGTCGGTAGGGGTGATTCTGATTAAGAAATCTACGGTGTCCCAAATAAATATTTTTTCCACAGTTTTTCAATCGTATCGTATGAGTCTCTTCTCCACAAATTGGACACGCTTTTGCTCCTTTTGTTCTATGACCCGATAAGTTACCATAGACGGGAAAATCATTAATCGTGCAAAAAATAACAGCACGAAGGATGAAATATTCTTTTAAATAGGCATCAAATATCCTCACACCATCTTTCCATAATTTATTCAGATCCTCCAATAATGGAGCCAAGTAAACATCTATATCATTACTAGGTTGTTTTGGACTTGAAATCAACAACGACAACATTATGTATTTTCTTTTCATGCATAACCAGGGGGGGAGATTATAAATACACAATAAAACAGGCCATGTTGTGTTACCACTACTCATAAGGCCATAAGGCTTCATCCTGTCTGTACATAACCCTAATCGTAAATTTCTTGGTTCATCGCTAAAATCCTTAAATATTCTGTTAATGTTTCTCCATTCGGGAGAGTCCCCAGGGTGACGAAGCATTCCATCATCTTTTCTGCCATCCACATGCCATCGTAATAAGTGAGCGTCTTTTGAGTTTGCAAATAGACGCTGAAATCTTGGAATAACTGGTAAATACCATAACACTTTTACTTCTGGTCGTTTTCGAACTTCTATTTCATTATCTCTCAGTTTGTACCGTGAAGCGTTACATTTCGGACACTTATCCAAATCATTGTACTCATTTCTATATAATATGCAATCATTCAGACATGCATGAATTCTCTCCACTTCCATACTCAAGGGACATAATAATTTCTTCGCTCTATATGTGGAGTCCGGTATTAAATTATTTTCTGGAAGTATTTCTCCTAGAAGTTCTAATAAAGAGGTAAAACTTTTATCACTCCATCCGTTTTTAGCTTTCAGGTTATACAATTTAAAAACTACAGATATTTTCGTAAATTTTGTACAACCGGGAAATAAATGCACATTGGAATAATTACCCAAATTTTTAAAAATTTCAGGAATATCGACAAAATTCGCTGCAATATCATTCATAATTTCATCCAATTGTTCACTTTCTACATTGTCTATATTTTCTGTATTTCCCAAATTTTCATTCTCCAATACATCCCATTCATCTTTGTCTAAATTTAAGTCATCACCTTCAGATTCATCTCGTACAATATTTTTAATATTTCTACTATTTTCAGTATTATCAACAGTTTCAATATTTTCTTAATGCCGTACCCATCGGGTGTATCGATCCATAAACCCACGATGAATTAAATGATCTCTCACTTGTTTGATATTTCCAAATCTCCATAAATTTTGACAATCTTCACAAGGACAAACAAGTGTCTGTGCACCCCTATTTCTCATATCTTCTGAGTCACATTCCAAAAATTCATCAATTCCCCTCAAATATTCAATTGTATTCCTTTTGATTTTATACATCCAAGTATTGCGATCCATCTGTAAAAAAACATCAATCTCACAATTAGGGTTTAGAATTTAGGGTTTCAAATTTAAGGTCTAATTATGGGCCGGTCAACCACCTTAACTCATTTTTTAAATACTTTGTCTCATTAGTAAACATATACAAGCTAATTTGATGTTTAAAAAAAATTCGGCAGCATTTCCCCTATGCTCCCCGAATACGTCAACGTAAATTTTCATATACGTACGTACACGTAGGAACATTAGGGAAAATACTAACCAAATTTTTTTCAAACACCAAATTAAAGCTAGTATATGTTCACTATCCTAAATGAGACAAAGTATTCAAAAAGAAGTCCCAAATCGGGGACTATTCGGGATTAATCCCTATTGGATTAATCCCGAACGAGTATGGACCTAAATTAATAAAAATTCTTGTAGTTTGGTCTTATATGACAATACTGTTAGTTTGTAATAATCTTGAAGTCAATAATACGATAAATTGGTTATATAAAGCTTTGTTCATGAATTGGATATTTAAACGATATTTTGTTTCCTTGAGTATTATTGAATTTATGAATCATTCCGAGTTCATGACTGGAATTGTGAAACTTCATAATATAGAATATACTCTTAAAAGTCACTAACCAAGGTAATTAGCAGGAACACTAATTAACCGTTATCAGGTTAGTATGTGGATTAAATGATGGTCAAGTTTTACAAACCACAGACAAAAAGTTGTCATTTTAATCACATAGATAGATGTTCTAGGAACATCGTATTTGATAGACCCAAATGAAATATTAAATGGAATTGTGTTCGTGTCATTAATGTTTTCGTTCAGTATTAAATTCTAAAGTATGAGGTATTCATCTTTCCTACATAAGATATGTATGTGTGTGATTTCTACCAAACGTTATCCGTAAAAGGTGGCTATAAAGGTAGCTCTTCGGTATACATAACTTATGCGGAGGAAGAGATGGTTTGCCAAAAGTACTATTGTCCCTCGTATTTCTATACGAGTTATAGCATCACCGGGGCCCTTGATAGAGTAAAATTATCGCTAGCGATAATTACAAGAGTAATTATATTTGATAATTTACTCGGGATCAAGAAAAGATTAAGTTTGCAAGGATGACACATACCTACCTTGAAACTGGTCGATAGCTATGAGACAAAAGAATTAAACACAAGTAAATAGTTTTTGGATCATGATATTGTACAAGACATCATCATCTGTGTAATTGGATGGTCATAGTGCATTCTGGCCAGATGCCTCCTATGATTATAGAAGTTAAAACGGTTTTAACTCTATTTACCAACATAACACGGATCTGTCGGGTCACACCGTATAGGAGTTAATCGGAGAATCTTATTGATTAATTATGAATTATTTATAATTAATAATAAGATGGTTATAATTAATTATATATGATATAATTATATTTGTCATAGAGATGACAAGAAGCAAAAATCAGATTGAATTTATAACGTGTTGGACACGTCGTATAAATTCGCCGAAACAACAATGAGAAAAATATAATTGTAGATGACAATTATATATATTTGATTTGGATTTTAAATGTTAATTATGGATTTGAATTATGGGCCAAAGCCCATTTATAATTAAAGTCTTAATTAATAATTAAAAGCCCAAAATCAGAAAAGCCCAAAAAAAGCCCAAAATTGAAAAAGCCCAAAAACCGAAAAGCCCAAAAAGGCCCATGAAAAGCCCATGATGACCTCCAAGGGTATTTTGGTAATTTGTCCAAAAGCCCAAGGGTATTTCGGTAATTTGACCAAAAAGCTTAAGTTAGAAGTAAAATAATATTTTACCGTCTTTTGTAAAGGATTAAATGTCTGTAACTCTCGGTTATTATCCGACATACTTTAATCCCTAACTTAAGTAGAAGTAAAATTTTTGTTCTACGGTCTTTCCGCAGCTTGAGCATTAATGGGATTTGGGCATTCCGAATCCCTACAGTGGTATCAGAGCAAAGGCTCTCCCGCTGATTGATTTTCTATAAGGTTATATCTTATGCAAATAAGATGCATATACCCCGTATCGGTTTAATTCTTAGATTTGCAGCTTAAAGTCCAAACCAAATAAAATTGGATTTTCTTGGTTCGGCTCTGTCGACTAAGAAAGTTAAATTAGATTTAAGCTTTCTTTATACTTTCTTTACGCTTTCTTTTCGAAAATTTTCGATTGTGTTAAAGTGTATCTAAGAATGTGATGAAGCAATAAAGTACCTGAGTAAGAGCTGTTGATCTCCACACATAAAAGATAAGGTGATGTCAAAGAAAGATGGGAAGTGGATACCTTCGGTATTCTTTCTGACAAGCTCTTTTACGTGTCCTGATAACTGGCCCAAAAGGAACTTTGTCACGTTACCAAATTACTTTTGCGCTTTCGAAGTATGGCAAATGTAACTCTTTTGCTTTTTCGGAAATATTTGGTTATGAAAAGTATATCTAAGAATGTGATGAAGCAATAAAGTACCTGAGTAAGAGCTGTTGATCTCCACACATAAAAGATAAGGTGATGTCAAAGAAAGATGGGAAGTGGATACCTTCGGTATTCTTTCTGACATGCCCTTTTACGTGTCCTGATAACTGGCCCAAAAGGAACTTTGTCACGTTACCAAATTACTTTTGCGCTTTCGAAACATGGCAAATGTAACTCTTTTGCTTTTTCAGAAATATTTGGTTATGAAAAGTATATCTATGAATGTGATGAAGCAATAAAGTACCTGAGTAAGAGCTGTTGATTTCCACACCTGAAAGAGATGGTTCTGTCTAGGAAAGATTGAATTTAAAGTGGTCCTCGTGACCCCAATCTTTCCTGGGAGCCCCTTTTACGTGTCCTGATAACTGGCCCAAAAGGAACTTTGTCACGTTATCAAATTGCTTTCTCGTACCAAAAAGAATTAACTGTTTTGAAACCATATAAAATGTTTATATGCTTTTTACGGTATAAGTAAAGAAGAAAGATATAGCTGCAAAATAAAGAATTGAGAACTGATAGAAATATACGTGACTGATTCATGTATAAATATATACAAAATATTTGTATGAACTGGTAAATTAGATTTACTGCTTTGATTTGAAATGTATCTTATCATAAACACAAAGCTACTCCTATTGGATAGATAGTAGCTATATACGTGACTGATTCATGTATAAAAATATACAAAATGTTTGTATGAACCGGTAAATTAGATTTATCGCTTTGATTTGAAATGTATCTTATCATAAACGCAAAGCTACTCCTATTGGATAGATAGTATCTATATACGTGATCGATTCATGTATAAATATATATAAAATATTTATATGAGCAGTAAATTAGATTTATCGTTTTGATATGAAATGTATCTTATCATAGATGCAAAGCTACTTCTATTGGATAGATAGTAGTTATATACGTGACTGATTCATGTATATATACAAAATATTTGTATGAGCTGGTAAATTGGATTTACCGCTTTGATAATAAATGAGTAAATTAGATTTATCATTTTAAGGAACCGTGAAAGAATGTTATGTCAAAGAAAGACCGGAAAAGGAACTTTCAATGGTCTTTCTGGCAGACGTCTTTTCACGTGTTCATAAGTCCGTTTAAAGTCGACTTAATAAACCGACTAATTATAAATGTGTAAATTAGATTTATCATTTTTAAACCGTGAAGGAAGGTTGTGTCAAAGAAAGACGGAAAAGGAACTTTCAAAGGTCTTTCTCGACGTACATCTTTTATGTGTTCGTAAGTAAGTCTCGTTTAAAGTTAGTTTAACAAAGCGACCGCTTACGATGTTAAACCCGAAAAATTAAGTAATATGCCCTACCTCGCTCTGTCCTCGCATATCATTGTTCATTGCGTACGTGACCTACTCGCAGGCGTCACCTTTTACCTTTGGTTTTCGAGGGTTATGTCCGACATAACGAACCAAATAGAGTGAGGTTACTTACCAATGATTTCCAAAACAGCTTTTGGGCTTGGGGCAAAGTTTCGTTAAAACATATGATGTTTAGCGAAACCAAGAATCACATAGAGATGTGATTAGCAAAGAGTTGCTTACCTAAGATAATTAATAAACGAGTTATTCAACGATAACTTGATTATCAGTGAAAATAGGGATCTTGGTCCTAACTACAAACGGGAATAGAACAAATTTGTAGTGGGAGTTTTATTTGAAATAAAACATTACATGAACAAAGCTAAAAATCTTTACATTTTACGTTGTAGCACATGGCTAAAGAAACTCTTACTAATACGTTCTGTGCGCTCACAATTATACTAAGACATGAGAAAGTCGAGTACGTCCTTAACACACCGATCCCCTCGCGCAACCGCAATAGGTCGCACAAGAAAGAAGTCACTGTGTACAACAAGCACAAAGAAGATGAGCTTGATGTACAAAGTTTCTTGGTTAAGAAATTTAAGGTGACTAAATCTCTCCTCAGACATAAGATGACGGAGGGCAGCTCTCTTGACACTCACATGGTCCGTATGACGAGCGATGTTGAGCAGTTGGAGAAGCTTAACAGTCCGTTGAGCAAAGAGTTTGTTACGGATGTTATCCTGAACTCTCTCCCTCCTAGCTATTCTAATTTCATCAGGAATTATCATATGCTGGGAATGGAAAAGAGCTTGCAGGAGCTCCAAGGGATGTTGATGATCACTGATGGGGAGATGAAGAAGAGTTCTTCTATCCTCGTGATCCAAGAAGGTACGAGGAAAATTAAAAAGATGAAACGCAAAATGACTCCCAAAGTGGCACCTAAGTACAAGGATAAAGGGAAGATGGTTCCTAATCAGAACACTCCCAAAGCAAAAGCCTCTTCTACCTCTGACTGTTTTTACTGTCAAAGTAAGGGTCATTGGAAGAGGAACTGCCCTAAGTATCTGGAGATGTAAGGATGGGAAAGGTTCCCAAGACTTCAACTTCAGGTATTTTTGTTGTTGAAGTTAACATTGTTACCTCTATTCATGATTGGGTATTGGATACTGGATCATGTGCTCATATTTGTTCAAATATAGAGGCACTAAAGAATAGGAGAAAACTACAAAATAAGGAAATACAACTCCGAGTTGGAAACGGTGCACAAGTTGCAGCCGTAACAGTCGGAAGTATAGAGTTGTGTTTGCCTAGCGGGCTTGTAATGGAACTTGAAAATGTATATTTTGTTCCAAGTATTTCCAGAAACATCATTTCAATCTCATGTTTAGAAATGAATGGTTTCTCTTTTGTTATAAAGGACAATGGTTGTTCTATATATAAAGATGAGTTATATTATGGATCTTCTTTTATGATGAATGATCTTTATATACTGGAAATAGACAAACCTATATTTAACATCAATAAACGACTCAAAACATCTCATGAAAGTATGACTTTCATATGGCATTATCGCCTTGGTCATATAAACGAGAAACACATCAAAAGTTACATGAAGTTGGACTTCTTGATAATTTTAATATTGTGAATCTTGTTTACGTGAAAAATGACCAAATTGTCTTTCTCCAAGAAGGGCGAAAGGACAAGTGACTTATTAGCCCTTATACACACAGATGTATGCGGACCAATGAGTACTTGTACAAGAAACGGTGATCGCTACTTTATCACATTTATTGATGATTACAGTAGATATGGTTATGTCTACTTGATGAGACATAAGTCTGAATCTTTTGAAAAGTTCAAGGAATTCAAGACTAAAGTAGAAAATCAACTGAATAAAAGTATTAAGACCTTACGGTCAGACCGTAGAGGCGAATACTTAAGTTATGAGTTTATAATGTACTTAAAATAATGTGGGATAGTCTCACAACTCACACCTCCGGGAACGCCACAATGGAATGGTGTTTCTGAGAGGAGGAATCGAACTCTGTTAGACATGGTTCGTTCCATGATGAGTAATACCACACTCCCAAAAACGTTTTGGGGCACGCACTAGAAACTGCTGCACTAATAATAAATAGGGTTTCATCCAAGTCAGTAGAAAAGACTCCATATGAGTTATGGTTTGGTAAGGTACCAAATATGTCTTATCTTAAAATTTGGGGTTGCAAGGTATTTGTCAAACGTTCGACTTCTGACAAACTTGGACCCAAAGCTGATAAATGATTTTTCGTAGGGTATCCTAAGGAAACAAAAGGATATTACTTCTATTATCACTCCGAGAACAAGATAATTGTTGCTCGTCATGGTATATTTTGGAGAAAGAGTTTCTCGCAAAAGGAAGTAGTGGGAGTAATGTAATACTTGAAGAAATTCAAGATACATCACACAATACAATATCTGATACTGATCAGATAAACCCACCACTTGATTCTTCGGCTAATGAGCATTTGGAAGAACCAAATCTACAAATAGTTGTGGAAGAAGTTCTAGTCCCGAGCTCATCTACTTCAACGCAAGTTGAAATAGAACTAAATCTGCATACTGATGTGGATGAAGTTCGACAGCCTGAAGAACAAGTGCTACGAAGGTCACATAGGACAGTCCGTGCACCTGAAAGGTACATGGGACTGCATGAAGTCTCAGTATTTGATGCTGAAGATCCTCTGACCTATGCGGAAGCAGTGGATAGACCCGACTCTGATAAATGGCTGGAGGCCATGAGATCCGAAATACAGTCCATGTATGACAACAAGGTTTGGAACCTGGTTGCACCACTTGTTGGGGTAAAATCCATAGCTAACAAGTGGGTTTTTTTAAAAGAAAAACAGGCATGGATGATAATATGACTGTTTACAAAGTACGGCTAGTAGCGAAAGGTTTCAAGCAAATTCTCGATGTAGATTATGATGAAACTTTTTCGTCCGTAGCTATGTTTAAGTCAATTCGGATGCTCCTAGCAATTATCGTATTTCATGATTATGAAATATGGCAGATGGATGTCAAAACCGCCTTTCTAAATGGAAATTTGGAAGAGGACGTGTATATGATACAGCCCATAAGTTTTGAGGATCCAAAGAATGCTGGGAAGGTATGCAAGCTTCTCAACTCCATTATGGATTGAAGCAAGCATTACGGAGTTGGAATTTTTGATTTGGCGAAGAAGTCAAACAGTTTGACTTCGTCAGATGCGAAGAAGAACCTTGTGTATACAGGAAAACTAGTGGGAGTGTCATCGCTTTTTAATCCTCTATATGGACGATATACTCTAAATGGGAAATGATATTCCCTTATTGCAATTAGCCAAATCTTCATTAAAGAAAGTGTTCTCAATGGAAGATTTGGGCGAGACTGTCTATATACTAGGCATAGAGATCTATAGAGATAGATCTAAAAGACTTATTGGATTAAGTCAAAGCACATACATTGATAAAGTGTTGAATCGGTTCAGCATGTAGAATTTCAAGAAAGAATTTCTATCAATGAATCATGGTGCACAGCTTAGCAAGACTCAGTGTCCTTTGACAACTGATGAGCAAAGCATAATGAGTAGAGAATCATATGCTTCGGCTATTGGCTCTATCATGTACGTCATGTTGTGCACTCGCCCTGATGTCTCGTACGCTTGGAGTGTGACGAGTAGATATCAAGCTAATCCGAGCTAAGAACCTTTGGAATGCTTGCAAAAAATATCCTTAAGTACTTAAGAAGAACTAAGGATATGTTTCTCATCTACGGTGTTGACTCGGAGCTCGTGGTAAGTGGTTACACAGACGTTATCACCTCATATGAAAAATCATAAATAGAGGCGATGTAAAGATTTGTAAAATTGACACAATCGGCAACACAGCTGATCCACTTACAAGATCTCTACCTCAAACCAAGCACTAGTTGCACATATCTTCTATGTGTTTGTGACACATAGGAGATTGGCCGTGAGATTTTTCTTTAAATCTTAGAGATTTATAGAATAAAGAGATTTGTATAAGGCAGAGCTCAATATGATTGACTCCAAGCTTAAGTGGGAGATTGTTAGTTTGTAATAATCTTGAAGTCAATAATACGATAAATTGGTTATATAAAGCTTTGTTCATGAATTGGATATTTAAACGATATTTTGTTTCCTTGAGTATTATTGAATTTATGAATCATTCCGAGTTCATGACTGGAATTGTGAAACTTCATAATATAGAATATACTCTTAAAAGTCACTAACCAAGGTAATTAGCAGAACACTAATTAACCGTTATCGAGTTAGTATGTGGATTAAATGATGGTCAAGTTTTACAGACCATAGACAAAGAGTTGTCATTTTAATCACATAGATAGATGTTCTAGGAACATCGTATTTGATAGACCCCGAATGAAACATTAAATGGAATTGTGTTCGTGTCATTAATGTTTTCGTTCAGTATTAAATTCTAAAGTATGAGGTATTCATCTTTCCTACATAAGATATGTATGTGTGTGATTTCTACCAAACGTTATCCGTAAAAGGTGTCTATAAAGGTAGCTCTTCGGTATACATAACTTATGCGGAGGAAGAGATGGTTTGCCAAAAGTACTATTGTCCCTCGTATTTCTATACGAGTTATAGCATCACTGGGCCCCTTGATAGAGTAAAATTATCTCGCTAGCGTATAATTACAAGAGTAATTATATTTGATAATTTACTCGGGATCAAGAAAAGATTAAGTTTGCAAGGATGACACATACCTACCTTGAAACCGGTCGATAGCGTATGAGACAAAAGAATTAAACACAAGTAAATAGTTTTGGATCATGATATTGTACAAGACATCATCATCATCTGTGTAATTGGATGGTCATAGTGCATTCGCGGATGCCTCCTATGATTATAAAAGTTAAAACGGTTTTAACTCTATTTACCACATAACACGGATCTGTCGGGTCACACCGTATAGGAGTTAATCGGAGAATCTTATTGATTAATTATGAATTATTTATAATTAATAATAAGATGGTTATAATTAATTATATATGATATAATTATATTTGTCATAGAGATGACAAGAAGCAAAAATCGATTGAATTTATAACGTGTTGGACACGTCGTATAAATTCGCCGAAAAGCAACAATGAGAAAAATATAATTGTAGATGACAATTATATATATTTGATTTGGATTTTAAATGTTAATTATGGATTTGAATTATGGGCCAAAGCCCATTTATAATTAAAGTCTTAATTAATAATTAAAAGCCCAAAATCAGATCAGAAAAGCCCAAAATTGAAAAAGCCCAAAAACTGAAAAAGCCCAAAAAGGCCCATGAAAAGCCCATGATGACCTCCAAGGGTATTTTGGTAATTTGTCCAAAAGCCCAAGGGTATTTCGGTAATTTGACCAAAAAGCCCAATGGCGTTTTGGTAAATTGGATAAACTTTAAGGGTATTTTGGTCTTTTCACATTGAAACCTCCCTACTATTCATGAGGGCATTTTGGTAATTTGTCAATTCCACTTTTTCTATAAATAGAGGGGTAGGGTGAGAGAAAAAGTTCCACCAAATCAGTTCTACTTTCTCTCTCCGGTATACGGTTGTTTCAGAATTCACGGGATCGGTGAATAGTGTTTTTACGAAAGTTGCGGTATTTCTGCACATTTGTGAAACAGAATTACTGCGAGTCGTGAATAGTACTATTTCGTCTTTTTCTCGGGTGAATAGTGTTTTTGCGAAAAACCGCGGTTCTGATATTTACGGCAAAAGAAATAAGCCGCTCTCTCGGTTAGTCCCGGTGGATAACCTACAGAGGCATCGACGTTTGGTGCTCCGAGACAAGCGATTTTCATTCCAATTAAAATTTGGAAGCGAGGTATAACATCTTATATTAATCTATTTAATTGTTAAGTAGATTAATATTTTAGAAATCAATCATGGAGTAGATCAATAAAGGTTTAAAGAGGTGTGTATCTCTCGGTAATCATCCGACACATCACTTTAACCCGAGCTTAAGTTAGAAGTAAAATAATATTTTACCGTCTTTTGTAAAGGATTAAATGTACGTAACTCTCGGTTATTATCCGACATACTTTAATCCCTAACTTAAGTAAAGTAAAATTTTTGAAGGCTCTCTTTGTGCATCAAGTCGTTCATCGTTTTATAATTTTTATACTTTTTTTTATAGATTGAGATTAAGAAGTCAGATCAGGGAGGAACTGATGTTGAAGAAGTCGAGGCTGTCATCAGGAAAGGATGGAAATTTGGGGAGAGAAATTTTTTACGCGGACTGAGAGAGATAGAATTTTTTTTATTTGAAAGCGAGATTATAATTCGATCCATTTGATCTTATCGAACGGTGTTGGTGCAAAGTGCATCCCTCGGGGAAAAGAGTAGGTTCACTTTGATCTCAAAAATTGATTTAAATTTTCTCTCCTCATTGGTTTTATATCGAGATTTGTATGAAAATAAAAGAAATTTTAAATAAATAAAAAATATAAATTTTAATACAAAATTAATAGATGAAAGAGACTTTAAATTATTTTTTTAATTCAAAACCATTTGATCCTACCCAACTCCTCCCTTTGGTGCAAAAAAAACGCACCAGAAGATACGGTTCCGTGCGAGGGGGCCCCATAATTCAGACTTTAGAGAGATGAGAGACACATCTTGATTGGGGCATAATAGTGTGCAAGAATGGAATGGGTTAATTTCCCAATGATTTTGGACTAAATTTTATCTCAAATTTATTTTCAATTATTGAATTAACGTTGAGATTGAAAAAAGTATAAAATGAAAAATGAGTTATATCCAAATTGGTGAAAAAAGATTGATCTAATGGTTAAAATAAAATTTGAGATAAATTTTGGTCTCAAGTCATTGGGAAATTAACCGGTTCCGTGCAGGAATTGGCTCACATGTAATCTCGGCTACTCTGCAATTTTCTTTTCTTGTGGTTAACACTTCTGTTCTTGATTTTTGAACTTGAGATAAAAATCGTCAGAGACGTTTTATTATTTAATTATCAAATGACTTTTCGTAATGATATATATTTAATTCAAGTTAAAAAAAATAAATATTCAAATACAAATCAAATAAACATTAATACATAATTTCTTATCGAAAACTTTTGAAAACCTAAAATATTCTTGAAGCTTTCAGATGAAGCATCCTAATATTTAACATAGTATGTTAGTAATTGAAGAATATTGCGCAATGACTTAGAATTTTTTTCCAACACACTTTCTTGTCATAAATAATTGTTGCTATTTTATATAAAATTCTAGGCTACAGTGAGTCGATATATATTGTACTATTGTGTGAAAAGGAAACAACAACATCATCTCTCTTCTATACAATATATTCATTTCTTTGGATGTACATGGAATTAAGACAATAATACAATAATTGTCTTCTAGATGTGTCTTTTGTCTCTGTACTTGTTGGCCTCCTAAGTTCTCTGACTTAATTCTCCGCTCAGTTCCGTTTATGCTTAAATATACAAATAAAATAATGTGCTTGACTCCTTTCTGTATTATATGCTGCATGTGAAATTAAGTGAATGAATTATAAAAACAATAAACTGAGTGAAATGAAATGAAAGACTACAACAACACATTTCATTAATTACGGATCGAAGAAGAAATAGCAAAAATGTTTTGTACATCAGTTACTGCTTTCCAGTTGGAAATATACATAGAAACAACAAAATTAATCGATTTAATTTATTGGAATTAATGTGTCTTCTAGCCATATATTTGGAACGATTAATTCTGAAAAAAAGTTAAGCAAAATTAAAATGGAGGCATAAAGTACCTAATTACACATTGCACCCTCAGAAGATGTTGTCAAACTCAACCTAATTAATTTCATTGAAGAGGCCTTGTTCTGATTCCCCAAATTGCCCCAGAATAGCACTGTCCACGTCCTGAACCAAAAATATTTGTCTATTTTAATTTATTATAATAGGGATGATTAAATACGAGGCCTTAGCCTTTGGTTTGAGTTGACAATTCTGAAATCCTATTTACAAGTTTTGTAGTAAAGTTCATTGTTTTTTTAATAATACGTAATGGTGTTTTCTTTTCTAATTTTTTAAAAGTAATTCTAGTGTACATCCAATTTTTATGGTACTTTTTATGAAAATATTCTATAAATAAAAATAAAAATCATAGATGTATTTCTAATGACTAAGATGAAATGTGTATCAAATTTTTAAAACAAAATTGTCTTTCATCATACAATTTTAAAATTTTAACAGCGGAGTTTCAATAATGTTGTGATGAATAATGAATTAATCTCTAAATTATTTCAAATGTAATACACATTTTATTTAAGTCATATAAAATATATTATGATTTTGAAAAAAAAAATTGAACAATATTTAAAAAAAAAAGATGTACCATAATAATTGGATGTACATAAATGTTAACTATTCATTAGAATTATTCTTTTTCTTTATGTGTGCTATCATTACTTTTCTTATATCTGAACCATATATTGAAAGAACAGATATATCCTTTAAATCCACGATAACAAAAACTTCATTGTCGTTTAATATGTTTATTAGTTTTCATATTCCCTAAAAAAATAAACATCGAAGTAAAATCTCTTAGCAAAGGGGTACATGACTTATTAAATTATAAATAAGGTAGCTGTAGTTTTTTTATATTTAATAAGCAATCTATCAGCTTATTGTGATGAAATAAGTTTATTATAATATAATGTATCATAATTAAATTAAGACCTTTGTTACTAAGCTAATTAAGATAGACTCATTCTAATTTTAGAGAAAGATGAAACTTGTATTAATTAACCTGAGAAACTTCTTCATGATTCATGCCCCCCATTTTATGTTGCTCTAACTCTCCACGTGAAACTTCTTCATGATTCATGGCCCCCATTCCCTGTAAAGTTTTATGCCGAAATATATTCGGTTATAATTTCAGTTAAAATGGAAATTAATTAGTCTTTGATTAATATAATTACTACCATGTAATAGAAAGCTAGCTGACCGAATTTTATAAAAAGTTATGCTGATTAGAATCCATAGGATTTTTAATTTATACACATTTTTTGTCTGATTGGTGCAAACTGATTAATCCTAGCTCGAAATAGATTGTAGATAAATATTTAAAAAAAAATAGTAAGATTTTTTTTTTGTACAAATACAAGTCATTCAGAGTTGCTTACTACTGGATCAAAACTGTATTCGGAAAGCATGCATTGATCCATGGAAGCAAGCTTCATGGAGAGAAACTGCAAACATTTATAAACATTGAGTGGTACTTTTAAACATTTTTTTTAGGAAGGTCTTTTAAACAATTTAAGTGGGAATTATATATTTTTTTCTTAATATCGAGTGATATTTATTATCAATTGAAGTCAATTATATATACCTCAACTTGATTTTTCAAGGATTGAACATAGTTGATCATCACATCTAGAACTTGCGCTTTTCCATTTACCTATACTTCCAGACAAGAATTAATGTTCGTATAATTTACTATATGCAACTTTTAAATACAGTGAAACAGTTTTAATTAGACAATGAATGCATATATTTCCCCAGTATTTATGCGTTTGAATTCAGGTAAAACGACTAATTAATTAAACAAGTCAAAATTAAAAATAATGAAAAAAATAAATTATGCAGCAAAACTTGTGGCCTTTATTTTTACTAGTATTATGTTTTCACTGGTTTTGTGTTTAGATTCTTTGAAACACACCTTCTCTCTTCAATTATTTTATGGAATCAAATCCAACATAGAATTTTTTTACTATATATTTTAACAATCATTAAAATATATTAAAACTTACTATCATCATTTTGAAAATGAAAGAAACTTGCACATGCGTTGTCTAAAAGATTAAATTTATTTTACTTAGTTTAGTGATTGACTGAACAAGTCAATCTATATATTGTTAATAATCCAACATAATTATGATCATATCAATATATCACGTGCTGGACTCAAAATAATATGAAAAGAAAATACTGAGTTGAGACGGTACTTGGTCGCAACCAGGAACAAGGCTCTGTAGCATTGTCATTCTCTCACTTAATTTCTTTCTTCTCACCTGTACATGCAAAAGGACAAATATAATAGGGTCCACAAGGAGCTAGAAAATGCTCAGTTCAACTACATGGTTCAAGCTAGAAGATGGTAATTACTGATTAAAAATAGTACATTTCTATATTGCAGCTCGTACTGTCATTTTTACTGTATTTTTACACTTTCATTGATAATTTTTAGCACATACATGCAAGAGGGAATTAACTAATACTTAAATTTTACGAGGAAAGATTAACAAAATATGTTTCACTTGGAATTTTTGGAAACAAATAAATAAAAAACAGAACGTTAACTTCATTCAAGCTGGATAATAATAAAATTTTGTTTCACTTGAAATTTTCAGGAACAATATTTGGTGCTGGATGAATTAAATTAACTGTAATTTAATTGGAAGATGATGAGATACCCTTTCAGCAAGGCTGTGGCTATCTGTGGCCTGGCCTCTTCTTGCCCTGACATGAATGTAGCCTTCTGGTTGAGCCTTTAATTTTGCTTTCATTTCTTCTTTCATCTTTTTTTCTTTTTCTTCTCTCTTTTGTTTCTTTCTCCCTTTTCCATTTGAATTCTTAGCGAGAGAAACATAGATCTTTAAGTCAAGACCATCAATTTCAAAAGTATAAATTCTTATATAAAAATAAGAACTGATTAATTATAACAGCATTGACGAAAGAAAACACAAGATTGTGAAGGAAATTTATAAAACATTTTTGGAATTTTGTTTAACTATTACGTCTTAATTTCCATGTATTAACACAAGCTAAAGTGCTAGACTGACAAAAAGTAATCACCAAAAGATTATTCAAGTTCAATTAGTGATCATAATCTGAAATGTGACATAATTAATTACCTTGGCTTCTGAGGAGGTCAAGCAAGAAGAAGAGTGGGAAGACCCATTTTCAGCTCTAGTTCTTTTGGAATTAGGAGAATAATCATTCACTCCAATTTGGGAGCCATTGTATACCATTGAAGAGCTTGAATAGCTCATAACATCAATTAAAGTGTTTGATGCTTGGTCAGAGGAAGCTATATTCTGATAGGGTGCAATTGCTTCAAACAAATCACAGTAAGGGGGAGGGGAGTCGAGGAGATCGGCACGCATGAATTCTTCAATGTTAACTTGGTTTTCTTCTGTGGGGATGATCATGGGTGTGCTTGAGGCATGGTCATGTTGATAAAAGAAGGTTCCTTCCATGGAATGAAGTTGAAAGAGGATCTGAAGTAAATTCAATTGATGAGTTTAGGATAAGTGTATTATATGCTAGAATGTTTCTGTTATGGAGCACGGTATGGGGCATGTGTATATATAGATATTCAGCTCAGAGAGAGAGACAGATCAGACTCATTGACTGATGGACACGTGTAAGGTGAAAAGACAAGTCAAATAGTTCAAAGTCCTCTGTGCATGAACTAAATTTACACTCTGTGACAAGTTGCTGCCATCTAAGCCATGCACTAACTTGTTTCCTTTCAGTTTTTTTTATATAATAATTATAATAATTATATTATTAATAATAAGAGTAATAAAAGTAAATTTTAAAATTTATAAATGGCAGCGCGCCACTGCCGCAGAGGAAACGCGCCACTGCGAGTGGCGTCTTTAAGTAAACGCGTCATTGGCAGTGGCGTCTTTAAGTAAACGCGTCATTGGCAATGGCGTCTCTGTAAACGCGTCACTGTCAGTGACGTCTTTACTGGTTGATCCAACGGTAATGGATTGTCTTCAAGATGAGTAAGAAAAAAACGCGTCACTGTCAGTGGCATGTTTACACTGTTTTATGTAAAAGCGCTACTGTCAGTGACGCGCTGTCATTCGTATATTTTAAATTTTATTTTTATCACTCTTATTATTAATAATATAATTATTATAATTATTATATAAAAAAAAAAGTGTGTTCTTGATAGGGAGATTGATTTTTCTTGCTGCCAGCTATTGCAAGGTTAGTAGGCTTCCCTCTAACAGTGGCTTACAACACCATCACTTACATTTGATTTGATCCACAACATCTGTATCCAAATCAATTTCCTGTTTACTTATTATCATTAAGTAGATGCCTTGAGATGGATATATTTTTGTTTTGTTTTCAGTTGGATAATTCAGCTTTTCCAGTTCCTATGTACGTACCAACAACAGAAATCATATTTCTCTGTACTCACGAACCTGAATAATTATAAATTCCTGTGCAATATTACCACAAGAATTTTTTGTCAGTAATTAATTAAGCCCGTAGGAATTCTTAATTAATGAGGCCAACTTACTACGGAGCTAGAATTTTGCATGTAGATATTAATCTGGCAGAGATTGAACTCAATTTTTTGTTATATACTTTCAAATTGATTTGACTAAAACCATTTTCATCTCGCTGTAATTTCAATTGCCAACTTTAAGTCCATTTTACTACCTTCTAGTGAATAGTCCTCAATCCAGTACCACCTTCCTAGTACATGTACATTTTGATTGGTATGTGCCAGTAAATGCAACCAAGCAATTATAATGTTAGTATTTGCTGTCAATTATATTCCAATTTTGATTTGTATGGCTTTTTGTTGCTTTTTATTTATAAGAATCGCATTTTAGTTGTGTGCGCCAAAGTTATTTTTTTATTTATAGGAATCGCATTTGTTGAACAAATTAATATTTGAGTTAACCATTTAAATTTTCCTCAAGTACATAATAGGAGAAAAGAAGATAGAGTCAAGAAAGTGATAGCAGATTCTACGGATGGGCGTCGGATCTACGTATATGTTTGGTAATTTGCTTGATATGTGTATCGGATCTATTAATTTGCATGATATGGGTTTCTCTTCACTAGTTCACAATTGGTTATTTTGTTGTGAAAATAATTTGGCACCTTCCACAATGGACAAAACTTGCGAGATCTGAACAATTTCAATAAGAAAAAAATTCAAACGTAAATTCAGTGCATTCCAAGATGTAAATTCAGATGGTGTCGCAGTACTACCAATTAAAATATAATACTCAACTACAAACAAAATCATATTACAACAGTAAGAAAAAATTACCCATAAAAAAGAACAGATTTCCTAAACCACTGTTCTTTGAAGTTTCTTTGCCTATTGAGCATCAGTACAACATCATGCAAACCCAGTTCCAAAAATGATCCAGCATCATACAAACTTGGTTCCAAAAATGAGCCAGCATCATACAAACCCAGACTCGTTTCACAAAAATGAACAACAGATTTTCTAAATCATTCTTTGAAGTTTTTTTTTTCTATTAAGCATCAGTACATCATCATGCAAACACTGCTCACAAAAATCAATCAGATTTATGCGAGTAAGCATCATACAAGCCCAGACTTCTCCTGCAACTAAACATTAGGAATTGATTCGTCTTCACAAACTGGACTGTCATTAGACCTGGTGCATTAGTTGCAGCAATTCTATTAGTTATGTGCTCTTTAAATCAAAATCAGAAAATCAACAAAAAAAAAAAAACAAAGTCTGAATTGAATTCCAAACAGTATAGCTCTCAACTAGATGCTATTTGAATACTGAAATTAATATGAATTAATTCAAAAGGATGACGAATCGTTAACTGTAGTTTAGTTGGTACATTTTGGACGACAAAGGATCTGAGGCAGGTCTAAATCGCCTTGGATGTGATGATTTCTCATATTTGATCATCTGGTTCTCTATTCTTTTTCGCACAATCTCTTCAATTTGGTTGGTTGTGACATAAACACCTCGGTAGACAAGGAGCTATCTTTGATCCGAGAATACTCATGTGTTTGGGAGTGCTGAGGTTTTCGTAGTGAACGTGACTTGGGGGTGGTCTGTCTTCAGGATTGTAAGGTTCATCCCTGTTGGAGGATTCATGACGATTGATAGGTGGCACTACTGGTTGCGGTTGTCCTTTGGCTGGAGCAGGGTTAGTCTTTGTTGCGAGATGGTGTGTGCTTAGGGCGTCTTTCTGCAAGCTAGGTGAAATTGGCGGGTTTGTAGGAAAGGTTTGAGCATGATGTTCGAAAAGGTGTTACATGGATGTTGGTTCCATATCCCTGATATTGTGGGTAATATGATGTGTGGAACTGGGTGTAATAATTACTGGGATATGGATGTATAGGTTATAGAGCTTGCGGAGGAAGTATATTACCCGCAGGTGGCCATTGGGCAGCGGTCCCAATTAGTGGGTTTTGAAGGGGTTGGCCTCCATCCTGAGGTGTGATGTTAGTTATTCCAATGTTGGCGACGTACGTCGGTATGCCTTCAATAGTTGCCGCTATGGATGCTGAAGTAGTTGTGGTAGGCACGATTACAGGTGTTGTCGAGTCAATGGCGTCTGTATCCGGAAAGAGATGAAGAGACACCTTGCTATAGGGTTATGGGCAGAGGAAGGCCCTCCACTACTGGCAGAATCTTCATGGTGAACAAACACTTGATCTTCACTAGAATTGTTGACCATCTTTGCTCCAAAATAATAAAAAAAAAACTTAGTCTCTTGTTTGCAAGTTAGCTCCACGGTGGATGATACGTCCTGTTTTAGGAGGGTAGGTTGTGTCAAAGTAAAATGGATCGGGTCGAACCACGAGAGACGGGACTTACTTCTAAACCGACTTTAATTTGGACTCGAAAACTATTTTTTATATTTTTGTATAAAATGGGGGGTTGTAAGCAATTGTTTTGATTAAGGAATCCTAAGTAATTAAAAGACAATTAAAAATAGAGAGTAAACAAGTGCAAATAAAATTTTGGTTTTAAACTTAACTATAAAAGGTATTCCTAGAGAGTTCGGGATCAATTGTTGCTCTGGATCAATGGTCAACTACCCGTTCACTACTATGAACGACCCGCCGACATAGGTATGCGACTCGTTCAGTGTCCTGAACGACTCGCAGAGGGCATGCTAGGCAAACAATACCAATGTTCGCAGGCCGTTCAGTGTCTGAACTACCTACAGACATTGGTCTTGTCGCTGTTCAACAGCGCTGACAGATGGTCAACTACCCGTTCAGTGTCTTGAACGACCAGTTGACATCTGCCAGACAGCCGTCAAACCAGTTAAAATAGGCTTCTATCGTGTATTATGAACGTTCAATGAAACTAATGGTCAAATTGACTCCTCAACTTTCGTGTGTTGGACTTTATAATGTTATTAGTTCATTAAAACATTTCTAGGATTATGACTAACCCTAAATCAACTTGTTTTATACCTAAGTTACTCATTAATACCGTCGTATAACGCAATTTCCCCTCTCGGGTACTTATGGATCCGAAGATCAACTCAAGCAATGCATAAAATAAAGGTTGGTCAGTTGATATTAACAACCACACCGGACTTGGCCTTCGTCCGTGGGTTTACCATATAAAACAACAATCAATTCATGCAAAGATATTATTAACGTGCAACAAGTTGAACATAATACAACAATAAAAACGTAGCATAATCATCAATCCATTCACAATAATCTACCCTAATCCCTAAGAACAAGTAAACTACTCAGTCATGACAAAAGAACACAAAGAAAAGTAAAGAAAATAAGAGATCATGTTGATAAAACCGAAGATCTCAAGATGAGCGAGTCTTTGTCTTCGTGGTTGAATTTGTCTCGAAATCCGTGCTCTCCAAGGTTGGTAGCGCCTCCAATCTCTTCCCTTGAAACCCTACAAGATCCCCCTCGAATCCTGCGAAACTCTCCTTTTATAAGCCCCAAAACGCGCCTCCAAAACGAGATCTTCACGATTTCCTTCCAAAATCTGGGCGGTGCCTTCAACTACCGTTGACGGTGGTGAACGACCGTTGGGTCTTGTTACGCCACGTAAAATCGAATGCGACCATTTACATTGATGTATGCCAATACACGAGTGTCTGGTGGTGCAAATCCAATGTGGACGACCCGTTGGCAATGGTGAGCGACTCGCATACATCGATGTTCCAATGTAGAACTACTCGCATGCCTCTGCAAACAAGGGTGAACTGGTCGCACAGGTCAGTCAACTACCCGTTCACCTCTGCTGTCTGGTGTCTGACTACCCGTCTGCCTCTGCAAACACTGCTGAACTGATCGCAGACAATGGTGGACGACCCGTTGACCTCTGCTCAGGGCCTCTACATGACATCCCGCCTTCCGAAGCACTTTTTCAGTTGTCGGTTTTACTTGGCCAACTGTACAAACCAAGGGACGACTGTTTGGGGAACACCCAGGACAATCCCGCAACCACGTTCATCCGTTGTTTTGCCGGGTCAGATGAACTCAACTCAGGTTACGACATTTCTGGCACTTCGCAACTAGCCATATGTGGAATCTTCCTAACTCTCAATGATTGGAAGTGAAAAGTGAATGTGTACGTGTTTTTGTGGACTCTCACAAGTCACTCCGCTAGGCACTTTGTGTGCTTTGGTAGACTCACTTTTCTCTCAATATCACTCTCAACCGGTGTTTAGTGTGTGTATGGTAAGACTTTCCCGTTCTCGTTGTTTTGACGCAAGCGCCGTGCACAACGAGTAGTCCTTTGTTCGACCCCTCCAAGATCACACGAGGTGAACTCATATTTGGGCGTGCGGTGCTTTTTCTTGGATTAAAATACACACATCAGGTAAGGTCGTGTCAAAGTAAACTAGATAATGTTTAAGTGTGTGTAGAGGGGCACAAAAGCTACTCTGACCTATAAACTCTTGTGCGTGTGTAAAAACTGGATCCATTCCCCTATCATAAGTGAGGCCTTATATAGGAGAAGGAGGGTGTGAGAATTATGGTCGGTTCCCACATGATATTAATAGATACCACTAAAAATAGTTTTTGCATGTAATGGTAAGTCGGTGGACTTGACTTCGTGATCAGTGATAACCGTTATTCATAGTAGTGGATAGTTATTGAGGTTGTGATCAGTTATAACCGCTATTAGTAGTAACATGCAGTTATTCAATGATCTCGAGCTTTAGTGACCTCAAGCTTATGTATACTTATCTCGAGGCTTGTTTAAACGAGGTATATCGTGAGAGGAGGAAACATCATTAGGGTCTTTTATAGATTTTATGGGCTGCCCAAACCGGCTGATAAATGGGTCCTGGGAACACAATCCTATCAAATTCAATATAAATCATGTTTGGCTAGCTCTTAATTTGTATATTAATTAAATCAATGAACTTTTCTACTTCAGCAAGAAAGGAGAGTTCCAAATCGACTAAGGTTGTGCTCCCGAGTTTGAAAAGGAGGGTGAGAAAACAAAGTGGAAGAGATAGATAGAGATCAGACTCGTTCCTGAATTTCATAACGAAGAGTAAAAGATGTACAACAAGGTTAACGAGGAACTCCATTTTATTCATTCTTTTCAAAGAATTTCACCCTTCATTTTGAGGTTACAATCTTTAAGCCTCTATTTCTTTTCATTTTCTACTCTCTCATCTCTTTCATTCTTCCTCGGACACGGAAGCACAACGTAAAGGAGGCACTGCGTGTGAGAGTGAGGTCACCTTGTTGGTTGCATTGTTTTGGTTCAAGGGTTTAGTGTTTCTTGTTGGTTGCGTTGTTTTGGTTCGAGGGTTTAGTGTTTAGTGGACAGGAAAGCATCATGAGAGAGAAGAGATCGAGTTTGTCTATGTTCAGTGTTGATTTGATGTCATACATTTATATATATATATATATATATATATATATATATATATATATATATATATAGTGGAGATATATATATATATATATATATATTCACTTCTATTTGTGCCTAAAATAAGATCAAAACTCTCAATCTCATGTTTGTTGAGATTTATTGACTCGGTACTGGACCGGTTAAGATTCACGCAACTAGAGAAGAAAATAATCTCTAAAAATAGTCGTGACTTGTCTGAGTCCATACGGACCGTATGCATGTGCATACGGATCGTATGGTTCATATCCGAGTGGAACTGACATGTATCTCTAAGGACTATTATTTTATAAAACCAAAAACACAAAAATATTTAATTAATGTTTTATGTTTTCTCTGTTTTCTAATTATCACCAACATTCTTTGAACAAACTCTATTTTTTTTACTTATTTGTACATTTAGAGACCCAAATAGGGAAAACTTAGTAGTCACCTCTTTCTTTGTGGAACAATCTTTTACTAAACCAACATAGGTCATGCGTTTATGGCCGAATCAAGTAGTGTAAAGATAATATAAATTTTAAAAGTTGGCACGCACCCCGCGCGCATCAGTCTCCTTCGCATTTTTTTAGTGGGCACCTTGTCATGAGTCACGTGGTGAGAAGCGCGACACCATTGGTTTGAGGGGAGGGGGAGAGGGTCATTTTTTTGTGTCTCTGATCTTTGTAAACAGAGAGACGAGGAAATGAACAAGCTGGGCCGGTTTATTTAAAAAAAAAATGAAACGAGGGTGAATCAGATATGTGAATTACGCTGATGAGTGCCTCCATCAAGCTCGAATCACAAAGCATATCCGACCTTTTAGAATCATAAAGAAAAAAAGGCTGAATGTGAAGTACCATAATGTTAATATATATAATGGTATTTCGTGAAGTATAAATTTTTTATGCTTCACGTCTAGAGCTGTAAACGTGTTGTGATCGAGTGAATCAGACTTAGTTCAAGTTCGGCTTAAAAAATTTGAGTCGAGTCAGACTGAACTCGTGAAACACTTCAAACTGAAAATCTCGCTCAAGCTCGATTCGTTTCTATTCGAGCTAGCTCGGGAGCTAGCTCATGAGCCAATATATATATCAAAAAATATATATTTTTAATGATATCTTTACTACACTAATTTGAATAGATGAAGTCCTAGCGATCAAGAGAAGTCCTTAAACTATTGAAATGGTGATATGCTAAATTATCAGATTAGGGTTTGACAGAAAAAAAATATAAACTATTATTATTCGAGCCGAGTCAAGTCAACCCCAACACAAACTCGGTTCATTTAACGATCGAGCTAGAATAGCTCGAGTCAGATTAGCTCGAGCTCAAGTTTTTTTATGCAACCTTATTCGCGTCCGTATCTCAAATTTGAGAGTCCAAATAGTTAATCAAAGCCATTAAACATGATCTTTATATTGAAATATCTTTGGAGATCAAAATTTATTTATTTTTAGAAAATTTGTAGATGAATACAAAATTTGTTGATCTAATGATTCCTGCACCATCCAATAATAGTGATTTTTTACCTATCTAAAAAATAGTAAAATTCAAAATCTTTCCGGATTAATGGGTAGTACATAATTGGGTTCAATTTCTAAACTTCTATGAGAAAAACAATGCCTTCGTTTAAGTACTAACATTTTAGCACTACTTTTGGCGAGGTATATCAACTAAGGTTTTAAAATACGAATTACAATATACATGCGGCTATATATGTGGTTCAATATGTGAATTACATATGCGGATATGTATTCTAAAATATATGATTCAATTACTTATTTTTGAAGCATGTTAATATAAAATAAAAAAATATAGTAAGATATTAATGTATTTTTTATTTTTTTTATTTAAAATATATCATATAATTAATTTTATAGACTTAATATGATAAAAAAAAATAAAAATATTGTATACTATTGAATATGTTGACATATATTTTTATGCATATGACATCGCGCTGTATAAACATAAACATGCCGTCTATGTGGTCATGCGGGCACTTCAAAAACAATGATACCAACTACATTGCATAAATATTATTGAGAACAAAAACCTCGATTTAAATATATGTTAATTTAATTGTGTTGGCGGTATCACATTAATGAATTTGTGGCTTTTATAGTCTTGAAAACATTTATTCTAAACGTTGGTCTTTATATATCAGTCCCCATAGCACATTTATTCTAAACATTTGAACTAATTAAATTGCTCATTTTTAGCTTGTTGCATCTCAGAAAACAAGCTACCCTACTACCCCTCATATTCACGCAACCCCTTCAAAATTAGGTTTGCACTTTGCATGATTTACAATCAAACACATATATGGATTTAATCATTCACTTCTATGTGTCTTAACTGTTGGTATTTCTTTGTTCAAATTCGGATAATTTGGCATTTGCATGTTAATTCAAATAATAATTATTTTATTATTTTTGCAGGCTCTTTTGTTTTTTAAGTAGTTAAACGTGACATTGTCATAATTGTCCTTAGAAGAAGATTGATCTAGATAACATTGCCAGTTGGAATATTGGTCTACTGGCCCACATTGCTTCTGTATGCAGCACAAGCCTACAAATAATGTATTCCAAGTAAGTTGTGCCATTACTCACAATTAATATATTCTCTAGTACCAACACCATGATTACCTTGATGGGTTTCTTTGCGCCATGGATTGAAACAACAGAAATAGCAAGGAAAAGAAAGAGAAGTGAGAGATTGAAGTACTTGGTTGCTCTCATTCCCTCTGTGTTGATTTGGTTTCTAGGAGAAGGGGCAACAGGAGAGGGAGCTATGCTAGTGGGTGTGGGTCGGAAAAAGAGAGGAGGACAGTGAGGTCACTTCATTAGAAGAAATTAGGATTTATGTATTTTGCGTGTGTTATGTGGACTTATTCTGTTATTCCGTAAATAAGATTACATATCGAGACATGTCGGCGGTATAATTTGCAACTAAAATAAGTTTTCCTAACTTTTCTAAGAGAGGGATCGGTTATTTGATAACCTTATTCGGAAAAAATAAAATAAAATAGAAAAAAAAAGTATAAATATTATTTTATTTATAGATCGATATCGTTTTAAATTTCATACAATTTCAATATCATTTGATAATTTATTAAAATCATTAAATTAGAACATTTATAAATTGTATAAAATTTTGATAATTTTGATAGAATATCAAATAATAATGAAATTACATTAAATTGGAACACTATCAATTTATAAGTAAAAAGTATATCTATAAATATTTTTTATATATTTTTAAGATTTTTTCGTATTTATAAAAAAAATATTATCAAGATTGCAATCATATTTTTAAGATGAGTCATTCCAATCATTCACTTTTCTTTTAGCGAAAAGTGACAAAATTGTCACCGATTTTATTGAAACCCAAAATAAGTCTGAAAGATATCAAGTAATCAAACACCAAATAGCTGGTATTCGAATCTTTATACATAAGTTCTTACAAACCAACTACTTAACTAAACAAAATGCATCTCAAACTTCAAAAAGTCCTAAACAACATGAATCATTCACCATTTATTACGAAGATTTTTCAATTGGAGAATAAATTGACGATTTTAAAATTCTTAATATATAAAGTGAATTAAGTTTTTCAAGAATATCAAATTATCACTTTTCTTTACAAATAATTTTGTTTTAATCTTTTCATTTACTTAAAATAAATGAATATAATATATTTAAGGTGAAATTTAACTCTTAAAATAATTAAACTTTTTGTATTACCTTTATAGGTTTCATATATTGTAGATGTTTTAATATTATTTTTAGCTTTAAAAAATTATGTTTAAAATTTTCTTAATGTGAAATTTTATTAAATATATCTAAATTTTATATTTTATATTTATTTATTTGAGAAAATGTTTTACGGGATTAAACCCCCGAGATATAGCCCAATGTGGGTATTAAAATTTTGTGAAAAAATCATGACAATGACTGTTCGTGAATTTTTTTAAAAAAAAATCTAATTATGAAGAATAAATTTTGAAGCCGTGCGTATCATTCATGAATAATTTCCAGAATCAATTTACTTTGCTTATTCCACATATACAAAAGAATATTCGTAAATTTCATCACCATTATATTTACTTACACACTTAAAATGTAAGTCAATCCAATCTGATGTGACTTTTTTTAACTGCAAAAAAGTTCCAATTTCTAAATTAGTCCTCCAAAATGGTGGTGTAGAGTGTTTGAAAAGCTGAATTTATTAGCAAACGTTAACTTGCTACTCAGTTATTTACCATGTTGTGTCTGTGTTATGGGAGCTTGTTATGTGATCATGGGAGTTGGATGATGAAGTTGAGTTGAAATTGAATAATTGATTGCTTTTCACGCTTCAAATCAAAATTAGATACAGGAGATGACATCCTTAGCTAGTTCAGAAATAGGAAAGCCATATTAAATGGGTCAACTTAGCCATGAAATCCATCTTGAACTGTTTTGAATCAAGGCCTTATTTACAGGATTTTGAGACCTTGGGCCTATATATATGACCATATCACATTTGGTGCATTTTGCCATGTTGCAGCAGTCGATGGTTAATACCACAATCTTTCACTATGCAGATTGGAGACTAGATGGCTTATTGTTGATAGTTAGTAACAATGATCATTAAAACATTACTTGTACTATATACTATCGTCTATTCGTGTAACTTAGGCATGAGTTCATCATACCATTTACATTATCATTAAATTTAACCGGATATTGATACGATATAAGTAGCAACACATTGTTACAAATGAACTTTTACAGCCTTTTTTATAAGAATTTCTAGAGGAAACATTAATACGTATTCTAAGATATTAGAAAAAACCAAAATTTTGAAATACAATTTATAATCATATTTATGAATTGATGATCTCAAACAATATTGAAAATCCCAATAATTAAAATTTATAATCTAACGATTGTATATTTGACAACCAAAATAATTTTCAAATTTAAGACTAGCACTAATTCTTTATTTTACACTCTTATCTTCTTATTTAAATTGTAACACCAAAAAATTATTGTCATTACTCCTTTCTTTCTGGTGTTCATATTTTCTCTCTTGTCTTTGCATTGTCAAGTTATTAAATTGTCAAATTTTATATCAATATCTAGGTCTACATGAATTTCAAAGCAAAGGGAGTGCAAATTTTGCTACTGGATATAATGTAGTAGAGGATCAAAATTCATTAATTTAGAGTTAAAAATATAAATGTTTACAATGTGATTTGATTTTTGATGACTTTTAATAGGTTTTAAAAAATATCTTATAGCTAATACTGATAAATGCTAACAAAACTGAGGAAATTCTCTAATAAAATATGCATGAGCAAGCTGAGATGCTAAATGCTAGCAAAAGTGAGGAAATTCTCTAATAAGAGATGCATGAGTAGTTTGCCGATGAGATGCTTAAGAAGTTCGATAAATAAAAAGACTGTAGTGTGGTGCTTGCTATGGCTATGGTGATGGATCCTCACTATAAGCTGAATTTGCTGTATTAGATTCTCCAAAATATATAGTGAATGATGTTATCTGCTAATCTATATCTAAAAATCATATTCATTTCTACAAAGTAATTAACAAAAAGTAGTAAATTATGCAAGCACTATTTATTGATCGATTTTTTGTCATTACACTTTCTTAATTCTTTTAAGCAAGTGGGTCATAAAAGGGTAGCATACATTATTTTGACGGAACGAAAAAAAATGCGGTAAATGAGCTAGTAATCTTGCATTTTCCAACAATTTAGTGGTGAGAATTTTTTTGGGATGCAACTTTTCACACCCCAAACTAAGAAGTACAGTTTGGGACACAACAACCGCCACGTGTACGTGAAGACATACATACCGGTAAAGCTTATCAAGATACAACTCATTCATTATCTCAATAAATAAATAAAGTCTATGATACATGCCATAAAAATGCAAAGATCCTCGATATAAACAAAATACAGAAGTATATATAATAATACAGAAGATAAGACACGAGTCAAAAGTGCCATCAAATCTATCTAACACATCCTGACTCTCCAAACCATCAAGGGTATAAACACCATGGACTTATCTATCGTCAATCCTCACTGTCTGTAGCCTAGCTCCAAACCTGAATCCCATAATCAATGTAGAATCTGAGTGACAAGTCACTCAGTGTAATTTTTGATCCAGCTACCGAGATATTGAATATTTTTAGAGTTAGACTTAAAACCTATTTAATTTACTTTGAAGTAACATTTTATATTTTTACTTAAATTTTTAAGTTGATTAGATTAATTCATAAGTGTTTGTATAATGTGATGAATGCGAGGAAATTTATAAGAATGCTTTACCTGAATGCCATGATAGTTTTTATTTAAGAAATAAAAATATCTCTGAAATATAATAATAATAATAATAATAATAATAATAATAATAAATAATGTATAAGAGATAAACCCCAATGTATATATATATGACTCAACAGGATCTAGAGTTTTAAAGAAAAGTTTTTTTTTTTTGAAGCGAGGTCTGCAGATTCGCTTATTTGTTGAAATAAGTTTTATTGATCATGTACGGTCCTTATAATATTATAATAAATAAATAAATAAAATAATGACTTGACTTGTCATATGTCTAACAATCTGGAAAAAAAAGGAGACTACCCATGTGCAAGTATTAAATCCGGGACACCTCATGAGCAATGTCTGACTCGCCACCCGGTACATAGAATTGACGATGATGTTAGAGAATTAGCTGACGTAGCTCCTTGATCATAAAAGAATGACACGGTCATAATGCAGTCAAACTCAATCTACCGCTCACAAAAAAGAATATATGTACAAAAGAAATGAAAGGAGATAAGAAAAATAACAAAACACTAGACCTCGAGATCATCAAGTAATGTTCTCGGTGACCGGTCGAACAGACAGTCTATCTTTAAGGCGATGATGGGAATCAGCCACCGTACCTTTGCATAAGTGAAACGTAATTCATATCATATACTCGAAGATAAACCGGCCTAGATCAAAATGATCTGACGTCACTCTCCCCAACCCAAATTTTAATTAATTTTTTTCACTTATTAATATTCATTTAATTGTCTGGCTCTCACATTTTAAATCCAGATTAATCTTTCAAATTTTTAGTGTTGTTATAATATTAATAACAATAATGGGTGTCATTTACATGCATCTCATTATATCTACCTCTTAACTTGATTTACTTAATACATATTTTAGTATAAATAATTAATGTCAATCTTACTTAATATATTTTATTCAATTTCTTATCCTTAAATATTAATTGAGTGATTAGATAGATTATTTTGTAATTAATTACTTTCAAAAAACTTATATATATACATTTATATAAAACTACCATAATAGAATTATTTATGTTATTTTATTTATATATCATTATTATTATTTTATTTAATTATCAAATACTAATTACACTTAATATCATTCTAATGACTAATCATAAATGTAATGCACATGACATGAATGTAATGATATAACAGTTCAGTCCTATCTAGAGAAATCAAAATCTGATAGCAAAATCGCACCTAAGGGGCTCGACAAGAAAGCAAGATCAATGCACTATGCTACGGGATCTCCTAAGGGTCATGTGTCCATGTCAGCAGCCTCGTCGTGTGTGAAAGGCTCGGCGATCGGCTCATCGAGAAAGTCCTAATAATTTATGATTCAAGATCGATCAGTACTTGAGTTATTATTTACGTTGGGTCTGGTAAGGTTGGGTTCACTAAACTCAGAGTTGGTATATCATTATTAGGAGAATTAAAATTATATTTTACTTTCGTTATGATGATGGAGAATTCACATTATAACATGCCAACACGCAATCATAAATAATTAAGCAAAAATAATAAAATTTATTTATCTGTTAATTAAGAATATTCAGAAATAAAAAATAATTAATATATAATTTATAATACTTAGAAATATTATTATAATAATTTAATGTCCTCGTAGATTATTATTTAAATTATTTTATTAATGTGGTTGTCAATTAAAAGTGATACATATATATATGAAAATAAGAAATAAATATAAAAATTCAACGAATTTTAATTAATATTTTAAGTATTAATGTGTTGGTGTTTTAATGTTTTAACTCGAACTAATCTGCCCCCTTTCTCTTTTCCTCATCACATGTCTCCTCTCATTCTCTCTCTCTCTTTCTCGCAACTCACCTAATCACAAGCGAAGCAGTGACATCGCTGCCCTCAAATCCATAAATCGGCATCTCCTGACGCGTTGCAACTAGCAGCGCAGAAAATCTCAGCCTTTCATTAAATCAACGGTTCCGACTCTTTTATTTTAATTTTCAGTTTTTATTAATAATAATTATTATTAAATTAATATTATTAAAAATAAGAGTGAGAAACGTAAAATTTTAAATATACAAATGGCAGCGCGTCAGGCAGTGGCGTGTTTCATAAAAATAATGAAACGCGTCAGGCAGTGGCGTGTTTCATAAAAATAATGAAACGCGTCACTGTCAGTGGCGCGTTTCATAAAAATAATGAAACGCGTCCACTGTCAATGCGCGTTTCGTCCGTGCCATTCACGCCACTGATAGTAACGCGCTGTCATTCGTATATTTAAAATTTTACTGTTCTCACTCTTATTTTTAATAATTTAATAATAATTATTATTAATAAAAACTGAAAATTAAAATAAAAGAGTCAGAACCGTTGATTTAATGAAAGGCTGAGATTTTCTGCGCTGCTAGTTGCAGCGCGTCAGGAGATGCCGATCTATGGATTTGAGGGCAGCGACGTCACTGCTTCGCTTGCGATTAGGTGAGTTGCGAGAAAGAGAGAGAGAGAATGAGAGGAGACAGGTGATGAGGAAAAGAGAAAGGGGGCAGAGGGGGGTGTGGTTCACAGAGGGACTCGGAGAGTCAATTTGGGGAAAAGGGTTTTTAGAGTTAATTGGGGATGTGATGGGTTCGGTGCAGAGGGAGAAAATAGGGGTGAAGCCGTGAAGGGGAGGGATTTAGCTGGGATCTTGTGTGGCAATTTTGTGCGGGTTTTAAGTAGCGGGTCAGATTTACGTAGCGGGTTGGGGAGTCTCACACAATTAGTGGCGACAAACTTAAAATCTTAAACGAGTTAATAAGTAACAGTTAAAACTTAAAACATTTTCAAAGACGTTCGAGCAAATATTTTGTTATGTCGCACACCCATGAAAAGCAACTACGTCAAGATCCGAAATTCTTATTAATGACAAAAAATAAATAGAAAATAAGCTCCCCAACGACACGGATCCTAGTAATCTTTGTATTTAATCACAATTGTTAGAATTTAATCTCACACAATAAAAACTATAGGGGTTCGTTTGGCAAATCAAGGAATAGGTTTGGAAAAGTAATAAAATAGTATATTTTTGAAAGAGTGGTAGAAAAATGATATTCTTAACTATTCGGAAGAGTGAAAATATCGTTTGGTAGTTGTTAATCAGAATAGTTAAAATATGGATAACTATGATATTAACAATGATGATGATGATAATTATAATAGTAAAATAATAATGATAATATAATAATAATAATAAAATAATGATCATAATCCATAATCATAATAAATAATAATATTCATAGTTGTAATCATACTAATATAATAGAAATATAAACATAATCAAAATATAATAATAATAATAATAATAATAATAAAATATAATATACAAATCATAATCATAATAATATAATAATAAATAATCATAATTCTAATAATATAATCATAATATAATCATAATATAATAATACATACAATATAATCAAATAATAATAAAATAATAATTATAATCATGATAATAATAATCATAGCCATAGCCATAATCATAATAATATAATAATATAATAAAAAATATAATCATAACTATAATCATAATATAATATAATATAATATAATATAATAATAATAATAAGTAAGAATAATCATAGTCATAATATAATAATAATATAACCATAATCATAAAATAATAATAAAAAATTATAATTATAATCATAATAATAATAAATAATAATAATCATAATCATAATAATATAATCATATTTATAATCATAATATAATAATATAATACTAAAATCATAATTATTATAATATAATAATAAAATTAATCATATATTAATAATACTAACAATACTAACAGTGATGTTAATATAATAATAATAATTATTATTATAATAAATAAATAAATAAATAATAATCATAATATTAATATAATAATAAATAATAATATAATAATAATAATAATAATAATATAATAATAATAAATCTTAATCATAATATAATAATATAATATAATATAATTAAATAATAATCGCTATTTCGACGAGAGCTAATCCGATATACCACCTATAACTTGGTGATTTCCGTCTATTTAATTTCTATGCATTTTTCAACTTTTTCCGGAAGAAGAAAAATAATGTTCGGCTATACCGCAGTTCCTATAGTTACTTTTAGTTTCGATTTTGGGTTTTATTATGACCATATTAACGATGGCAGTAGTTTTAGTTTTTTGACCAATCATAATATTTTTTGAAAAATAATGTTCAATAATTTATCACAATGTTTAATCTATCTGCTTGACCTTGTGCAAATAAGTTCATGCATTATTAATGGTTAAATATGTTCCAAATTTGTGTATCAGTTGTGAATGTTCTAACAATAAATGTGGCCAGAGGATGTAGACCATGTGGAATTGGACTAAGATTAGTTACATTATATAGTACAAAGGAAAAAAATGTCATAATAAAAAAAATCTCTGTGGAAGGATGAAACAAGTAAAGCTCAGTTGCTCACTACATTGACCGCTAACCCGCTACACAGAGGAAAGATCGCCACAACAAAACCAAGCAACAAATGATGAGTGATGAGATGAGAACAGTTGAACAGTATAGCAGATAAGATTCTAAGGCCAAAAGCTGAAGAGAGACCAAAACAATTAAAAAAAAAAAGAATCAAATGACTCTTCGAAATTCTCCCCTCTTTCCTTCTCTCAGAAATCTTACTCCAACGGCTAGTTCTCCATTTAAACAGCTCCTTCTAACATCGCTTGCACCATGGGCACTGACCTTAGCTCTCTCTTCTTCTCCATTACAAGCACAAGCTATTTCTTCTTTGGGTGCACTGCCAAGTTCTCTTTCTCCAACCACCCCGTTCTCTCAATCTCAGATCTTGAAGCTTGGATTGGAGAATGGGTAGTTTACATATTGAGTTAAAAATCATTATTTTATTTAATCATGGTTCTTGTAATTGAATCCTTCATAGTGTATTGCTGTTAGTAAAATTTGTCCAATGTCTAATTCTAGATAACAAATTCAGAGAGTTTATTTATGAAATTGGTCCATTATATTATTTTGATTATAACAAAATTAATTTGCTTGAATTGTTGCTCTTATGTTCTAAAATTCATAGGTCTTTTATTAACACTGACTTGCTTTCATTTTGGCCTTTCATTTAGAAAAATTAGGCCATGTCCGTCTACAAATCCCGGTTGCATCTCAACAAATCCAAAATCTGCATCTTTTGCTTCTCCGTGGGAGGTTCCTGAAAATGCCACTCAAGATGCAACTCAGGTCAAGTTTTAAAAGAGAAAATTTTCAATTGATTTTTCACTTTGAAGATTCTTAACAGCTTGAGGTTTTTGCTGATTAGCCTCTATGATTCTTTTACAGAGATTGAAGGATGCAATTGCAAAAACACAAAACAATGTGAATTTCAAGGTTGATGAGGATACACCATATGGTAAAATTGGTTGCTCCAAATTGTAAATTTCATGAAATCATAGTATTTTCTTAAATATCTAAAAGACACTGAAGTGTTATCATTACTTGGTACCAATGAATCTATTCTACAGGATCAATCCTCAGAAGAAACTAGTCTTTCTGAACTGGTATCAGCACTAAGTGTAGCAATTTGTTCTCTCTTGTTACCTCCCTCTTGGCATGTACCATTGTGGTATTTCTTAAAATGTAAAAGAACTTTCTCATACCATAATTTATTTGCTTCTGGATTCATATCAACAGAACATGCATGCCTGTTCCTCAGAATCTAGTAAGCACCAATATCATACCTCATATGCACCTTTCAGTACCAAAGCTTCAATTGGGCAATTCATGGATAACCATAACAAGCAATTATGTTTAAACAATTGTGGTACTGGTATACGCATCAACTCCACACCACACAATACTTTGAAATAACAGTCCTTGATAATTTTTCAAAATAATTATATCAGGACATTACTTGCAAGTGGAGGTAGCAGGTACTGGGTTCACACCTGATGTACTTGAATTTCTGGTGAAGAGAGATGTGGTAGCATACCGGTCGATGGCCACTAAAGTGACCTATGTGTACCCATTTACCACTGCTTTTGGTGATTCTAAAGGGCAAAAGGAAAGGATGAAGAAAATCATAGATGAGCTGGGCTGGTTTGCACCTGACATTGAGGCAATGGACTCATAGAGATAGGCAGGATTATTTCTTGGTTTTGTTTGTCCCCTTCTTTGTGTGTGTGTGTTATCAAATATATAGGTCATTATCCTGACAAAAGTTTTTGTAACAACATGTTGGCTCTTGGGGCTTGTTTGGAAGATATGAGAAATTTTAGATTCTGTATTTTAGCATGTCAAAGCGAAGAATTTAAGTTTGCTTTGAGAAACTAAAAAATTCCATGTTGATGGCTCCAAATTCAATATACAATGCATTATATAATATTGTGATTCAAATACATATAAAGTTAAATAAACTCTTTTCCCTGAAATGGTCCGGTTATAGACTCATAGTCAGGGCCCTGCCCAATATTATCTCTCCGGCTATTTTGTGACCCGCTTTATATATTAAATTACAAAAACATTTCAAAGCCTAGTTAGGCCCAACAATGCCCTGTTAAATTGCTAATCCAACAGCCCATCTGGTTTGACGGGTTTAAATCGAATAAATTAAAGATTCGCCATAGGGGTGTCAATGATATTTTTTTATCTATTTATCCGATTCGTATCGTATTCGATAAGATAGGTATAGGTAAAAAAAATTTGTTAACTTATTTGATATGGATAAGAGTAAGAATTTTATTTCGTTAAGTAAATTGGTAAGGGTATGGGTAAAGATCATTTCGTATTTGTTTGTACTATAGAGTAAATTATTAAGAAAATAACTTATATTATTAAGAAAATAACTTATATTATTTCTCATATAATTATCTCATATAATATTTTTTTTATTTTGGTAAATAAAATAAAAAAAATAGGGAATTGGCAAGAACACCCCGAAGTTGTGCGCTAATGGCTAGTAGTTTCAAACTCGGTCCGGACCATTAGCGCACAACTTCGGGATATTTTTACCAATTTCCTATTTTTTTATTTTATTTACCAAAATAAAAAAATTTGTATGTTAATTGCCCTAATTTCTATGAATTATAATTATTATCTTTTTCAAATTTAACCATCTTATAAATTATAATTTTTGAATAATATTTAGTATAGTACTTCTTAAGATGATTGAATGAGATAATATTAGATTTTATTTTAGACAAGATGTTATTTTTTCTTTAAATATATTTTATTTGCTACTTAAAAGTTTGACAAGAGATGCTTATTTTTTAAATTTATATATTTTAAAATGACTCAAGTTAGAATTGATCGCATAATTATATTTTTATTTCATACTAGTAAAATAGAGATGTATTTGTATGAACATAATGAGTTCATATATTTTTTTTATAAATGATAATAAACTAAGTAATACATTAGTATTATTCGTTAGCACCCGTTACCGTTTCGTTAATCATTTATTTTAACGGGTAATGGTAGGGTGTGTGTAAGTCTAATTTTAATGGGTAAGGGTAGAGTATGGGTAAGAGTAATTTAAAATGAATATGATAATGAAAATATCCTCATCCGACTCGTACCTTATCCATTGACACCCCTAATTTCCCACTTTCCCTCCAATAACCTACCAGAACGACGAAAACCGCTCCTTTTCCGGCCTAAACATATTCCTGTTTGCCAGGATCACACCTTCCACTTTTGTGGCTGGTTACTGATGGATAATTATCATGAGAGTATGACCCCACATGTTAGTCGATTGAGATGTTACAACCTTGTGCACCGGCACAGTAACGTGGAAGGTCATCCAATGACCGCATCCACTGCGCACCCACCGAGGCTGTTCTAGACTTTTAGGGTTCGTTTGGTAAATTAAAAAATAGCGTTGAAAGAGTGATAATTTTGGAAAAGTGATAGTCTGATAGAATAATGTATTTTTTGAAGAGTGGTAGAAGAATGATATTTTTGACTATTCGAAGAGCGAAAATATCATTTGACAGTTGTTAATCAAAATAGTTAAAATATGAATAATTATGATACTAACAATAATGATGATGATGATAGTAGTAAAACAATAGTAATAATAATAATAATAATAATAATAATAATAATAATAATAATAATAATGATCATAATCATAATATAATAATAATAAATAAAATTATAATTATAATCATAATAATCATAATCATGATAATAATAATCATAATCATAATCATAATAATATAATAATAATATAACTATAACCATAATATAATAATATAATAATAATAAAATTATAATCATAATCATAATAATATAATATAATATTAAAATTATAATCATAATCATAATAATATAATATAATAATATAAAATTATAATTATTATAATATAATAATAAAATTTATCATATAATAATAATAATATGTTAATATAATAATAATAATTATTATTATAATAAAATAATATATAATAATAATAATAATAATAAATCATAATCGTAATATAATAATATAATATAACATAATTAAACAATAATCGCTATTCTGACGGGAGCTAATCCGATATACCATCTATCACTTAGTATACCGAATTAGTACTTTTTCATACTTTTCTATTTAGTTTAAAATTCATTTAACAAATTAATTCGTTAGAATAATTATTTTATTCTAATTTTTTATTATTTCACTAATTACCAAACATATAACTAATAAATATGACGGAAAAGCGTCAAACAGCAAACACGTTCTTCAGCCAATGAAAATGGAGTAATGTCAAGTTGCGGGATGTGACAAACTGACAATATAGAATATGCATACGTGGTGAATATTTATTTCTTCTTATTGAGGAACCTGTTTGTGGCGACACACGACTTGCTAGTCAAAGTCAATGTTACCAGCCATTTTCCTGACCACACGAGTTGTCGTGTTTCGTTAACTTTTTATATCCGCAAAAATATAAAATGCGCAAGGGTGCTTGTGTTTTCTATAAATTAATAGAAACGAAAAAGTAATTTCATAGCAACCTCGGTTTCTTTGAAAATATTCGAAACTAATACACTGAAAATTAACATTTAAGACTGCCATTGAAATTATGTTAAATAATAAGATGGAATTTTTGAAAGTCGAATCAGGAGCTGTAGGTGCAAAAATAAAGATGAACAAAACTTGACTTGGGATTCGGACATAACTCTTTCTTTGCGATTTGAAATAAACGAAATTTGACTTGGGATGTCTAAAGTCTAATCATTCTTTTTTTTTTAATTACTTTTACTTTTAATCACAAGATATGAATTTTAATTTTATTTTCATTCATTGAAGTTTTACTATCTCAGCAAAAAAACATATAATTAAACAGGATTTTAACTATTTAAGTCCATGTTTGGTTGTGGTGTTAAGTTAAGGAGACATTACTTTTATGTAAAGTTATGACACCATAAGATATACTTGTTTGGTTGATCAATTAAAAGAATAAGAAGAGTTTATATTGATATTATTATAATAAAAATATATATAATAATATTAACCATAGTGTTTCTCATGATTAATAGTAGTAACGACCATGTTTATTATTATTGCAATTGCTATTGTTATTATTACTATTACTATTATGATCTTTATTATTATAATTACTATTGACTATTGAAATAATAATTAATGATGAGAAGATTTATAACTTTAATTATATTTTAGTAATAATATTGGTAACCTCATAATAATAATAATAATAATAATGTAATGTGATATTATAATAATATTATTATTGACAATAATTAAAATAATACATAAAGTAACCACAATGATTAAGTAATTAAATATAATAATAAAGCGTTGTCATATCATTGATAACCGTTAGTTGATTTGTATCAGAGGGTTTAGTTCAACATGCAATCAATTAGTTGATTTTGTCAGTTAATGAACTTCTTTTCATATTTCGACAGCAATTGAATTAATTCATGGTGTATTATTCTTATTTCCAATATAATATTACTAATTTCTTTGTTTAATAATACGCCTAGTTCTTTTTTCTTTTCTTTTTGTTGTGTATTCTAGAATGGAGGACATCGGATTTTGTACTTTACAGAGTACAAAATTTAAATGTTTCATGAAACTGAGTTTATCGGATAAAAATCCGATATATTCCCTAAACAAAAATTAGATGAAGCATTTTCATAAAAAAAAATAGATGAAGCATATTGTATTTTACATGTAAACATTATAATCAGAGGCGGATCCAGTAACAGCCAGGAGGTCAGTTGACCCTCCTAAATTTTAAAAGTAGTGTTTTAGGCTAATATTTTGTAAATTTGACTCTCTCTCGATTTAGTTTTTTACCCTCCCTGAATTATCTGATTACTTTTGATTCAGAAAAAATATTTAATATTATGAATAATGAAGTAATTATGTAAATATTTCAATAAGTTACATAGAGAAAATTTTCATAATTGACATGATTATCTATTATTTTGAGTTTTATTTTTATTATTTTAATATATAAAAAGATATAATTTTAATAATTTTTATTAGATAGGAACTTATGTTGAATTTTTTTTTAGTACCCGATTAGTTAGTGAATTTAAATCCGATAAGTTATTATAATTCGATAATTAACCCATCTAAATTCTGTATCTTGCCCCTGATTGTAATCACCATCACAAAATTTCGTAGAGGGTCTATTTATTTGTATCAGTTCATGTCATATCTCGTGAGTGATATTCATCAACACTTAGCTACATCAACAATCTTGAATACACCTAAAATACAACTCATATATTTATCCTACATTAAAATATAATATGTGATACAGTTTTTGCATAAGTTTACATTAATCAAATGATATGAAATTTCAAAGACCAATATTTACTATATTTGATAAAATATGAAAAATATTTTAGATGAATTTCAAAGGATAATGTTTTTCTATTTGTTTAATCTGAATTTATTGTTCCATTATAATTACGTAATAGAGTATCGCAGTAGAAATGCATATTACTGCATTTATTGAATGAAATGTTCAAAATTGGCACAAATTTATGGACTCTCACAATAGTCAAGCTCCATAAAAACATCCCATAAAGGCATGGATCATCGACTCTGAACTCTCAATCATTCAAAGAGAATAAAAAGAACAAAATAAAATGAATTTGTAAACAAAATAATTAAACAGGATTTTAACTATTTAAGTCCATGTTTGGTTGTGGTGTTAAGTTAAGGAGACATTACTTTTATGTAAAGTTATGACACCATAAGATATACTTGTTTGGTTGATCAATTAAAAGAATAAGAAGAGTTTATATTTATATTATTATAATAAAAATATATAATAATATTAACCATAGCGTTTCTCATGATTAATAGTAGTAAGGACCATGTTTATTATTATTGCAATTGCTATTATTATTATTATTATTATTATTATTATTATTATTATTATTATTATTATTATTACTATTACTATTATTATCTTTATTATTATTATTACTATTGACTATTGAAATAATAATTAATGATGAGAAGATTGATAACTTATATTTTAGTAATATATTGGTAACCTCATAATAATAATAATAATAATAATAATAATATAATGTGATATTATAATAATATTATTATTGACAATAATTAAAATAATACATAAAGTAACCACAATAATACATAAAGCGTTGTCATATCATTGATAACCGTTAGTTGATTTGTATCAGAGGGTTTAGTTCAACATGCAATCACTTAGTTGATTTTGTCAGTTAATGAACTTCTTTTCATATTTCGACAGCAATTGAATTAATTCATGGTGTATTATTCTTATTTCCAATATAATATTACTAATTTTTTTTGTTTAATAATACGCCTAGTTCTTTTTTTTTCTTTTTGTTGTGTATTCTAAAATGGAGGACATCGGATTTTGTACTTTACAGACGTACAAATTTAAATGTTTCATGAAACTGAGTTTATCGGATAAAAATCCGATATATTCCCTAAACAAAAATTAGATGAAGCATTTTCATAAAAAAAAATTAGATGAAGCATTTTCATAAAAAAATAAATAGATGAAGCATATTGTATTTTACATGTAAACATTGTAATCAGAGGCAGATCCAGTAACAGCCAGGAGGTCAGTTAACCCTCCTAAATTTTAAAAGTAGTATTTTTAGGCTAATATTTTGTTAATTTGACTCTCTCTCGATTTAATTTTTGACCCTCCCTGAAGTATATGATTACTTTTGATTGAGAAAAAAATATTTAATATTATGAATAATGAAGTAATTATGTAAATATTTCAATAAGTTACATAGAGAAAAAATTTCATAATTGACATGATTATCTATTATTTTGAGTTTTATTTTTATTATTTTAATATATAAAAAAGATATTATTTTCATAATTTTTATTAGATAGGAACATATGTTGAATTATTATTTTTTTAGTACCTAATTAGTTAGTGAATTTAAATCCGATAAATTATAACAATTCGATAATTAATCCCTGATCGAAATTTTGCATCTTGTCCGTGATTGTAATCACCATCACAAAATTTTGTAGAGCGTCTATTTATTTATATCAGTTCATGTCATATCTCGTGAGTGATATTCATCAACAGTTAGCTACATCAACAATCTTGAATACACCTAAAATACAACTCATATTTTAATCCTACATTAAAATATAATATGTGATACAGTTTTTGCATAAGTTTTACATTAATCAAATGATATGAAATTTCAAAGACCAATATTTACTATATTTGATAAAATATGAAAAAATATTTTTGATGAATTTCAAAGGATAATGTTTTTCTATTTGTTTAATCTGAATTTAATGTTCCATTATAATTACGTAATAGAGTATCGCAGTAGAAATGCATATTACTGCATTTATTGAATGAAATGTTCAAAATTGTCACAAATTTATTGACTCTCACAATAGTCGAGCTCCATAAAAACATCCCATAAAGGCATGGATCGTCGACTCTGAACTCTCAATCATTCGAAGAGAATAAAAAGAACAAAACAAAATGAAGAATTATATTTGTAAACAAAAAACCAAGGGGACGGAAATCTCGGCACATGATTTCCAATTAATGCAGGGTTTGATTGGTGAAAGGTCCATCCTCGGGCCTTGAGTTAAACTACCAACATTTTTATTTGTGATTTTCTCCACAGCCTCCAGAAAACATTAATGGACCTGGTTCACAGATGAATAAACTTGTTATCCATGGCATAAATATTTCGGTTCCGATTTAGCTCAAGTTCGAACTAATTTAACTCGAACTAATCTGATTTGATCTAAATTGAGTCGAGCTAAACTTGCTTGCTAAAAAAATGAGCAGATCCTGAGTTGATACCAAATTAGCTTGTAATTCGTGACTATATGTATATATTTTCTGTCTCATACACTCATATTTTATCTACTGGCTGATGTATTTAAATTTATTAAATATATAATAGTTAGATAACTAACTTATAAACTATCATGATCTATTTTATGTCTCGCTGATTCTTAAAAATATACTCTTTATTATCATATCTCTCGAGAAAAAATATTAAAGTTGCTACTAACCAGTAAATAACAAAACATTAAAATTGCACTTCTCATCTCACCGACATAAAGACAATAAAATTAATTTTCTTATTATCATATCTCTCATCTCTCCTCTGAAAAACCAGACGCTTCTTATTTATCCTAGGGTCCGTGTGGCAAATCAAGGAATAGTTTTGGAAGAGTGGTAATTTTGGAAGAGTGATATAATAGTATTTTTTTGGAAGAGTGGTAGAAGAGTGGTATTCTTGACTATTTAGAAGAGCGAAAATATCGTTTGACAGTTTGTTACTTAGAATAGTTAAAATATAAAAAATTATGATACTAATAATGATGATGATAATAATAATAATAGTAAAATAATAATCATAATAGTAAGATAATAATAATAATAAAGTAATAAAAAATAATAATAATAAATAATAATACTATAATAGTAATATAATAAAAATATAAACATAATCATAATATAGTAATATAATAATAAAAAATTATAATTACAATTATAATTATAATAATAAAATAATAATAAGTAATTATTATTTTAATAATATAATTATAATATAATAATCATAATCATAATCATGATAACAATAATTATAGTCATAATCATAATAATATAACCATAATCATAATCATAATAATATAATAATAAAAATATAATCATAATCATAAAAATAATTATAATAATATAATAATAAATTAATCATAAATAAAATAATAATAAAGTAATAAAAAATAATCACAATAAATAATAATATTATAATAGCAATATAATAAAAATATAAACATAATCATAATATAGTAATATAATAATAAAAAATTATAATTACAATCATAATTATAATAATAATAATATAATAATAAGTAATCATAATTTTAATAATATAATCATAATCATAATCATAAAAATAATTATAATTATAATTATAATAATAAATTAATCATCACTATAATCAACATATAATAATATAATATAACATAATAAAATAATAATAAGTAATCATAATCATAATCATTATAATATAATAATATAATAATAAATAATCTTGATCATAATAATATAATAATAAAATAATTATATTTATATTCATAATATAATAATATAATATTAAAATTATATTTATAATAATAATAAATAATATAATAATACTAATGGTAATGATAATATAATAACAATAATGATAATAATAATTTAATAATAATAATATAATGATAATAATAATAATTAATAATCATAATATTAATATAATAATAAATTATAATCATAAATATAATATAATAATATAATAATACTAAATCTTAATCATAATCATAATATAATAATATAATACATCATAATCAAATAATAATCGCTATTCCGATAGCGAGAGCTAATCCGGTATTCCACCTATAAGTTGGTATACCGGATTAGCACTATTCCGCACTCTTCTACTTAGTCTAAAATTCGTTTGGCAAATTAATTCATCAAAATAGCTATTCTATTCCAACTTTTTGCTATTCCATTGAGTGCCAAACACTCCCTAGTAGAAGAGTGCGAAATAGAGATTATTATTTGATTATATTAATATTATGATTATTAATTTGCCAAACGAATTTGATTATATTAGAAGAGTGCAGAATAGTGCTAATCCGGTATACCAACTTATAGGTGGAATACGGATTAGCTCTCGTCGAAATAGCGATTATTATTTGATTATATTATGATTAAGATTAAGATTTATTATTATTATATTATTATATTATATTTATGATTATAATTTATTATTATATTAATATTATGATTATTATTTATTATTATATTATCATGATATTATTATTATTAAATTATTATTATCATTATTGTTATTATATTATCGTTACATTAGTATTATTATATTATTTATTATTATTATAAATATAATTTTAATATTATATTATTATATTATGAATATAAATATAAATATTTTATTATTATATTATTATGATCAAGATTATTTATTATTATATTATTATATTATGATGATTATGATTATGATTATGATTACTTATTATTATTTTATTATATTATATTATATTATTATATGTTGATTATAGTCATGATTCATTTATTATTATATTATTATAATTATAATTAGTTTTATTATTATGATTATATTTTTATTATTATATTATTATGATTATAATTATGGTTATATTAATATGATTATGACTATAATTATTATTATCATGATTATGATTATGATTATATTGTTAAAATTATGATTACTTATTATTATTATATTATTATAATTATGATTGTAATTATAATTTTTTATTATTATATTACTATATTATGATTATGTTTATAATTTTATTATATTACTATTATAATATTATTATTTATTATGATTATTTTTTATTACCTTATTATTTTTTATTATGTTGAATTATATTATTATATGTTGATTATAGTTATGATTAATTTATTATTATATTATTATAATTATTTTTATGATTATGATTATATTTTTATTATTATATTATTATGATTATGATTATGGTTATATTATTATGATTTTGACTATAATTATTATTATCATGATTATGATTATGATTATTATATTATGATTATATTATTAAAATTATGATTACTTATTATTATTATATTATTATAATTATGATTGTAATTATAATTTTTTATTATTATATTACTATATTATGATTATGTTTATATTTTTATTATATTAATATTATAATATTATTATTTATTATGATTATTTTTATTACTTTATTATTATTTTATTATGTTTTATTATATTATTATATGTTGATTATATTTATGATTAATTTATTATTATATTATTATAATTATAATTATTTATAATTATTTTTGAGATTATGATTATATTTTTATTATTATATTATTATGATTATGATTATGATTATGACTATAATTATTATTATCATGATTATGATTATGATTATGATTATTATTATTATATTATTATAATTATGATTGTAATTATAATTTTTATTATATTACTATATTATGATTATGTTTATATTTTTATTATATTACTATTATAATATTATTATTTATTATGATTATTTTTTATTACTTTATTATTATTATTATCTTATTATTATGATTATTATTTTACTATTATTAATATTATTATCATCATCATCATTATTAGTATCATAATTATTCATATTTTAACTATTCTGAGTAACAACCGCCAAACGATATTTTTGCTATTCCGAATAATCAAGAATACCACTCTTCCAAAAAAATACTATTCTATCACTCTTTCAAAATTATCACTCTCCAAAGTTATTCCTTGATTTGCCAAACGGACTCCTAGAGAATAAATAGCAGGTTTCTTTAATAGCGCTAACAACCTCTCAATCTCTTAGTTTTATTTATGAAATTCATGTCTATTGTCAATTTTTCTTGACGTGAGTTATTTGATGAGCTACGAGCTAGTTCGTGTTGGCATGAGCTGAGTTCGAGACACTACATTAGTTTAAATATGTCATGTTAACTCGCTTGAGTTAGTTCTTTTAGTATGTGAGCTGAGCCTAAGTTGGTTACAACTCGCTCATGCCTTGCTCACTTGCAACCATATATAAAGACATACAAGTCATTTGCCAACGGTTTACGGATTAAATGAACATCAGGTTCAACCAAAATTAGGATAAATCCTAACGGGAAATTACACAACTACTAGTATTTTACCACGTGGTCCTGCTTCCCATAACGGCTCTTTTACTCCTCACCCTCTCTGTTATCGTACCACTGAGAAAACGAAAAAAAAAAAGAGGAAATTCAGATAAAAAAGAAAAACAAAATTCCGGGTCTCTTTCTACAAACCCTAGCCATGGGCAAGCTTTTATGCGACTCGAGCGCCGCCTCCGTGGAAACACTAGCTCCGGCTACTCCTCCGACTGGGTCGCCTCTCCATTGGGCGCTCCCGCCTCCGCCCCCTTCTACTGCGGGGTACGGATGGGGCGAGGTGGCTGGACTAGAGGACCAGCAAAGGCGTAAACTTGAGCGGATCTCGGATCGAGGTGTTGCTTGGAAGGTCCCTGATACAGATCCAGTATCCAGCTCAGATTCCAACAACGACAGAGAGGTGATTTATCAGGTACGGGACTCGGCTGGCATCAATTGCTTCGTGTCAATTTTGGATATGAGAATTATTAAGTTGTTCAAACTTTCTTGATTAAGGGAGCTAGACAATTTTGATTCTTGGACAGAATTAGCTCGAAGTATTACTATCCTCGAAAAATAATTTCCATTTTCGTACACATGTTTCCCCCTTTTCGAGAATGTGATCTAAAGTATCTATTCCAATATTCTGCGATTCAACTATATTAACATCCTAAAACAGAATTATTTGTCTTTTTCTAGGCTAAAATTTGTCTTCGGATCTGGGGCTAATGGCTTCATATTCGGTATTAGTAGCTAACCCAATGAAGGAATTTTTACAATATGTTACATCTAATAATAGAACAATTGTTCTTTTTATCCTCTATTTATCAAAAAAAAATTCATCATTGCTTGTCTTTGTTGCCTTCTAGATATTTCGACTGGAGCATGGTGGACCGGTAGAATCAGATGGCAACTGCCTATTTACTGCTGCAAGACGGTCAATGGGTGTAAAAATGAGTGCCAGAGAACTGAGACGGTGCACGGTACGGCGGTTCCAGGAGGAATATGAAAAGGAGGAGAACAAGGAGGGGATTGACTTGGCCATAAGGAACATGTATTCACCCGACCTCAAGTTTGGATGGGGTGTGCACGTGGTCCAGGAGGTCAAGCTCCTTGCACAAAAAGAGGACCGAGCAGGGATAGATTGTGCTATTAATGAACTTACCGAATTGGGGATCCAAAGGTAAATTTTTTTGTTTGATTTATTTATTTTTTTGTGTGGAAAATTTGGGATTTGGTATCTTTATACTAATCCAAGGATCCTTGTGGTGTAGTCATGGAGGCTGTTCTTAAGGTTATATAAGAATCTGTATTAATGGAATTCTTGTCAGAATTTTATTTGATTAGCTAGAATTAGGATAATGCAGAGTTTGGAGGATTTTTAAAATTTACAGGAAATTTCTACTCTTCTTTTAGTTTTATAGCAATTTTCTGCAAGTTGATGGAATTATGTTTTTATAGGTACAAATTTGTAAATTTGGTCTTTGTTATCATTTTTTAAATTTCTTCTGTTACTTATTCTTACATTGTTTTTCTTTATTTAGGGAAGGTGTAAAATTTATGCATATATATGGTTTATTCTTTCCTCTTGAAACATATACTTCAGTTGGTTATTTTTTCTTGGTGTGTAAGTGAAGGGTAGGTTTTCCACATATTGGTTTCCACAGCCTTCTTGATCGGACAGCTAAGCATAATTTATTTCCCATCTAAAAAATTCCCTTACAGTTCCTAGTATATTATTGATGCTTTTAGATCTAGCTATTACTTCCCTGTCCGTATTTGTTTCTTTCTTTTCTTTTCTGACTGAAAACCAATCTTAAGCTGTTCCACATGCATCTTCACTGGTGGCATATCTGACCTGAATATTCCCATTGGTTTATCAAAAAATAACATAATTTTTAGAAAAGATTTGAAGATCAGCAAATAATATGGAATTAAAAAAAATAGTTATAGGAGATGCTAAACATGACAATTTAAGGCATTTTAGGTGTTCACAGGCTACTAGTCGTATGTTGTGGGCCCGCATTTACTACTCTTGGTCTGTATCTAGCAGATTCTTCTTATTAATAGTTAAAATATGAATAATTATGATTATAGTCATAATCATAATAATATAACCATAATCATAATCATAATCATAATAATATAATAATCAAAATATAATCATAATCATAAAAATAATTATAATAATAATAATAATAGTAAAATAATAATCATAATAGTAAGATAATAATAATAATAAAGTAATAAAAAATAATCATAATAAATAATAATATTATAATAGTAATATAATAAAAATATAAACATAATCATAATATAGTAATATAATAATAAAAAAATATAATTACAATCATAATTATAATAATATAATAATAATAAGTAATCATAATTTTAATAATATAATCATAATATAATAATCATAATCATAATCATGATAATAATAATTATAGTCATAATCATAATAATATAACCATAATCATAATCATAATCATAATAATATAATAATCAAAATATAATCATAATCATAAAAATAATTATAAATAATTATAATTATAATAATATAATAATAAATTAATCATAAATATAATCAACATATAATAATATAATACAACATAATAAAATAGTAATAAAGTAATAAAAAATAATCATAATAAATAATAATATTATAATAGTAATTTAATAAAAATATAAACATAATCATAATATAGTAATATAATAATAAAAAATTATAATTACAATCATAATTATAATAATATAATAATAAGTAATCATAATTTTAAAAATATAATTATAATATAATAATCATAATCATAATCATGATACTAATAATTATAGTCATAATCATAATAATATAACCATAATCATAATCATAATAATATAATAATAAAAATATAATCATAATCATAAAAATAATTATAAATAATTATAATTATAATAATATAATAATAAATTAATCATCACTATAATCAACATATAATAATATAATACATAATAAAATAATAATAAGTAATAATAATCACAATCATAATATAATAATATAATAATATAATAATAAATAATCTTGATCATAATAATATAATAATAAAATAATTATATTTATATTCATAATATAATAATATAATATTAATAATATAATATTAAAATTATATTTATAATAATAATAAATAATATAATAATACTAATGGTAACGATAATATAATAACAATAATGATAATAATAATTTAATAATAATAATATAATGATAATAATAATAATAAATAATAATCATAATATTAATATAATAATAAATTATAATCATAAATATAATATAATAATATAATAATACTAAATCTTAATCATAATCATAATATAATAATATAATACATCATAATCAAATAATAATCGCTATTCCGACGAGAGCTAATCCGGTATTCCACCTATAAGTTGGTATACCGGATTAGCACTATTCTGCACTCTTCTACTTAGTCTAAAATTCGTTTGGCAAATTAATTCGTCGGAATAGCTATTCTATTCCAACTTTTTGCTATTCCATTGATTGCCAAACACTCCCATTGTGGTTAGCAAAATCTTTAATCTTTTGACCTTGTAGTTTATCTACTGTTTAACCACAGAAAAGAGTAATTGGAGCATTTCTTATACTTTATGGTGTCACAATATTTACTCTAGAAATAATTTATAGGGAGATCGCAGCCGAGACAATTTACAAGGAGAGATGCATGGCAGTCAATGATGGGTCAGGGTGGGCCAGGTACATGTCAATATCAGGCTCTGAAGAAGATGAGCACGACATTATCACCTTGCAGTACACTGAAGAGGGTTTGTTGAGCATAGACGAGAATAGAGATGGCCGTGCTGCGGCTTTTGGTGATGATATCGCATTAGAGTGCCTTGCAACTGAGTTTAAGCGTGACGTATATGTGGTATGTCCTATTTTTTTTTTCACTTATTCCTGTTTTTCTTGCTTTTTGTGCAACCTAGCTTTTCCTACTTATTGGTTAGACTATCTTTTCACTGATTGGAATAGATTGTTCATTTAGATGAAAAAGTACACAATTTCAAAATAGGAATTGAGATAACAACAGTTGAATTAGGTTTTTGAATCGAATGCTATTCATGTTTGTTCTAACCAAACAGGAATTGCTTCGAATTGCTTCTCTCTTGTAGCAAAATGTTTAACAGACTTGGTTAAATTTTTATTTGCCAGCCGTATGATGGATGTATGGCTGTTTGTTGCATCTATTATGAAACGTAAAGTATGCCTACAGCTGTTTAAACAAGGAGAAAAGTTGTAAATGTTTTCTCTTATTAACAAGCAACTGTAAAAGTTGTAAATGTTTTCTCTTATTAATGCTTAACTGTATGTGGTTCCAGGTTCAAGCTCATGGGTCTGATGCAATGGTGGATGAAGATAACTGTGTTTTCTTCCTTCCACACAGCCCAAGAGGCCCAATTTGTGGGTCCCCCATCTTTTTGTTTATGAAAGGCACAGGTAAAATATGCTGTCTGAACCATTAGTCCTGTTTTGTGCTCCACAAATTATAGTTAACGGGAAGGGAAGGTGTGAAGGGGTGAGAAGGGGGACTACCCTCCAAATTTGGGTTTAACAATTGGAAATTTTCTCCTCTTTTATTTTTTTCGGATCTTCTTATCCCCTCCAAAATTGAGTTTGTGGAGCAAGTAACTAAGGTTGGGCAGTCACGCTTCCCTAACCTTATCTACCTCTTTCTGGACCACGTCCCAAGGGCCTAAAATAGTTTCACAATCAAATTCTTCTGTGGATTCTTACTGGTTACTAAAGCTGGTGTTTATTTTGATTGTAGGCTGGTGCGGTGCAGGAGCTGATCACTATGAGCCACTTATAACAAGTGTTATACCAAATGTATCCCATGACAAGGCAGCGATTGTACTTTGAGCACCCAATCCCCGATCTCCGAATTTAATTAATTCAATTAGCAGTGTCTATTCTTTTTGTTTTATTCATGTTTGGTGGCAATTTGGTAGAGAGAAGAGAGTTTGTAGCAAGTAGTGTTTTTTCCCCCATTTTTCCCCGACAAGAAGTTCAGAGATAGAAAGAGAGATGTTTGACTCTAACTTGGAAGCGGATCTACCTAATGCAGCACACAGTATGTGTGCATCTTTCTTAAGGTAAGATGAGAGTTGTGGGTGTGTTTATGCCCATATTATTCCCTCTTGGGTGTTTATGTCCATTTTGGGGTCAATGCAGAATAAAAGTAGAAGCTAAGTTTTTTTGTGGCTGAAGAGGAGCGGATATTGTTCCCTCTTTGGTTAATGATAAGGCTATTTTTGGTATTTTAGTTGAGGTTAGATATTATGTACTGGAGAAATCTGTCGTGATGCATCTAGTTTCAATTAGAAAATTCTAAAGCATGCATTTTTTGATCCAATTCATTCATTTAGATGGCTTGATGGAATCGATACAATTTTGAGAGGTACCTGTAACAGGTTATCTAATCTTCATATTATGTTGGTGCAACTGCAAATATTCTCTACATAATAGATCAACATGCTTTTGCTGATAAACCTACCAACGCCTATGCCGTGGCCATATTACAGATTCTTGTTACCATGTGCCACGAACACATGTAAAAACCAAAGAGCATTAGAATGTCAGAAATTATGTTTTCATTTCAGCCATTATTTCTTAACGCATCTTCTATTGATAAAAATAACATATTTCTCGAATTTAAGGTTGTTTTTTTTTCAGAAATTCACATTTAATGTAACATATATCATTGAACAATTAAAAAGTTGCAAAGAAAGAAAAAATGACAAGATTTAGACCCAGTTAATTAAGCTGTTTAAAATGTGAACGTTGCAAACACTATAGTTTAATAATTAACTGTATTGGAATTATCCAGGATATCTTCTTCAGTACTTGCCAAATTTTGGAACTGCTTTCTGCTTGTCAAATTTTACTCGTACTTTGATGTAAAGGAAAAAAAGACGGTCAACAATAATTATTTTCATGCAATTAATCTCTTGAGATTAGAGATTGAGGCCAAATAAGAAGGAATCAACTCAAATAAGAATTAAAAATACATTACAAAATTATTCAGAGAGGTTATTTTGTGGTATAAAGAACAATTAGAACATAAAATATATATAAGTTATGTATGAAATTTTGAATTGAAAGAGGGAGCCATGACTTAATTTCTCATACAGAAGCTCCGCCTCTCCGTGAGATCTAATAAAAACTTACACAGTTCATCAAGAATTTTATTATTTTTGTTGTTCTCCAAGTAAATCAGCCCTCCAACTTCAAATTTTTATCCCTAACTAGGTTTTTTTCATCAATTTAACAGATAATCAATAAAAGAGCAAGAAAAGAAAACACCAATGGAAGCACATTGTCAGAATTCAGAGCCAATATCAGATTCAAATCCAATCACCCAGAAACAAAAACAAAATGCCAGAAACACATCAAATCCAATATCACAACATTCCACATCAATTTTGAGATCTATCTATGTATCAGCTCCCATAAATAAAAACAAACTGCCAGAAACACTCCGGTTTCTACTTGTATAAAAGAAAAGCAAAACGATCGAAACACTTCATGTCAAAACAGAGAAAATAATATGCTTAACTGGTAACTCGCTCAGCAAACACCAAACATTTGTCAATGGTCAGAAATCTCGTGTGGAAATTCAATGTGCATCGCATCAAATAAAACATCTGATGCTACAACTGACATTTTAAATTTCATCATTCCAATTGTGATTGTCAATCCCCTTTTCAAAAAGGCTCAATTGCTGAATGAAAAACGAAACCCTTCAAACTAAAAACTTTAAGAAATAAAATAACAAATAAAAATAAAACTCCAAATAGCAATCACTCGCCTGATACGAATGTAACGAAACAAAGTTTGGGACTCTGAGGTGGATTTAGGATGTGGCGCCGCAAGCTTCTGTCCTAAATGAAATGTAATTCTTCATTCTGAGAAACCCTAGCGAGATCTTATAGCAGCGCACTTAATAATTCCTTATATTTGGGCTCTACTAGTTTTATTTGAGCTGAAAATTGCAAAGTTGAAAGGGGACCAAAATTTAGGCCTTATTTTGTTGAGAAAATAATTTAGGCCTTACTGTGTCCTGGCTGCTATGTTGAAAACTTCATTCAGAAATCTTGAATTGCTTTCTGCTTGTCAATTTGGTATATAAGAAAAAAAAATGGAACATCTTCTGGAAAGAAAAGAACTCATGGAACCGAAGATATAACAAACCTCAGAATGAATCTTTAGTCAAAACAACTAAGCATTTCATTATACCAATAACAATTTCTTCAACTTTCAAGTCAAATTGGAATAACGCTGTCCTCTTTAAATTGTGATAAGAGTCTTTATTATTCCTCTTCCCCTTAATTGTTAATTTTCTCTGTATCATATCAGTTATAAATAATTTTTTTTTGGGTAAGGCCTACAACTAGTATTTGGATGGATGTCAGTGTCACTGGTTCTAATTTTTAATTTTTGGATATTTTTAATTGCTTTTCCATTGGCATTTATTCTGAGTTTCCACAAAATCAAATCCCGCAGAATGTATCGGATGGATTAGGCTCCGGTCCCATCGAAATTTATTTCCTTATTTTGTCTTACTTTTTGCATTTGAATTCGATAGATGACTACGCCTCAACTTGATATCAGTGTGTCACAAATATATATATACGATGCATATATCAGAATACCGCACTTCAAAAGAAAATTTTTAGCCTGTAAAAGTTAAGCAGTTGATGAGCAAACTGATGAAAATGGAAGATATATAATAGATGTATCGTGCAATTCATCTGAGAGTCATTATATATCGTTCATCAAATTCAACCGTCATATTCAAGCATGAATGCAACAATAATCAATTAGCCATCGTGTTAATTGTCCTTGGCCGAAATTGTAATCCTCTTATTAGTTTGCTGAACTAAAATAATTATTGGAAGGAAGAAATCATAAGAATTATTGGAAAGAAGAATTCATGAAAAAAATTCTGATTATATCTGTGTAATTGCCTCAACTATGTTATGCATTGATTGTTATTGTCTTCGGGAGCAATCCGCCAAATCTTGATCGTACCATCATATCCATTACTATAAAGAATCAACCGGCGAGGACCATCAGCATTCTCTTCCCAATCCTCTATTACTGCAAGACAATACACTGAACCTTGGTGCGGTGTCAGCACTATCAACGGTTTGCTGTTGTATTGTTCGGTACTCCACGCACAGATCAAACCATCTAATGAACCTGAGAACACCAGTGACGAATCCAACAAACAAGTAACACAAGTGACTGCTTTCTTATGATAAGAGAATGTCATAGGATATTTCCAAGCCGTTCTTTCTCGCCAAACCCTCAATGTACCATCCTCCAAACCGACAAATAATTGACCGCTACCGTCTTTCATTGTTATATAAACGAGTGCATGTACCATAGTCTCTTCGGACAACAATGCGCATACAAAATGGTGCACTGGATAATCTTTTCTTTTACCCTCTACTCTTTTTAACATTCTTATTGAACCATCATTCGAACCAGAAAACATCCAACTGCCAGATCCTGTTGTTATTGTGTTAACTTTTTGTTTGTGCCCTTTTATGGATTCAAGCAACCACCAATCTCTCAAGCGCCACACTTTCACGGTGTGGTCCCATGAACCAGAGTAGAGGAATCTCTTGTCCTCACTCAAACACAGACAAGATATTGCAGCGTTATTCCTATACGAGCTCCTTGATTTGTGATTGAGACGACAGAACATATTGACTATTCAGTCTATTTTTCGGGGTAGACTCACAACTTTGGTGTAGGAAGGACGACTTTTGTCATATATCTGCCATATCTTGATAGTACCGTCATGGTGGGATGAGATTACTTGGTCTTGAGGTCCAACAACAATGTCACTAATGGGACTGCTCTTGATAATAATATAGGTGACAACTCTTCCTTTGCTCCATACGCACACAATGTCATCACAACTGCATCCAGTGTGGAGAAATCCCATTAGTGACACCTGTAATTATATAATTATACTGCAAGTATTAATTTTAGGAATGTAGAATAGCAAACTATGCTGCAGTTTCTTTTTGAATTTCAGTTGCGGGTCAGGGTTCCAGATTAATTTTATATTTTCTTCCTTTTGTTTGCTCACTAATTCAATCTATCCTCCAAATTCCGGTACACAACCTGAAACAAAACTTGTCATAAACACTCACAGAATAATAGCATTGCAACAATTGCTTCAACTAAACACTGCTGGTAATTAACAAGCTCATATTTTGAATTAAATAAATTAAACTGTGTCAGAATCTACATCTGTACTTACAGTCAGCAACAACATTTCAAATTCATTTGCAAAATTTATCAAGAGAATCAATCTCAGGAGATCTTCCGCACCAAATAAACTACATTAATTAAAATCGAACAAAAGAAAAAATAACCACAAAAACCTTGCTGGCAATACCCTTATTTTTTTATTTACTAATCAATCATTTACCCCTTCACTATTTTCTTTTCCTAACTTGGACAAAATCAATAAAGGAACGAAAAAACACAAACTAACTGGAAGCACGCCAATCAAATATCAAAATACAGTAAAAAACAGATTGCTAATCCTCAAATCAGATACTTCTTTCTTTATGCTATTTGATTCCACTCGATGTGGGTTCTCCGGCAGCAGCGGTCTGTGGTTGATCATACACATGCCAAATCCTGAGCATCATATCAAGAGAACCACTATATAAAATCCACTGGCTGGGTCCATTGGCATTCACTTCCCAGTCATTCTGGGCTGCTATGCAGGTAACCACATCCAAATGGCCTCGCAGGACCATTGCAAGCATGTGATCTACATCTTCATTCTCCCTCCTCCACACAAATTTTCTTATCAGTTGACCCTGAAAAAACAAAGGGACCTGAACAAGCCAGATAAGTGACTGCACCTTCATGGGAACTCATGACCTCAGGCTCATGCTTATCAGCCTCAAGTTCATCAACAGACAGAATCTTCCAGCACCTCTGATGAACCTGCATACAACCAACCGTAACAGAATTGACTGTGCAAAACACAACTGCATTCACAGACTGTGTTACCATTTCATTTTGAATATGAAAAGTCCTAGTTAAGAAATGTCTTACTTTTTCTTCTCTATATTTGCTGTATACCTCTCTTCCACATTTTTACGGACGCCATCGCTTGAGCCAGAAAAAACCACCCCAAGCCCCACAACCAATGTATTTATTGCACATCCATGACCTCGGATGGTGTCAACCGGGTTAAAGGAGAATCCCTGTGTGCGCCATATATTCAGAGTGCAGTCCACTGATCCTGAGTAGATGAAATTGAAATAGTCACTTAAGCACAGACAAGCTATCGCATTGTCATGTGGCTCTCTTCCAAATGGAACCATGTTCTTCAATGAGTCACACAGTTTTTGTAAAATACAGGCTGGAGTAAACACCGCATCTCTTGGACTAATATTCCGAACAATAATTTCACCCTTGTTGTGAGCTAAAAAAGCACAGGTAGAAGCCAATAAATGCTTTAAAGCAATAGCGTAGACAGGCCTGCTAGAGGACTGAAAATGCAAAAAATGCTGTCGTTTATGCCACGAGAGTACTATCCAGTTATCAGATCCAATGAAGAGAAAATCATCAAAATCAACAGCCATTGAACCAATAATACCCGTTGTGATCGTGTCTATGAGAACAAAATCTTGTTGTAACGGGACTTGAATGGCGCCCGCATCTCCAGCAGAACTATAATGGCGCCCGCACAGATCTTAGTATGTTCTTCTCTGGTATTTGAGATTGCTGCACTGGTATTTGTATCGATATTGGTATTGGTACCAGTTATGCAAGCGGAATCAGATATGGATATACCAATCTGGGTTTGTTCTTGACCGCTATTTGTATCAATGCCAGCACCAGAAGTTGTGATGGTCTGGTTCTGTTCTTGACTGGGCAAGCTCGAAGCATCAGTACCTTTGATTGAACCTTTGTTATGCTCAAATTGACGCTGATAAAATGAAAAATATCAAAAGAAAAATCATCTCAATATCATTTAGTAAATATATTCTATTATTAACATAATTAACGTCAATCAATAAAAAAAAAATGATTATTCCAGTATATCAAATATGGATTCCAATAATTTTTTGCTATCTATCAAAAATTGTTTCTTGATTTTTTTTTTTTTTTTTTTCAGAGGAAACATTTCTATTTTTATATAGAAAAATATATACATATAAAAGTTCATTCTCACTATTCTCAAATTTGAGACTTATCTGCAGTCCCGAAGAATTCTTTGTGAGCTTACAAAATAAATATTGAAATGTCATTGAGGTGATAATGCATCTCATTGTGTAATGTATGGATAAATGCAGTACGAGATGCATAATCAAAGGATGAGTGCAATCTAGACATCGGTCTTTTAAATGTTTGTGTCATCATAAAGCTAATGGTTTATGGGATATATTTAAAACAAAATCTGATTATTTGATAATTGGTACGTGGACTTTTACTTGAAACTTCTACTGTTAAATGCTTCATGTAACTTACATTACATGGTTGTACCCCTTTAATCTTTATGCTTGGCAATGAGTGTAAAATTTTGGTTAGTAAAATGTCTATGGTCCATCTGGTGTCCATTCACCTATCCACTCTTTTATTTGTTAATTAGTAATTACAGTAAACTATTTATTAAGTGTAAATACATAGGGTTCGTTTGATACTCCATAGAATATATAAAAAAAATATAAATAACATTACTATCCCGACAAATTAATTTGTCCAATAAATTTTAGATTAAGTAAAAGAGTGTGAAAGAATGTTAATTCGGTATAACAATCTAATAGGTAGTATATTTGATTAGTTCTCGTCGGAATAGCGATTATTATTTGATTATGTTGTATTACGTTATTATATTATGATTGTGATTATGATTATAATAATATTATTATTATTATTATTATTATTATTATTATTATTATTATATTTTAGTATTATTAGTAATATTATTATGATTATGAATATTATTATTATGCTTATGATTATTATATATTATAATATTATATACTATGATTATTATTTATTATTATTATATATATTATCATATTATCATTGTTAGTATTATTATATTATATTATGATTATGATTATATTATGATTATTACTGTTATTTTATTATTATTTGATTATATTATATTATATGATAATATTATTATGATTATAATTATAATTATAATATATAATTATATGATTATATTATTATATTATACTATTATATTATGATTATAATTAGATGATTAGGTATGCGTTCGGCGAGATAGAGGCATAAAAATAACGAGAACGAGGTGGTGGAAGCTCAAAGAGAACGTTTCTCATGTGTTTAAGAATAAAGTTATTGCAGAAGGATCATGGAACGAAGGTGAGGATGCGGATAATATGTGGAAGAAGATGACGACTCACATTCGGAAGATGGCTATAGAGGTGTTTGGAGTAACTAGAGGAAATAAACGTGAACATAAAAATACTTGGTGGTGGAATGATAAAGTACAAAAGGCTATCAATGAGAAGAAAAAATGTTACAAACGTTTACATCACAACAAGAGTGATGAAAACATATAGAAGTACAAAGAAACTAGAAGAAACGCAAAGAAAACTATGAGGGAAGCAAGGGGTCAGGCATACCCGGAGTTGTATCGGAAATTAGATACGAAAGAGGCGAAAATGATGTTTACAAGATGGCTAAACTTCGAGAAAGGAAGACAAGAGACTTTCACCAAATTAAATGTATTAAGGATGAGGCTGATAGATTTTTGGTGAAAGATGAAGAGATTAAGAATAGATGGAGAGCATACTTCGATAAGCTATTCAACGACGAGAGTGAGAAAACCGCGATCGAGTTGGACGACTCAATTGACACCAATAGGCGATTTGTTCGAAGAATTCAAGAGTCTGAGGTGAAAAAAGCTTTAAAAAAGATGAAAACATGTAAGGCGTTAGGACCAGATGACATCCCGATTGAAGTATGGAGATGTCTTGGAGATATAGCAATAATGTGGCTCACTAAACTATTTAATACAATTTTTCGGTCCAATAAGATACCTGATGAGTGGAGAAGAAGTATATTAGTACCAATCTTCAAGAATAAAGGAGATATTCAAAGTTTTACTAATTACAGAGGAATTAAGCTCATAAGTCATACCATGAAGCTTTGTGAGAGAGTGATCGAGCACCGTTTAAGAAAACTGACAACTGTCTCTAAAATCAGTTTGGTTTTATTCCTGAAAGGTCCACTATGGAGGTGATTTTCTTGATAAGACAACTTATGAAGAGAAATCGAGAACAGAAGAAAGACCTACATATGATATTTATTGATTTAGAGAAAGCGTATGATAAAATTTCGAGAAATATCATATGGTGGTCGCTCAAAAGGAAACTAGTCCCAACAAAGTACGTTACCCTTATTAAGGATATGTACACAAATGTTGTGACTTGTGTCAGAGCATGTGACTGCGAGTCAGATATATTTTCTATTAAGATAGGATTACATCAAGGGTCAGCATTGAGTTCATATATTTTCACCTTAGTGATGGATGAGATCACAAATGACACACAAGAAGATATTCCTTGGTGTATGCTTTTTGCTGATGATGTGGTGCTGATTGACGAGAGCAGAATTGGAGTCAATCAGAAACTAGAGTTGTCAGTTCAGCGGGGAAAACTTAGATGACGGGGATGTTAGTTTAGATGGACGAGTAGTACCCATGAATGATACATTTCGGTATTTGGGATCGATGTTGCAGAGTGAATGAGAGATCGATGAAGATGTTAGTCATATAATAAGAGCTGGATGAGTAAAATGGAGATAAGCATCTGGTGTTCTTTGTGACAAGAAGGTCCCAAACAAACTAAAAGACAAGTTCTATAGGACGATGATTAGACCCGCGATGTTGTATGACGCAGAATGTTGGGCTACAAAAGGACAACACATCCAGAAGATGAGTGTAACTGAAATGCGGATGTTGCGTTCTATATGTGGCCACACAAGGAAAGATCGAATCAGAAATGATGATATTAGGGACAAACTTGGGGTAGCATAAATTCAAGAGAAGTTAGTCCAACATCGTTTGCGATGGTTTGGTCATATCCAACGAAGGCCTCCTGAAGCATCAGTACGCGGCAGTATTTTAAGTCGTCCTGAAAATACAAGAAGTGGAAGAGGTCGATCGAGACTGACATGGGAGGAAACAATAAAAAGAGATTTGAAGGAATGAAATATACCCAAAGAGCTTGCTTTGGATAGGAGTGCGTAGAAGATAGCGATTCATGTACCTGAACCATGATTTAGGAGTTAGAGTCTAATAATAGAGTTATAGACTTCATATTCTTAGATTTTTTAGGATTTTATGATTTAGAATTTAGAAATAGATTTCAGAAATAGGGGTTTAGATAGGATTTTAGGATTTAGAATTTAGAATTAGGTTTTAAAATAGGATTTTAGGATTTAGAAATAGATTTTATAATAGAGGTTTATTGTATTATTATTATTATTATTATTATTGTTACTATTATTAGCATATTATCATTATCATTTTATTATATATATTATTATTATTATTTTATTTTATTTATTTTCTTTTTATTCCATAATATTATTATTATTATGATATTTATGATTTTAATCTATAATTTTTTATTATTATACTTTATTTGGGATATTATGATTATAATTATATTATTTATATTATTATAATTATAACTATGATTATTATTATTATCATGATTATAATTATGATTATGATTTTATTATTATTATATCATGATTGTATTATTGTTATTATTATTATTTTACTGTTATTATTATTATCATCATCATTGTTAGTATTATAATTATCCAATGTTTTAACTATTCTGATTAACAACTATCAAATAATATTTTTATTCTTCCGAATAATAAAAAATATCACTCTTCTATCACTTTTTCAAAATGACATTATTCTATCATTCTTCCAAAATTATCACTCTTCCAAAATTATTCATTGATTTGTCAAACAAACCCATAATTTCTTATTGATACATTTTAATATATTATATTTAAAATATATATAATATATTTTTAATAAGTAAGACTCCTACTAATTACAGCATATATTAATTTTCATAAACTTCTTCAAAATTTGAAACAACGCCACTTTATTATAACGTTAAGTTATTATAAAGTTAAAGATTTAAAGTAACTTTTACTTAAAATACTTTTTAACTTTAATTGTTAATAATTGCGCTTTTTGTTTTAATAATACATGGCGCTCTGAACCCAAAACTAAAAATTTACTCTCCTCTCCTTGTTCAACCCCAAATCCCCCTGGAAACACTCGTCTCGGTCTCGCCGAGGCCGGCGGCCAACACAAACTCGAAAAAAATGTAACCCTCGCTAAAACAGCTCAGAAGAAGGTCCCGAAGTTAGGGCACCTCGCTCCTCACAAGGCTGAAAGGAAGGCGTGAGATAAGCAGAAAAGGCGGAGCTCAGGAAGCAGCGCCCCGATGACTGGATGAGAGGCTCGATTCGCTCTTGCCTGAGGAGAAGTCACAGATGATTGAATCGAAGCGCACTTAGCATCAGCTAGAGAAGATAATTGCATCTGGCAAGCTTGTGAAACATAAGAAGTGATACAAATCGGTAAGTGGGGCACCAAAACCTGCATCTGTCAGACCCACTAAGCGATGGGCCGAGTCAAACATCAAACCAAAGGGAAAGATTACAAAATCTGTCAAGCTTGGTTTCTCCATCGAAAGCTAATGCAGAGTGCCTGGGACCATCACTGGCGTTGCTGGTTTCTTTTGCTGGCATAATGGCGGATTATAAGAGGCCCTGTCATGATAATATTTCAAGGTTTATCAGGAGATGCTTGTTTAAATTGGGTGGTTGAGGACAACAAGAAGCCGTTATGAGTGTTGAATGTGTAGAGAGATTGCTGAAGATGAGATAATTTTGGAAAAAAAGAAGTAGGAGGTGCAGGAGTAATATTTAGGCCATGTATCAGTTAATAGATGCCAAATGCTAGAAACATCAGCTTTGATTCATGCAACTTAATGAAGTTAGTTTTGTGGTCTACAAAAGTTTAGCTTAGTTTTGACTGTTTGTGTGTTTTAGCTTCCATGAGTTGCATCAGTGTGACCAGTAGAAAAGGATAAAAAGAAGGCAAGGCTATTTGAGAAAGTTTTATCAATGATAGTCAAAGCTCTGGTTGTTATTACCTTGTCCATAACAAAGAAGTTCAATTAAATTAGTGGTTCTTTTAAGATGGTGTAAATTGTTGTGAGAAAAGAGCATTATACATGTTCACCACTTGTTCGATTAATTTCTACTGAGAAGTGCAAACTAGTTTCCATGGAGGAGATTAGGTTGATGGCAGGTAATTGTGCAGTTGTTGAGGATGTTCTAACCTAAGTGGCACATGTTGAAGCCCCTCTATGGACACACATGTGAGGTGAGACCAATTGACATGAAGAAGCTCCTCTGTGGACCCACAGGTGAGATGACGACCAGTAACAATGAAAAAGCTCCTCTATGAACAAGTAGTTGACAAGCAGTGAAGGACCAAGCTTAACTGGCCTGATTGCGATGAGAGTATCAAGTATGTTGTATGGCAGAAGATGTTTTAGTCATAACTGAATGCTGAACTGATCAATCAAGCAGCAAAGTGAAGCACACAACCCAGCTTGAGAGAATTGAAATGACCAACCAAGCAGATGCAGGGATACATGCTAGCTTGAGAAAGAACAAAGAAGACCAACCAAGCAGAGAGTGTGAAGACACTAGCTAGTTTGAGAAAGAGCCAGCAAAGTAGTAAAAGTGAAATTATTAAGAAATGCTGATTCGTTGAATGTGTACAACAGTTGTCCAAAGATTCAACTAGTGAGAAGCTTGTTTGACGGTAACTTGTGATTGCACCCACACATTTTTGAAGGTTGAGTTTGATGCTTGAGGGGGGGGGGGTGTTGAAGCCTTCATAGGAAGAACTTAATTCTGCACACTGGTGACTAAAAGTTTCATGAGTTCTCTCCAAGTGAGACATGATAAGCATCCGTGCTTCAAACTTCAGGGGTGTGTTGGGAAAATAATAAATTATAGTATTGTGTTATATAGCATCTTAACGAGGGTGCTAATGCATAAGTGTAATTGTGATAGTTTGTGAGCTCTTTTTGATAAAGCTGTATTAAGACTTCCGTGAATCCTGTAACTCAGAACGCTGCAACTCAGATTCCAAGAGATGAAATTTCACGCATCTTCTTCTTCCCCCCTCTTCCTCTTTTACTGCACTGAAGATTTTGCTTAATCACAAACGGTAAAATCTGACAATACTGTATTCTTTTATAGCACCTATATGTTGTCACCTGCTTGGTATCGATGTCTTTCTTAATCGATTGGTTGTAAAATTGCTATGAAAGAATCTCTTTACAAGCCACCCCGTGCATTGTATGGGTCCAACTGCTAGTTGGTATTAAAGTGCAATCACGTCTTATAGCAACACAATTAGCTATAAATTATTACTGTAAAATTAATCATTAATTATGAACTCAGAAACCTCAGATTTTATAGCTCACAGTAGAAGTTGCAAAAATTGCTAAAAGTGAAAGATCCCAAATATTATGGACCCTTTCGGATGAGAAAATTGCACTCTTTTGGTTGAAGAATTTTTGGGTCCACAAATAAATATGTAAAATGTCCCACTGTCTCCTGGATACTCTTTAATCTATACTCAGAATCAGGGAATTGATTTTTACATGTAATATTTTTTTAATCTTGTATTCTGAAGAGAGATGATAAATAGTATTTGTTCTTCAACATAGAATACTTTTCACACTGGGCAACTAATTTTAAATTGGAACATAATATAGCAATGAGAATGAAAAGGGTTCCAGATACCGGATCCTGTTATGGGACTAAAACTGATCGAGATATTTAACGGCAATTGCTATCAAATGACAGTTCTAAATCATGCCACTCATGCAGTTATTTTGACCATATTTTTATAGTACAAGTCAAATCCAAACCTCTTCAAGCATCAAGGAAACCTTTCTTGCCCCATAAAACCAAATTTATATTGAAAATCATATATTGTGCTTGTGTGTTTTTGCAACAGTATTTAGCATCTGGATTTGTTAACTTCGGAATATCTTAATTAAATCGGGTACAGGTCAAGGTTCCAGGTTAAGTGATATTTTTCATCTTTTTTTTTGCTCACTACTTTTATCTATCCTCCTAATTCTGGTACACAGCCTGCATAAAAAGTTGTCACAAATGCTTTCACATAATAGTAGCATTGTAACAATTATTTCAACTACACCCTGCAGGAAACAAGCTAATATGAAAATTACAAACGATGTGTCAGAATCCACATCTGTACTTACAATCAACAAGTTTCCTAATTCATTGCAAAATTTATCCAGAGAACCAACCTCAGCAGATCTGACACACCAAACAAAACAGAAGAAAAATTAACCACAAAATCCTTTCTAACAAGACCCTTATTTTTCTATATGTTCTCCAAATCATTTACCTTTTGTGGCTTTGTCTATGTTCTTTTCCTAATTTGGACAAAAAAAACCAATAAAAGAAAGAAAAAACACAAACTTCGAAATACGGTCAAAAAAAGATTGCTAATAATTCTCCAATCAAACACTCCTTTCTTTATGTAATTTAACCTCCATCTGGCTTGGGCTCAAGGCAAATTCCTTGATCTGGCAGCAGTGGTGATCAGTAGTGGTTCATACACACGCCAGACCATGAGCGTCCTATCAAGAGAGCCACTGTATAGAATCCACTGGCAGTATCCATTGGTACCCACTTCCCAGTCATTCTGGGCAGCAATGCAGGTAACCACATCCAAATGGCCTCTTAACACTATTGCAATTGTGTGACTCGTGTCTTCAATTTCACTCCTCCACACACAAATAGTCTTATCTGCCGACCCCGAAAAAACAAGGGGAGCTGGAACAACAAAGGAATCTGAACACAAAGCCAGACAGGTGACCTCACCTTTGTGGTAACTCATGACCTCAGGTTCATGAACATCAGGCCCGGATTCATTTAGAGACAAATTCCTCCAGCACCTCACCTTGCCATCTGAACAACCAGCATACAACCAGCCGGCGACAACACCAAGTCTTCGAAACACAAGTGCATTTATGGCTGCAGGTAACCTTGTGTCATGGATAGCAAACATCCAAATTAACCGGTGTCTCACTTTATCTAAGTTTGTGCCGTGTTTCTCTCTCTTCCACATGTTTATGACGCCATCGCTCGAGCCAGAAAAAACCAAATCAGGTCCTACTGCCAATGTTTTTATTGCACCTCTATGGGTACCGCGGATGGTTTCAACAGGGTTAAATGAAAAATCCAGGGTTCTCCATACAGTCAAAATGCAATCCGCTGATCCAGAGTAGATGAAACGGTGGTCATCACTTAAGCACAGACAAGATATCACATTCTCACGCGGACCTCTCCAAGGGAAAAGCAAGTTCTGTAAGCGGTTACATGGTTTTTGTAGAGTCCAGGCTGGCCTAAAAGCATCATCTATTGGGGTTATAGTCCTAACACTAATTACACCCTTGTTCTGAGCTAAGAATGCACATGCATAAGTGTCAGGGTTTTGTACATACTGTAAAACAATACCATAGACAGGACTGGACAACTCAAAATGTGAAAATTGTCGTCCCCTGTGCCACTCGCGTACTATCTGGTTATCATATCCAGTTAAGAGAGTATCATTCAAACCAAGAGCCATTGAACGAATGATCTCTGTTCCTTGTGGGATCATGTCTATGAGAGCAAAAACTGTCTGTTCTTCCACGAACTCAATCTGTTCTTCCACGATCTCATTCTCTTCTTCCACGATCTCAGTCTGTTCTTCTATTGTATTTGAGCTCATTGCATTAGTTTTTGCATCTGTATTGGTGTTTATATCAATATTGGCAGTGGCACCAGACGTGGCTGTACGGATCTGGGTCTGTTCTTGACTTGTACTGGAGTTCAGCACATCATTGTTGGTATCAATATCAGCACCAGATGTTGTTGTAATGGTCTGGTTCTGTTCTTGGCCAGTCGAGCTCAAAGCATTGGTATCGGAAATGGCACCAGATGTGGATGTAGGGATCTGGGTCTGTTCTTGACTTGTACTGGAGTTCAGCGCATCATTGTTGGTATCAATATCAGCACCAGATGTTGTTGTGATGGTCTGGTTCTGTTCTTGGCCAGTCGAGCTCAAAGCATTGGTATCGGCAATGGCACCAGATGTGGATGTAGGGATCTGGGTCTGTTCTTGACTTGTACTGGAGTTCAGCACATCATTATCAGTATTAATACCAGCATCAAATGTAGTTGTGCTAGTCTGGTTCTTTTCTTGACCAGTCAAGCTCGAAGCATCAGTAATGGTACTAGTACCGGCATCAGAGGTGGACATGTTGTTCAGGGTCTCTTGTTCAGTGGTAATTTTGCTTTCAGCGCTGGCATAGGTAGTAGCGCTGCTAGTGTCACTTTTAGGACTGCTGGAGCCGCTCGAGTCGGTCTTGGATAGTTCAGAACTGTCTTCTTCTTCGCTCGGTGGCAACGCTTCTACTACCTCCTCGCCTTTAGCAGATTTCTCCATTGCTTTGATTTCAGATTCTTGGTTGGTTTGTGCTTATTTGAGAAGTGTGGTACTGTTAATGGATTGGCAGGGGAAGGGAGTGGAGAGAGAAAGAGAGAAAGAGAGAAAGAGAGAGAGCGCGGGATTTAATAAAGAGGTAGCCTTGTGCGGATTTGAGAATTGTGCTTATCTCTGTTCTTTGCTTCTTTGTTTTTCTTGAATAATATGGAAAGAAACGAGTAGAGTTCATCACAGGAAACAGCTCCAGAAAGTCAGTGACAAGTGAGCCCCAATTAGCATCTGTGGTTCATGATCCTCTCGGTGGGACCTGTTATTCAGTGATTTTGTTGCAAAATCTAAAATCTGTTAGGCTGTTTGGTGGATGAGTTAGATTCTAAATTTGTTTAATATAATAGTAAATAAATAGAAAAACGAATCGAATATTAAATGTATACCAACAAGGAACCCTTCCTCTATGTGAGATCCACTTATTTTTGAAAATGATTACATCCATCATAAATTTTATTATAAAGTTATAACTAAATTATATACTTTACTTAAATACAATCTATATCTAAATTGATTACAAAAATATTGAAATATTTAACTAAAATCAACCAATCCATTTAAGTTGAATAATCTAATATTTTATAATTTTTTTTATCTATTTATACAACTTAATGTCATTTTAGTTAGTGCATAATTAAATCTTAATTAATGTTATTCTTTTAATTGAATCAAATAAAACATAAAGTATAACCGGATCCGATCTAACCAGAAATGGGTTTAAAAAATTCTAATAGACATCCAATCTGTGGAACCATATCACGTGCGAAGCTGAAAAAGCTCCGCAGATGCGGTTCTTTTGATCTGAGCGGTCCAATAATTTATCAACGGATATGATTTAACAGTAATAAACAGCTTCGTGCATCAAAATTCGCGTTTAGACTTCTCCACAGCCGTTGTGATTTCCTTGAACCGTTGTGATTTTCCTACGGTGATCTCCGCACAAAAAATATCCGCAGACACTGTTCGCCCCCAATCTGTATGACGATCGGATTTGAATCAGATACCTGAATTAGGCCATGACATTGGAGGCCCAGAGTTCACATGAGATGAAATTGAAAAATCCAGCAGAATAGTTACGTCTACCCAAATTGTACCATGCGAACTCTCTTTCCAATTTTACACAAATGACACTGGACAAGTCCATTAATCTAAAGGGGTAATTTATCACGTACCCATTCAAACTTTCAAAATAGTCAATTTACCCATCAAAACATGAAAATAGCTTATTTCTTTTATTTCCCATTAAAATTAATCATTCTTTCTTTTATAAAGAAAATAGCTTATTTCCTCATTAAAATTGATCATTCTTTCTTTTATATCTTTTCTTTGTGATTAACCTGAGCATTAAAAATAAAATGGACTATTATACCCTTTTTTGAGTATTTTAATGTATTATGGAATATGTGTCAGAAACAGAGGGAGAAAAACCTCCTTCAGCATCTAACCTCTTCATCGAGGAGTGTTCGTTTTCATTAAATGTGATATGTGATAAGATATAAGATTTGAATTCTACCAAGATCGTATTTATTTGTGTTCTATATCGAAATGTTGTACGACACTATAAGACCATTGCTGATATACAAAATAAGTAGATATTCTGAATGCTAGGCCTCATTAAATAAGGCAAAGACCACTGCTGATATACAAAATAAGTAAATATTCTGAATGCTAGGCCTCTTTAAATAAGGCATCATATATACTTTTCAAAAAAATAAAATAAATAAGGCATCATACTAAGATTATATATGTTCGATTAACCAAACTAAACCAAGTAAATATTATGATTGATATAAACAAGGACATGGTTAAGCATAGCAAGAAAATGAAGTAAATAATCTATGTAGCAAAGAGAATGGATTTTCGAATTGGTTGGTTTTCTCAAATAATAAATTAAAGGATTAATTTCTAAAGTACTCATTAAAATCTTATAAATTACCAATATAAAACCAAGTAAATATTATGATTGATATAAACAAGGACATGGTTAAGCATAGCAAGAAAATGAAGTAAATAATCTATGTAGCAAAGAGAATGGATTTTCGAATTGGTTGGTTTTCTCAAATAATAAATTAAAGGATTAATTTCTAAAGTACTCATTAAAATCTTATAAATTACCAATATCTCCATCAAAATCTTTTAACATCTTATATCCCATCAAATTTTAACTTTCTTTTTTCTATCCCTTTGATTTGTATATAGAAAAGATTTTGACGGAGATAAGATATTAGAAGACTTTATTTGATGCGCCAAGTATGTTTACGTTTATTGTAAAAAAAAAAATCTAATATCTAATATAGCTCGCCCCGTTAAAAAAAAAAAAAAATCTAATTCATTGTCTTCACAGGAGACATACTGATAGGAGAAACTAAAATTTGCTCTTAGATCCTTAGAAAATTTCAAATCTTTGAAATAGCATGCTAAGCTCTCCAATGTCATATCTATCGTCAGAAGTGGATTTGTACCATGAACTTTATATCAACTTTAAGCACAGATTTAGGATTTTGAATGGATTAATAGAAATTAGCTTTGTTTTTCTTTTGCTAGCAAATGATGGTAAAAGAGATGAAAAAAAAGTTGAAGATAAAGCTTCCGGGTTCCAAGTGCAAGGCAAAAAAATTGTGGAACGTCTCCATAAAAAGAGGGTATAATGGTCACTATGAATTTTATATATGTCAGATAATAAGTTATATGGATTAGATTCTGCTGTCATAAATGAACTATGGCAGTCGGTTGCCATAGAAACCGGACAGTTTATTTTGAAATGAACGGCCATGATTAAGCTCATAGATAGTTTTCAACATTTATTTTGTGGGGTCCATAAACCGGAGAACAATAGCAGCCGGTTGTCATACTAAGTATAGAGCAAATGTGTTTTCATATAAATAAAAGGGGATACAAAAATTAAAAATTTGATAGGGATGTAAGATATTAGAATATTTGAATGGGATACTGATAATTTAAAAAAGGTTTTGATGGGCGCCTATAAATTAACCCTATAAAAATGATTGTTTTTAGATTAGACAAAGGACAAATTGGTCAATTTTGTTTTAGTGAGACTCAGTAATAAAACAAATGACGAAGAGGATATAAAAAAAAATAAGTTCAAATTTATGGGGGAATAAGCTATTTGTATGTTTTGATGAGGAAATTAGTTATTTTGGAAGTTTAAATAGGTACGTGAAAAATTACCCAATCTAAAGACGTGTGGTGCTCTGAATAACTCGCGCTCTGGCCTATCGCTAATTCTTCTCCCCTTCAACTACGCCTCAAAGAGTGTGTGCTCCCATAGAACCGAGAGCGCAATATACTGCTGCTAAAATGGAGATGAGAGTAACAACCTTACCTTCCCCTTGCCATTACGCCTCCGCTTCCTTGTCCCGGCTCCCCTCCGCTTCCGCAAGCCCCCCTCAGTTCCCCTCTCATGGCAGCTCCTTCACGAAACCCCTCTCAAGTTCTTCCTCTCACTGGAGAGCAACCCTAATTACTTCTAGAAGATCCCCTCAGGTTGTCCGCTTCTCTGCCATAGACACTCCATCTGAGCTTCCTTCTGATTTAAATGTGAGAAATTTCATACATATGTGGTGCCTGATTCCAAGTTCATGCTTAGCTTTGCCAGAATTGGTCGGTTATTCCGTTATTGTACCTATTTGTTTCTGTAAGGTGAAGTGCATTTGATGAGATTTAACTGGATTGTTTGATACTTCTCAATTTGGTATCAGCCTGCACTGATCAACCAGTAATGAACAAAAATGATTTTGTACTTTTTAGCATGTACTGCACTTTGTGAGACCCATAAGGGAGTACTATAAATATAATACTCAGTATGGAAGTAGCCACTATACTGTATTCGTATGTATTAGGTATAGGGTACCATTTTTTTCTGGGATTCTTAGTTTCACTGTTTAAAACCACTGTCAATCTCAATTTAATTGATTGATTCCTCAGTATATAGATATCTTTGAAATATGATGAAACATGCTATAACCATACCAATGCAGACAAAAGCCGCTGAGTTGTCAGATGAACTAAAGGGAACATCAATATTTCTTGTTGGTATGTTTACTATTAAAAATCAGGTATGCATTTTATAAAGAGTTCCTCATTGCTAATAACTTAATTTTGTAAAATTCCTTTTGTTCGTTTAGGGATGAAATGTGCCATGAAAAATCTTATTGGAAGAAGAATAGCTGATGCATTGAGATATTACTTCTTTGACAGGTTTTATTCTCCTTTTGTTCATGTACGAGTAAGAGTGTGTTGCTTTAAGAACCATCCAGTTGTTATGCCATCTACTAATATCTGATGCCAAAACCCTATTTGAGAGTGACTAAATCTCTGCATGGTTGTAAAATAGAGGAGATGTTGTTGGATGTTTATAAGTTTGAGGCATGGTTCTAGCTTTCTAGGCCTCATTTGTCACTAATTGATCTCATTTAATAATTTATCTGTGTGTATTTCAGTGATAGTTTGGTGGAAGAAGCATTTGGGGGAGAAACTGCGGCCAAATTAGCTTTCCAATCTGATGAACAAGGTTATAAAGAGTCTGAGGTACCCTTGCCATCTATATTTTTTTTATTTTTTTATTTGTTCTATTCTATTTTCTGAGGATCTTTAAACTTGGATTTTGATACTGTACCTGCCTTGGTAGTTCAGTTCTGGTGTTGGCAATGAGCTGATTACCTGGTTTGGTAAGGCTGGGGCTGAAACTACACTGGGTCAAACCAGACCTGCCATCTTGTAGTGGAAACAGAATGAGGTCCATTTATAATTAGCTCTGTTGATTGAATTAGTTGGAAATGCCAAATTTTAAATTAAATTTGTTTGGGCAGATGTTTTGTTTCTTCTCCATACATCTCAACGTATAACATTAGCAAACTAACTTTCCATGACCTCAATACTTCAATACAGCAAACAAGATGGATTATACTTAGCCTGACCCAAATCGTCAGGTCGGGAACTTTTGATTAATCTGGTACTTTAACCTAGTGTCTTAACTAGTTGGGTCAAATGGATCAACAATTCATTCTTTCAGCTACAACTTTGTCTTGTTCTGGTATGTAGGAGTTATGTATTAGTGTAAAAGCAACAAAACCTTATAGAATGAAAGGGGAACTTGTTATTTATTTGGAACCTAAATGATTACTGGGCCTTGTACATCCCTTTTATACTGAAAATAAAATAAAATAAAATCACTTCTGTTGTGAATTAATGATATCTTACTGGTACAAAATTTTTGTCAGACAGAGGTACTGAAGCAGTTGTCGGCCATGGGGAGGTTGGTGGTTTGTGCTGGTGACTGTGCAGTTCAGAGCTCAACTAACTTGTCAGTCCTATTCCTGTATAATATTTTTTTTCTGTATTTGAGGGCTAATACAAGAAGATTATCTCCAGAACATTGCCAGATCAATAAAAAAGGTCAAAAATTGTATGACCATTGTTTTGATGATGATAGTTAACTCATATCAATAAAGGATACTAGAGTAGAAATAATATTAACTGTTGCCTAATTCATCAGCACCATTTGAGGCACTATTTTAGATTCCTCTCTTTAAAAGAACCATACACAATCAAGCAAAATCTAAGAAATGCACTTCTATTGGCTCATACCGATCGTATTTGGCTAAATACTCCTGTGACACCACAAGATTCCTTCATATACTGTTAGAGTGTTAGTACTTGTATGGATCTATCTCCAACATCTGAACTTTGGTACTTTTTAATTTCAAAGGGCTCTTCTGAGAGACGGCATCTCAATTTGGATAGACATTCCATTGGATTTATTAGCAAAGGAGTCACGTCAAACCATAACAAACCCAGATTCCTTTTCAGAGGTTTGCAAAATTTCTTATGTGCCCTGATCTCAACATATGAAATTTGTCGAAATTTCTTATTAGCAAAGGCCTTCATTAATCATTATGCTTTTCTTGGAATAGCCACTGGCAACCAAGTTGATGTAGGAAAAAAGTTTAAACACCTAAAAATAACTGAAACTAATGCATCTTACATAAGTTCTGGTTGCAGTTGGTTTCTTCTCCTGTTGCTATGTCGCTGCTGAATGACCTGTATGGTGTCAGTGTTGATCTTAATCCTTGAATTTAGGAAATAATTAAGAAACTAGTTTTCTATGCATTCATGAATTATTTCTTTATTATAACTATTATCTATTTGCATGAGTTCAGGTCCTAGCTGCACTTTCAGTGAGGTACAATGAATCCAGAGAAGGATATGGAACTGCTGATGCCACAGTATCTCTGCAAAGTATCTCTCTTTTTCCTAAATGATAACACATTTTATTGTACCGACAAGAAGTTAATTGGAAAATATGTGAATAAAACTCAGGAGGGTGGGAAGTAGCGAGGAGAAGAAAGCAGGGATAGCATTAGAGGAAATAAGTTTATTTTCTAGGGCATCTAAAATATTTTCACCATATATATGAGAGGGAAGGTGAGGATGCGGATAATATATGGAAGGAGATGACGACTCACATTCGGAAGGTGACTATATAGGTGTTTGGAGTAACTAGAGGAAATAAACGAAAGTTGTGAGCGAAGCAAGTGGTCAGGCATACATGGAACTATATCGGAAATTAGATACGAAAGATGGCGAAAATGATGTCTACAAGATGGCTAAATTTCGAAAAAGTAAAACAAGAGACTTCAACCAAGTTAAATGTATTAAGGATGAGACTGATAGACTTTTGGTGAATGATGAGGAGATTAAGAACAGATGGAGAGAATATTTCCACAAGCTATTCAACGACGAGAGTGAGAAAATCGCGATCGAGTTGGACGACTCAATTGACGCCAACATACGATTTGTTCGGATAATTCAAGAGTCTGAGGTGAAAGAAGCTTTAAAAAAGATGAAAACAGGTAAGGCATTAGGACCAGATGACATCCCGATTGAGGTATGGAGATGTCTTAAAGATATAGCAATAGTGTGGCTCACTAAACTATTTAATACCATTTTCCGGTCCAATAAGATGTCTGATGAGTGGAGAAGAAGTATATTAGTACCAATCTTCAAGAATAAAGGAGATATTCAAAGTTATACTAATTACAGAGGAATTAAGCTCATGAGTCATACTATGAAGCTTTGGGAGAGAGTGATCGAGCACCGTTTAAGAAAATTGACAATTATTTCTAAAAATCAGTTTGGTTTTATGCCTGAGAGGTCCACTATGGAGGCGATTTTCTTCATAAGACAATTTATGGAGAGACATCGAGAACAGAAGAAAGACCTACATATAATATTTATTGATTTAGAGAAAGCGTATGATAAAATACCGAGAAATATCATGTGGTGGCGCTCAAAAGGAAACTAGTCCCAACAAAGTACGTTACTCTTATTAAGGATATGTACACAAATGTTGTGACTTATGTCAGAGTATGTGACAACGAGTCCGATATATTTTCTATTAAGATAGGATTACATCAAGAGTTAGCATTGAATTCATATATTTTCACCTTAGTGATGGACGAGATCACAAATGACATACAAGGAGATATTCCTTAGTGTATGCTCTTTGCTGATGATGTGGTGTTGATTGACGAGAGTAGAATTGGAGTCAATCAGAAACTAGAGTTGTGGAGGCAAACTTTAGAATCGAAAGGTTTTAGACTTAGTAGGACCAAAACTGAATATATGAGGTGTCAGTTCAGCGGGGAAAATTCAGATGACGGAGATGTTAGTTTGGATGGACGAGTAGTACCCATGAATGACACATTTCGATATTTGGGATCGATGTTGCAGAGTGAATGAGAGATCGATGAAGATGTCAGTCATAGAATAAGAGTTGGATGGGTAAAATGGAGACCAGCATCTGGTGTTCTTTGTGACAAGAATGTCCCAAACAAACTAAAAGGCAAGTTCTACAGGACGGCGATTAGACCCACGATGATGTATGGCGTAGAATGTTGGGCTACAAAAGGACAACACGTCCAGAAGATAAGTGTAGCTGAAATGCGGATGTTGCGTTGGATATGTGGCCACACAAGGAAAGATCGAATCAGAAATGATGATATTAAAGACAAACTTGGGGTAGCACCAATTCAAGAGAAGCTAGTCCAATATCGTTTGCGATGATTTGGTCATATCCAACGAAGACCTCCTGAAGCACCAGTACGCAGCGGTATTCTAAATCGTCCTGAAAATACAAGAAGAGGAAGAGGTCGACCGAGACTGACATGGGAGGAAGCAATAAAAAGAGATTTAAAGGAATGAAATATACCCAAAGAACTTGCTTTGGATAGGAGTGCTTGGAAGATGGCGATTCATGTACCTGAACCATGATTTAGGAGTTAGAGTCTAATAGTAGATTTATAGACTTCATGTTCTTAGATTTTTAGGATTTTAGGATTTAGAATTTAGACATAGGTTTTAGAAATAGAGGTTTAAAAATAGAATTTTAGAATTTAGAATTTAGAATTAGGAAAGTTCGAATCAGAAATGATGATATTAGGGACAAACTTGGGGTAGCACCAATTCAAGAGAAGCTAGTCCAACATCGTTTGCGATGGTTTGGTCATATCCAACGAAGGTCTCCTGAAGCATCAATACGCCGCGGTATTTTAAGTCGTCCTGAAAATACAAGAAGAGGAAGAGATCGACCGAGACTGACATGGGAGGAAGTAATAAAAAGATATTTGAAGGAATGTAATATACCCAAAGAGTTTGCTTTGGATAGGAGTGCGTGGAAGATAGCGATTCATGTACCAGAACCATGATTTAGGAGTTAGAGTCTAATAGTAGAGTTATAAGACTTCATATTCTTAGATTTTTTAGAATTTTAGGATTTAGAATTTAGAATTAGGTTTTAAAATAGGATTTTAGGATTTAGAAATAGATTTTATTATAGAGGTTATTGTACTATTATTATTATTGTTATTATTGCTACTATTATTAGCATATTATCATTATCATCTTTATTTATATATTATTATTATTATTTTATTTATTTATTTTCTTTTTCTTCCATCATATTCATTATTATCATCGATATTTGAGATCTTTGATCTTATGTTTTCCGATTGGGTTTCATTTCTAGCCTACCCCAATTTATTTGGGTTAAAGGCTTATTTTCGTTTTCTTTCATCATATTCATTATTATCACAATTTGAGATCTTTGATTTTATGGAGGGAAGCTTCCTCTTATTTGGGAGTATAATATGGGAGGGAAGCTTCCTCTCAGTATAACTGACAACTCTCTGCTTAACTAAAAGGCAACAAAATCTGACAGGAGTAACCGCACAACAAGGATATGAATGCTCGGGTTCTGTCACTATTGAGGAAATGGCAATTGAGGTTATTTGTTCACCATTTATTATCATTATTATTATTCTTTTTTGTATTGCACTATTCCGACTATCAGAAATAAGTAAATTTCGTGTAGACCTTCCAAATTTGTGATATTATACCTTTGTTTGCTGTTGGTGAATTGTTTTGTTGTAAACGAGGAAGAGATATTTTGCTGGTGCATGGGAACTTTTTCTGTTGCAAAGAATATGGAAGATGAGGAACATTTGGAAAGTAGCAAACACCTCTTGGTTGATTTAATTGCATTGATATTTTGTTTTTGTTGTGCATTGTAGACATTGAAGCAAGTGGAGAAGCTAATCAAGGTCAAGAAGATGATGGAAGCTGCTGCAAAACCATTTTGAGGAAAAGAAAGAAAAAAGAAAACATTAATTACTTGAACATATAAATTAGGCCTATTTTTGTTATCTTTTGCTAAATCGAGACCCGATTAAATTTCTTTCTTGTTTAGTGCCATATAGGCCCGGAAATGTAGATTTTTTTTTTTATGTATTTTGTTTATTTAAGATGATTTTTGTGTTAAACATTCAATATAGAAATAATGGGACTCATCAACAGCTATACTGTTAGCATTTTTTTTATTCTTTAATTCTAATTTTTCCGACGTTACGTTGCATGAGTTTCCTCGGAGGATTATAATCTGCATAGTCAATAGCTGCATTTAGGAATATGTCACGAGTCTAGGTCATTATTATTTTTCTTTCTTTTGACCTGATTATTTTTATATTTTTAAAGCAATTTCACATCAATTGGATTCAAAATTTGTCAATTTTTTTACCTATATTTATTTTATTAATTCTCAAATTATTTTGGATCAAATAAAAAATTAACGCTTAGCTTTTAGAAAGTACTTAGCTGCCTTTAGCAGGGTATGCCAAATTTTATCGATTTAATCACTTGATCAACCAAACACAGAAAGTCAATCGCATTTATTTTTGTAATTAATGGTTTATAGTGATTGCATGAAATGGAAAAAAATAATAATGATAATAAATATAATAAATAAATTGAACTGTTGGAATCATGTTCAACTAGAGAAATTATAGCTAAATGAAACACACATAAAATAATAAATTGCACATAGAATCAAACGAACCAATATTTATTTAGTGGCAGTAAGGTTCTAAATAGTAATTATCGCGTCATCACGATGGTGTTGTAAAAAAAATTATCACACTATAGCGTGCTATAGCGGAAGCTATTGATACATCATGTTTTATCTAATTTAATAATTATAATCTATATTTCTGTTAATTTTTCATATAAAATAGAGTTTCATACAGCATTTAAGTAATAACAAATTGATTAAGAAATTATAAACTTATAACTAATCAGTATAAACTTGAAGTTGATATTCAAAATATCATTAATATCGTAAAAGCTAAATAATTTTTCTATTCAAAATAATCTAAATAATCATAAACCAATCATTTTTTTAATTAAAATGATCATATTACTATATCTATATAAGTTTGACTCTCTTAAGTTGTACAAAATCAATTTTAAATAAAAATAATAAATTATGTCAAATAACGCGCTATTTAGCTGTTATATGCTATATGTTATTGTGGCTCGCTATTACCGTTATAGCGATCATAACTTGATCATAGCACAATATTAATTCAAAATATAATTTTTAAAGTTAAAAAATACTATAGCGCGTTGTCTAGAATCTTGAGTGAATATCTTCTCTTAGGCTCTGTTCGGCGTTGTTACTGTGCGCGTGGAAAAAAAATTGAGTCTGAGTGAATTTTTTTTTCCGCGTACACAGTAAAAATCAGTTCAATTTCCTGAAATTTTTCCACACGTGGGGAGGAAACGAACAGGGCCTTAGGGTGAAACGTTTCTCTAAGTGGATTGAACAATTTTGACAGAGCAAAGTGAAGAGATGCAAGTTTTTATTTTCGTAGGAATTTTTTTGCTTTCGCACCCGGATTTCATGTCTATACAGACTATATGGAGAGATCTAAGTTTTTTATTTTCGGAAGAAAAAACTGAAAAGAACAGATGCTGAAAATTTCTTAAAAAAACAAAAAGAAATTTTGTGCTAATAAAGTAATAGTGGTATGTATGTTGTGTTCACACTATTATAAAAATTTTTGTTTTTTTCTTAGGGTGTCCAATGAAAAACTCAAAACGACTTATTATTAAACCAGAAAGGTGTGATCAGTTACTGTTAAATGTGAAATTCTGAAGAAGGTGGGGAGGTTCAAAGTCTTTTGAACTAAAAATTGGGTTTAAAGTTTTTGAGAGCCGTTAATTTTACATCGAGATTCATAATAATTATTGAAAATATGAATTTTGAATTTAGATTTTATTGAAAGTACGAATCTCAATGTAAAATCAACGACTCTCAAATGTTTTGAACCTCCACCACCTCCAATTCTGAATACTTAAGCGGATCTACGGATGTGATTTTTTTTTTAGTTATTTGGATTGCACATTCATGGCAATCATACTAAATTTATACATTGTTTAAAAGTGTCATATAAGTTTTTATAATTTATTTACAAGCATGGAAATTTCCATCTATATGACTGCAATACATGATTCTTTTTCTTTATTAATTTTGAAAACTAATCATTTTCATGACGTCCAAAATTAGAAATAGCAAAAAAGAGTAAAAAGTCTAAAATTGATGTTGCTAAATACTAATGTAAAAGAAAGTTAGATCTATATAATTTCATAAATGAGATTCTCTAATAATGGCAGGATGCAGAATTGACACTTGATTTTTGTTAAGACAACTAGTACAATGAATGCTTGACGTAAACAACGTTTTCAAAATTAGCAAGACAAAATTATATAAACCATAATTAACAACTTTCTAGTTTATTGTCATATCCCCTTTTTTCTTTGAATAAAAAACTATAAAAAAAACCCGGAAAAAGATGCATTTTTTACGGTTGGGGTTCAACTGCGGCGTTTTGTTTTGAGTTGTTGGATCATCCATAAACAGTTCTAATTTATTAATAATAAATAGTTTTTACATTAGAATTCGTATTTAAATTTTTTAACGGTTTAAATTAATTTGAGCCGTGCGGATAGGAATACGGGTCCATCCGTATAGCATTCGGACTTGGTAAACAGGGCAGAGATCCGAAAACATCTCTACATCTACACCCGTTTTTTAACCAGTCTCTCTCTCAGCATTATTCAACTGAAATCTGAGCTACAACCCTAAAAAACCAACCATGGCGATCTGTCGATCTCTCCTCCTCCTCCCTTTCCTCCTGGTTGCCATCGCCTTCAACTGCGCCGCGATCGCGCATGCATCGGACGCCTCGGTCCCTTTCCTATTGGTCCACAAGAAGGTCTCGCTCGAGAAACTGAAATCAGGTTCCGAACAGGTCACTGTGTCGATCGATCTCTACAACGAGGGATCCACGTACGTACCTCTTGATTCTCTAGATTTCTTTCAGAGCCTTGTTTCATTTAATTTGTCAATGCATCCATCATGATCTATGAAAATTGAGATGCGGTATATTACCTGAATTGTTTTCTGATTAGATATTGTAGAATTACGTGTTATTTATAAATTGATTTCAATTAATTGTTAAATTAAGTACTTGTATTCAGTTAATCAGAGGGACCGTTTCTTGAAGTGTGCCATCAAATTATTGTTTAAACCGTCCAGGAAGTGTTATTTTTCTTGCTTATACTCAGATCTGTTATATATGCTTAATGGGATTTTATTGTTGCTTCTGATTTAAAGGACTACCTCATAAGTTTTTAATAACCATTCAGTGCTTTTATTTCTCTATGTACAAAATACTGAAAGAGCAAGCAGTGTACCAGCACTCCAAATTTTCTTTTACTGTGTGTTAAATTTATTCTTCAGGACTGCATATGATGTGAGCCTAAATGATGATTCATGGTCACAGGAGGTGTTTGAGGTTGTTTCTGGGGAAACCACTAAGACATGGGAAAAGCTTGATCCGTAAGTTATTATATTGATCCATAAGTTATTATATTGTGAAAAGAAAGGGAGAATGTTTTCTCTATATACTTTTGAAGACTTACAATGTCAGAGCATAATATCACTTCCTGTAAGATAAAAAATTCTTTATATCCCTCTTAAACATGCAATATATCCCTCTTATGAATCTTCTTCCTGGACAATTGAATTGAAAGTGCCCTCCCTTTTCTGATTTGTTTTGGCATATTTGATGAGAAAGAAAAGCAGGAACTCCTTTTTTATGTCTTGGTAGGGTATGTGGTATTTTGCTGCCCATTTTCAACACAAGTTGTTTTAAGGTGTAATAAGATATCACATGCTTTTCAGGGATGTCCCTAGAAATAGAACCATTCATAAATCTTTGTGCTTGTTCTTTGAAAAATTTGCAGGGGTGCCTCCGTTTCACATTCTTTTGTGTTGAAGTCTGATGTAAAGGGTGTGTTCCAGGGATCACCTGCTGTTGTTAAATTCCGTGTACCAACTAAGGCTGCTCTTCAGGTATCTTTTCTGTTAAACAGTTAATCAACTATTAATGGCCCCAAGATGATTAATCTTATATTTAATTTAACCGGGGCACTGAGGTAGCTTAGCTATACAAGGAGTTAACCCTTACTGTATGATTAATTGATTATACATGAGTTGATTATTCTTTTGGCATTTTAGGAGACATTGTCAACACCTGTTCGTCCTCTTGACATCCTCGCTGAAAGACCTCCTGAGAAGAAGTTTGAATGGGTGAGCTGTAACTACAAACCAAAATTTATAACATGCGCCTCTTGGTTGTCATATCCTACTTTGTACCATCCATGCCAGAACAGTTCCAACACAGATGGTTCTTCAAACCTATGTTCATGGCAACCATTAGGTTACACATACTGATTTAATTTGTGGACTAAGACTATGGTGCTCCTAGGAGCATGGAGCCCCTCCGTGCTCTTAACTCAAAAACGTATCTAATCATTTCCAAATTTTGATTTCTCTCTCTCAATATATTTTTTATATCAAAATCTTATGGGATACAAACATTTACTATTTTTTGAGTTTCATTTTCAATTTTTTTAAGATTAAGCTAAAATAATAATAAAATAATTAATCTTTGCATATGAAAATAATCCACATTAAAATCCAAAACAAGTATTTAAGAAACTCTAAAAATAATTTTTTTTTATATCCCATAAGATTTGATATAAAAAATTTATTGGGACACATAAACCAAAATTTAGAGATGATTAGATAAGTTTTTGAGTTAGGAGCACGAAGGGGCTCCGTGCTCCTAGGAGTATATTAGTTTCTCTAATCTGTGCATCATACAATTAAGTCCTACCTATTTATCCTTTTGGCATTCTCTAATTCATGTTATTCTTGCATAATTCAAAAAATGGATCCATATGCTTGGTCTTGGCTTCAATTTCTTCAGGCTAAGGTAAACTTATTCATTAATGTCATTTTTTGCTTGTATTTTCTGTATTCTTAGATCCTGTTTGGTTCCTTGTGATCTCCAAATTTAAATTCCATAATGATGATTTGTTATGATTTTGATTCTCTGATGGGGGATATAGTTGTGATCTAGGACTATTGGAAGGAATTTAGTCTGATAGACTAGTGGGACCTGGATTTGGTTAGATTCGCTTTTTGTATAGGGCTGAAAGCTAATTTATGTTCTCTGATTTATTTATTTATTTATTTTGTTAATTTGAATTTCAGAGACTTGTGGCAAAATACGGATCTCTTGTTTCAGTTTTGACTCTGGTGGGGCTCTTCATCTACATGGTAGCCAGCCCATCAAAATCAGGGAAGGGTAGCAAGAAGAGGCGCTAAAAGAATGGATGTATTTTTCTTTTTACTTGAGAAAAGAAGCCATCATAAAACCTTTTTTTGTTTAGGGATTTTGCTTATTAGTTGTAACCTTTAAATGTGTTATTTATCACTTATTTAGCAATAGATTTCTGTTGAATTGCATTTATTTTTATTTTTAAAATAATTTGAGGGATTAAAAAATCAAAGGGATATATCAGTGTTTTTTTTAAACATTTTTGGGTTTTGACTTGGATGAAGAAACTGGTCGATTGATGGTGTTGGATAATCACTTATGATAATTGATAAGCATACATTGATATACGATATGCGATCCAAATTGAGTCAGATTTGTTGTTCAAATTCACTAATAGCTGAATATTTAAGTAAACTTGGATTGTCTTTTTTTCTTTTTCTTTTTGAGAAAAAAGTAAACTTGGATTGTCATTTACGTAGTTCAGTTTATTAGCAATACATGAAGCTGGGTAACTTCTATTTTTGTTATATGCATTGAATGGATGTCTTTTACTCAATTTTGGTAACGATACACATCCAAACTAATGCTGGTTGTTTTTAAGTTTCAACTTTTAGGAACCAATTGAATGGAATAAGATAAAACAGGTGGATTTTATGGTTCTATATATGCTGCTTATTTTGAGGGAGCAAGACACTTACTAAGGATCATCAGCCAGCAGATTTATCAAAACCGACGCAAAAATAAGAGACCCAAATGCACGCAAATTCGAGTAAAAACAGTTTTTCTTACGAGGGATATTTGGTTTAGTCTTTTCATGCGCCTTCTACATAAATTTCACATGATTTCTAAAAAGACTATTTCTGTCTGTTGAAAAACATATTGCAAAACAATCATTTAGATTAGATAACAATTTACGACTAAATTTTTCTTGTTCTCAGTAAAAATAACCACATATATCCAAAAGCTTGTAAATACCATTTAGCTGTACAAGGGTTTCATTTATGCCGTTGAGATGGACAGGTTTCATGCATGTTGCATTGTATGTAAAATATCTCTCTACTGCATTTAGGGGAAAAAAGAAAATATGAGCAAGAGTTCAAAAATCTGCTTATCCCATAACTAGCATCTAAAGATCACAAGTAACTTTTTTTTTGCTAATGCTTTATACATTCATTGCTAGAAACCTCGTTGTGCAGAGGAATATAAAAAAAGTTTGAAAAAAAAATCATAAAAAGAAGAAAAATTATTGGCATGTTTTTGAACTTATAGACTAATTAATTGTGTTTAAAATATCATGCAATTTAAATAATGGTTAATGATTCATGAAAGACGGCTAAACTTTAATGCAACTTGTAGTGATTTTGATGGTCCATTTAAATTACATTTAAATCGAATGAAATTTAAAATACTTAAGCTATAAATCCTTAATGGTTAAAATTTTTAAAGAAATTTTAATTTATTTATATCTCATCATCAAAATTAACATAATGAGGTTGATAAAATAATTCTGATGATTTTTTAATTAAAATATTCAGTTGAAGAACATAATTTGACGATAAACTAAAAATAGTGAACATTTAAGAATATTAGTTTAAAATATGAATAATACAATACAATACAATATGATATGATATGATATAATATAATATAATATAATATATAATATAATATAATATAATATGAATTGGGTTATGGTGCTATGCATAGTATGAATGTTCCATGAGATATAGATCATTTCACCATTTTTAAAGTTCAAATGGTCGATCTAACCACTCAAAATGATTTTCATATAAAAATTTAGTTGTAGATTAAATTTTATATTTTTTAAAATTTTGTTCTATTTTTTTAGATAATTAGAAAATCACTTGATTTTAATTATTATTAGCATTCATATTTTTTAACTATCATAAAATAGTAAAAAAAATTCTAAAAAAAATATGAAATTTGATTTACAACTAGATTTTCATATGAAAATCATTTCAAGTGGTCGAATTGACCATTTAAAATTTAAAATAGAGAGAAGACTTGTAGCTTACCGGCTACCCGTGTTATGATACGATATAAATTTTAATAATCCAAGATAGAAAAACATGGAAATGGAAAAGCCATCATCAATTATAACTAAAAGAGACCCGTTTTTTTGTTTTAATCTTAAGTATTAACTAATCATATATTTCGATTTTTTTATTTTTATCTCATATGAATTATAATTAAAAGACTAATAATTTATTAAAATTTTCTCTAAGAAATACATAAACATGAAAGTTGATTTTTAAAAATTTCTAAAATTTGTTGATCTACACGTCAATAAGGAAGTGCTTAACCTTCCCTTTCTTGGGATCATTCCGACAACACAAATCGATTATAGCAATTCTCAACTTCCCTATTAATGGTAGTGCAAGAGATCCGCAAGCTCGAGCACCTACAACAGCAACTTCGTGATGAGAAGTTATATCTTTAATTCCTTGAGTTGAAAACAAAATTTAAATGAGAAAATTAAATAATTTCTAGTAATAAATTTTTTAGTTTTTTAATGATTAAATAAAGCTATTTTTAGAAGAGATATAAAATTCAATATGAGTTTCTTCCAATATCTAAAACAAATAAATTATTATATAAAAAATTAATGGTTTTAGTACACAACAGTTGTATCAAATGACATGGTAGAAACACTATACTTTATTTTATACTAGTATGGAACACGCCTATTGTTTGAACCCTCTTAATTTTAATTTTTTTATATCTAGCACTAATTTTATTATGAATAAATAATATTTTACTTAATATAATTTATGTCTAAATTAATTATAGAGAATCTTAAATTTTTAAATAAAAATAATTTATTGTTTAATAAAAGACGATGTACAAAATATAATATTTTTTTTCTAAGTATAATGTACAATCCATAGTTAATTTTTTTAAAAATAAAACTTAATGATAGTTGATAATTAATTCATTTTATATACAATTTTTTTTTACAAAATAATAAAATTTAGCATTAATTTTATTATAAATAAAGGATATATTCTACTTAAATCAATTATAAAGGTTCTTAAAGTATTAAATAAAATTAATTCATTATTTAATAATATATATATATAGTATAGACTTAGACTATTGTGAAAATGTTTGCATTTCGAGCCCAAGTACATACGGCTCAAATTTTATCATAACACATCCGAAATTCAAAATTATCATTCTCATTAAATTCTTCATATAATAATATTAGGGGATACAAAAATTTGGGGTATTTTGAGTTTTTTAAGTATTTGTTTTGGATTTTTGAAAATCAGCACTAAAATAAAATAAATATTGAATTGTTGTTGCTGATTTTCAAAAATCCAAAATAAATACTTAGAAAACTCAAAATACCCCAAATTTTTGTATCCCCTGATATTTTTATATGAAAATTTTAATGAGAATGATAATTTTAAATTTCGGATGTGTTACGATAAAATTTAAGCCGTATGCACTTGGACTTGAAATATAAATATTTTCACTTGGGCTATATATATATATATATAATGTAATATTTTTTATTTTCTGAGTAAAGTTGTGCAACGCAAAGTTTTCTTTTTTATAATAAAATTTAGTAATAATTAATATTTAATTCATTTGATATATAATATTTTTAGATCTCGTATAAATGCATAGTAAAAATATAGCAAACAAAATGAAGAGAAAATATGAATTTGTTAGAAATATGAACTGTCATTTTTATAAAATTAATCAATCTCAATTATAAATTAAAATATAAATATTTTGGTCATTGCACATTAACTAGTAACATTAATGAATAATATAGTATTTCAGTTCATACGCTTAGATATAAAAGATTTACTTCGATTGTTAAAAATAAAAAGTCATGCTTTTGTCATTTAAATTGTATGTCAAGAAACTTTGCGTGAATTAATTTTCAAAATAGATTATTTTTTTATTAAAGTTTTAGTAATATATATAGATTGCTCCTATTAAAATTATATGTTGATTATTGAGTTATTATTTGTATGTTAATTGTTAAACTATTATTTTAATAAGCACTAAGTTGATAAGATAAAATATTATAATTTATTTATCTTTCATTAATAAATTTTCTATTCAAAAGTTCTTATTTAATATATTTAATTTAATCCTTATTTTTGAAATTAAGCTGAATTACTATTAGATTGTCGAAAACATAATTTTATGCTCAAACCAATATTTTCTTCAAAATCCTTCAAGTCATCAATATCTTTTTGCTACCAATATACTTGCTATTTTATTTTTCATTTAAAAATCCTCCAAGTCATAATATTTTTCTTAATTTTTTTATTTCTAAATCATAAAATTAGTGGAATGCAATCTTTGATTGGACTTTTAAATTTAATGTAATTGACATTAACAATTAGTATGCTACAAAAAATTATACCATAGAGCTTGATTTCTCGTTGCATTCCATTGCACCATATCAAATTTCATACAACATGAAAATTTTAAATGAATGATCATAATTATAGAAATAAAGCTCAAGAAATATTGATAATATTATCATTATTGTTAATAATGAGCATCCAATTTAAAATTTAAAATTTATTATATTTTATATTATTTTTTTATAATTAATAATTGTCATCTCGCCACCCTATTCAGAAATTTTGACTCCGCCATTGCTTATCAGCCTCTGGCACAATTTTAAACGCTATTATGTCTCAACTTCATTTTCTGATCAAAAGTAGCTTAAAGATTTCTTGAAAAGAAAAAGAAAAAGAAGAAGAAAAACTCGAGAATAACCGAGCCGAACTTGTGTGTGAGATAATTTATTGAAGAAGATATATACGCTTCTCAAAATCAAATAAGAACAAAAATTATGGTACAAACTACTATCATGTTAGGTAGATGGATAAAATAGAGAGATAAACATATAAGTGCTCATAAAAGTTATCCTATTATCCTCAATATTGTTATCTAATGAAGCAAAAGAAGGCAATGTTTGAAAGCAAAAAAAAAAAAAAAAAAGAGAAAAAAAGCTCGAGAATAACTAGAACTTTTTTTTTACATGTGAGATAATTAATTCATTACGAGCGATTATAGAGATGTTAAAAACTACAATCATTTTTGGCAGGATAATGGTCGGTAGATGGATTAAGTAAAGAGATAAACATATGAAATCATGAGAAATTATAGAAATATTACTCTTAGGTTGTTTAGCTCATTTGAAAGTGTGAATAAGAGTTATTGTATTATCCTCAATTTAATTCTAATTAGTGAAATAAAACAAAAAAAAATCAGAGAATAACTCGAGAATATATTATTTTTGTGTATGGAGTAATTTATTATGAAAAGATGTATATGTTTATCTAAATTAAAATGTAGCCTAAAACATATATAATGTTTGAAGTCAAGACATTTTAAGAATAATCAAAGCACAAAGGTTTCCACGGTAAAATATTTTTTCGTTAAAAAATGTATAACTATCCTATTTAACATACAATTATATTCGGTATAATTATGCTTGATAGTTGAATAAAATGAAGATCTGAACGAGTAACTCTTTATCTCATTTGAAAGTAATAATATAACCAATCATTTTAATTCCATTTTCATGATTAGACATACTCTAGATTAGTATTTTCAAACAAAAAAAATGATAACAATAAAAAAAAATATTCGCACTAACACGGAATGGTGAAGTAAATAAACATCATTGAACAAAATATGATCTTCCCTCAAACACAGCCTAACGAAGTAAATGAACATCCATTGAACAAAATTAGACACGGTATCATTACATTAGTAAATTAATTAATTCATTGATTGATTGGGGTCTGATTTACTGGATTTTTCGTATTCAATGAAAAATTCGTATTAATTGAGTACAATAATTTAGATAAACTTGTTGAAACACGGGACAATTCTGAAATATGATAAAAAAATTGCGAGTCAAAAAAGTAAAAAAAATGTAGGATTCTTGTGCAGCACACAACACGCTTACTACCAGGTCCCAGCTACTAAATATCGCGATAAATTGAATTAATCGTGAAAATGATGGGTTAATAGTTAATACGTCGACTTCATTGATCAAACCTGGAATTCTATGGACCGAGAAATAATAAATTACGCTCGCAAGTTTCGATGCTTGTGGTTGTGGCTCAGAAATACAACACGTTTATACGATTAATCAGCGATTGCACTGGAGTTGGCAAATTACAAAATTTTCCTTTAGAAATTAATAAATTAATTTTCGGAAGAAACATCAGTACTATTTTTTTTTTCTTTTATCTGCTCCACGATTGTAAAGACAATATTCTTATCATATGTCGTTAATCAAAGAAGTTATAGGAGCACAAGATCATATAAAAAAATCTATATCACAAAAATCAAATAGAACGCTTTTGAGATCTCAATAGTGCAAATATAAAATAAACATGACATGGAATATTCATTTTTCCCATAATTTTACAAATAATATATAAGAATAAAAAAATAAGTTATTTATGTTTCATTTATTTATTCAATGAGTTTTTTTATAAATTACTGTCCGTTTAGTTTGATTATAATATGATATTACTTACGCAGTTCTAAATATTAAAACAGTTTGTATTACTAAAATATTATTTTCTCTAAAAATTGTGAAGAACTATTAACAGTAGTAACTAAAAAAGCGCATATCATGATCTATTAGGATAGTTCCTTCACAAAAAGGACAGTAGCTTAGAAAAATAATAAAATATAGAGGATTGTTTTCAGATATCAACTTATTACAAGTGGGTTTAAGAAAATATGCATAAAAAATATTGTGCTTGTATTACCTCAGCGCCTTCGGCAATTTTTGGGACCCTTCTCCCTAAACCAATTCGAGGAGGGGAGAAGCCGAGAGAGCAAAAGAGAGCGGGGGAGCGAGGGAGGAGGCTGGAAAAGTAACGGACATTACGCAAGACTCTCAGAGAGATTGAACGATCAAATCAGTCGCAAACAAAATCGAAGGAAGGAAGAATCGGCGTGATTCGGACGGTAAGCTCTTTCGAATCGATCGTTCTTTCGATCAAAACCAAAATGCAGCCAGTCGATTTGGAAAATCACGCAGTAACAAATTCGAATTATAAGTAGGATCTTATAAATAGATTTTCCAAACCATGGTAGCAGCTCGCTTGCTATGGTATGGTATGGCATGAGGTAAGGTGTACTGGGGTGAGCGCTTCGTCCTTGCATGTAACAGATGGAGCTTAGTTTGCATATTACAAATTTTCTGGTTTAGTTTTATTCCTTAAGGCACCTATTTGAAAAGGCTTTACACCAATTCACCAATTATTGGACTTCAAGACTTAATAAGGGTTGGTACCATGCAGGTCTGGTTTTACTTATCCTTATTTCGAATATCATCTGAGAAGTCATTTATGTTTCATTTTTTACTTTAATAGGTTTGGGCGCAGACATAAATTGAATCAAAATTATTGGATAGACAAATTACTCAACTGAAATAAGTGTAGAAATGAATCAAGAGGATCAAGAGAAAATTTTGTTTGATAGCCTTGGTGTCACATCAGCTAATGTTGAAGATGTTGAAAGACAAATACTATCCAAGGTAAAATCCCTCTTTTTTCCTACAGAGAACTAGGGTCACACTTGTATTTTCTGTATATATTTTTTTTGAAGTAGCAGGTGAGTAGTATTTTCTGTATTTACATATGAAAATCGACATGCACAAGTTTTGCATGAGTGAGGAAAATGTTAAAATCATACAATGACACTTTGTAGTATAAAATTCTCTGTATGGTGCTTGACATCATTTTAGTTTGCACCTTGTGCAGAAACTTAGTAGTATTTCACTTTTGCATGCATGAAATAGTAAGTTTTAATTAGTACTTTCTTCTGCATGTGATTGGAAGTATGTACAAAAGCAATGTGAAATAAGCTCTAACTTATCTTAAGTATACTTTAGTATTGCACTAGGGGGATGTGGTAAATAGATTTTCTGATATTTAATTCCCATAATTGAACACTATAACTGAGATAAGGTCATCTCTTGCTTTAAAAAGTTGGTTTACATATAACTGATACTGTCCATGAAATTAATGACTGTAAATTGTAATGAACTTATAGAAAACGAAAAGAGATAATGCCCACTTTAGACGAGCAAATCCACTCGTGCATTTCAATTCCCCAACATTTCAGCTGGCATTGCAATATTTCCAGTCATTCAAATGCTTGCAGTATTATTTCCAAGCATAAACATTACACACACACACACACACACACACACACACACACACACACACACACACACACACACATATATATATATATATATATTTTGTATATATCTCATTCACATGCATATGTTACACAGGCAAATGATGAATCGAGGCATGGCGCTGCATCAGATGACAGTTCTCACAGGGGAGAAAATGGTGACAAATCATCCAGAACGGAAGCCGGTCTTCTAAATAAACTGCGTGCAATCGAGCTTGAAATCGAAGCTGTTTCTTCTGCCATTAAAGACGATGCTTCAACCAGTGAGGAAGAGACTGAGGATGGAGAAACAGAAAATAACCTCCAAAAGGCACTTGCAACAGACCGGTTGAAGAACCTTGAGAGGGCAAAAGCACAGATAGAAAGAGAACTTTCAGAATCAGGTGTAGGCCCCTTCCAAAGAGAGGATGCATTACTCCAAAAATTGGTTGAGGAGAGACCGAAGAAGAGAAAGGGCATTTTAAAGAATGAAGGTGAGAGCTCAGGTTCAAAAAGGCGATTTAAGACAGTTTCTTATGACGATGATGCAGATTTTGATGCTGTGTTGGATGCAGCCTCAACTGGGTTCATGGAGACAGTAAGATTTATATTACCTCTTTCCTTCTTTATGAAGTTAATTTTCTGTAAATCATTGGGGAGATATGTAAGTTTTCTTCTGTTTGCTGTTTCATGTGGAGAAAGGTACACGTGGTATACCATGAATTCAGAAAAAAAGAAGTATTGGATTGCCCAAAAAACTTAACTAAAAGGGAACAATGTAAAATTTAAGTACTGAACATATAGTTCAAGTCAAACGCAAAAAGGAAGAAGGGAAAAAAACAATGGGAAAGAGAATGGAACATGATTTATGCTGGATTTGGTGAGAAATCAAGGTTTATGAAATTTTACCTTATATATTAAATTTATATAGTACATGTTTTACTCGATTCATATTTTGATAGTGAGAAGAAAGGATATGAAATTGAGATATTTCAAAACAGGAATTCCGCAGTCATTATGTGCGAAACTGTTTGATGTGGTGCTCATAGATATTGTCTGTGACAAAAAATGTGGTTTGTATTCACTGAGTGTGAAAAATTTCTGATGTGATTTAGCCATTCCCCATGTTTTTGTCTTACATCTTCATTTCACATACCATAGAACAGACTAATTATAAGCTGACATTTTTAAAATCCTCTCTGTTTGCAATACTGCAAATAATGTTTTAAAATCATGCTCAGTCATTTTTATCATTTTCTTTTGAGAAGAATTGAAACTCATCATCCATTGTCACATTTAATCTTTTGGTACCTAATGTGTACCTGTATTCTCAAACCTGTAGGAAAGGGAGGAGCTTGTCCGCAAGGGGCTGTTGACACCATTTCACAGCCTAAAGGGCTTTGAGAAGCGTGTACAATCTACCCAGCCCGAGTCTTCAAACTCTACTTATGGGATCCATGAGTCAGAAATAGTTGCCAGGGTCAGAAAATCAATGTCTGAGATCAGGCAAGCAAGGCCTACGACGAAGCTGATGGATCCAGCTTCTTTACCAAGCCTTGAACCACCGACTGCTCCATTCCAGAGGTTGAGGAGGCCACTTGAACGACCTCCTTCAGATGGAGAGGAGAGAGAAAATAAAAAGAGGAGACGGAATAAGGGGAGGAGGCCATTGCCTGCCAAGAAGTGGAGGAGGGAAAAACTATGGGATGCAGCAGGTAAAAATAACTACTTTTGTTAGTTCTTCACATTTCTGGAGTTCTGTATTTCTTAGTAAAGCAATATATTTCTATTTCATTTTATAAAGAATTGCAGTAATACCACAAAAAATTGTTGTGTCCGTAATGGCAGCATATTTTTTTTTTCCTTTTTGATTCTGATTTATTTCTTTGGGTTTAAATTGCTGAAATTATCACCTAGCTCAATTTATTGCGAATTCTCCTCCATGGTCAAATTTGTTACTTGACATCTCCCTCAGTATGTGTTTCGTTTCTTTTTTCAAGTTGGTAATTATGGTATCTTCTGTGAATGCGATTTTTTACTTTTTATTTTTGTTAGTTGAAGAAAATGTAGCAGAAGAAGAATCTGAACCTACTGCGAGCTCAGAACTGGACATCTCACTTGAAGGTGGTCTCAGGATACCTTCCCAGATCTACAATCAGCTCTTTGAGTACCAAAAGGTTGGTGTGCAGTGGCTCTGGGAGTTGCACTGCCAAAAAGTCGGTGGCATCATTGGGGATGAGATGGGGCTTGGTAAGACTGTCCAAGTCATATCTTTTCTTGCATCTCTCCACAATAGCAATCTGTACAAACCTTCCATTGTGGTTTGTCCGGTTACCCTTCTTAGACAATGGGAGAGAGAGATAATGACCTGGTATCCCAAATTCAAGGTGGAGATCCTACATGATTCGGCTCACAATTTCACCAACAGGATACCATCAGCAAGTGGGAGTGATGACTCTGAGAATGAGGACCCAAAGGCACGGGCGAAGGCCCAAAAAAGTATGCAATTGGATGAGGTCATTAGCCAGGTTACAGATTCCGAATCTGGATTGTTGCTGACAACATATGAGCAAGTGAGGCTTCATTGTGACAAGTTGGTTGATATACATTGGGGTTATGCAATTTTGGATGAAGGTCACAGGATAAAAAATCCTAATGCCGAGATAACCCTAATTTGCAAGGAATTTCAAACTAGGCACCGGATTATCATGACAGGTGCACCGATTCAAAATAAATTGGCTGAGCTTTGGTCTCTGTTTGATTTTGTCTTTCCTGGAAAATTGGGGGTATTTCCGGTTTTTGAGGCTGAATTCTCAGTACCAATCACTACTGGCGGTTATGCAACTGCAACCCCATTACAGATCTCAACAGCTTACCGGTGTGTGGTGGCGCTAAGAGATATTATTATGCCATACCTACTGAGGCGCATGAAGGCTGACGTGAATGCGCAACTTCCCAAAAAAACCGAGCATGTTTTATTTTGCAGTTTAACATCGGTACAGAGATCAGCATACCGGGCTTTTCTGGCAAGTTCAGATGTCGAACAGATTTTCGAGGGGAGTAGAAGATCTCTGTATGGCATTGATATATTGCGCAAAATCTGCAACCACCCTGATTTGTTGGAGAGAGAAGTTAGTGAGAACAATCCTGAATATGGCAACCCTGTTCGGAGCGGTAAGATGCAGGTCGTGGATCAGGTGCTTAGGGTTTGGAAGGAGCAGGGCCATAGGGTGTTGATATTTGCACAAACACAACAGATGCTAGATATTTTGGAGAGTTATGTGAAGTCAAGGGAGTATGTTTATAGGAGGATGGATGGCTATACTCCTGTAAAACAGAGAATGGCGCTGATGGATGAGTTCAATAACTCTGCTGAGGTTTTTGTGTTTATCCTGACTACAAAGGTTGGTGGGCTTGGAACAAATTTGACAGGTGCAGATCGAGTTATTATTTATGACCCGGATTGGAACCCTTCTACTGACATGCAGGTATATATGGCTGAAAGCTTTTTATTCCCTCTTTTTGGTTATGAACTTTTTCTTATATTAATGCATGTAATTGCATGTCAATACCCAATCATGAAAAAAATAAGATAAGCACAAAAAGGAGGGCACAAATTTGGATATGATGTAAAGAATAACATTTTCATGCTTGAAATTGATGCAATTTTAAAAAGATTTTGAACATTACTTGGAGCTTGAATCTGTCACAAACTTCTCCTCTTTATTGTGCATTGATTTAGACTATATATTGAAAGTAGTTTTTATCTGTTAAACTGTTAGTGACCACACATGAAACAACCAACAAGGCCACATCTTTGCCCCTTAACAATTCTGTGTAAATCTGAAAATTTTCTGCATATATTTTCATATAGAAAGAATAATGGAAACCTGTTGATTTAGGCACGAGAGCGAGCTTGGCGTATTGGGCAGACACGCGATGTCACTGTGTACCGGTTGATTACTCGTGGGACTATAGAAGAGAAGGTGTACCAGCGACAGATCTATAAGAACTTCCTCACGCACAAAGTGCTGAAGAATCCCTGTCAAAAAAGGTTCTTCAAGGCGAAGGACATGCGGGACCTCTTTACCCTCCAAGATGAGGGTGAAAGTACGGAGACATCGAATATCTTTGCACAGCTTTCAGAGGAGATTAATGTAAGGGCTGAAACTGACACAGGTGCACAGAAAAATGGCAGTGGGAAGGAGAATGTTACGGAAGAAGAAAATGAAAGGGTTGAAGGAGATGGTAACATTCTGCAGAGCCTTATGGATGCACATGGGATCCATGTTAGTTTTTTATTTGAAATTTGTTTAAAATTAATTTACCAGCATAAGGTGGCCTCTATTAGGTTTTACTTGAATTAATTGAGCCTAATTTATCCAAAAACATACAAAACATCCTTTTAGATATCGTGATGTACATTTTTTCTTTTTCTTTTGGTGAGGTTTTTTTTTGTTATTATTGATTTTATGTCTTTGTCATTGTTTTTCTTTTCTCGTTTGTAGAGTGCTGTGAACCATGATGCCATTCTTAATGCTAGTGAAGACCAGAAGCTCCGCATCGAAGAAAGGGCATCCATAATTGCAGAAAGAGCTGCTAAGGCACTTCGGGATTCTCATTTACTACGCAGCCGCGAGAGTTTTGCTGTTCCCACCTGGACCGGCAATGCAGGATCAGCTGGTGCCTCTACCTCGTCCAGCAGAAGGTTTGGGTCTACTGTGAATTGTCATACTGTCACGACCTCAACCATCAGTTCAGCCACATTTTCGGCTGGTGCTGGGATTGGGGCTGCTAATGGAAGAGCTCCATCATCAGCTGAGCTGTTGAATAGGATTCGTGGGACCCATATGAGTGCTGCCTCTGATGCTATTGAGAGAGATTTGGAAGTGAGAAGGGGTGGGTTGGGTAGCGGAAGCCAGAATGTGGTGAGTCAGCCTGAAGTGCTCGTTAGGTTGATCTGCAGCTTCTTGAAAGATAGAGGGGGCAGTGCAGATTCTGTGTCTATCATAGATTATTTTGAAAACAGAGTTAGGTCTGAAGACCAGGTACTTTTTAAGAGCCTGTTGAAGCAGATTGCTGCCCTGGAGAAGAGGCCTAATGGTTCTAGATGGGTTTTGAGACCCGAATACCAGCAATAGTAGATTAGGAATAGATTTGTTGCAACTGCTGCTTTACCATTTTCTTTGTTTTCATTTAATCTAACATGAGTTCTCTGTGGTGTTTTGTTTATAACAAAGTATAGAGCAAAGAAATGAAAAATCATTCTTTGTATGAATTGAATATCAGGTAATTTTGATGTTTTTTACCTAGAAGGGTTACTCTGATTGGCTGGGGGTACAATTTAACACCGGGGTAACTAGAAACAGGCACTCATATGAATTCAGGAAAGAACAGGAGTGTGGTGAAAGTCATTTTTCAATTCTTTTAGACAGCAGGGGAAAAAATGAACAGCTGGAAATTTTGAGGTTCTAGATTTCCCTGCAAAGGTAGACCAGTTTGGTTATGTATTGTCCGCCATGCATTGATCAGTGCATGATGAAACATAGCTTTTGAAGTTATTCATCTATTTAAATGATTTATATTATACATAGCTTATAAATTTCTGTAAATATACTGTTTTTGTATTAGTTTTTGTTCTCATCTGATATTAGAAGTCCTTTTAGGTTAAAACTTGTTTGTACGTACTATATCGTACTTGTAAATATATTATTTGTAGATCCCACAGCCACAGGTATATAGTTACGAATTCTTTTGGCGCAAATCTCTGAATCTTTCTCAGCAATGTGTATTTTGAGTAAGGTATGTTTACGATATAACACCGGAGCTACTGTACATGATGTGGAATTAAAAAAACAAAGAACGATGGCACTCGATGGGAGAATAATTTACGATGTTTCAAATCCAGCAAACCTTTTGAAAAATTCAGACAAGCTGGCTCTTGGTTGAATTATTCAAGATGTTTCAGAAGTAACATGTATTTAATGACAATTTCTGTGAAGGTTGAAGAATTTGTAAGGGAGCACAGAGAACTAGTGAATTTTCCACAGTTATGATTCGTCCTTCTACGAGAAGTTTACGGTGGCAACTAGAAACAAGTAAATGACTTGGTACAATCAGGCTTGGCCCACAAATCAGTGATGGACCCACAACTAGAGAGATGTGTCTCCCAGTTTGGTCCAGGCCTTTGGTGACGACGATTGAAGATTGAAGACCATCATGCCAAAAGTTGGTTGAAGAGGAACAAATAAGAGGGTTGTTTGGAAAGATAGTGGAGATTCGACGCAGTATTTGGATGCAGCCTCACCTGGGTTCATGGGCACGGTGAGATTTTTACTCGTTACCTTTTGCTGCTTCAATAAATTATAAATGGATTGATTTCCTTGTCATTTGATGAATCTGGCAAAGGAAAGAAAATACTGGAGGTTGGTAAAGGTGCCTCTCTTGGATATGTATAGTCCGTGAGAAGAAAAATTACTCTGGACTCTTGAATTGGATATGTGTTTTTCTATATAAAATATCCATTGATAGCCAGAGGATCAGAAGCTGGCACAGAAGAAAGAATTTAGAAACTTTAAGTAGTATATCTCAAGTAAAAAAAGAAGAAGCAAAAGACTTAAAAAATGATTTAGTCATGAATTCTGGTAAATTCATGTCAGTGGTGGAACCAGAAGTGACAAATGTTGCAGTCAGCAGTTGGTTATACTTTAGAATTAAGAAAACTAGGGTTTGCAGTTTACCTATAAACTGCATAGCAGACGCTAGACAACTTCAAAGGCCCTTTTTGTTTCTATTTATACCACAGAATTACTCCTCATTCAGCATTAAATATAAAGGGTGAAAGGGGAGGAAATAAACTAATCCAGCAATTGGAAGAGAAAAAAGAGGAGAAGAAGCAGTTGGGGGAGATTTGGAGAGGCAGTTGCGCCGCAATTTCCGGAATAAAACAAGGTATGTATCAAGAAATTATTTGTTGAAGGTGAATTGCTCACTTTACCTTTCTTTTCCATCTCAACAACAATAAAAGAAGACGGTGCCGAGGTAGAGTTGTTGGTTTGGTATCAACAACTAGGTACGGTCCTTATCCGTCTCCTTCCTCTCTCCATATCTTTGAAATTCTGGATCAATAGCAACCATGAAATTTACTGAAAATAAGAGTGGAAAAACTGAAGTTTTTCTAGATTCTTTGAAACTCACCGCTTCTTCTCAATTGTGGAATTTGATCGAAATATTTGATTCTCCATTGCACTCTTTGAACTCGTTTTTTATCTGAACCCATTCAAAATTTTCAAATGTTGCATTCTGATCAACAGTTTAATCCTTGAATTTAATGCTTGCCCAACGCTGGTATCGTTCAATGTTGGAGCTTCTAAGTGGACTGGGCTTCCCCCCAAAAATAAATAAATAAATAAGTAATTCTTTTAAAACCAGATTTATTAATTGTTGCATTTTCTTTTCTCATGAAATTTTTTTCATGGCTCTTCCTAATTTTGATTCATTTAGTTATACGTCATTTCAAATTTGACCGTAGGTAAGTGTTAATAAATTAAATGATACAATGTGTTTAGTCATTAGTAATTATGTTTCTTTTGGTTAGACTATTTCATTTGATTTCAATAAGATCTGCCGCTTGGATCAAAAATAACAAATACAAATTTCCAACGACATGTCTAATTATAATATATATTAATTCCAAAGAAACCATTATATCATTTTCAACTATCTTTTTGTTGAAGCTCCTCCACTGGTTTCACTATCTTTTTACAAATTGAACCTTATTGTTCTTTTATCTCTTTCTCCTAACGTTTATCAAAACAATAGACAAGGAACTGTTCTGAAAGGGGTTACTGACAGCAGCAGAGCTAGAAACAATCGGTATGGGGTGTCCGGGCCAAGGAAATAGGGTTCCCGGGTCAAGATAATCACTACACCAAGAAGGATAAGCTTTATTTTTCAGTGGACCAAGCAGGTGCCCAGACGCGGGCTGGCACCGACCTTAGTTCCACACCTGATTTACATCATTTTGCAGTCTCAAGGGCTTTGAGAAGCGCCATCAACCTGCACAGCCTCAAGGTCATCAAACTCTCCATACATGTTATAGGAAGTGCATCATCAAAATATGGTCACTAAGCTCTGTAACTGACTCCATTTGCATTCTCATTTTCTTTTTCTTCCTTTTTGACAACTTAGATTGATGGGCTATAATTGGATGCATGAGATATTTTTCGAAGGAGTACCAGGATCCAGTATGTGATAGGTGGTGAACAACTTTTATGGGCAAAAAGAAGAAGATAACACTGGTTTTCAATCAGCATGAGTGGTTTAGGAAAAATAGTATTGCTTTGTCAGGCTGCAGAGCCTTTTCTCCTTGTTGAAAGGAGATGTCATTGGATACACTGGTTTTCAATCATCATGCTGTCGTGACCATGACCACCAGTTCAGCTCAGCCACATTTTCTGTTGGTGCTGGAATTGGGGCTTCTATCGAAGAGCTCCATCATCAGCTTAGCTGTTGAATAGGATCCGTGGGACCCATATGTGCTACTTCTGATACCCTGTGGAGAGATTTGGAAATGAGAAGGGGTTGGATTGGAAGCAGAAGCCCTGAAGCCGGAATGTGGTGAGTTAGCCCAAAGTGCTCGTTAGGTTGATCTGTAGCTTCTTGAAAGTCAGAGGTGGCTGAGCAAATTCTATGTCTATCATAGATTATTATGAAAATAGAGTTAGTTCTATAAACCAGGTACTGTTTACAACTCTGCAATGTAGATTCCTGCTCTCGAGAAGAGGCCTAATACCAGCAATAGGAGATTAGGAACAGATGAGTTGCTGCTGTTGCTTTACCCTTTTCTTTTTCTATTTATATTAATACCTTTGTAAATATGTACCTTTATAAATATGTATATTTTCAAAAAAAAAATATATATACTTATTTTGTCCCTTCCTCCCCTTTCCCCCGGGAAGAAATTTAATTTTTGCCTCTCCTGACATGAAGTCTGGATCTATCCCTGGTCATTTGTGTGTATTTTTGTTTATAATGAAGTCTAGAGCAAAGAAATGATAATTCTTCGGTTGAATGCAAGCAAGAATAAAGGTAGACCTGTAATTTTTGTTTACCTCCTTTTCTTTTTCTAAGAAAATGCAATTAAATATAAAGAGCTGTGTATTTTGCGGTTCAAGCTTATCATTTTTAGGAAAATTAGTTTGGTTGGGCATAATGGTTTTTTGAGCTCTCCATTATTTTACAGCTTGTTTGTACAAATTATCCCGTGCTTGTATATATATATATATATATATGATTGTACTTGTAGACAACTCATAGGTTATAATTATGATTTATTTTTTTGTGAGAGTGTACTTTATGTTAAACATTTTGAGCAATGTATGGCGTATGTTATAACGCCCGAGTTAAGGCATCTAATGGCAAGGTAATATTCCTGATACTGCCAAATCTCTGCTTAAAAGATTCACATGTATTAATTAACAAAAAGTGTATATGACCAGTCACATACACTGTTGGTTAACTAATACATATTATTACGGCTGGACAAATCTCTGCTTCTCAGATGCCTACAAGGCCCACTTGCATGACCCATTTTGAAAGGAAGTGAAAGAGATTTAAAACTATAATTTTTAATGAATCAGTTCGAGTTCATAATATTTTAATAATATAATTATTTTATTATAAAATTAATAATATATTATTAGTTTATTATATAATTATTAGTTATTTTTTAAGATTTTAATGTAAAATTAAAAAATATGAATTACTTTACTTTAGCTATTTATCATAATATGAAAATAAATATATTCAATTTAGTTAGAGTTCAATTCAGTACGAATTTAATTTAGTTCGATTTAATTTTAAATCAAATTAGCGTGAAGTCTAGATCGATTGAGCTCTAGTTTACGAGCGGCCGCATTTTTTTTTCTGTGTGTTACTATAATTGGGTATAATTTTAAGTCTCGATTGTAATAACCACACTGCAATACATTTGCATTTTTTTTTACAATAAATCGAGGTGTTCAACTAATTTAATTAATTTGAGCGCTCAACCACACTGATAAATTGTAAATATATCATATATAATGAACATGAAGTCTATCCCATCAGTGACGATCGCGTTTTATATTTTTAAAAATTGCAGAACAATTTCTGATTTTTTCCCCATTAAATAGTATCTGAAAAGTGGAATAATGTATGGAATTAACAAAAGATTTCTTTAAAGAATACGTGACATTGTCACGCGCAAAAGGTAGTACAGTTGAAAATTGTATGTTCCCACTAGCTAGTTTTCTCATCATGCCAATTTCGTCAAAGTCAAGTTCGGGTCACCATTCAAAAAAATATATTTTTAGAAGTCAAGATAAATTAAATTCATGTGAAGTTTTCTTTTCAACGAGACGTGCGTTTGAATTTTTTTTTCCTTTGAAAAAAAAATCCGTTTTCTTTTACTTCCTTTCCTATTATCTCCCAAAATTACATGCTTCCTACGACGCATGACGTACTGAAGTGAGTGTTATTTATTTATTTATTTATTTCAGAATTATAAAATTTGATAAATTATACACGAGAATTCACAAGAAACATATCGGATATCTTCTGCAAATTGGAATTAATAAATGGTCGTTATATTTGTGTTTATTGGCAAAGAAGTATCAATCTATAAATTGTGGAAGAGATTGGCTACAGTGCGACGCGTAGCATGGATGACCCATGTGTGTTACGGACCGTTTCTCCTTTTTAAAGTTTAAATAGTCGATCCGATCGGTCAAAATATTTTTCATATAAAAATCTAGTTGGAGACTAAATTTTATATATTTTTAAAATAGCTAGAAAATCACTTAATTTAATTATTATGAGCCATTCAAAAGGAGTTATTTTCTAGCTATCTTAAAAAATAGTAAAAAAATCTAAAAAATATAAAATTTTATCTCCAACTAAATTTTTATATGAAAAATATTTTGACCGGTCGGATCGACCATTTAAACTTAAAAAAGGAAGAAACAATCCGTAACACACGAATCATTCATGCTACGCGTAGCACCGCCAAACTCATTGTGGAATATATATTACATGGTACGACATTTTCCAGAAAAAAAAGATAAATCGCAATGAATTGGTGATAGAATTCGACATTTGGAAGAACTTGTTTCAATTGCATATCATAAGGAATTCGAACAATGGCTTCAAATACAGTATCAGGAAACACAGCTTGCGGAACTTCAATCTCCACGGGCTTATTAGCTAAATGACAATTGGCACATACAATACGTCCAGTTGTTTCTCGTGGATTTTCATAAGCCTGTTGCGCAAAAATGGGATATGCATTTGAAATAGATACTAGTGATTAAATTTTATAAATATTTATAAAAAATTTCATCTAGATTTTGATCCTGCGATATTCCAACACAAAGGATCGACGTTGCCTTTTCTCAGTAGATAAAAGATTGTTTTTTTTTGTTCATTCAGGTTTTTAAACTTGCAACCCAACTACTTTTGGTTAATATTGGGGAACGAACTTGAGGCTTCTCATAATCCCTTTCCTCTGACTTTTTCTATATTTAACGCGTGTATACATGCAACTGAAAGTTCGAAAATATATTGGTGCAAAAACATAGATTATGAAATTAATTATTTTCAAAAGACCAATTATGCTTTGAAAGTGAAACGATCAACTTATTGTCAAAATTTTTAAACTAACTAATTTGTGCTATATATGAAAGTGAAACGATCAACTTATTGTTAAATTATAATATCCAAGCTTTTTTAAGTTCAGAGTCATATTATTTTGATGCAAATTAATACAAATTAAATGTTGCCCTTTTATTTTTATTTAAAAAAAAGGATTAATATTTGAATATTTTTAATACATTTTTGGACGTCATGGGCTGCCTCTAGTAAAAAGTTTGGATCAGTAATCTGTTTTCATGTAAATTATTATGTATCATCGATGGTCCATCAGAGCTTAATTATGAGGGCAGTTTCATGCGCATAGATATTTATTTGCAACTTACTTGGATAAATTCCACTACAATTTCGTCAAGTTGAGTACTTTGTTTTCTTTCCCTTTTAATTAAGATTTTTTCTGAGAAACTTCTTTTTCTGCAAGAATGTATATAGTCCCATTGTCACATACAGTAAATTAACGTTAACGCAACATGAAAGAGTCTAGAGTTAGGTATAAGCTACCAAAAACACCTTATGATTACTCAATTAATTGCACTGTAATTCAGTCGATCTTTTTAATTAGGTTATACTGTACCTTAACAACTTTTCAATGAAGCTTCTTTCTTTGGGAATTTACAATCTCACGGTCACTTTCACTATGAGGTAAAAACAATATGGTAAAGTTCATATACAATATCATGGTCACTTTCACTTTCTCATGGTCTCAATTTTAATTTTTGTTTTGATCAGCTCAATATTTGTCATATGTCAAAATTTAATGATAATTTCTACTTATTTTTTGTCAATAAAAAATAATTGAATTCTTTTTTTTTAAATTTCCTTTTCACAAGCAATACAAGTGGAACCAACTAGAAAAGAAAAGACTGATTTCTTTGATTATTATATTAGATACCTAACATTACAACAACAAAAAAGTTTAGACAACACTCAATTAACAATAGTTATAGAGAATTTCCGTTGTTGAAAAGGATCAGTGATAAAAATGTAATAATAATGAACACAATTTATATCGGTTATCTTGAAAAAAACATTGTTAAAATACTCTTTTAGAAACTATCCCAGCATTAGAAAAGATTTAACAACGGTTACTTAAAAAACCGTTATAATAGTATAGCTTAGCAACGGTTATAAACTAAAACTATTTTCTAAACGCATAGCTTTAACAACGGTTGTTTATAATCTTTCCTAACACTCCTTCAATATGTTAAAAACCGTTATTAAATCCGAAATCTATCGTAGTATAATATAAACGTAATTATATGATTGCGTATAAATAAAAGCTATGTGCTAAATCGTGCATTAGAACGAAGAAGTAAATTCTCGGAAATTACCAGCTAATATATATATAGTAGTGCTTGAATTTGACCATGACCACATGTGAGAAACCTCTTGACTGAATATTTTATAAGACTTCAACCTCCAAATATATAGATGCTCCATCAACTTGGTGCAGCGGTTATGGCGTAGCCCTGACTCGTCGAACCCAGCTTTAAGCTAAATTGTGGTGTGAGTGAGTGGCCTACGGGCATATGTCAAAAAAAAAAAAAAAAAAATCCAAAAACGAGATCTTGTATCAAGTCAAACGTCAGTTTCCTTTTCTTTGATTTTCTTATAAGAATAGTTCAAAATATATTCTATAAGAGACGCTTTCGTTGACTTCAGGCTTTATAGTAAGTGAATAATTAAAAATAGTATTCAAAATACAGTTGCATGTAGACATCTGATTATTTAAATTAACAATATAATGGAAACTAATATATTGTTAGGCTAGAGGACGAAAGACCATGTGATATTTGAGGAGTTGAAAGACCCTCTCGCCAGATTAGAGGAAAATAGGATTAGCTCTCGTCTGTATTATATTATTATATTAAGATTATGATTTATTATTATATTAATATTATAATGATTATTTATTTATTTATTATTATATTATATTATTATAATTATGATTTTAGTTTTATATTATTATATATTGATTATAAATATAATTATATTATTATTATTATTATTATTATTATTATTATTATTATTATTATTTTATTATATTTTGATTATATTATGATTATATTATTATGTTTATGACTATGATTATTATTACTTATTATTATTATATTATTATGATTATAGCTATGATTATATTATAATTATATTATTATGATTATGATTATTTATTATTATTATATTATAATTATGATTATGATTATGATTATAATTATATTATTATGATTATAATGATTTATTATTATTTTTATATTATGATTATGATTATAATTTTTTTATTATATTATTATGATTATTATTATCATGATTATGATTATTATTTTATTATTATTTAATTTTGTTGTATTATATTATTATATTATGATTATATTATTAGAATTATGATTATTTATTATTATATTATTATGATTATAATTATAATTATATTTTTTTATTATTATATTATGATTATGTCTATATTTTTATTATATTATTATTACAAATATGAATATTATTATTTATTATGATTATGATCATTATTTTATTGTTATTATTACATTATTATTATTATTATTATTATTATTTTACTATTATCATCATCATCATCATCATCATCATCGTTAGAGTCATAATTATTCATATTTTAACTATTCTGATTAACAACTGCCAAATGATATTTTTCACTCTTCCGAATAGTCAAGAATATCATTTTTCTACCACTCATTCAAAAATACACTATTCTATCACTCTTCTAAAACTATCAGTCTTCCAAAATTACCATTTTTCTAAAACTATTCCTTGATTTGCCAAACAAACCCTTAATTTTTTAATTAATGAAATAAGTATCACTGAAATAATTTTCTTCGGTTTCAGAAGCAAAATGCACTTGACAGCTTTTAGTATCGTAGGGCTCAACCCGTAAGCATTCATTTTATCAAAATGCTTGGATGTGATGTACAATGGTTTGAATGTTAGAGCTGTTATTGACTGTTACACTTCCAATTTTTTTTCAGGAAAAGAGCACAAATTTTGCTTTGGTTTGTGTACTCCGATGGTAATAACTGCAGTATCCGAGGTTCATATTACGATTATTTCATATAGTAAATAATTATCATCATATAAACAATCAAATTTTAAAAATTATAATTCATTCATAACAATATAAATGTATAATACTAAATGCATTTGCCTATTGACACTCAATCGCCTAATCTCAGTGGCATAGTCCTTCGTAGTTAATTAAAATTTATGGGCTACTTAATTTGTAGCGCAAAATCTTGGTTGGTGCTTTATTTGAAGAATTTTTTTTGGGCGGGGTAAATCAATTGGCGTCAATTTAATTATATACCAATTCAAATATATGTAGCCATTTCCACTAATAAAAATATAAATATCAACTTAATTATATGATTTGATATGATCTTACACATCTCTATCTTCCCACGCCAATGGATGGATGGGATGGCATATAGCCAAAAAATGAAGATCTAAAAAATGTATTAATAAGTTTAAAAATTATCTCTGTATCATTAGCCTGCAAAATGGGGGGTGATCAATTTTTTTGCATAGGTATAGTATTATAATTATTTTGAAAATTAAGTATATTTTCACAATTTTATAATGAAAGTATAATTTAGTATAATTTTCAAATATTTTTCAAGTTAGGACATATTTGTATAATTTATTTGATTACATATTTTCTTAATTTATTTAAGAATCAAGCTTATTTTTGAAAATTCTTCTGAATCACAAGTTTATTTTTAAAAAAAATTCTAAGTGGGGCAACTACCTGCCCTGCTCTCTATAATATTGATTAGTAGCTCTCTAATATGTTGTCTGCAATTGACATGGAACAATATTATGCTGCTATGCGACTATATATCTAACAATGATGGAGGTGATATACTGATACCTAATCCCACAAATTTGACATAGTTGAAGTGATAGATCTCAATATCTTTGTTTTCGATTGTGATTTATTTAAAAGCATTACCAACTGAATTAAATTACGTATCACTTTCGTTAAGATGATGAAGGTCAAACCACTCAACTAATAATTAAATGTTTTTTAAAAGACCATTAGAGATTTGGGTGAGACGATGAAGGTCAAACCAATCAACTATTTCCAATCTTTAATTTCAGTGGTTATCTGGTGAGATGGAATTTTAGGAATAGATCTATTTTATCACTCAATTGTTCCCATTTTTAATAATTTTGCATTAAAGATTTCACATATTTTTTTTCATATGTGGAAAGACATTAAAAGTGGATGTAGAGCACTTCCAAAGACATGAAGTGGTTACTAACGGCATCAAGGTAGGTGTTAGCTGGCGTCTGGACATTTTTTTGATTCGCTAAAAAATAAATTTTATACAGTAAAAAGTATATATTTTCTAATTCAGACATTTTATTTGTTTGATTGGAGCACCTCCTACCATTCGTTTGTGATTCTACCCCAGAAGTGGTGATAACTTTTAGGAAGAAAGCCATAGAGGAGAGTCAATATTCTACCATTCCATGAATTTCCTAATTGATCTTTTTGCTATAGCGGGTTCCCTCCGTCTGATTGGTTGTGTTTTGTCTATTACTATGCTGATTATGTTCTGACTATATATGATTTGTGTTGATAGATATTTGGTTAATTATGAGGATTAGTGTCTGAGGTAAGTCTAGGTATTGTTTGGTTATGGTTGTTTTAACTTTGAGTTCTAGGACGTTTAGTTTTGTATGATTTTCCTAAATGAAATGAAAAAGGGCATGTTTTTATCTGCTTTTATAAAAGAAAAGACCATTAGAGATATCTAAGGAATGTGGATATTCTAAGATTTAATTTATTAGAGCGGGGAGCCAATAATACGAAGAAGCGATGCTTGGTTAATTCGATTGGTGTTTGTGTATATATTAATCCAACAATTTCCTGATCTTGGTTTCGTACTCTGTTCTGGTCGGTAGTATCAGATTCAGAGGTAGGGGTGAAAAACCCTACTTCAATTCTGAGATTTTAATGATGGCATAAAAGAGATACAAGGTAGGCGCCAGCCGGCGTCCGAGCACCCCCTCGGTTCACTGAAAAATAAATGTTGATCGTATGGTAAAAAATAAAATTTCTTTTGACCCGAATATTCTATTTATTTGAACCGGACACCCTTATCGATCGTTTCTGGCTCCGCCCCTGCTTGTGGAGAGGTCAGCTACTGAGCTCTTTAATTTGGAGGCACCACAACAATTATACTAATTAACCACTGTTCTAATTTCAAAATAGCTACCGGGGACAATGAGGTACTGATTGGAAACAGTATATTATATCAATATATATAATTTTAAGAACTGGCCCCGTAGGGCTGTCGATGTTAAAATGTTGGAACTTCTACTTAACAACAAAAATATTTTTTCTTCAAAGTGGCCGTGAGTGATTGCATAATTAATGTCCTCTGTTATCAGATTATTAGGCAGATATAACGCTTCAACCGATCGCATTTTAATTTTTGAAGTGTTGGAATTAATTATCATTAATTATAATATATGTGGACTTATATGTATGTCTGTCAAATTATATTCGATCAAATTCTATATCATTAATCGGGTTCAATATGTGTCATGAGAAGTAGGTATTTTAATGTGTAGAATGTTTATTAATAACTTTATGATTTAGTGATGGTCTAAATTATATAAAATTTGATAATAATATAATTAAGCTATTAGTCCATGGAGAACACAACTATAGATAATTTTTTGATTAAGTAGCAAATCCGTTAAGAGAAGATTTGAATCTGATACGGACCTGCTAAGAAATAATTGGTGATTCAGTCATTGACATCCATTATATAGGGAGACAGTTGGCTTATTGGTGTTCATTCCCTATTCTTTATTTTCTGGCACATTTCCGTTTTCAACAGAAAAATCTAAATCTCTCTCAAAACATAAGAGTTCCAAAGAGAGATGAAAACTGTCTGTGCCGGTCCTCTCAATCGTTCCATCGGATTAGAGAAAGATTGCTAGAACACTTAAAGAAATCCGATGATCAACGTGATTATATTTTTTTGAAAGATCGACAGAATAGAACAAGATAATTTATTTTTGATTAAGAATTCACTAGAGAATCACGGCATAAAGTTTAACTATCATGAAGTATGTTGAGCCTTTTTTCTCTCCGAACACAAGATGACAATATTATTATAATAATTATTATTACTATATATATATAGATTATTATTATTATATATAGTAAAGTAAAAAAAATTATACTTTATCTTATATTTTTCATTTTTGTATTCATCAAAAATCTAGTTCAATAGCTCAATGTGATTTCTATATTAAAATATATTTGAAAATCAAATTTTATATTTTTTAAAAAGTAAAAAAAATATTATTATTGAAAAATTATTAACTCAATGAATTTTTTATCCTTATAAAATAAAAAAATAAAAAAATATAAAATTTAGTTTTTAAATATTTTTTAATATGAAAATCACATTGTACAATTAAATTGATCTTTCAGAGATATAACGCGAAAAAAATATTTTTGTACACCACAACTCAACGTATCAATATGCAATCAAATTATGTATTTTTAAGGAATTATTTTATGCTCGACAGAATATGGTTTATATTGACGATCTTTTTTCTTCTTAATTAAATCCAAATATTTCTCACTTGTTTTACACTCATCAAAGTTATCTAAAATTAAAGAGTAGGGTGCGCAAATAGAATTATAATTTTGCAAATGTTACTATACAACAACTAATAAAATTTATAGATTAATGTGATCGTTCATACCAAATATTATATTTTTTTCTTGAACGGTTGAATTACAATAAAATATTCAATTTATCCATAAAAAAAATATTTATCGCCTGTTTAAAGTCATCCTTGCATGGGGTCCATTAATTTGCCCATCAACCCCTAATATAAACAAAAAGGAAAAATTACACGGTGGATGAACAAAAAGCACTACATCTTTAGTTTGTCAAGCTTCAAGCAACTTTTTACTCTGATCTGATCTCACAATTCACAAATCACAACCTCGACAGAGTCGTTACATGTTCCACAGCTGCCTCAGGCTGGCGGTTAATATCGTTGTTCTTCCTCGTACTTACCTTCAGCCTTTCTGCGACTTCCCTCAAAAGAAACTTCTGTGCTTTGCCTGTGGCGGTCTTTGGCAATTCTTGCAAGAAAACCACTTTCTTTGGCACCATGTAGTGAGAGAGCTTATCTCTACAGTATGAAATTATGTCTTCCTCTTCAATCCCGGCCTCATTCGTTGCGTATTCTTTCTTCAGCACAACAAATGCACACGGCGTCTCGCCCCAGTGTGGATGCGTCATTGCAACCACTGCTGCTTCAAGTACCATCGGATGACGGTACAGTGCTGTCTCGACCTCTACACTGCTTATGTTCTCTCCTCCTGATATAATTACATCCTTGGATCGGTCTTTTATCTCGATATATCCATCCAGGTGCATCACACCAACGTCACCTGTAAGAAACCAGCCGTTCTTGAAGGCTGCATCAGTATCCTTTTTGTTCTTGAAGTAGCCCTTCATTATGCTGCTCCCGCGGAGGCATATCTCACCTTGAGTGATGCCATCACGGGGAACACTTTGCATTGTTTCTGTGTTCTTCACATCAACACCGGCTAGTGTTAGCGCACCGACACCTTGTCTGGCCTTCAGCCGTGCACGGTCAGCAGCCGGTAGATGGTTCCAAGATTCCTGCCACTCACATACAAGCGCAGGCCCAGTTGCCTCAGTGAGGCCGTATGCATGAGTGATGCGGAACCCAAGATGCTCAATACGTTCAAGTAGAGCAGCAGGTGGGGGGGCACCGCCGGTCAACATTTCAACCGGATGGGTCAATGGACGGCGGCCACTTGGGGAAGCTTCAAGAAGGACATTGAAGAGAATAGGGGCACCACACATGTGTGTCACGCCATGGGAGGAAATTGCATGATACATGTCCCGACCTGATGGCGACCGGATGCAAACATTAGTACCGCCTCGTGCCGCCATTCCCCAAGTGAAAGTCCATCCATTGCAATGAAACATTGGTAGGGACCATAAATACACCGGTTGAAGCCCCACCCCCCATTGCAGTAGCAGAGTAAGAGTGCTCAAATAGGCACCACGATGGCTATACACCACACCTTTTGGCTCCGAGGTGGTGCCTGAGGTGTAATTTAATGCAATTGCATCCCACTCATTGGTGACTGGTACTGGTGGATAGGAAGCTAGGTCAGCCGAGGCAAGTACTTGTTCATATTCTAGGCCACGTGACGCATTGCGCTTGGTAGAGGAGACATCACCAATCACAACAACATGCGGATGAGGAACAGTGAGGGAAGATAGAGCATCATTGGCCAAGGAAAGCAGCTGGTAATCAACAAAAAGGAGTTTCGCGCCAGAGTGGAGAAGAATGCCGGCAATGGCAGAAGCATCCAAACGGGTGTTGATGGTGTTTAGCACAGCACCGGCCATTGGGACTCCAAAGTGTGATTCATAGAGAGCTGGAACATTCGGTGCCAGAATGGAGACCTTTACACGAAAATGACATGAAACATGTCAGCTACTTGTGTATTTGTGAGAGCTAAAATTTCTGCTGATAATAATGATTGAATTAAAAATAGATTGAACTTTTTTCAGTTTTAATTAAGGTTGAGCGTTGGAATAGAATTTGCAACAAAAATGGAGCATATATAAATTCTGCAAAAATGGAGTAAATGGTAAGCATATGCTCACCACATCGTTCTTTTTTATGCCAACAGATTGCAGCCAGGCGGCGAGGCGGAGGCAGCGGTCGTATGTCTGCATCCAGGTGAATTTTGTGTTCTCATACACAACAGATGTTTGATTGCCGTATGCCAAAGCGGCACGCTGGATGAAGGTGAGCGGGGTGAGTGCAGCAAAGTTTGCATCATTCTGGGGTAGAGAGTTGGCATCCATTTTTCTGTTTTATTTTCAGGTGTGTTTTCTTGAATAAAGGGTATATATGTCTGGTAAGAGATGCAGAGGGAGGAAGGAAGCAAAGCAAGTGATATGTAGATGCTGGAGGGAGAGGAGATATATGGTCTTATATATAGATTCTAGAGAGAGATTTTTGTTTTGGCAGCGTGGGTCAAGTTTATTAAGAGTAAGAGTAGGTACATATTCTGCGCATGTTCCTATTATTTAGTTGAACATTCAACAATCCGACCGTTCTTTTTTTTATTATTTTTTTGGTAAATTACCCGTAGTCAACTGCACAGATTTTTTTATTCCTAGGGATTAAAATAAAGAAAATAGAGAATTGATATGAAGATCCCATCGTATGGATTAGAGTATTGAAAATAAGACGGATCGGTCAAGTCCGGTTCAAATTCTCTCGGTTCGAAAGCATAGACGAGTCACGAGTCATGAGTTAAGATTAGAGGTGGCAGAATCCGACCCGACCCGACAAACCCGCCCGACCCGTCCGGTTCCGAACCCGACCCGACCTGATTTTTTAAGAAAATCAAACTGACCTGATCCGACCCGATCCGACCCGAACCCGACCTGACCTGACCCGACCCGAGATCAAATGACCTTCAATCCAATCGAAATCTATCAACGATCGAAAAAACACAACATGTAAATTGACCCGACCCGACCCGACCCCCGACCCGACCCGCTCGACTCGATTTCTTTCGAAAGTGCCCGACCCGAACCCAAACCCGACCCGACCCGCCCGATTGCCACCTCTAGTTAAGAATGAGTATGAATCGTGCCGTCTGAATTAGAGTAACATAAAATGAGAAATTTCCCATCCAACTCATATTAAATCTCTACAGATATAATCCTCATCAATTGAGACAAACGAGTCAAGAGACGGTTCGGCCGAATTAAGGGATGAGAATATATATATTTTTTTGTAATTTCACAAATTCGGGCCCATTTTGTTGCAAATTTTTTGTCTGAACTTTGAATTTGTACACCAAAAAGTTCATCTTTCCTATTTGTGGCTTATGGGGCCTGTTTCAAGGGGGTACTGTTTGTTTGTCGTCTTTTGAGCGGGAAATGGTCTTGTAATTTGTCAGAACCATGGTTATAGTTTCAAGGCAAATACTAAATCGGTTCACGGCGGTTACAGATCTAGACGGTCTAAGTGCGTCACGTATATGAATCGAGCGAATTAGAGGGTCAATATCAAAAATATAAAATTTAATTTTTGTTATGATCAGATTTTTTTGGGTCTAGATTATTCATTGGTCTCACATGGTATGGGTGGGGATGGATCACAACATGGGTTTTTATGGGACGGATTGATCAATTCGAATATTTTTAATACTCCAGCTTGGATTGAGATTTTATATATTTTTTTTTACAAATTTATATATTTTGGTTAATTATTTGTTTATTTTTTATAGTTTTTTAATAGTTTATTTAATTATTTAATTATGTTTAATTATTTGCTGAATGATTTAGAATATGATATGGTTGTGTTTAATAATATATTAAAATATGATATTATTGTATATTCAATAATAATAATATATAATTAAAAAATCATAAGAAAAAAATATAAAAAATAGTAAATTAGAATAAATACACATAATTATATATGGTCATTACGAAATGAATTAATATATATTCAACAAAAATAATGAATTGCATATTCAATAATAATATGAAGCACTAATAAAAGACATAAAAATATAATGTCAAACAATATTTAAAATAATACAACAACAATAAGAAACAAATAGTTGTGTTTTGGCCTGCTTTAATTAATTATTTGTTTAATAATTTATTTATTATTCTTTATAGTTGCCAAAATTTTATTATATTTTAATTATTTGTTCAATGATTTAGCTTATTTTTAATTGGTTTTAATTTTCATAATATTTTTATTGCACCTGATGATACTAATCGAATGAACGAAGATGACGTCGAATCAATAAAATTAAAATTCAAGCACCTCATCTTCAAACGGTCATATTTTTTTATAGAAAACTTTGATCGAGACATACTACACGCTATAATGATTTCTAGAGCCAAAAAAATGCATTTGAAATTTTGAGTATCTATATTTTTATGTATTATATATAGTTCATTATGTATTATATATAGTTCTTATTTAATATATAATAAATATATTTTTATAGTTCATTATATTTTATTAAAAGTATATGCATCATAGTTCATAATAAACATACAAATTGAATACATAATAAACATATATAAATATAAATATTTATTATTTTTTATAATTTTTCTCTTACGATTTTTTAAGTATATATTATTATTAAATACACAATAATATCATAGTTCTAATTATATATTTTAAAACATTCAATAGATAATTAGATATAATAAAATAACTAAATATAGTATAAAAATATAAAAATAATAAATAAATAATTAAACAAAATATATAAATTATATATAAAAAACTAGGATAGAGTTTCAAATTCGGTCCAACATCTAAAACGAATTTGGAACTTGATCCACTCTATGGGTATCAAAATGAAAACACATATTTCGTTTCTTTATTTTTTTATTTTAATTACTAAGAATTAAAAAAAAATCTTCAACTGCATGTACATGGCTTTAGACGTCAGGAGGGGGTTCGTATCGTTAGAGGTGGCAGAATCCGACCCGATCCGAGAAACCCGTCCGACCCGTCTGTATCTGAATCCGACTCGAATTCGACTCGATTCAATTTTTTAAGAAAATCAAACTGACCCGACCCGAGATCAAATGACCTTTAATCCAATCGAAATCTATCAACGATCTGAAAAAATACAACATATAAATTGACCCGACCCGGTCCGACCCGACCCTGATCTGACCCGGTCCAACCCGATTTCTTCTAAAAAGTCAAACTGACCCGACCCGTCCAACCCGAACCCGAACCTGACCCGACCCGTCCGATTGCCACCTCTACCTATCGTCCTATGTCTTTTTTAAACAAAAAGGACCGTGTCGTGTTCGGGCACGCCGTGCTTTCGTGTCGTACAGTGCCGTATCTTTTATTATTTTATTTTTTTTCGTGCTGTGCCGTGCCCAAAAATAATAGAAGGAGGCACGACACGGATAAGGCACGTCGTGTCTAGCGTGCCGTGCCTTAATAGTGTCGTGCTTTATTCGTGTTGTGTCTAATCGGAACCGTGACCAACCGTGTCGTATTTATGTATCTTAATCGTGCTAAACGTGTCTTACCGTGTCCGGCATTGAAAAATTCAAAAAATTCAAAAAAATAAATTTATATCAAAAATTAAAATATTAAAAAAATCAAAGTTCGTTAAAATTTAAATTATTTTAAAAAGTCAGAACATTAAAAATATGAAATTTGTCAACAAAAAATCTGAAATTTCTCAACATATGATGTTTTGTAAATTATCTCTCCTCCTTTTTTCGGACTTGAGATCGATTATGTTAGAAACATAGGTGGAGTTACTAACTTGTAATCATGTTAGTATAAATGTATAATTTAAAAAAATAAAAATAAAAATTTTAAAAATTAAAATTGAAATGTGTACCTTAGTCCTTAAAAAAATCTCCGTACATAGTGTTGTACATATATCCATATTCTTCATAGTTGTACATATATGGATTTGAGTACCTCGCCAATTGATCTTGTTCCTCATGGGACTGGTTCACCTCTACCTCTGGCATCCCTTCACTAGTTACATTAGAACTTGATGCATCAGTTTCTTCTCGATCAATTTGGTACATCCACGACTTATCTTGAAGTCTGCTTTCTGCATCGTACAAATCCTTCAATAAAACTAGAGCCTCAAATACTCTCTCACCAAATCTTGTTCTTTTGTCAATGAGAACCCTGTTAGCTGCACTAAAACAAGATTCAGATGCTACTGTGGAGATTGGAACAACAAGAATATCGCAAGCCATAGATGCTAAAATTTGAAATACGCCCTTCACTTGATGCCAAAATTACATAATGTTGAAATTTTCATCATCGAGTCTTATGTTGCCATAGTCAGACCTGGAGTTTGCAAACATTTGCATCTCTGTTGCACGCGGGGTCGATGTTGAAGGCGAGTCAGAGTTTTTACGAAGGATAGATTGAATACGAGACAAGTAGAGTCATTTGCCCCCCGTTCTGTTCCGTACCGTGCCTGGTACCCGTGTCGTTCCATACCGTGTCTAACGCCTTAACCGTATCGTGTCGTGCCGTGCCAAATTTTCTAAAAGCCGAGCACGACACGGTTAAGACACGGACACAAAACAGTACCGTTCCCGTTTCCATATCGTGCCTTAACCTGTTCTGTTTCCAACCGTGTTCGTATCGTTCCGTACCGTTTTCAGCCACGGCGTGTCTAAATTTAGAACACTATCTGTGCCCCCAAAATCAATGCCTCACTGTACCTTATGTTCGTGGACCGACGACAAAAAGACTATAAAGTATAAACTTTCGCTGTGTGGGACCAAGATGTTATGTCAGTGGAGGATACGGAGGGCAAATCATGCAGATTTTTTTTAATAATTAAATTAAATAAAGTGAGGTAAATAGTCCGATTGTTTCGAATAGGTGCATATTTAGTTTGGATGAAATTTTAAATTCGATTTAGTTTTTTGAATTGAGTTTTAAACTCGATTCTATAGGTTACACATTTTTTTACGTATTCAAAACTGATTTATACTTATTCATGCTGAAAATAAATTTAAAACACAGTCCTAAATTTTTTTATAACTAGTTAAACATAGAAATTTTACAAAAAATTGAGACTGAATTCGCAATCAAATTCGAGTCAGGAGTCAGGCTATACGTACACAAATCAAAAGTAATCATATCATTCTCATTTTTTTATTTTATTTACTTAAAAAAAATCTGCAAATCATAACATTGTATTAGTACTTTTTTTTAAAAAAAAATGATCAGTGAACAGAAGAATTATTGGAGGGTTAAATATAATATTTCACATAATTATTAAAATATCATAATGAAATTTTTGCACAAATCTTATATCATTGAAGGGTCAGTCAGTTCACCTATCAAACTCAAATCTGATCCAATAGGAATTGAAACCCCCTCCCCCAATATATATATATAAGCATATCAAATTGAAAAAAAAAAGAACTAAGAATTGTACTGTCTTTCTTTATTTCATTTTTTTAATAGTAGACAAAAAGCATACCATATATACTTCATTAATCAAAGATAAGTACAAACTTTGTATAAAATTGTTTCATTGCAGAATCAGTTTTTCAATTTGCACATCGTAATATTAGTTTGATTTGTTCTATTATATATCAAAAAAAAAAATTTACCAAATATTTTTGGTTTAATGAATAACAAGTTAATCTCTCAATCTGACCTCTTTGTAGGGGTGCAAATGGGTCGGATATGAATATTCACTTTCATTTTCTAAATTCACTTTCTCATATCTATATTCACTTTCATTTTCTAAATAGAAATATCAATACGAATATGAATATTCTTGAATACAAATATAAATATGGATAATGTGTATATATCGTCAAAGATGAATATAAAATTCACTTAAAATTTATAAAATCTATTAAAAATATATAATATAATAAGTTTTCAATACTATTATTTATTTAAAAGTATATTTCTAATTTTAAAAATATTAAATTCATCCTACTAAAACAGAGAATACTATTATTTTTATAATATATATTAAATAATATATTATATATCTAATATTGAGATATAGATAACTAAGATTGAAAATCATTTCCGTATCATTTTCGTCCAGATACTCATATACAAATCCAATACTATCGGATATTAATACCTCTTTGTATTCATTAATTTATTTATTGATTGATAAAAGTGGACATTTTCACCTTTTTGATTAATTGAAACAAAATTAGGTCTTATAAAAGCTTTGGTGCTAAACAGTTCTACAATATAGAATGTTTAGACATTGATTATTTAATACGGATTTCGATTCAGAATTAAATTTGTCTATTAGTATCTCAGCATATGCAGCCAGAGGCAGGGCTACATTAAATGAATAGGATCAATTGACCCCTGCAAAATTAAAAGATCCTTCTTAGTAAGGTGTATTTGAGCCTTTAAATTACATGAGAGTTACTAAAATCTCCGATTTTGATCTCAAATTTAGATCAAAAAGTGCTTACTTTACTTGTGACCTCCATTCTCCAAAAGGCATATACAATGTGCGACCGAGGATATCAGTTCCAGTATGTACTAATGTACACACACAAAAAAAAAACTCAATTCTTCTAACACTGTTCTTTCTTTCTTTCTTTTTAAATTTCTTGTCTCTAGTAGCGGAGCAGAGATTCAGAGTTTCATATTAGTGGTGTATAGTTGTGCGACCCTTTTTCGCGCGCTCCGCACCGCCGCTGGGCGATGGGTTGCGGAAGAAGGACACGGAGATCCCTCCCGAGCGTGCATCTGCTAAGTGCCGGCTGATTCTGTCGTTTAGAGAGATTTGGATGCACATTCAGGGGGTTTTTTAGTGATTGTGAGTTCTTGTAGATTCCGGTGGGCGCAAGCCCCCACCGTTAATTACCCTGGGCTACTAACCTCGAGGCACCTCTGGATCTTTGAAAGAGAGAATCAAATAATATAGTTAAAAGATGGTCAAGTGGTCGTCTGAGTTCACAAAAGGGGTCCATGGAAGACGAACCTACTAACGAGATCGGTTTGAGGTGAGTCTACTACAGAACGACTCAACCTACTTAATCCTATGGAAGACGAACCTATTACAGATCGGTTCAGTCCCTACCACCTCGAGAGATAACCTTACTACAGACCAGGTTAATCTCTTCAGAGGGGTTTGAGGTGAGTCTACTACAGAACGACTCGACCTCTGTTGATCTAGAAGATAAACCTACTACAGAACGGTTCAATCTTAACTAGTCAACAACCAATCACACAAAATACAACTCGAAGCACTGAGCCGGTTGATCTTGAGGTTGGTGAATCAGGAGAAGGGTGGATATGGCCCACGTGTTTCTTCTCACCGATCTTCTAGATCATGAATTCAAAGCACTAAGCCGATTCATAAACCTAGGAAACACGATTACACACAATGTCAAACCCAAGCACTGAGCCGACTTAACATTGAGGCATGTGTTAGTGAAGGAACCTACCTACAGAACGGTTCACATTCACTGTTTTGTGGATGAATCTACTACAGAACGATTCAATCTCACAATCTCGAGAGATGAACCAGAAGACAAACTTATCAACGGATGAGTTCAGTCTTACTAGTTCAAATGGTCATGAATTACTTGTTCATGACACCGAGTCATTAAGATGTCACTTCTTTCGGACATCGTAATGTTCATATCTCTTGGAGTCGACACATCTCTTCATGTTGATGTCGCACCTTGGTTATTCTTCAGTGAGCGTCAAGATGTTCTTGTCCCGACTAATCATTCTATATGTTGCATTACTTATGCAAAATCGCTATGTTGCCCTACACCCCTTGTGTGAGCGTATTTAGTCATGAGTTACTTGCTCATGGTAGTGAGTCATTAAGATGTCGTCTCTCTCGGACATCGTAATGTTCTTCTTCCTCAAAGTCGACATGTATCTCTATGTTGATGTCGCAGCTATGGTTATTCTTCATCAAGCGTCAAGATGTTCTTGTCTCGACATATCTCCTCATGTTGCTATCGAAGCCTTAGTCATTCTACGTCAAGATGTTCTTGTCTCAACGTATCTTCTCATGTTGCTGTTGCATCCTTGTTTATTCTTCGTCAAGATGTTCTTGTCCTGACTAATCGTTCTAAATGTTATATCATGTGTGCAAACATCCTCATGTGGCTCCACACCCCTTGTGTGAGCATATTTGTTCATCTCCAAAATGTAAAAAGCTTATTACATAATATCTTCCATTATTATCTCTGTTATAAAGATGAATTTACTTATTATTATTATTTTTTTTTTAAAACTCTATTTACTTCTATAGAAAATTATTTACAAAATAATAGGAAATGGGTTAGCTATTAACTAGAATTTTATTTATATATATATTTTATTTTATAATAGCTAAAGGAGTAGAATTTTATTTTTATTATTTCTAAGCTCTATTTACTTTGTAGAAAATCACTTACAAAATAATAGAAAGTAAAATGGCTATGATTTTTTATTTGTATTTTTAAAATATTTATAATAGCCAAAGTAATAGAATTTCATTATTATATTTCATTATGTTGAAACATTATTCATTATGTAGAAATTATTTACAAATCAAAAAAAGATGATTAGCCATATTATTTTTATTTTCATTAATATTCTATCCTATTTATTATAGTTTTTTCATTATATTTTATTTTTTTTTATTATTTTTTTTTATTATTTCTATTTATTATCTATAGAAAAATATGTAAGATTTTTATTATTATCATCATTATTTGAAAATAGCCATAAGGGATGGAATTCATTATATTCTTTATTACAACTATTATTTTTATTGCATTTTATCCATCAAAAATATTTTTATTGTATATTTGTATAGAAATAACAAAGAAATGCAATTCATTTTATTATAAAACTATATTATCATTCTTTATTATAAAAGAAAATGCATTTAATATCTATTATAATGGTTGTATATATTTTTGTATGTTTTATGCTATTTATTTTTTTATTATTCTTTTTTTACAGAAAATATTAACATAATTTTTATTATTGTTTATTTTTATTTATCAAAGAATAGAGCTAATATCATTATCTATTATTGCATATTACTATTATCATTATTATTTCATGAAAAATCACTTGAAAAATCAGTAAAATATATCTAACTATTATTCATGATTTTATTTGTATTTTTGGAATTTTTATAGTATTTAAAATGACAAGTCAAAGCTAAGTCAACTATATCAATATATGTAATGTCTTTTGCTTTTAAATTTTTTCAACATGATTATATTTTTAAAACTGAAATATTATCATATAGAAAAGTAATATGAAAAATAAGGAAATTTTAGAAACAAATTTGAGTTAATTTGGAGTTCAAGAACATTTTCAAATGATTTATTTATTCTATATCATCACTATTCTGTTATTATTTAATTAATGGACCTAATCTGGGCCTTTGGATCTATGTCAAGATTAGTGTACATCTTTTATTCAACTCCGTTCTCATCTGGGCCGTCGATGTTCGCTCCAAGATTAAATCTTACGAGATGTAACCCCAGATTCATTATGTATCTTTATTTTAAACAATGCCTTATTTTTCACACGTTCGATCCTTTCCAAGATTCGTACGCATACATCAATATTTGCGTCGGCGCCAATACTTGCTTGCCGATGTGCTTCTGCGATTCTCCGATCTATAAATCCTTTAATATTCGTGCCCACGGTGGCGCCGTGCGGCCATCGAGACCACCTCTTGCCGTCGATGACTTCCTTAGCATCGTTTTAACACGAAAACGTTCCACGGTGGGCGATTAACAATCAATACGGTGGATAACACTCGTCCACTAGCACCACTTGAAACATTGGTACCGCTCGGTATCAATGAACAATCTTTGCAAATTCAACAAAGTTAATCGATATTTTTGACAATTGACTGCTTGATTTGCATCGTTTGCATATGCTAACGTATATGAAAGCCCTTAGCAACATTCAAATCGACTTACAACTCTGCTAGGCCAAGTATGTGATGGTACCGTTCGGTACCGGTTACAATTCACTCGAAATTCCAGTTATCAACTTGTTTCCAATGCTAATTGTTCACTTGACAAGCTTTATCACAACAATTGCAAACCGACTGTGTTCAATTATGCATGTAATTTCTTTCTGATTCCGACTTGAGGATCAATTTATCTGACACGGCGCGATAACTCATTGAAGATCATTAATTCCGTCGAGTTCTCAAGTTAAAACTGAGATCAATCGACTTTGAACAACACTACGACCTTGAATACACAAGATACAAACACAGACTGAGATGAATTTGACGTTCAAACAAAGAATCAAAGCAAGAATTCCTACTGGTATCGAGTTCTCAGGTTTTAACCGAGATCAATCGCTTTAACCAGTTCAATTACAACCTCTGTGATCAAAATTCACTCAAGAAATGAAGCAAATATAAGAATCAAATCAAGCAATTCACAAAGAAAAGAGTAGAAAGGTGAAAATCAAAAGAAAAGATAGAAAATTCACTGACGATTATACTGTTATTCCAATAGAAGTTTGACTTACATACCTTTTTCTTCAAATTACCACAAATCAAACTTCTGGATTCTTAATTGGCTTTGATTCAAGGATGACAGAACTTTCTTCTTGGAGAATTGAGAGAAATTAAATCGAGTTCTCAAGTTTATAACCGAGATCAATCGATTTCACTACTTCTTCTTCCTGTTCTTGCTCTCTTTCTCTCTATCTCTCACTATTGACTTTTAAATGGGTATGCTTATGCTCTCTTTTTGCGTGTGTTGTTCTTCTCTGTGTGTAATCGGTTTATATAGGCAATTGAAATGGTGCACCAAAGGAATTAGAGCCATACACCATCTAAACACCATCAATTGAGTTAGCTTGGCTCATGAACATGGTCTCTCATTATTGTTATCCATTCTGTTATGGCATGGGTCCCATTCAAACGAATCCAAAGTTAGTTATTTGCTTGTTGACTGGGTTTGACCTTCTTCTTGCTTCCTACCTGCTGATGGAACCTTCTAGGCCTCTCTAAGTGTTATTTATACTCATGTTAATGCATTAAAATTACCCTTTTAATCTCTGCCATTGTAATTCACTCCAAAGTTCAAAGCTTTATCACCCGATTCCACCTCTTGGCTCAAGTCATATCTCCTTCACTCAATTGCTAATCTCCATCACTCTATCAGCATCGTGTGAGTGTGTAGAGCCTACACGCATTGTCAATTCAAGTTTGCCATCTAAGGTTTAAGCTTTTCCTCTATTGCCCGATTTCATCATTCTGATTCAATTGCTCCAATTTGATTCATAATTGTTGCTTTATCCTTTATAAACAGCATCGCCTAGGTGAGTAAAAGACATTTGCATTATCAATTTAGGGTTTATAAGCAAGGATTGAGATCCCTTATTAGTTGCCCGAGTTATGCACTTCTCTCAACTGCCTTATTCACTTGTTATCTCTTAATTTTGATCATCCACCCTTTCTCTCCTATGTACGGGCTATCTTTAGCTATAAAGGATTGAAGTTTCGAGCTTCAGAGAACTCGATCGACACCAATGGCGCCATCGGCTTCGGCGAGAAGAAGAAGGAAGAGAGGGAGGGGAGAAGGAGAAGGGAGAGAGGAGACTGCGCTTGGCGCACAGAGTCCACAACATGGTGGGACCCACAGTCAGAGGCGCAACACGGGTGAGCCAGGTACACGTCTCTTTTTCTCCTTGGTTTAAATTTCTGACTGTGAATGTGTATAGACATGGTGCATGCTTGCTAATGTGTGCTATACTCTCATGGACCTGACATATGGGCTCCATCTGTAAGCAGTTAAGTCTAGGCCCATAGGATTAAATTGCGACTTGATTAATAGCCTGCTTAAGCATAATGGATCTGATCTGTCATGATCTGATAGGGCCACACAATTAATCACCTTGTTAATTATCCAATTCAGTGTTTAACTCGTGCTGAGGTGGCATCAGCTAGTAGGTGCCATGTGTGCTGTTATGCTTACTTGTACCAATCAGGATGAGCCATCTGTCACATATGTGTATGTTGTGTGATGACATGGCACCAATTTGTGCCTGCCACGTGGCATCCAGTGGGGCCCACTTGTCAGTCATCTTGTGGTATAGTGGGGCCCACATGGCTGAGGTGGACCATAGGGAAGTGCCATGTGGCACCCACTGCCGAGGTGGCTCACCCCCGTGTGTTGCCATTTGGCATATCCTCTGGCGGTGTGGACCACTCCACGATAGCCATGTGGCTCAGTGGTGATGTGGTTTGTGATGTGGTCCAATCGTAGCCGGCCATTTGTATCTGCTGGTGAGGTGGGCTGGCGTCGATGCGGACCATTGGTGACCGCCACGTGGCATAGGTGGGACCCACTTGTCGATATGTGGGACCCACATGGGTGAGGTGGACCAATGAAATGTCGACACGTGGCACTGACATGTTGAGGTGGCCCAATGGGGTGCTGACACGTGTCACACCCTCTCTCTTCTCTTATTCTGTGTGTGCGTGTTTGGAGTCCCCAGCTTGCACCCAGATGTGTCTCTGTCCCCAAGTTGCACCCAGATGAACCCTTGATTGAATCTCAGCCCTTGATCTTTCCTTTTAATCTGTTTTATCTTCCCTGAATTTATTCTGATAGCTCCACTTATCCAAAAATCATGAAAATTTCACCAAAAATCCCTAAAATCATGATGATCATCCCTGTAATTTTTAATTCCATTTTTACCCCTGTCTCTCTGAATTAAAAATTCTTTTATCAAATAAACCCTATTATTTCTTCTGAATTAATCCCAGATTTCATTTGTAGCTCTGTGTCTCTGCCAATTATCTCTCTCTTGCAGAAACCACCCTAACTAAATACCAATTAGACTTATATTGATATTCATTAGGGTTTGATCTGATCAACAATTGATTACATGTCAACAGGTTGATACAAATCAGACTTGATCAGATGGTTGCTCCCTGACTTTGCACTGATCGGTCTTGTGAAATTGACTTTCAATCCCTTAACATGAGGGTGACTTGGTCAAAGAACCGACTACTTATCGATAATTGACACAAATCAAAGCATGGTTAGGTGGTTGCTCACTGACTTTGCACCAGTCGTCCTTGAAAGCAAAATCACATTTGAAATTTCTCATGACTAGTTGCATCAAAATGCTAGCTTGGCATTGACATCATTTCATGTAGCATATGAATTATACTGCTTCAGCTCCTTTCTAGGGTTAGCTCCAAGGGCAGATTTTTAGGGTTTAACTCTGACTCCTTTAATAGGTCACTGAGGTGTGGGGTCCACCTGTCAGTGAAAAATGGTCACATGGATGACCCATCAGATAGGCTAGATTTATGTTGTTAGATCCATCTACAAGGGTCTGCAAGGTGGGTCCCACTTGTCAGAGAAAATGTAATCAAATGGCTGACCCATCAAGAGATTTTCTCTCTCCGAAATCTCCCGGGTCGGCCACCTCGAATGAGTAGGAGGTGGTGGAGTATTTATATCCTCGTCTCTCACCCCGATATTTCCTTGTGGGATTAATGCTTTAGTGGGCCATCTTTCATTGCTTTCTCTTCTTCCTCTTCTTATGATTTATCATTAATCATCAATTTATTTTCATTTATTCATCTATTCATCCTTGAAATCTTTCAAGGGTAAACAATAGTATAATTTAAATTAAATTAAATTATAATTTAATTAATTAAAAAAATAAAGAGTCATAATTGCTTTTATAACAAAATACAAAGTTAAAACACTATATTATTTTTTACTAATTTAAACACATGAGATAAAAATTAAAATGAACAATACTAAACACAATAACGAACTTTTTTCTGAAATTAGCAAAGACAAAAAAAATACAGAACTAATATTACAATTTATCAAACAATTATTTTCAACTTTTAACTGATGCTGGTGAACTAAAACGGCATTGCTACGAATGTCAAAATAGTAAAAAAATATCTACTTGATAATAAGAGCCAAGTAAGAAAATATCTTTTGTACTTATCTGTCTTTATCTAAAATCTTCATTTTACAAATCGAATGAGCATTTAAACTCTAAAATAACATCTAATTTCCAGAATTTTGTGAAATTACAATAGAAATAACACCATTCTTTTAAAAAAAAATTATAGTCTTGGATATGATAAATTAAAAGGATACTTTATTGTTTTCTATTGATTCAAAAAATTAATGGGTCACTGATGAAAAATTAAATATATATATATAAATGAATTTAAATTGGTAAAAAGATAGCAAAATAGTAACTTAAATATAATATATTTAAGCAAATGTTAGACGGATTTAAAGAATTCAGTGTGTCAAACTGTCAATTGAACCGTCACAACATACCTCCGCCTTTGCTGATCTTTTCTTTCTTTGCTTCTTCTTTTCAAACAATTCACAATTTCACACGCGATTGATGGGGAAAGGTGTCAAGATCTTGGGTACACCTGGTCCACATGCCTCGGTCGTTTTTCACATGAACCCCAACAAACTTCTCATTTGGAGTGCACATTAATAATTTATGGTCTTTGTTGTCTTTTTTTTTTCCTTTGCCACGTACATATTGAAATATAAAAAATGTTGATTATACTACGGCAAGTTTTTATAGTGATGATTAATTTATTATTATATTATTATAATTATAATTATTTATAATTATTTTTATGATTATGATTATATTTTTATTATTATATTATTATGATTATAATTATTATATTATAATTATATTATTAAAATTATGATTACTTATTATTATTATATTATTATAATTATGATTGTAATTATAATTTTTTTATTATTATATTATGATTATGTTTATATTTTTATTATATTATATTATAATATTATTATTTATTATGATTATTTTTTATTACTTTATTATTATTTTATTATGTTGTATTATATTATTATATATTGATTATAGTTATGATTAATTTATTATTATTATTATTATTATTTATAATTATTTTTATGATTATGATTATATTTTATTATTATATTATTATGATTATGATTATGGTTATATTATTATGATTATGACTATAATTATTATTATCATGATTATGATTTTGATTATTATATTATTAAAATTATGATTATTTATTATTATATTATTATAATTATGATTGTAATTATAATTTTTTATTATTATATTACTATATTATGATTATATTTATATTTTTATTATATTACTATTATAATATTATTATTTATTATGATTATTTCTTATTACTTTATTATTATTATTATCTTACTATTATGATTATTATTTTATTATTATTATCATTATCATTATTAGTATCATAATTATTCATATTTTAACTATTCTGAGTAACAACTGTCAAACGATATTTCGCTCTTCCGAATAGTCAACAATACTACTCTTCTACCACTCTTCCAAAAAAAAATACTATTCTATCACTCTTCCAAAATTACCACTCTTCCAAAACTATTCCTTGATTTGCCAAACGGACCCTTGGAGTGCACATTAATAATTTATGGTCTTTGTTGTCTTTTTTTTTACCTTTGCCACGTACATATTGAAATATAAAAAATGTTGATTATACTACGTGCAGTCTGTCTATCAAATTTTTTTTTTCGCTCCCAGTACAAACTACGGCAAGTTTTTAGAACTAATACAATTAAATATAGAAACATGGCAATTTTTTTAAATAAAAAGATAAAATTACAAACATGGGAAAGCCACTATTAGTTATTGCTTTTTTTAAAAAAAAAATTGCAGTATATGAGTTAATTCTCTTTTTTTTTTTGATGGAAGCTCGTTTAGTCGTTTATTTTTAGCAGATACAAGAGTCTACATAGGACATGAGCATCCACATATTATAAAATGGACAGCAGGAGCTAATGACCACATAAACCAGACAGATTTTTTTTTTACTATGAAATGTTTTGTGGCTGTAAAGGAAAGAATAATCGTACTTAGTTTTCGCTTGACAATAATAACAAAGGACGAGTTAATTCATCACGCAATTGTCAAATTTCAACACAAAAATAATGTGAGATTAATTCATCACGCAATTGGCTTCCTTCCCTTCTCTTTCTTTTTGAGTTCAATAACGCACCGTGGAATTGACACCGAATGGCTCAGATTGATTTCTCTCTCCTCAATCTCTCTTTAAACCGATCATAATTGTTCCTTTTGATTCCAAATTTCCAATGATCTCGATCAAAATAACAAAAACGTGTTATCCGAACACCTCCGTCCTTTCCTCTCTCGTTCGTTCTCTTTTTTTTTTTCTTTGATTCTGGAAGAATTCTTAAAACAAAGTTCTTTAATAATAAGAGTATAATATTAGACATATCTGTATTCATCAACATTACATTTTGATGATATAACAATTTTTCTCACACCAAATTGGTGACTGATCATTTATATAGAGCCCCTCGATGATTGTCAATTTTGCAGTATAAATTAGCACATTCAACAAATTGTAATAGCAGTTTCAAAAAATCATCTAATTGCTTATTTTACAAATTTTTTTATTTTTTATCAAAGCTCATTTTACAAGTTGAGGGATGATATCAATGATGACAATAGCAATGTGGCTTGCAGTTACAATTATTACAATACTAACTTCTAAGATATCGAAGGAAATTGATAGAACATAAGAAATCATGGTACCAAAATGATAGAAAATTGTTCATATTTTAAGGAAAAAATATTAAACATATGAAGTCCCTTAAAATAATGTAGACTCTAGGTAACCTTTTTAAACATCAAATTTGTTATAATATATTTTTACTCCTTAAAAATATGGACAAAATTATGTTAAAAAACTGTCAGTAAATAGTGTTGTGAACTCTATATGTTATTTTTACGGCCTACTTAGTTTTTTTCAAAATAATAAGATTTCATCTGTCATCTTTGCTTTCAATTGAAATTACTTAAATTTGTTTCTAGGATCATTAATTTCCTATGGAAATTTTTCATAATGTTTTTAGTAAAAAAAAAAATTATACCATTTCATTTTATATTGAACAAAGTTGTTCAGTCTACCTATGTTTCATTAATTATTTTTACTATTTATTAAAAAATAACTCATATTTTTAGAGTTTTATTTTTTTTAAACTTGCAAATTGAGAAATAAATAAAGGGCTCTCAGTTGGAAATAAAATGGGAGGCAAAACAGTATAGTATAGAACAACACCAAATGAAAGTTAAAATAATTAAAAAAAAAAACACCTTTTTCTTCAAAATCCAAACAAAATGTGTGAATGCTCTCTCATTGAAGCAATATCTGAAAGCATTCAACATCGGATCATACAGAATCTCCTCTCATTTTGTTCATATATATCAAATATTTTTCAGATTTTAATTTTCCTAATTAGAAAGTAACTAAAAGGTTTCATTAACGTTCATCAAAGTCTACTAATCTTTTTTTTTTTTGAGAGAAGGCACATAGATAGAATACTTAAGAGTAATAAAAGTCTAATACAATCTAAATATAACTCTGAATTTGAAAGTAATCTACTTGACCGTTGAAAATAAATCTAGCTATCCCGCACTCATGTGTCTCCAATTCTGAAACAAAGCAGCAATGAAAAAAGACTACTTAACGTAAGTACTCTACTAATTAATCCTAATTTTATTTCCGCTTCACAGACGAAGGTTAGCATAGCTATGTCTCCAATTCTGAAACAAAACAACAATGAAAAAAGAATACTTAACGTAAGTACTCTACTGAATTAATCCTAATTTTGTTTCCGCTCCACAGACGAAGGTTAGCATAACTATGTCTACGTCTCAGTTATGATTGGTGTCTGTATTCTTTTGAAAATGCCCGGATCAAATATGGTGATGTTGAAATTCGATCCCATAATATCCTCGTACTGCATGCCTTCCCTATGCTCTCTTCTGGTTCTTGCCCAGTTGGCCAGTTGGTGTGCTGCTTGAACCCTTTTTCTTGTCTACATACTGCACCACTGTAGTTCCATTAGACCCATGCATATCTTCTATAATTTTTATTACTGTCGGTACCGCCCTCCACGATGGGATGTCCTCTTGATCTCCGCTCGTGATGGCTCGTAGAAGGACTCGACTATCAGTGGCTATGACAATACCATCAAAGTCTACTAATCTCATCATCTGCTTGAGATAGTTGACAAGGTTGAGATTTGACTTTTGGGACAGTGAGACTAAGCAGCTAGGGAAGCACGCTCCTCATTTTTTTCTTATTTATGGGTGCAATCTACTTGAACTCGTATTTAAACTTTTTTCCACATGAATACTAGTACGTATACTGTATACATCAACTTTGGTGACATTAAATTATATCAAAGAGTTGTCTATACCGTTCAATATGATAGATATACTAAAATAAATTTATAGATCTTTTTTTACTCTTTATTAAGATGGATACAAAAATGATCTTTTGAGACGGCTGAATTTCATACTCTTCTTAATAAATAGTAAAAATATTCATAAAAGTACTTTGAAAATATTGGTGTCACAAAAAGTTAGTGTAATTGAATTCCTCTCATATATATATATATATATATATATATATATATATATATATATATATTATATATATATATTTAATTTTAAAATAATATAGAGATGCAAATAAATCTTTTGTGTCACATCGTTGCGTCCCGTATAATATGAATGAATATCTTTAGAGTATTTTTAAAAATTATATAGCAAGAGTGAAGGGGAAATTTGAAAAAGCATTCTTTCTACCTATTCTTATCTTCCAACTCTTTATCTAAACTAAAGAGTTGTTTTTTTAATTTCGAAAATAAATAAATATTATTAATCTTTCAAAAATGATGTTTCTATCTCTTTATATAGAAAGAGATGCAAAACTTATGTAGCCTGTAGAGGCGGTTCGTTCTTCAACCTGATTCTGAGACATCTGAGGTAAATAACCGATCACTGCCTCCTATCTTTCACTTGTTTACTTGATTCGTCCTAGTCGTAGTCTCAAGACTGGAATATACTTGTTCGATGCACCAATCAGCCGATCTGTATTTTTGTATTTGTGTGTTTTCAACTTGAACATGTAATGGGGTTTAATCTCCTAATTGTGAACGTATTTTAGTTTCGATCGAATATTTCTTTTCAATTTTCAGTTGCTTTGAAGGAAATATTAATAATCAGTGCTACGACCTTGATTGAAGAAAATTGGGAAGATAGGGACTTCTTTTGCCTTTTCACATTCCTTTCGGCCAGTAGCTACAAGTACAACTCCTCACATCTGGTAGTATTTTCTAGTCCATTTTGTTATATCTGGTTATTGTAGTTTCCCTTTCGACTTTTGTACTTGTTACTTCTTGTCTAATGTTATCTAGTTGTTCCCAATATTATAATTTATTGCTGGTAGGGGTATTAAGTGTAAACGGAGCGGATTCGGGATGAATAGCGCTAAAATCATATTCATATATGTATTTCATGAAGTGGATGCAAGATCAAATACGGACAATTAAATTGAATACCAAATCTGCTTTCAATGCTTGGTACCGGGACTTACATAGCAAGTTGAATTGCCTATTCAGGGGTTCATAACTTCATATAGTTATGAAAACTATTTTTTGTAAAATGCTGTACTCTATGCTAATGCTGAGTTAAATATTCAAGAATAATTTGTTATATTTGTACAGATCAGTCTGGTCTATTAAAAAGTTTGATATTGTATAAATTTGTTTCAGAGGAGTGTGTCGTCAAAATAACTCATCCCTAAGCTTTGTAGCTGACTCTCCTTGTTTTCTTTTGCTTTTGTTGTTGTTGGCTGACAGAATGATGGATAGATGCTGAAGCTACTGTTTTGGTCCATTTGGAGCATGATGTTGTGAGTTGTTAACTTAAATAAGATATATCATAGCAAGGTTGCAACTTTTATTCTTTTTATTTATTTATCATCAGTGATCAATGAAAGATATTAATGCATATCACCTGTGAAACAAGTGTTAATATTGTAAATGATGTTTGTGGGGGCAAGTACCATGGAAACTTTTAAGTTCGGCATGGTAAAAAAGAGTTCTCTTCATACAGGATTAATAAATATGAAAAATAATAAATTGTTTCCTAATATATAGTACAAAACAAGAATTTATGATTTTAAGTGTTTTTAGTATATTGGCCAATGACTATAAAAAGAAATAACTAATTGGTAATTGTTTTTTTAAACCATGAACTTGAGTTATGGGTGTAAAGAAACTAACAACAATAATGATTGTATTTCAAAAAAAACTCGATAGTCAATATTAGTAGTAAAAGTAGTGGGACACTTCTACTGATAATCTAGCGTGAGAGTTGCTGATGCCATGATGTAAGTGATGTAAGTTGTTGAAATGTTCTTTTTTCTTCTTTATATAGGTTGTGAAAAATGGCAGAACTGATGAGATGATCGTATGACACCATAAGCCTTTATTTTCAATTGGCATGAGTGGTTTAGGAAATGGTGGAATCTTGGACAGGATCAGTAAATTTTGTATATTTTCTTATTTAATTGTAACATTCTGAAATTATGCACTTGAGATCTTCTTCATTGCTTGATATTACATCCTTTGAAGGTAATCACTGATATTTTGATCTTGTAAAGGCACACCTCAATGTTTCTTTCTTAATGCCATCTTGCTGAAGTTACTAAATTTTTTTTTTTTTTTTATCAAATTGCATGAAACACAGGCTCATGGATGATACAATTCTGGTGATCCTATCTCCAGAGAACTACCAGTTATCAATGGGGCACAAACTCAAGATTGGCCAGAGATCATTACTTACACTGGCAATGTCAAGGCACAGAACCATCGAAGACTCTATCCCATTAGGGGAATTGGTGAGGTATGTACTTTGTTATTATATTTTTTTTCTAATTTTCATTATTCTATGCGATTTTGGAATTATCACTGTTTTTATTGTGTTCCTTCTCCTATTTATTTCTCATTTTGAAAAATCTCAAACTAAAGAACATATCAATCCAGTATATGCAACTTGACATGGGACATACGGAATTCATTAAATTTGCAGAGAGTTCCTCACATCTTTCAGAAGGAAAACTGATTTTGACAGTGCAGATCATATTTTCGGTTCTTCATTTTTTTTTTTTGTTTTTATTTTTTCATTATGTAAGTGACATCGTGGTAATTTTCCTTTTTCATTTATTTTTTTTTACCTTCATTTGGTTTTAATTGCTCAAATTGGGGCTTGGAGGTATCAACTAGGTTCTCCTAACCCTTAGGGACATTAGCAAGTTTGGAGTTGTTTGATGTCTTATGTTATTGGTTTGCTGGATATCTGTCAATTTGGAATTAATAATGTAGTAATGGGACTTTATCCACAGTTTATATTCCAAATCCGATGGTATTTCATTCACAATAACCCTTTTCTTGTTTTAAGTTAGTTGCCTATTGAATTTGATTATAGTTGTTCTTTTATTTGATAGATGAGGAAAATGAAGCCGAAAATGAAGAATCCGAACCTACTGTGAGCCCAGAATCAGAATTCAGACATCTAACTTGAAGGCAATCTTAGCATGTCCTCCCAAGATCTACAATCAACTACCAAAAGGTTGGCGTTCAGTGGCTTTGGCCTCCGTGAGTTTCACTGCCAAAACGTTGGTGGTGTCATTGGGAATGGGATGGGGCTTGATAAGACTAAGTACAAACCTTCCAGAGATGCAGAGATGCAGAGATGTACAAACCTTCCATTGTGGTTTGGCCAGCTACTGTTCTTTGACAATGGGGGAGAGGTAAATATCTTGTATGCCAAATTCAAGATCCTATGTGATTCAGCTCACAATTTCACCAGGAGGACACCGTCAGCAAGTGGGAGTGAGAACACTCAGGATGAGGACCAAAAGGTCCAAAAGAGGATGAAATGGGATAAGGTCATTAGCCGGGTTACAGATTCCGGCTCTGGTTTGTTTCTGATGACATATGAACATTTCAGGCTTCATCGTGACAAGTTGGTTGATATAGAATGGGGTGCGTGCTTTTGTGACAAGTGACACAGATCATAAACCGGATTATTATGAATATGTATTAATTCAAAGAATTGTCTGTTGAGTTACAGGAACCCAGTATGGTCTACTTTGGAAGATGGAATCGTATGTTGTCATAAAAATTATTTTAGGTGTGTGGTTTTGCTTTGTATGATTGTAGTGTATTTGTGAAGTATATATGTAAATTTATTTCACATTATGAAGATGTTTGTGGATTAGTGTTTTCTATTTGGATGTAAGATCAACTTGTGATATTTCTAATGATTGGTTTCTAACATGTTGATCAAATGACAGAGACTCCTTGACTCTTTTCGTTAGTCAAGCGGATGAAGTAACTCGATCAATGAACTCTCTTTTTGTTAATTGGTTTTATACATATTCCAATGAACTACCAAAAAAATGATATTCGAAAGAACAAAAAAAAATGTACTCATGTTCACTTGAAACGCTCACAAAACTTAAAAGTCCAAAACGGTTCAATTTCTCATTCATGTAACATCCTTTACGAAATCATTTCATTTAGTTTACAGGCACTTTGTTGCCTAATTTTCACCATAATCACATGCCTCTTGACCTTGGTTTAGAGGTGGAGTCCTATGTGTACAAATTATCTGGCAAAAAGAAACAGAGATGCAAGTAAAAAAAAAAAAAAAACTCTTGCATCTACATTAGTCCGTTTACGACTGAAAAGAAACAAACATTCTTAAGGCTTCTTCTCAATGTTATCAGATCAGGACCGTATATCAACTCTGTAAAGTTCTGAGTTGATGGTTCACTAGTTGGATTGGTGGGTCAATCGATTCAATCACTAATTTCTGCAAATAATAAATGCTTACATATTTATGATATATAAAGATTGTAATAACTAGCAAAAATTATACTTTTATATAGCATATATAAAAACTTATTAATATGTATTGAATAGTACGCTATAGACTTGTAAGTCTACTTACCGGTAAATTTAAAAGATGTCTTTTACATTATAATGTTAAAAATTAGTACATTTGTAGAGTAGAGAGTTCGTATTTTCTTTGAGAAAGAAAAATATTATAGTTATCAAATTAGTTTGTAGTAATAACATATTAATTCTTTTAATGAAAGTTTAGAGTTCTGAGACTAATTTCATAAAATAATAATAATCATTATTTTAAAAAGACTAACTAGAATCATGTAAGATTCATATTTTATATCACGCATACTTGAATCTTTTGCTATATTTAAAATATTGAAGGTTATATATGTAAATATATAAAATAAATAAAATCAGTTATACAAATGAATGTCACATTGAAAGATGAGGCCACGTCCGAGGCCTCTGACCCCTAAGTTAACTGTTATTGTTAGAGCTGAACTAAAAGTTCGGGTTTGTTGTTTAGTTAGGTTTCGGTTCAAATTCGGATCATTAAAGTTTGGGTTTGTTGTTTAGTTAGGTTTCAGTTCAAATTCGGATCATAGTCCTAGCTAATTTAGTTTGATAGTTAAAAAAGTTGAGTTCGAATTAGAATTGGTTCAACTCGTGATTATGTCACTAAATATCACATCTGAATTAAAGAATAATATTTAAAAATACACATCCTATAGTAAGGTAAGTCTAAACTCGAGCTCAACTCGCTAATTTAACGAGTTTAATGAACTAATTTGTTAGTTACTCGATTCACTAATAAGTGAATAAAATTTGAGTCGATTATGAATGAATCATAGGCGATATACGAGTCACGAGTTTTTTTTTTACCACCTACATACATGAAATTATTTTAATTATTTCCTTAAAATTCTTACTGCTTATGCGCACTGAAAACTCCTGTAAATGAAGCTATAGGTTGTGCTAGGCTGCAAACGAGTCGAATTTAAGTGAGTCGAGCTTAATTCAAGTCGAGTCAAATCGAGCTCGTGAGACGTTTTGAGCTGAAAAACTTAACTCACCTCGTTACTATTCGAACTAGCTCGTGAGCTGGCTCACGAGTTAATGCATGTACATTGATTCATTTTGACATTTAGATTTAATATATCTACAGATTATAAAGTTGGTATAGATTGGTACATGAGTTAGTACAAATTTGACATATTAATCAACTATGTTTTCAATAATATCTTCCCTGCACTAATTTGAACACTAATTTGAACAGACGGACCAGTAAAAAACTATTAAGTCAGATATATGAGTCGAGTCACGAGCGAGTAAGAAAAGTCGTTAAGCCGGTGATGTGAAACCCTGTAAATTTAAAAAATAATAAAATATAGAAAAGCTTAAAAAATGAATAAATTGTCAAATAATGTACACAATAAAAAATATAATATAATATAATTTTTAAGAAAAAAAAATATAATGTCGAGAGATGAAACTCAAAAATCAAATTATTTTTTAAAAATATAAATAATTCAAATTAAGTTTGATAAACTTAACATATCAATTTTTATTAATTGAAATTTTGATGAAGGGAGTAATTAAAATGATAGTTATTGAATAAATTGTGAAACATCAAAGTTAATTAAGAACATAAATCTAAATTTAATAAAAGAATGAAATCTCAAATTAACACCACATTCACGTAAAAGCAAATAGAATGAGAGATGATTTAATAAAATTTTGAAGTCCTGACTCACTGCGCAAAGATGACTCGTTACACATATGTGCACAAAATTGCCACGAAAGATCCCGACCCCACCTCTCTTTTTTTGCCCTTCCCCTCTGCCCAATCCGCTGCCAACCCATCCCCTCTCACTTTTTTTTTTTTTTTTTTCATTTCCGCGATAGAGGAGAGTCTCATGTATTAAAAATGGGACGGATTTGTACGGGTTTTTACGAGACACATTAGGACAAATTTATTTTAGGATTGATCGCGACTCGTTTTAGATTTGTCGGGTTGGATGGGTCGGCGTGTCGGATCGGGAACGGAAAGGATCGTCAAATTTTTTTTTTTTTTTCAAAATTCAAAAACAATACAATAAAATTAAAAAATAATTATTAAGAATATATCAAAAATATATAACTATTTATATTTTGACCAAAAATTCTAATTTTTCCATATTTTTTTGAATTTTTTTAAATTTATCAAGTATTTGATCGGATTTGCACAAGTTTTTCGGGTCGGGTCGGGAGCGGATTTACACAGGTTGAACGGATTCAAAATGAATCGAATCTAGCATGAATGCTAGATCTGCCGGATCTAACAGATCACGAGTCTGATGGTTAAATGTTCGCGGAAGTCGTGGCCCGTCCGGATTTTTTTACGACACTAAGAGCCTCACTTTTGTACCATCTATCCCATCTCACTGTCCTCTCACCCTCAACCGTGACTCACTTACCCTTTTTCCCCACTCACAATTACGTTCTCTTCTCCTTCTGAACCAATCACCTTCCTCCATTGCCCTTTTTTCATGTTCTTTCTCTCTGTAAGAGAGCGCCTCGCCTCTCACACTCACCGCGCAACCTAGCCGGATCATCGCTCTCAGCTGCGCCACCTCTAGAGAGCCACCCCTCTGTGTCGAGCTCGACCGAGCTCGGCCACCACACAGAAAGGCGACGCCGGCCATGCCCCCTGGTGCCCTTTGTACTAACATGTGTTGCCTCTTCTCTGACTACCCAAACCGAGCACAACCTTGTGTCCGATCGGATAATCTCTTTCTTGTTGCTTGGCCGTGTGGGCCCCCTATTGTGCCTTGTGGCTGTTATGCACTGAATTGATTGATTTTGTACCTTCGTGCCTTGTGCGATCTGGTTTGATTTGATGGTCTGTGTTGTTTGCACCTTGCCTTGTGCTGTCGAGTGCCCTTATTCACCAAGGCCAGCCTTGTGCCTTTGTTTTGTGTTGTACCCGATTTGCTTTGTGTTTGGCTCGATTGTGAGGCCTTCGTGCTTTTTGTTTGAAGTATCTTTTGTACACTGGTACCTTGTTCTGTTTGTTGTATATGATGGGCTGCTACCCATATTTTCTTGCCTCGTTTGGCATGTGCTAGCCATGTTCTTGTTGGTTATGCTTGGTTGTTGTGACTCTTTACGTGTTGATTATGTTGACTTGTTTTATCAGTAATTTCCCCTCCTGGTTGATTTTGGTATGGTGGGTCCCTTATTAGGGGCTGAATTAAGAAATTAATAAGTTAAGGGATCAGATTGTAAATTTATGGTAATAACTCTTTTGGGGTTATATGCGCCAAATTAAACCTTAACTGATAATCGATATTATAAAGCAAGTCGGGAAAATGAATTGATTAAAGTTAAATGGGCCGAAAGATTAAGCGGGATAAAGTATAATTAATATGATATAATGTCTTATTTAGAAAAATTAATAGATAATTAGTAAAACATTTATAAAGTTTAAGTAATATCTTTAATTATATTTTAGAACATAATATCATTGATTAACCTTTAATTATATATTTGTATTATATTAAGATTACCGAATATTTATTAGGATAATTAGCTTTGAAAAAATATAATATAAATTAAAGTGATATAAGTTATATTTAAATAGATTAACATCTTATTTATGACACTTAATTAATGTAAATTAGCGTTGAGAATTTAGAAATAATAAAAATGATAGTAAACTAAGTGTATAATTTAAAAGCGCTCACTTAAACAATGGTACAGGCTGAGTGATGTCGAGTCGGATTGGTCTAGACCAGTGTATCTTCGAATAGATGGTAGGATTTATGTTTCACCTTTGTCTTTGTCGGTTGTTGCTTTCTATCATCGTCTTTGAGAAATCATATCTTTTCGATTGGTCATCGATGTTATCACTTGTCGATATTAGAGTCTAATGTCTTACATTTCTCCTATCTCTCTCTATTTCTTTTGTATATACATATACCCCCTTTTGTGAGCGGTAGATTGGGTTTGATTGCATTGTGAGGTGTGCTATTCTTTTGAAACTAATGAGCTATGCTAGCTAACCTTCTAACATCATCGTCAATACTTAGTACCAGGCGGCGAGCCGAGCACTTCTCATAAGGTGTTCTGGATTTAATATATTGCACATGGATAGTCTTCCTTTTTTCCAGATTATTAGACATATGACAACTCGAGTTGTTATTATATTGATATTTGGTAGAGGATCGAACGAGATCAAACAAAAACTTTTTTTTTTAAATACGGTGTACGTGATTTCGTTCTGCCGTTGTTAAAAATCTATCAATATAGTGTACATGACTTCATCCTACCATAGTTGACTTTTCTTTAAAATTTCATATCCTATTAAATCATATGTATGTGTGTCATGAGGGTTTATCTCTTATATTTATTTTATTATTATATTTCAGATATTTTTATTTCTTTAAATAAAATTATTATGGTATTCATGTAGCGTATATTTATAAACTTTCTTACATTCACTTTACACAACACTTATAAATAATTAATCAACTTAAAAATTTAAACTAAGAATATATTTATATATATATATTATTACATCAATTATAAATGAAATTAAATGAGTTTTAAGTCTTAAGTCTAGATATATTCAATATCTCGGTTCTTATATCAAAATCAGCACTGAGTGACTTATCACTCAGGTTCTACGGTGATTTTGGATTATTGGTTTGAAGATATATTACAGACTGTGAGATGAAGAGACATAATGAGAGATGAATTTTCGAATTAGAGTTTGACAAAAAAAAATATAAACTATTATTATTTGTGCCGATTCGAGTCAAGAGACGAATCAACCACAACTCAAACTCGACTCATTTAACTATCGGGCCAGACTAGCTCAAGCCAAATTAGCTCAAGTCCAATTAGTTCGACCCAAATTAGTTTGAGCCCGAATTGAGTTCGAGCTGAACTACGAGCTTGAGCTTTTTTATACAGCCTTAGGTTGTGCCCAAGTTATTGTCGGTGCTCAAACTGTGTACCTATGCAAACAATAATAGCTTGTGACTGTACTTTAGGATCAAAACTGCCTCTGACCGCTACGTGTCACTTGTATTTCGAGCCATATTGCTGGTCACTTACAAAGATATAAATCGCATAGCAACACTCGCTATTTAAGAGAGGGGGAGGAGGGTGGGAAAAAAGGAACGCAACTCTCACGCAAAAGAAAAGTAAGGTGACGCTAAATTCTAACGTCGCCACCAGGCGGGGAGGTTGCGACATCGGCCTCCCCCGCCATCTCTATCTCCTGCTCTCGTCTTGATCTCCATATACTCTCACATCTTCATCCTGACCTCTCTCTGTTTCTCACCTCCACTCTAGTATCCCTCCACCTCGACTAGCCCCTCCTCTGACCATCTACCGTCGTCACCTTATTGCCCTAGCACCTCTTCCCCCTCCAACCTACTTCATTTTTCAAATCTGTCTTGCTCCACCACTCCGCCTCAACCTTCGTTCCTCCATTTTTCCATATTCTAACTATGTCTGACATAGCATGAGATAAGAGCTTTACTACCAGAAGAGGGAGGAGGGAAGCCAAATTTTCGCTTTCTCCCAGCAGCCACCTCCACCTCCACTGTAGTCTTATTCTTTCTCCACCACTCCCGTTAGCAACCATCAAACTTCGAGGAGGGGGGTCAACCGGCCTCCACCTACTGCCAAACTCATCCTGAACACTGGACAGAGGGTCCAAAAACTTCACTCCTTGCTTTGCTCGTTGTGATGTGTTGTAGAGATTAATCACCATGGTGTGTGTCCAACCTGCTCCTGAAAGAGAGGTACAAGAACTTGACACCCACTGTCAAGATTCATAATGGGACGGGTATTGGTCTTCCTCACCTTAACAATTCAAGAATGAAGGGTACTGAACAAATTTATATAGTTTAGATGTCGTGGTTATTGTGTGTTTAGATGTGTGTTGTACATCTAAAGTCTTAGACAACGTTGTTTTGATTATGAGATGGTGGATGTAATTTGTTTGTTTTTGTGTTATTGAATGTGGTTTGTGTTGTTTAGATGTTTGTTATGAGCTAGTTAGCTCATTGGTGTTGATGTATTGTGATGGATGTAAGTTACATTTTATTTAATGAATTATTCGTTATTTATCTCAACAACAACGACAATAATAAAATTTTAATCTCAAATAAATTAGAGTAAAAAAAGAAGAGGCATGCCACTACTTATCTCATAACAGGGGGAAAAAGCTTGCTACTAATCTAATAACACAAATTAAAATTGAATTCCGGCCATTGTTGTGCATACATAACACCATGTTAAAAAAATTAAATGCCGCGTTTCCTATTGGATAGGTAAAAGTAGTTAACTTATACATCACATTGTGTGATATAACAACTTTCTCACACTACATTTGTGATTAGTCATATATATATAAGGTTTCACGATTACCAATTTTTGTTGTTATTAATTGAACAGAATAGGGAAATCATAAAAATTGATATTGCTTGTTTTAAAAGAGATAGCACTAATATTTAATAATACAAATCATTGCATGACTTCCATTTACAAGTAATAAGATATTGAAGGAAATTGACTAAACGAAAGAAACGAGGTGACAATAACAGTGGTGGATTGCTCAGATGTTAAGAAAAATATAAATTTTTTTATTTATCACTCCAAAATTTAGAATTTAGTCAATTATCACATTAAAATCTTAAATTAGTTAATTATCATTTTACACTCACTAAGTTTAATAAATTAACTCAAATATATACTTAATATACATATTTGATTAAAAAATTTCTGAAAAACAATATATAGTAAAATATATTTTTGCATTTTCAAAATTGTCCTCTATTTCAAATATCAAATCTCTAGTGCCCTGTCTTTTTTTTATTCAGTTCAATTCATCTCATTTATTTCTCATTCCACCAAACCCATTTATCCCTTCCACCCACTTTCCGCCTCTAAAACCTAAGCCCTTCTCTTCAACACATCCTGTACTCTCTTATCTCAGTGGGATTCATTAGTCAGCTTACATAGCTCGATTGCATCTTTTTAAGGATTATAAAATGTGATTTCTTTTTTATAGACATACAATATTTCTGAATTTTTTTAATAAACTTGCTTCAATCACTGACAATGTCAGCGACCCACCTAAATCCTTCTCTGTATCATACCAAATAATATATTATCCACATTGCCAATATATCATCCACTTCATACACTCTGGTTCAGACACTGCTGCAAGAGTGGATATGTATATGCTCTGGCTCGAACACATCCATTTTCAAAATATCCAAATGGAATACATTAAAATGGTATAAGAGACCCTCTTTGTGGTTCTGCAGCTCTAGGTCAACAATTTATGCAGCAATTAAGTGATTTGCAAGGATCATATGCTGGACCATTTTGCAACAAAGAATTTTATTTTTGTCAGCGGTTGGTACGAACAGGAGAGCAATCAGATATGAATTCAATTCAAAGATATTTCCGTCAGCATTTGTATTTTCAATTTTTTTAATCAAAATATAGATTAAATGAGTAATTATGATAATTTATTAAATTCAATGAGTTCAAAATGAAAATTAGTTAATTTAAAATTTGAGATTACTTGTTACTAAATTTCAAGTTTTAAAGTGCCAAATAAAATATTTTCGCTAAAAAAAATTATTCAACATATATGGTATCATTAATAACATATTCAGTTCTTAGAAATATGATAAGTTTGTATTGGATCGTACTCATTAACCCTCTTTTGAACTGGGGCGATCTCCTGATATAGTATCAACTAAAGATCATTACTATACAATAAAGTCCATATAAGTAATTAAGAAAGGAACGTCACGGACAGAAAAATAATATGCACTAATATTAGAATTGTTTGTATTCATTTTTCTCAAAAAATATTAGGATTGCTTATATTCATTTTTCTGAGTTTGCACATCGTTATGTAAAATAAAAAATAAAGAAACAAATAATCAGTCAAATAACTCGTGCATCTGACATATTGGTTACATTAAGGATACATATATTTTTCATTAGTATACACGTACGTACTATTAGCTAAAGAACAATCTGTTGAATAAGAGAAGGAGACTTTCTTTTTTTTAGAGAGAGAAAGATGAGTCTATCTATCAAATTTCTTTTTGTGCTCATAAAGACTTGAGTCAATGATTTTTTTAATAATCATTTTAATTTACTATGATTTGAGTTATTAAGTTCTTTGCGATCAACAGAAGGAAACTTGCTACGATATTTCTTATTGAAAGAATAAGAAACCCCGTTGAATGTTGATACCTCTCAGGCGCTCATAGATTGAGATTCCTGATTTAACTACTATTTTTTCTGTTGTAAACCAGAAAAAGAAAAGGATAAAATTAATCATAATAAAATTTATTTTCGTCCCCCGGACGGAAATAGGAAATATGTCCCTGCCCACAACATTTACACAAATGAAGAGAAAATTCCTACTTTCACTTGGTTAACTTGGCGCGTGGCCCATGTTAAATTGGTACAAAGTACTTGAGTTTTAATTTGAATTTTATTTTGTTCTAAAGACAGAGAGGACTCAGTTTGCTTGGCAAATGGGTCCATATTAAACTGATATAGATTTAATAAAAATGAATTATAGCAAAGTTAATTCTCTTGTTGTCATTATATATAATCACATAGCACAAGTTTCATCATTATATTAAAATTTATAAATATTGATAATAATATTAGTCATAGTCTTTCTCATGATTGATAATAGTAATAATATTATTTATTATTATTGTTATTATTATTATTATTATTATCATTATTACTTTTACTGCTATTATTATTGTTGTTATTATCATCATCCTTATTATTGCAATTACTATTAAAATAATAATTAATGATGATAAAGTTAAAAAAATAGTGATAATATATTAGTAATAATATTGGTAATCTAATAATAATGTAATGTAACGTTATAAGTAATATTTATTAATAATAACTAAAATAAAACATAAAATAATCACAATGATGAAGTAATTGAATAAAATAAAAAATATTATAATATCATTGATAACAATAATGATAATGATTAAATAAAAATAATAATTTATTAATAACATTACTAAATTCATAAATAAAAAATAATAATTATGATTATCAAAATAATAATAATATTATACTAATATTAATATCTATTATTATTATTATTACTTTTTCATAATATTATAGCTTAATCATTGTTATTATTATGAATTATGGGTCCATAAAGAAATGTTGATCCTTTAAAATATTTGAAATCTGCGAAGTTATAGTTAATGAAACAGAGTAACTGAACATGAAATATTATATCATTGCTCTATTCTTAAATGAATTAAAAAGAAAACAAAACTAAAATAGGCTAATTAAAAATCTTTAAATTAGAAAAATATCACTATAATATAACTCTTAGCCACTCAGAATCCACTTAATTTATACAAATATCCAAATTTCTGTATAAAATTATGACTAAAAGGCATTGGCAAGGACCCAAAAGAAAAAAATATGAAATGCCGTATTACCCGATACTCTTCATCAGCTGCTGAATAAGTAGGGGTGTAAACGGATCGGATACAGACGTACAATGTTCTTGTTATATCCATATTTTTGTAATTATGAATTCAGATACGCATATGGATCGGATGTTCGATGGATATTCAGATACAGATCGGATACAAATACAAATATGTATATATTTTTGGATATTAAATAAAAAATTATATATATTATTGGAAAATAATTGTATACTATTTTTTGATAGAATTCTTAATCATAAAAAATAAATATTAATTATTATTATATTAATAGTTCAAATGTATTGATGAATTATAAAAAGAACATGATACATTAACATAAATTGGATATAAAATAAATTACAATTATAATATACACTAAAAATCTAATTAAAAATATATAATAGAAATATTTCGGATACTTATTCAGATAAAATCAGATCGGATACCTTCTGATAGTGTCGAATATTGATGAATAGTAGCTAAACGGTCGGATACAGATAGGTACAGATAGGTAATAGTCAAATTATATCTTTATACGTAAAAAAAATCATATCTGATCTGTTAACATCCCTTGGATACATTTTCGATTCGTTTCAGATACAGGGACACACACTGTCATACAAACTACGCCACAAAAGATCTGAACAATTCGTCAGTTGGGTAGACTGGCATCGATGGGAATCGATGGATTTGATACGCTGAGATACAATCATAGTTCGGTCATGAATCATGATACATTTTCGATTCGTTTCAGATACGGAGACACACACTGTCATACAAACTGCGCCACAGAAGATGTGAACAATTCGCCAGTTGGGTAGACCGGCATCGATGGGAATCGAACCTTTTACACACCCGAATGGGCCAAAGACAAAACCACCAAGCCGAGTGCTCACGTGTGATAAGGGCTACTCCAAGCAAATATACAAGTTCAAATATTCAGTACCCGTGTTTTAAAATACGGTCTATGTGGATGCATATACGGCTATATATGCGGATACGATGGTCGGATCATATTCAAAATAATATATAGTGTTATTATATAATTTTGATTTAGTATATGATCTATGCAGTTTAGTTTGCGGTATATATTATAAAAAATTAAAAAAAAATAGTGCCTTAAAAATTTATAAAAATAATATGTATTTTGTTGAGATTTGAACTTGCACAAATAAACTATTATATAAACACTGAAATAACTAAATTATCGTCTTCTTTTCTAATATTCTATACTCTTATTTATTATATTATAGATATAAAATCCGCATATAAGACTTTGCGTGAAAACCCGCATATATGGCCGCATACCGCATATGCGGTATGCGATGAACATCCGCGCATATATTGAAATCCGTATTTTAAATCATTGTTCTGTACATAAATATATTTAAAATTAAACCATTTTATTTTGTAAATATTCCAAATAATTAACATAAATTTGAAAATATTTAAAACCTATATCAAATATACCTATTGTATGTTTGTTATATATTTTAATTTTGAATAAAATTTATTATATATAACCCCATATGTAGTCTGATATTCTGAAAATTTCTATATCTCTGCTTCTGCATCACATCGGATATGATACTTGTACCCGCATTTGTTCAACATAGATGAAATGAGATTATCGTGTCGCGGGTATCAATTCAAAATAATGTCTCTTGAGTTATGGGAACCCGCTGTGGTTGGAAAATGCAACCATATGTTCTCATAAAATTTATTTCACATTTTAATGTATTTATAAAATTTATATGTAAATTTATTTCATATTATGGAGACATTTGTAAAAGTAATGCTTTCTCTTTAGAGGTAAGAAAAACTTTAATATTTGTGATAATTAATGGTTTCTAACTTACTGATCAAAAGACAAACGACTCCTTGAATCTTTTCATTCAATATAAAACTATACAAGACAATACTATCAGTATCACCATTTTGAAGATACTATTTTTCTTCGTGATTTGCTCTTGTGCGTCAGAGTATCTGTGCCCAAGCTGTTGGTGCTCAATCTGTGTGCCCGCAAACAGTCTATGGATGTTGCTGTTATTTCCAAATTCCAACAATGTTGTGGGCCACTTACAAAGATTAAAACTGTCGTAAAAGTATAGTAATATTAGTAATTTGGAAAATGTTTAACGAGATAAAAAAATTGACGTTAGATATAATACGGATATAATTTAAAAATATAATATAAATAAAATATATATTATAATAATAAAATATTAAAAATATAAAATCTCACTTAAAATAATATATAATATATTTTTTATCGAATAATTTGTGAATAAAATATTTTTTGACCGAAAAAATATACTATATATTAAACTGACGAATTAGTTATAAAACACCCGATTAGAGATAAAAATGAATTATTTATGAATTATTAATAAATAATTCATGAATCATGTCACTATGCGTAAAAGTAATATCTATTTAACACTTTAGTCACTGTAAAGGTTCATAAAAAAAACTCGCTACTTATCTCAAAAAAAAAAAAAAGAGTCGCCACTATTTGTTCCTTGCTTACGCAGGGACACGGTTGCATACTGGCATAAAGATCGATCATTTGTATTCGAACAGTAAGAAGGACACGATATGAACATGTTTTCAAAACATTGAATATTTGAATTGGAAAAGAGGCACTGACGGTGTCATAGATTCATATCATTGGTGTCACATAGTATAATTTAAATTAAATTAAATTATAATTTAATTAATTAAAAATAAAGAGTTAAAATTGCTTAAATAACAAAATACAAAATTAAAACCCTATTTTTTTTACTAATTTAAACCTACAAAATAAAAATCAAAATGAACAATATTAAACACAATATCGAAGTTAGTTCTGAAACTAGCAAAAGACAAAAAAAATACAAAACTAATATTAGAATTTATCAAACAATTGTTTTCAACTTTTAATTGATGCTGGTGAACTAAAAAGGCATTGCTATCAATGTCAAAAATTGTAAAATATATATATATATATATACTTGATAACAAGAGCCAAGTAGGGTTGTCAATGGATAATATAGAGGAACAAAATCATCTTACTTATATTCATATCCGATAAATTAACGAAATTTTTTTCTTATCAATATTCATACTCATACTCATACCCGATAACTTAACGAAAATAAAATCTTACTCATACTCATATTATCGGGTACGATAAATGTCGGTAAACGCTTTCAAAATGAAAAAGATTGTAATATAACGAGACTTCTGACACAAACTTAAGGCTTCCAAATTTTTGTTAAATATCTTTACTCGAACTTTTTCACAAAATTGACTTTTAAATTTGGAGTGAGATTTCCATTTTTATAAAAACAAAAACCCCCAAAAATCATCTTTCTGGCATCTGCTGATCATGAGAGAAGTTTTGGTATGACAATTTTTATTGAAAAAATGTGCAACTGTTGTTTAATGTTGATTCCTTTCAGACGCTCATAAAATGGGCCCAGAAGGTTTTGAAGACGAATCTCTTCAAATTATAACAGCAGTGCACTGTGCACGCAATCACTTGGTTTAAATTGCAAGCAGCTTAATGAATGCTTAATTTTTGCCATAATCATGTGCCTCTCGTGTAGTACAAACTTGAATTTCGCTTTCTTTTCTAAATTATTCTAGATTAGCGACAATTGAAATATATCATAGAACTGAAATTTTTCACATAATTTAAAAATGAACTCTCTTTCTCGTGTCACTCCGATCACATAAATACTTCAAATTTGGGAATACGATCAATCGTAGACTACATACGAAAACCGATAGCTATATGTAGCTATATATAGTTAGGGAACAATGGCTATTTTGACAATCTTAATAATGAATTTTAAATAAATGTCAAAAAACTTAAAAAAAAAAAGACTTTATGTTATGTTTTTTTCTTATAAATTGAGAATGTTTTAAATTTCATGCAATTTCATTATTATTTGATAGTTCATCAAAAACCGTTAAATTACAATAGTTGCAAATTGAATACAATTTTGATGATTTTTGACAAACTACCAAATGATAATAAAATTGCATAAAATTTAAAATACTACATGTTTATAAAAAAAAATTCATATTCTTAATACAATAAAGAGAATTGAGCTTTCAAACTTTTTAAGTATACCACATCATCATTTTTCTTCACCATTGATTTTGTTTAAATCTTTTCATCTCCTTGAATCTAAGGGTTCATATGAAATAGTTTCTCTCTCCTCATTTAAAATAAGATGTGTAATATACTTAACTTGAAACTTAACTTTAGAATGATCTAACTTTTTTATATGATCATTTATAGATTATTATGTATTTAATTATATTATTTATTATTATTATTATTCTTATTACTTAGCATTTAAAAATATCGTGTCTAAATTTTTTTAATGTGAAATTTTATTAAATATATTTAAAATTTTATATTATTAATTATATATTTGGGGACTATATTCTCAGGACGAAATCCGAGTTATATCTCTAATTTATTTAAAAAATCATTGTGAAGATTGTCAAAATCTCATTCACTACTAGAATTTGAGTTATATCTCTAATTTATTTAAAATAAAGAGATTGGCGTGTGACGCTCATTGTGAAGATTGTCAAAATAACTCATTCCTTGCTCCTGTCATCGCCTTGACATTCGGTACTCCCTTTCTTTTATTTTCCTAGCCTAGCGTGCCATCTCGCAATGCCAAGGATCGAGTCCCGTGCCCCTTTTCTTCGTTAGAAAACCTTATTTTCTGGAATTTGAGCAGTTTGACTTCATTTTCATTATTACTCACAGGAATATTGACATTACTCACAGAAATAATGACTCTAATTTTATTTTTACAGTTGGTGTCATATTTGCTCTTCTAACAGAAGAACAAATATTAGTATGGAGCACTGTGTACTTCTAAAAGGAATCTGACTGCTTTTTCATTTCCCCGCATAGGTGATTCCCAACTGTTAAGCCTTGCTGATCCTGATGCAGCGATTAAATTTAAAAGTGCCTCAATTGTTCTTATTACGAACAATTCTACCTAAAAGAAGGCTTCTGTTTCTCCCTAATTGCTCAATTTAACGACTCTATCCCGCCCTATTTGGGAAATTTAGCATAGAGCAAACAAATTGGGAAAGAAAAAAGGAATATAACTAGTACCAGTATGCCATAATCCAGCACTATCCTTTTTGCAAGACCTCAGAGAGATGTTTAGACATTCCTTTTTCGTTATTTTCAGAGTAAGGGTTTTGAGCTACATAACCAGTTTATTAAGTCCCGCGTGGTATTTCATGTAGTTGAAATTTTTTAAAGTGCAAAAATTAGGGCATATGATAATAGGAAGTTGCTCTGCAGGTACCCCAAAAGCTGGCAGAGTGCATCTCTTTGCGAGATAAAATAAAAGCATTCCGGAACTGTCAAAAGCCCTTCCTGTTAATATAGAACCAGCAACTGAAGAAGATTGGGAGATTTTGGAGAGCCGGCCCGAATCTGCCGAAGAGGTCATGTTGACCCAGGTTAGTCTTTTATTAGTTCAAATGCTTTTTAGTATCTCAGGTTTTTCATAATTTGAGAAGTGTCATGCAGCTTTTAATGTGTGTGTATGGGTGGGGTTGGGGCCTTGGGGGCATCATTTGTTGTTTGGTGACAGTAAATCATGATAGCACTTCGCCATAATAAGATTTATCATGCTTAATAAATTTTAAATCATCAATAACTCCTTGCAAATGTAACTGATAGAGACAACACCACATTGTATAACTGGTTCATTATCTTTCCTGCATGGAGTTAATATCCAATAGTTCATGTTATTTTTTTCAATATTATATTTAGATTTCCTACATCAATAACTCCTTCTGGCTGTTCAATTTGAGGGATCAAATGGTTGGGGTTTGAATGAGAACTTTGAAATTGGGTTTGAAATTGAAACTGATATGACAAATTTGGAGAACAATCCTAGCCTTGGGAAGTTAGAGTTAGGTGATCCAGTTTCCCTGGAGACTAATCTCTGCCGCATAGAAATATTAGCATTACTATATAAATAGTTGTTTCTTTGTACTGATAATATATATGCTAGCTTGCCCCAAAATAACTTTTGATACTTTAATTTCTATTCAAACAACACATATATACTATTTTCTGCCTTAATCAAACACTCTTTCGTCTTGTTTATGACACGATTCCTTCATATGGGTGGTACAAAGTCTTCTCTACCAAGGGGAAAAAGGGTTAAATACACCCAACAGGGCCTCGTCCACAGCTCTATTGCATTGGAGCACGATTCCACACACACAGAAGTACTTGGGGTAGGCAATGAAGTGCGTAAGCGCAAGGGAAGAGGTCTTAGAAAGGTAGTTCAATCAACACCGCCAAATCAGCAGCCAGAGGTGTGGCCGGTGGTCCCAGAAGAGTTCACCACTGAAAAAACAGATAAAACGAATCCTAGGACCATTTAGAACCTCATGCCAGGACCATTTAGAAGTTTTCTCATATTATTTACTTAGGGTCACATGGCCCTTCCTTACAGTGCACTTATTGGAACGCAAATACCTCTGCACCAAGTAAGAACAAAACATATAGATTCAACTTTGTTGTTATGTCTAAGGTTTGATCAATTTTCAATATTGGGTTTAAGCATGCGTTTAGTGGTAAATATTACAAATTTATATTAGTCATGCTTGAGGGCAAGAAGAAAAAACTGTATTGTACATGTTTCAAAATAGAGAGATACAAAGGACCCAATTTTATAAATGTAGGTTGTTTAATTGTACTGATGCTTTAAAGTAAAAGATCCTAAGTATTTTTTTTTATTCTATACTAGAGATTATCTTCAATGTCGCAATCAAATGTGATGGGAGGGATACAAGCACTTGTAACGCAAGCTGCAATAGGCGAGGCAGCCATGAACCGATGGTACGAGGGATCGAACTCGGACAATCAACAAATACAGTAGTTAGGTTTGGTATGGTTAACGGTTTTCAATTTTTTGATAATAGAATGTCCAATTATAGCAATATAGCAGACAAAACTTTTCAATTATAGCAATATAGCGATTGATATACGGGTTTATATTTTGGCGAGTTCAATACCTGTATTTTTTGATTTGATGTACTTTCAATTGGTGTTTTTATATGCTATATTTATTTTTCTGAAGTTATTTTTAATACTTGATTGTTTTAATTTGTCATCAGTTGACAATTGGAAAATAAAACAAAAATTAGGGATGCTATTTTGTGCAGGAATGAGTTTTATTGCCAGAATAAGTGGTGTTACTCCCATAAATAATAGATTTCTTGACAAACATACTACTGTCGGAAATATGCTTTTACTAACAGAAATAATGGGTTCACATATTGTAATTTTTCTTAAAATCTGCGTAAATTAATTAATAATAGAAAAATAATAATATGGATGAGTAGAGTTATTCCGTGACTTGTTATTTCCGTGAAAGTAAAAACCATGGAAATAATATGAGTTATTCCGTTGCTCAATTACTCGGAACTGCCAAATATTTACTACGGAATTAAGAACCGGAGCACTCAGATGGGAACCTATTTCCGTAGAATCATTTCCGTGCTTAATTCCTCGGAAAAGGATTATCTCCGTGGTATTCTACGGAAATAGTATTTGTTCGCGATGAAATTGTTAAGGGATACCTCAAGTTAGTTTTATGTAGCTATATATAGTTATGCACATTTTCTCCGCTGTATCACAGATTACAGTTTACGGATTTCTTAAATTTAAATCCATTGAAATACATTAAAAACCTTAGAATTTTGTATTCCGATCACTGATCGTAGACTGTATACTAATATACAAAAGCCGATAAAGACGTTATACGCTTACCTAAGATTACAATATTAGTTCCAGCTAGCAACCACAAAAAGAAGTACGTACACGTCCAATAATCTTTCAAATTTTAACTTGAGCATCACAACATAAAAAAAAAAAAAAAAACAGGACCTGACATTTTTTATTGTTATAGAATAAATTTTCTAGACCGAATAGCTAGTTATCCTAGAACAAATTTTCTTCTAACCCATAAAAAGTTGCCTTTAAAATTAAAATTATTGTCACCGTCAAGACGCCAATCAAGTGGCTGGATAAGAAAATAGAGGCCAGGAAACAACACAAAGTGGTGCATTATTTTAAGTGAGCACTTCACACAATAGATTATCTCATTGGAGGCCATGTTCCAGCCTATGTTGACATGAATTGCTATCGGATTATCCGAGTTTTAAAAAAAAAAGGATAATCCGAGATTCTATGTGAAGAAATCTATTTTGGTTTCCAATAATAACGTAATATAATTTTAGATGTTTTTTTCAATAGTTTGCTAACTTTGTAGAGTAAAGATAAAGCGACGTTAAGTTCACGAAGGTATTCCGTGAATTTAATTTAAAAAATATATTAAATTATTTTTAAATTTTAATTTATCATCCTCATTAAATTCTTTATATGAAAAATCTTATGGGAAGTAAAAATTCGGAGTGTTTTGAGTTTTTTAAGTCACCGTTTTTAATTTTTTAAAATAATGTTCAAGTAATGAATATATTATTATTATTATTATAGTTGATTTTTAAAAATTAAAAACCATTACTTAAAAAGCTCCAAACACTCTAAATTTTTGCATCCCATAAGATTTTCATATAAAAAAATTTAATGAGCATGATAAATTAAAATTTGAAGATAATTTGATATATTTTTTGAGATAAGCTCGCGGTATCTTTACTCAACTTTGTATAGTTCAAATAGCATAATGAACAGTATGAGATACCATGAGTTTAACTCAAAAATCATATCAAATCATCTCCAAATTTTAATTTATCATGCTCATTAAATTATTTATATGAAAATCTTATGGGATGCAAAAATTTGGAGTGTTTTGAGCTTAGTGTTTTGAGCTTTTTAAGTCATGGTTTTTAATTTTTGAAAATCAGCTCTAAAATAATAATAATATATTCAATACTTAAATATCATTTTAAAAAATTAAAAATGATGACTTAAAAAACTCAAAACACTCCAAATTTTTGCATCCCACAAGACTTTCATATAAAAAATTTAATGAGGCAATTTTTTGCATCCCACAAGACTTTCATATAAAAAATTTAATGAAGATGATAAATTAAAATTTGGATATGATTTGATATACTTTTTGAGTTAAGTTTACGGTATCTTTACTCTCTCTCTCTCTATATATATATATATATATTATAGAGCATATGAAATGGATTTATCCATTAATGTTATCAAATATGTAATATCCGAAATATTTCTTTCTTAAATAACGGTCAAGATTTAAAAGATCAAAGAATTAATGACAAAAATTTCAGTCAAAATCATTTTTTGTCTCTATTTCATTCGTTATTTTTATCATGCACTAATAGGAGATCTAAAAAAATTGCATATGAAATAAGTTAAATAACAACTATTATTATTTTTTATTGTAAGAAAACTACAAATTGTACAAACGAAAAAATATTATATTTTGAAAAATCATTTTTAATTTATTAAATAATGAATGTATTTATTTAAACATTCATGTTTATAATTAATTTGGACACAAATTATATCTAAGTAAAATATATCATTATTTATAATAAAATTAATGTTAAGTATAATTGTATTTAAAATTAAAAAGATTACGCACAATGAATAGGTTTATTTAGTTTCAATAAAGGGGATATTCATTATTCATCAACAAAATATTAATCTACATCTAGTTCTGAATAATATTGCGCATACACATTATTTTTTTATTTTGATAATAACGACCCTTTTCATAGAACGTGTTTCGTTACTTTTGAAAACAGTAGACAGAGACACAGAATTATGTTGAAAAATAAAATAAATTAAGAGGCCATGCTTCGGCCTCCTTTATTGTACTACCCAGTAACTCTTCTTTCTTTCCTAACCCAAAATTGAACCCCTAGAAGTAGAAGGCCTAAACCTTACAATGTAAATTTAAAATTTTCACGCATTTATAAACAAAACATAAATCCTGCGATTACCATGCACATCGAAAAAAATTTAATTACAAAGTAGAAAGAAAAACTATCTCTATCATCTCCAGACATATCCTAACAAATATATAACATAACTATGATTATTGAAGAACAAATATAAAAATACACCCACATGCCGCAGTATTCTAGCACCAGCCTATCTTGCAATTCGTTCTAGCTCAGGTATACTTACAAAAATCATTTCACGACAGAGATAGAAATAGAAACGATTGAACGAACCATAAATAGATATATAGAGCGTTGCACTTCACTACCATCACGACTGAAAGAGGAGAGATTTGCTTATAATATAACACTGCTGCAACTAAGAGCTACCTCAGAAGAAAATAAAATAAAGATAGATAGAGAAGCCAAATGGCTGATTGGGGGCCAGTGTTCATCTCGCTCGTTCTCTTCATCTTGCTGTCACCGGGCCTACTCTTCCAGATCCCTGGCAAGAACCGCTTGATCGAATTCGGCAACTTCCAAACAAGTGGTGTCTCCATACTCATTCACGCCCTCATCTTCTTCTCTCTCACCGCCATTTTCCTCATTGCAATCGGTGTGCACATGTACATGGGGACTTGAGGGATCGGTTATTGAATACAATTCTTATGTTTATCTTGGACATGTAAGATGATTTGTTTTGTGGTTCATTTGTTATGCAATTGAATTTTCATTTTCTTTTGATTTTTACCTTAGTTTATCTACCAATCTCTATTACCCTGTTTTTTTTCATGGCTCTCGAAGTTTAGTGCACTGGAGGCTCTCCACACACACACACACACACATATATATATATATATATACACACACACGGGCAGAGTCAGGAATTTAGATTGAGGGGCCGATACTGAAGGGATCAGACATTTTACTATAGAGAAAAAAATATTAGGAGGGATCAGATATACAAATTTCTAAATTTTTGATGAAATTATACATATTTTTAGACGTTTTTGAAAAATTAGGCGGGACGGACCCCCCAGCCCCCCTTGGTTCCGCCCCTGTATATATATGTATATATGAGTAAATCTAGTGTGTTTTTAAACTCACCGAGGTCTTCCGTAAATTTAACTCAAAAAATATATCAATTCATCTCTAAATTTTGTTTTGTCATACTCATTAAATTCTTCATACGAAAATCTTATGAGATACAAAAATTTGAGGTGTTTTGAGTTTTTTAAGTCTTCATTTTTAATTTTTGAAAATTAGCTCTAAGAAAATAATAAAATATAAAATTAAAATCGATGACTTAGAAAACTCAAAATATCTCAATTTTTTTGTCTCCTATAAGATTTTTATATGAAGAATTTAATAAGCATGATAAATCAAAATTTGAAGATAATTTGATATACTTTTTGAGTTAAGCTCACAGAAAGCTTTCGTGAGCTTAAGAACATGCTAGATTTACTATATATGAGTTAATCAGTTAGGTTACGATGCTACACATAGCATGGATGGTCTGTTGCTACGGATTGTTTCTCTGCCTTTAAAGTTCAAAAGATCGATAACTAGAAAATTTACTTGATTTAATTATTATGAGCCCTTCAAAAAGAGTGATTTTCTAGCCATTTTAAAAAATAGTAAAAAATTAAAAAATATATAAAATTTAGTTCTCAACTAGATTTTCATTTGTAAAATATTTTTACTAGTCAAATCAATCATTTAAACTTTGAAAACAAAGAAACGGTTCGAAGCACACAGATCATCCATACTACGTGTAGTATCGTAGCCTAACTATATACATAAACGTACATGCATGATGGACGTCTATTTGGTGGTAAAATGCACGGCATGCATGTCTTGATTTTATTAACTATCCAAATTCTCCATCATGGAAAATATGTTGTAGAAATTCTAACTTTTAAAATCAGCTGCAATACCTGCACATTTTTTTTCAATGGTCGTTAATTTTTTTGTTGAAACATTGGCCTCACTAGTCATGTAACACTGTAAAGCGCTATGGAATTTAATTATTTTTTTGTGACTATTAGCATAAAATTGTAAGAACTATTTTCTTTCAGAATATGCAAGTGTAAGGAAGAACAAAACTGTTTCCGTAAGAAAGAGCACAAACTCTTTCCGGATTGCAAATTATGCAAAACAACAAATAATTAATAATATGTTTTTTTTTTGTTTTTGGTAACTTGTGGGAATATTAGAAATTCCATTCTGGATGATATATTTATAAAGAAAAGAAGCTATGTATGCGTGCTATTTTTTTTCTTATAATTTATAATAATACATAAAGAAGGTTCAACTTCTAACCTTTCTAGCTATAACAAATTATTAATAGTTTCTACTATTAATTTTGTTTAAACTCTTCATTTACTATAATTCAATAACTCTTGTATATTTTTTTTCGCTTTGCTCATTTAAGATAGATGAGTATAATATAACTAATATAAAATTTAACCCCTAAAATTATTCAAATTTATTATGTTATCATAAATTATTATGTGTTTAATTTGATTGCATATCATTGTCGTACACATTGTATTATTTAAAATTTTTGTGCTCAAATTTGTTTAATATAGATGTTTTTATTGAAAATATATTTAAATTTTAGGGCGTAGTGCACCCTATAAAAATCCCTCAAAAAATCTCTTAGTTTTTTTAACACGTACATACTAAGTTTGACTATATTTCATTTTATATTTCATTTTAAGTATGAGCACTCATAATAACAAGTTTGAATACCTCGAGCGAATTAAAATTTATTCTTAATAATGATGAGTATCCTATATGGTTGAAAAAAATGGCTTGCTCGTTAATAAACCGAACTTATTAAGTTAATGAGTCAAACTTATGTTTGAACTGACTTGGCTCGTTTGGCTCAGTAAATTATGTACTAAATTATTACATCAAATTTATGTGAATATATTGTTATTAATTATTTTAATAATTTTTGTATAAATTTTAATATAAAATATCATAAAATTATTATTAACTATTAAACATCCTTAATGAGCTTTAACGAGCCAGTTTTGTTAGCTCGTTAACTTAACGAGCTAATCTCAAGCCAAAATTTTGGCTCGAAGTAGTTAATGAGTCAGTTTGATTTGACTCATTAAGCTACTAAGCCGAGCACGAACTTCATCCAACTCAGCTCGTTTACAGCCCTAGCATCCTATACACATAATAGCCTCTCATTCGAAAAATATGAAATACTGAAATGGGTGTTCATACTTATGCATATGAATATTCTATACACTTATAGAGTTGTTCATATTTAGTTTCTATGGTGTTCATATCTGATCGTGAAATATACAAATTTATCAAAATAAAAATATTATTGAAAATAAAATTTTGGAAGAGAAAACGATTTGGAAACAAATTTGAAGGATAAAAATATTGCTGAAAATAAAAATTTTAAAAATATACAGTTTGGCATTGGGGATTGATTTGGAGATAGTGTCTTGAAGATTAAAAGGTTTCCTTCAATTTTATATCTCTAATTATTGATTTTTTTTCCGGACGAAGTCAAATGACAATCCTAGTTAATTTGCGCTTAATTAAAAGGGCGCCAACGGAAACTATATTGTAATTAACCTAAGTTGTGATTATATTAAACCTTGTGTTCTGTGCTTTAGGAGAGAAGCAGTGGTTGGAATGAGGCTTGAACAATTTTATTTGGACTACAAATATAAATTTTTTGTTTCCCTTTTTTTCACCGGACAGATGCATGGTATTAACATGGAGCCCTCAAACATTGCTTTCTCATGTGGAAGAAGGAATAATTATAAGAGTTGGACACTTTTATACAATGTAAAGTTCATAATAGGACAAATTTGAAAATTTCCTCGAGAAAGATGAGATTTTCCTTTTTGCTAAAGTGGGATGAGGTTTTGGCAAAATATTTCGAAACGAAAAGACGTTCACTTTTCTAAGAAGATAAGAAGTATGTGACAAATTATGGGCTCATCAGAAAAGTTTGCTCAAGATCCCTATTGAATGGTTTATAACCTTATTTTTTTATTGGAATGTTATACTTACCCAAGTTGAGCCTTCTAACTAAATACCCTTAAATATTTTCGGCCAAATTTACAAAAAACTTGGAGTTAATCTCTTATGTTATATCCAAGTATGTAAGCATGCATTATTATGAGAGGATCAAATTATAGCAACGTCGAAACTGACAAATGTACATTTTACAATAGTAAGTAGGTATTTTAGGGAAAAATAGCCGATTTTTTTTAAATATTATTAATAATATTAATAACAAAATATTTAGAAAAAAAATAAATTTCGAAATTTGATTAAAAAATAATTGCCATTTGTATTTCAGAAGACTTTTTATTCTAAAAAAAAAGAAGATAATTTCTGAGACCGCGCTTGTGGCTTGAGCACTCAGGCTGGAATTCCTGGCATTGCAAGTGGCACTTGCGCACCCACATGTCTGGACAAAACAAATTCCTGAGAGCACACCATTAAAATTTCTCCGAAAGCATTAATATTAGTCATGTATGTAATTAAGTTAGATTACTAGAAAAAATTGACAAGGAGATAATTGATGTCTTTTATAATGTCGAAAGAGAAAATTTCCACTCATTAATAATTAAAAGTGTCTAGGCGCCCACTCAATAGCTATGTTTTTAGAATAAATTTAATATTTTAATGTGGTTCCACTTATTTATTTCTAGAAACGCAACTAATAAATGTGTTTCCAGAATATTCTAATTATTTTATAGCAGTTCTCACTTTCATATCTCAGTTTTTTTTCCTTTTCTTTCTCCTTCTCTAAATTTTTTTCACCTTTAGATTTTCACAACCTATTATCATGATGATATTTTGAAGGCGAAATGAGATATACTCCATAAATTGGTGCAGAGTACGCGCTGGATTCAAAATTTACACTCGAAGGTAACATACTTGTTCAACTATATATCAGAATGAATCTGATTCTGAATAATGCACCTCATTTGATATCTAAATAACCGTGCACTGATAACTTTATACCCAGAATAAGTCAACGTGCCACTAATAATATTGATTGTGGTGAACTAGATGAATCAAACTATGTTTTAATTTCCACTGACTCGAAAATTAAGGATGATGATAATGATGATAACGATGATGATGAGGAGGAGGATGACGACTACATTGTAGAACGAGGGAATAGTGAGGATCCACTACCACAATTTGGTGTACGTCTGTTCAAATGTGCAGCGTGGGCTTTTGCTTTGTGCATCGAAGCATTCCGCTATTTACAACCAGCCATCAACATAGATGCATCACATCTTCAAGAGAGATGTGATGAGAGGTTTCTTGTTGCTATTGGATATGATGCTGAGAACCAATTTGTCTCTTATATTTATACTTGTTGAAAAGAAAAATATAACAAATTGGGAATGATTTATGAGATGGTTAAGGCAAGAAGTAATTGGAGATGATAGAAAAATTATGCTATCTCGAATTGACACCTGACAATACGAGCTATTTTTCATAATCTCATGTATGATTGGAACGAGTTGAGTGGCCAAGCCGTGTACCGCTTATGCGCACAATACATCGCTGAAAATATGTTGAAAGAGTGTCAAAATCAAATGGTCGTGAGCAAATTTTAAAATACTTATAGGAAATATAGTCAATGAAATTTTAAAAGATATTTAGATCAAGTAGAAGGGTGGTGCAAAGATGATAGATAATACTTGAACAAGATGGGTAAGGAGGATTAAACCAATGGAAGGGAAGAATGATCTCATCATAAGTGATCCTTATGTTATGACAAAGAAAACATGTGGGGTATAATGATAAGTAACGATTCTGGTCCCTTCATAAGGTATTTAAAGAAGCTCGTAGCAGTCTGGTATGTGTCATCGTCATTGCAACGTACCACAAGCTTATAAAGTGCTTCAAAAAAAAAAATTATTGACTAGAGAGTTGGCAGGTATAAATTAAATATTTTCTGATAGGGTTGCCACTATATTTGAAAAAATGACAAATAAGGTCATGCGACATGAAGTTCAAATAGTAGATATAGATGAAGGTGTATACAAGGTGATTGCTAAAATTGAGCGTATAACCAAACAAGGGACGCAAGATCAGAGTTATAGGGTAGTTGTTAATTAGGGTGGTCATCCTAAATGCAAGTGCCGCAAACCACAAAATACTTATATTCTATGTTCTCACGTGCTAGTAGTTTTGTGCTGCTCGAAATTATGATCCAAACGAATTCACGGACCCTATTTGCAAAGTGGACGCAATGATGAGCACATTAGGAGGTCGTTTTGAGGTTTTGGTAGAGAAGAAGATTAGTTACCCTATGAAGGTGATAAAATCATACCCAATCACACTCTCATAAAAAAAGACGGAAGAAAATAAAAAAGATATCCAATGATGATGGATATACTTGAAGGGAGGATGGGACCGAGGCACTGTGAAAGTTGTGGTACGATTAACCATACAACAAATCAATGCTCTCAATCAAACATGCAAGCAGGTATGTAAATATTTTTTTAATTTAATATAATATATTTTAATTTAAATTAGATAATTATGATTTATTTTTGTCATATTTGAAGGAACTAGTTAAAAAGGTCCGCCAACAAGCCGTGCAAAGAGATTCCTCAATCGTCTTCATTGTAGAAATTGAAATAGTTGAATTTGAAGTGGAATGAATTGAAGTAGTCATATTTGTAATATTATACTATTTGAATGTTGGGTTTATAATAATTATATTTTATTGAAGTATTATGTTATTTGAAAGTAGTCAGATTTGAAATAGTTGTATTTTATTCAAGTATTATGCTATTTGAAAATAATCAGATTTGTAATAAATATATTTAACGTAAGTATTAAGTTATTTGAAAATAATTGAATTTGCATTAATAAATTTCTTGTCATTTTCTCTCTTGTAATCTAACTTAATTAATTACATACATGACTAATATAAGTGCTTTCATAGAAATTTACTCTTTTGACAAAAAAAAAAATTCTGAGAACGTAAGTGCCACTTGCGCTCCTAGAAAAAAAATTCAGACATGTGGACGCGCAAGTGACACTTACAATGCCAGGAATTCCAGTCTGGGTGTGCAAGCTGCAAGTGAGATCCTAGAAATCTTTTTTTTTTTTTCAAATAGAAAGTCTTCTAGAAACTCAAATGGCAGCTGTGTTTGAAGCATATTTTGAAATTTGATTTTTTTTCTAAATATTTAATTTTTAATATTATTAATAATATTTTAAAAAAGGGGGGAAATAGTTTTGAACTTCAAGTAGTTGTTTGAATTGCAAAGGATATCTTGAATGTGTGAAACCATAACTAATAATTTTTTTTAATGAAAAGATGAGGTCAAGCCTCAAATTTCATTAATACTTGATCACCAAGAATAATCACCAAGAGTGATCTAATTTACATGAGGGAAAAAAGGAAAAAAAAAACAAGAAATTATAAAGAAGAAGACAAGTATAAATAAATGTGCATTCTGCAAAGATTATATATTATTTATCCAAATGAATTATAGGAAGTGATAAGAAAAACAATAATTTTCCTTCTCTTACAATCGGAAAGGTATAATTCATTATATCAGTCCTTTTCAACTTTGTTTTAGCTCCAACAAAGCAACTTTTCTTCTTCTTCTTTTTCTAAGAACACGCAATAGTCAGAAAGGTATAGCGTTGGAGTGGACTTTCTTTTTACAAGAACATGAAAGTTCCTTAAAAGTAATAAAGCAGAATTCAAATCAATTTTCTCCGAAAATGAGATTTTTTGCAATAAAATTTGCAAAAATTTAGTTTCTTTATTCATTTTTATTTTGGTTTTTTTGTATTATCAATTAGAAAAAAAATTTATATTAACACAAGAAGGTTTTAAAAGAAAATAGTAATTGAAGTTAGTATAACTTTTAGATAATTATACAGCCGAAGCACAAAGCTCAAAACATTAGGGCCTATAAGCACGCAGAAAGAACCTGACATAATGAGAATTGAAAAAAAAAATTAAGCCTAGTTTCTGATAACATTTTTTTTAAATAAAAAGTTAAAAATATTTCACATATAATCGCATGATTGAATGATTTTTCAATGTGATAATATGGTTCACATAATCGCAGACCATGTATTTTTTTTTTTTTTGCCCAACAGCACAATGATCCAAATTTTTAATTAGGGCCATCTACCATGGTCTAAAAATTTATCTCGGACCATTTCTAATTGTATTTATAAGTTTTTATTGTTTAAAAATAAATATTTATGATATACTAATTATATTTATAAGCTTATTATAAACTTTGATAAGTTTATTATTGTTTAAATTATCGTTGATAATGGTGTTGGGCAAAAAATGATTTCATAATGGTTATTTGGATATTATAATAGAATATTAGAATATGATTTCATAATGGTTATTTGGATGAGATTCTTATTAATATATATATATATATATATATATATATATATATATAGCAATTCGTTGTCAGAGCTCATTTTAAGATAAATTTAATGTATTACAAATATGATACATAATATAGTATAAAATACAATGATTTACGATATAAAATATCATTCAACAACATTGATATACACCAATCAATTAAATTTCTAAACACGCTTGTCACGGTAATATCATCATTTCCAGCTATATAATCAATGACAATTAATTATAATCAACAACATAATCGTGACGGTAATATCATCATTTAGTTATAATTCATGAAAATAATTAAATATTAACGAACTTATCAACGGTAATTTAAACAACAATAAATTTATCAAAAGTTTATAATTAACATTAATTGAAAAAAATAATAGCCCCGGATAAAATTTCAAAACATGGTGCTGCTGGGAAAAAAAAAGAAAAAAAAGCATGGTTTGAATTTTTTATCGGACCATCATATATGACCCGAAAAATTTATCCGGATCATGAAAAAAAACTCTATGTATGAAAAAAAAAATTGTTCTGATATGGCCTTTTTGTGCCCATTTACTTTCATTTTATTTTTACGCCAGCTATCCTTGGAAAAAAGACTGAAATCCAACGGCTCCTATGTTGCCACATATGACATGTTGCTATCTCAACTCTTTCGTCGGATTGTGGGTTCCTCTCCTTCTCTTACCGTACCGACGTCACCCTCCAAAGTTTTGGATTTTCTGTGGCAAGTAGGGACCGCGTTAATGTGTAGGCAAGTGACATATCATCAAATCATAGTGACATAATTAGCGGGTTATTCGCAAATAATTTATTTTTATCCTTATATTTCATGAATTAAATATTAACCTAATGTATAATATATTATATTCACTACAAAAATATTTTTTCCACGAGTTATCTAAGAATAAAACATATTATATAAAGTTTTAAATGATATTATATATTTTCATATGATTTTCAAAATTTTATCATTTTAATATATATTTTATTTATATTATATAAAATGAACTATTCCCGAATTATACATAAATTATATCTAAATCATAAATTTGAATGTTTCCCGAATCGTAAACTTGTTACTATACATCATATCAAACGGTAAAAAAATTTGAATATGAACATTTGTTAGTCAAATTCAGACGGAAATGACCGACTGGCCTACAAATTAAGCAGGAAAAATCAAAACGAAAGGGAATATATACATATACACTCTCCAATCGTGATGCAATACAGGAACAATTCATGCAGGACGTAGTTCCAAAATCCATAAATACATTTTGTTGTGAATTCAGGTCACTAAGTGAGAACATATGGTTCAAATAGAAAATTGGATGAGATATCACATCCCTTTCCCCACCAATCAACGCCCCATCACTCTCCCTCTCCTCCTCTAGAATACACTACAACTCAATAGAGAGAACAATTAAACAACTCACAAGCTCTCCCCACAAGCACATAGTGAAACAGAGATACGAAAAGAATTTTCAGTAAAGAGACTAAAGTAAAACCAACAAGAAAAATGTCAGATTGGGGGCCGGTCATCATATCGGTAGTATTGTTCGTGCTACTGTCACCAGGGTTGTTGTTTCAGTTACCGGCACATCACGGTATCATCAAGTTCGGCAGCATGCAAACCAGTGGCGTCTCCATACTAGTTCATTCAATCATATTTTTTGCAATTTTGGCGGTATTTCTGATTGCCATTGGTGTACGCATCACTACTGATTGAGGTAGCAATGCTCTGCTCTCTCTTCAAGAGGGGGTGGGGGGGAATATATAAGATCATAAGGCTTGTATTTACTTTTCTTTTATGTATTCATTTTGAGTAAGTTATATTTTGCACCCTCCTTTTACATTGATTACTTGGCAAAGCATGCTTCAATAAGTATCTATACTTTAGGGCTGCACAAAAAACATCAAGCTCGAACTAATCTAGCTCGATAGTTAAATGTGCGAGTTTGAGTTGGGAATGGCTTGGCTCGAATAATAATAGTTTATATTTTTTTCTGCTAAATTCTAATCCGATAATTTATCTCTCATCATCTCACCATCTCAGCAGCTTAATAACTTCTCGTACTCGCTCGAGACTCGGCTTATATATCTGTCTTGATAGTTTTTTTGCTGATTCATCCATTCAAATTATCGCAGCAAATTTTTTATTGAAAATATAATTTGTTAATATATCAATTTTGTACTAACTCATATATCATTTTTGTAGATATACTGAATTTAGTTTGTAGATATACTAAATATAAATGTCAAACTGAGTCAACGTACATACATTGACTCATGAATCAGCTCATGAGCTAGTTCGAATAGTAACAAACCTAGGTTGAGCTAGATTTTTCATCTCAAAACGTTTCACGAGCTCGACTCAACTCGACTCGAATTTTTATGAGCCGAGCTTGAACTAAATCCGGCTCGCTCGAACTCGACTCGTTTGCAGCCCTACTATATTCTAGAAAATATGGGAGCAAATAAAACGCAACTGCGTGCAATGTTTTCTATTTTTTCTGAAAAAGGAAGCCAAGAGGGTGTGGTAAGTAATTTGAAATTTTCATAGTTTTATTTTTATTGCCTCTTTTATTGTAATAGGCGAGTAGAGGAAGTATTGAATGTTTTTAACTGAAGGTTGTATGGTGCATATACATCATACTATTATCTGATTTATCATGAGTTGCTTTACAGTATCAATAGCTAAAGAAGAGAATAATGGCAAAGCACATTAACATCATTCTCATCGTGGAATTAACTGTTCCAAAAATCTTTGATCATCATCAAATACAAGATTAAACCTAAACTTACAACTCTCACACATGGCGAATTATATTGATAGAGAGCTGAAGAGAGAATTTCAAAAGTTAATGTACATATTTTCATGGCAGTCTCTTCTCCTCAACTAATAACCTATGACTTTCTTCGTTTTAGTCAAATACAAGATTAACCTATAATTTCAAGACTTGATAGTCAGCTTCTGAAAATAAATCTTTTAGTTTAGACAACTTGGATATATGTTACGACAAACATAATTCCCCTACAAATATTTGACTGCTGCAAAGCACATTTTAAAGCATCATAGCTCTTTATGCACCGCATAAAGTACACCATGATATTTAAACAATGATTATGGAATCTAATTTGAATTAAACAAGAAAAAGATATGAAATCACAAATATGATCTTGGTTCTTCTATGAACATTCTCTTGGATTACTCTCAAGTGAGGAGATAGTTTTCTGGTTTATGCCATCTGAGAAATCCACTTTTCCCTCCTGCTTGAATCAGTAATTTGCAAATAAGCACTTGTTCTCAGATTGTATGATATGAAAAATAAGATCCATGACATTAATCAGATTTTCTAAATGACTTGAAACTCATGCATGCAGAGATTTATGTGGTTTTAGTCTGTAGATTCAGCAAAATAAAACCATACCTTACCTAAGAGCCTATGGAACTAGACAATACTTCTTTTTCTTTCTGACAAGTCCCAATCAAACCTGGACTCAAATATGCCTTGTGAACTGACTAAACCAGTGCACAACAAAACTATAAGCAAGTTGAACACCAACACAACCTGATTCAACTTCAAAAGCTTCCTCTGACAATATAATCATCTAACCAATAAATAGCCACTACTGACAGTACTCTTTTAAAATAAAAACAAGAGTTACCAGGATTACCAACCTAACAACCTGAGTTCAAGACCTAAAATGATCAAATACCTACTTGATTTGAAACCCAATGTTCAGTCAAACCCAAAAAAACCCAACCATAAAATACCCAACCCTGGTGGTACCAGCTAGCAAACATTGGCCTAAGCCAGATGTGAAGCTAGTTTTTACTTGTGCGGAACTGAACAAATCAGTGCAATTGAGTAATTTGATCTTGTCAATCATATCAAAGTTTACCTGTTGCTTGCAATGTTCATCAAGGTCCATGAACATTTGTTTTGTATGCATAGTTGCAAGTTTCTCCGTTAGAGAAGCCCTTTCACATGCCACTTTTATTAGTTCATCCTGAAAACAAGTTTTCTAATTAACTTTGCAATAAATATTATCTAATCCAACATCAGACATACTCAATCTAGGAGGGCTACAATACACGACCTGTCAATGCTTTAACAGTCAATAAAATGGGTGATGCTTCATATCAAACACAAGATAACTATATCTTGACCACCCAGATCAAACATGTATTAGTCAACAAGCATTACTTCAAAGTCAGTGACTAAGGATATGGCAGAAGTTATTGAGTAACAGCAACAGTAGACAACAGCATGGTCAGTACTAGCTCATACTATGTACCAGTAATAACTGCTGGTATAAACAAATGATAAAACCAAACAAAAAGGTAATACCATAAAACAAAAGGAAAATAGAACTACAGAAGTTCACACAACTAACCTGATAAACTTGACTAGAATCACTGCATCTATTTCCAGTGGACTTTTCTACTATATGTCGAAGACTGCATATCTCCGTCACCAAGCTTCTTATTATCTCTTCAGCCTCATTCAACTGTTGTTTTGAAAACTCAAAGGACCTTTCAGCATGTGTTCTAAACAAAACACAATCCAAGCACATGCAGATCCCTTTGCAACCCACTGTATTATCTCTTTTGATTTCCCCCATCATAGTTGAAAGAATAATTTTGCCTCTCTTGTTAACATTTCCATTAGCAAGCTCATCAATTGTTAGATTTTCTTGAACTGAAACAGCGGGAACCAATTGTGGACCACAAAGTACCTCCATTGCTTGAATTGAATCATCTGATGGTGGTTGAGGTTCAACAGGGGGATTGGTAATGTCTTCTGGTTTTTCTAAATTAAGAGTGTTTGAAACTGGGGTCTCAGTGAATTCAAGGTTTTCACTCAATATTGAATTTGGTGAGTCCACATTGGGAGCAAACAATTGCTCCCCAGTTGAAGAGACTTGGACCTCTGAAAAAGAAAATAAATTATTATAAATTGAGTAAATGAAAAATGTTCCAGAAAAAAACCACAAGTCAAAAGGGCTTAAATTTAGTACCATCTTTCTCCATCTTTATTAAATAAGGGAGAAGCCGTCTATAGCTGACAGAACCATGTACCTGAACCAGTTTTTCTCTTGAGTAAGGTGCAGCTCTCTGAAATGAAAAGTACTTTTTAGAATTAAGTACATTCTGATGTTAAAATTTACAAATGCACAACCTTCTTGTACCAAAATTTAGCTCCCTATTTGGAAGTATAACCAAAGTAATGTTTTAGTTTAGACAAATTAACATTCAAACCATTAATGATTTAAAATATTTCAAAAATCATGGGAACTTAATTTAACAGATGCTGCTTCAGTTTGAGGAATCAACAAACTTTCATCTTATTTCAAAATAAAAGTATTTGCATCTTAACTAAACATTGGTCATAATTCAGGAGTTCATATGCCTAATAATTAAAGAACTGAATTTACTACTTTCCGCAAAATAACCCAAGAAACTATGGCGAGTATGTGCTTTTCTTTAAAAATCACATGCATCGTTCTATAAGACGCGAAGACATGACTCAACTTAATCATTTTAGACCCAAATACACTGTTTTTGTAGTTATTTACTTGATACATTGATTCATTTATATAAATTAGACGGATCTAATTTTTGGTTAGTTCTGTAAAACCAGAAGAAAAACTGAAAACTAATTAAAGTAAGACACATACTGCTTTGCATTTGGGGAAACTACTTTGACAATTGTTTGTTGCACCAGTATCCACAGTAATAACATTATCTGGTGGTGTTCCTGGGATCAGATGTTCTCTGTCACATCCTGACCCGTTAGGCTTCTTCAAAATACTTTTAGGCAGGAATCCAGTCTTATTTGATCCTCCAGAAAAATTTGAATCCTTAAGATAATACAATTCATAAAATATCAACTAAAGTATATTTGATGAAACAATTGTCTACTTTTTCAAAAGGAAAAGAGACCAGATTCAGTAGCAGTATCTATCAGTTTATCTCCTGAGAAAACCAAATTATGCTCATACACCCGCTGAAAATAGGAAATCTTTATTAATTTTGTTTGTTGCTGTCATATGGAGGGGCCAATTTATAGTCCAAATTTGTTATCTTTAGAATGTTATATATGAGTATATGAGTGGAATTTCGTTGGGGGGGGGGATGATTGCCCCACCAAAACCCCTATTGCCTCCAGCACTGCAATAGTCCTATTCCCAGATGGCATTGGCATAAGAAAGCCTATCAAGGGATTTTCCGAAAGCCATGAAAACTTCAACAATCGCACTAAATCTATTTACCTTCTCACAATCCTTGGATGCGTCCTTGGTCCCTACGACCGTAATTCGATCCTTTTCACAACCAGCTTCGCAAGACCCGATATCAGCACCTCCTTTTTCGTTGGATTTTATCTCATTCGAGTCGGATCCAAGGGAAAAGACACGTCGCAGCCGTAAATCCTTGATGCAGCTACGAATCGACAAATCTGGGGCCTCAGTTGATGGATCGAACTTTCTTTTCAACATCGTCAGGTAGATGGAAAAGAGGAATTTTTGGCCAGATGGGAAGGAGCGGGAGTGCAGGAGAAAAGAGAAATGAAGTGAGAGGGTGAGCGCGCGAGTGTGAAGCAGGGTGAAGGTAGGGGATATGGCGGGAATTGAGGGGGCGGGAGGTGGCTTTTGGCGGGAACAAAAGAGGGGGAGGGTTTTCGCGCCTAAAAATATACGGGGGACGGATGAGGCTGCTAACAAAATAAAAGCATGTCCTACCTCATTACCAACCAACTGTGTACCTCATTATTATTTATTATTTATATATGTACCTCAATGTTTTAAAATTAAATATCTCAAATTTAAACAAAAGAAATATGACGTTTTAACATTTAATATTATAAATTTTATTTTGAACTAAAATTTATATTTGAGTAACAATTAAGATATTAGCAAGTATTTATACTTAAATCTCATTATCTTAAACTAAATGTCTCAAATTTTAACATGAGCAATATGACGTTTTAATATTTAATATTATAAATTATATTTTTAACTTAAAATTTATATTTGAGCATCCATCAGGATATGAATAAGTCTATATATCTAAATTTTAATGTACTAAAATCGAATGTTCCAAGTCTTAATACACAAAAAATGATGTCTTAATGCTCAATATTATGAGTCATAATTTTGAACGTCAAATTTATATTTAAACGGTCATCATGATATGAACAAGTCTGTATCCCAAAACTAAAATATCTTAATATATAAGTCAACAATGATTATTTACTCTCTTGTTTGAATAACAAAGAGAGATATAATTAAATTTCTATCTTGGAAAGCCGATAACAATAAGGATATAATATCCGCTTTTACACAAAGGCATAAATAACCATCTGATGAAATCAAACTGTTTACTAAACAATAGCGGCTCTTCTGAAACTCTCTAGATAGTTTTACAGATGATATTCAAAGTCTTAATATCTAATATTTAAAATCTTAAGAATTATCATATGATGTCTTAATGCATAGTGTTATAAGTCATTTTCAGTTTTAAGGGATATAGAAATCTCAAATATTTGCTGAATATTATTTAAATGAAATCTTTATATCTAATGTAACAACTAATAAATAAAGTCTTAATAAATTTTACCTAAAATAATATTTTTATATAATTTATATTCGATATAAAATCTCATAAATAAATTCTTAATATTTAGCATTAGAAGTCTTATGATCATTCATCTAATGTCTTAATATATATTAACACAAAATTTACTTTTAACTTTGAATAATATATCTATACTATTATATAAAGCATCTAAGAATTGGAGAGTCCATTTTTTGTCATTGTAATTTTTTATTATACCCATTTTATCCCTCAATTAGACGGATGATATTTATTTTTGATCGATCAAACGTATGTGATCGCGTCCATTGATCCCCTCTTTCTCTCCATTTATTTCCCTTATATACTATTATTTCCATAATATTATTATTTTTATTTAGCAACCTTGTGCATATTTGGTAAGAAATTAATGGTGATAATATATGTTAGAATAATTTACTTTTTTTGCCATAAAAATCATGAATCATTAACTCATATTGTGCAAAAATCTCATTCAAGATTAAATATAGTCTTTATTATAGGTTTTCTCTATAATTTGGTGAATTTATAATTTAATATTAGATAAATATCAATTTTTTATCTTATAATGTTTTAATGTTTAAATAAAAGAGTCTGCTGCAACGCGCGGGTATATAGCTATAATTTATAAAAAGAGAAGGGATCCAATTACCATTTTTTTGTACCCATTGTGCCTATTTATTTATTTATGTATAAATTTTAAAATGTGAACCGTTAGATGTATTCTATATCATTTAAATTGTATGTATATGAAAAATCATAAAATTTTAACTTCATTTGAATAGCCATCAAGTAACATGTCTAAATAGTAAAATTTGGTCCGTTGATTTTATTAACGCTTGATGCCTATATAAATAATATCGAAATTATATAATTTTTTGTATACATATATAAGATGATATTTACAAAATATTCCTTCAATTAATTTTATTATTTAAGAATTTGAATAATAGTTATTTGATATTTAATTTTAATGGCACCGATGTGGCACCAAAATTGTGGTAATTGAATCCCTTCTCTTTAAAAAATATTTATCGAACACTCCTAGAACCAAATATCTATACCTAATTATTCTCTTTTAAGACTTAACAATTAAATTCTTAATATTGATTAATAATTCATATTTAACTTTAAAGGATATAAAATTTTATAATATTTTCTGAATATAAATATTCTTATTATCTTAACTAAGACCTTACAATTGATAAAAAATTATATTTAGGATTTTTTTAATATATTAAGACCTTATAATTTATATTTATAAAAAAATGATCTCAATAAATAATAAAAAATATTTTTATATCTCATGTCATTAAGTCATAATATTATCAATAATATATAATAGGTATGACAAAATAGATTTAATATTTAATACAAATAAGTTTTAATATCTACCATAACACATCTTAATATATCATTCAAAACATAATTTTTAATATAGTCTTAATTTTTACTATTACAAATAAATCTAAATATATACTACATACATGCTTTAATATATACTATAAATAACTCTTCATATTTACTGACTAAATTTTATATTAATATATCATTCAAAATATAATTTGCAGTTTAGTCTTAATTTCCATTAGTATAAGTAATATAGTCTCTGTTAGTTTTGTGTTGAAATTCCTTCAATCTCAATTCTCAGTATTACGATCCAAGTATTTATAGTTTGTATAATAAAACTTTGTACCTAATACATCTAAGTCTTCATATCTATTATACTAAGTCTGACGCGTATCTATTTTGTGTAACAAACTATATTTCTTGTGTTCTCTCTATCTCTCAATCAATTTATTCGAATGAATACTCAAATTGTATCTTTTTACTCTTAAAAATTGATCTAGCTCAACTTCTTGATCAACAAAGTTTCAAAATGTGAGTTTAAATACATTCTTTTTGTGCATGAGAAATAAAATGGTGATCCGAACACTTAGAATATCAGAGCACATGCTTAAAAGTTTCAAGTATCATCTCTTTGGCCTAGAGAAAATATTTGATCAATCGATTGAGACTCACCCGCACTAAATCTCTCAAATTGAATTTCTAACCGAGATAATTTCTCCCTTGATTTCTCTCAAATTTTTGATCAATTTCATGTGTAATTTAGCTCATTGTGTTCTCCTCGTTGCTAGTTTTCCAACGATATATAGTATGAAGGGTAACTCTTAAAGATGAAGGAGATATCATTGGATCTTTAGTTCAAACGGGTCAAGTATGTGACTCACGTTTTTTTTTTACTTTTCTTTCAAATCTAAATTGAATAACAGTTAGAAAAGTTAAATCAGTTAAGATAGTTGAGGTATATAATGGGATATAGAAGTTATGGTATAAGAAACTTTTCTTTTTTTTAATATTGAGTTCGATTTCATTTTTTTTCATCTGTATTGATAATTGATAGGAAGGTTGAAGTATTTTGCATAGCTTTATCTCTCAAAATATATATTCGATATATCTAGAATAATTTAATTTATAAATAAAACCAAAATTTTGTTTTATAGTATGACTAATTAATGTCTGAAAGAACTTTTTGTTAAATATAACATGTTTTTTCGTAGAATATATTATTTTAAAGTTTTGGATTTTTAATCAATATTTTTTTAGCATAGTCTGAAAAAACCACCTTAATAATAATTAACACGAGTTAAGATACGAGGAATTTCTTGCTCATCTCGGATGCATTCAAACTTTGCAATGCAAAACTTAATACAGGAAAGTTTGATAAATTAGCGTAGGTAATGCTACGAGACATTACTATTTGTGTAGGTAATGTATTAGCATAGTATTACTCTATTTTTGTAGGTAACGGTAAAGATATTATTACCACAAATTATGCATTCAAACTTGGAATACAAAACTTGCAATGCTGTATGATATTGGATGCATTCAAACAGTATGTCTAAAGAATAATTTGTTCAATCAAGGAAGCGAAGATTCTTTTTTTTTTTAAATCATCTCTTACAGTGTATTAGTGAGGAAGCTTGATAATAATATCTTTAGCATTACCTGCACTAAGGCCCTGTTTGTTTTAAAATGTGGCACCAACTGCTGCATTTGACATTAATTTAAAAATGCAGCTGCAGTGCTGAAAAGAAATTTACAAACAAGCGTATATATAGAATTGAGCTATGATATAAATATCATGATCATTTCCGTATTATAGATCAGTTTTTTATTATCAAAGTATAAATAATCGATCTAACCGTACAAAATGACATTTGAATATCTAGATGTAAAATGAAATTTATATATTTTTTAATTTTTTTACTATTTTTTAAGATAGTTAAAAAATCATTTCCTTTGAATGGCTCATAATAACTAAATCATGTGATTTTCTAACTATCTTAAAAAATAGTAAAATTTTTAAAAAATATAAAATTTAATCTACATCTAAATATTCATATGAAAATTATTTTATATAGTTGGATCGATCATTTGAACTTTGAAAATAAAAAATCGATCCATAACATGAGTGGAATCTGTATTATGCATAGCACCATAGCCCAACTCCATATATATACATATACATACATATATATAGTCAGAAATAATCGATCTGAACCATTAAATCTAATTTTCATATCAAAATCTATTAGTAATCAAATTTTATATTTTTTAGATTTTTTTACTATTTTTTATGATGAGGAGAAAAGACTTGATCTGAGAATTTTGGTTCATCCAAAAATGATGATTTTCCCCCTATCCAAAAAAATAGCAAATGAATTCAAAAAATATAAAATTTAGTTTACTAATAGATTTTGATATGGAGATTAGATTAAATGGTTTGGATCGATCATTTCTAACTTAAAATTAATAATAGAGCACAAAAGACATAACACTCTTGTGTTTTACAAAGCATCATAGCCTAATTCATATATATATATAGTCCGATTATGATGCTTTGCAAAGTACAGAGGCGTTGTGTGCTTTACACTTTATTTTTAATATCAAGTCGAAATAATTGATCTGAACCATTCAATCTAATCTTCATATCAAAATCTATTAGTAAATCAAATTTTATATTTTTTAGATTTTTTTGCTATTTTTACTGATGAGGAAAAATGACTTGATCTGAGAATTTTGGTTCATCCAAAAATGACGGTTTTTCTCCTATCTAAAAAAATAGCAAATGGATTCCAAAAAATATAAAATTTGATTTACTAATAGATTTTGATATGGAGATTAGATTGAGCGGTTTGGATCGATTATTTTTGACTTAAAATTAATAATAGAGCACAAATCACACAATGCTCTTGTGCTTTCACCATAGCCCCATTATATATATATATATATATATATATAAAGATTTTACGATATTTTGTTTCGCGAAGCAAAGAGGCATTTTGTTTCGGCCTAAAAAATCTCACAAAACCAAAATTTAAATTGTAAATCTAATTCACTCAACATAAACTACATATTCAAATATTGTTGAATACCAAATTTGATTACATTTGGAGCTTTCTAACTATTTTTTTTATTTTTAAAAAATATTCCAAAAATAATAAAAAATAATGATAGGTGCACCTACAAAATTGTCATCTTTCAAAAAATTTAAAAATAATTATAAAGCTCCAAAAATAATAAAATTTGATATTCAATAAGTTTTCAATATCTAGATTATTGTGAATTAATTAGATTGATATTTTTGATCTTTCGGTATGTAAAATTTAAAACTGAAGCAAAACCCCTTTTTGCTTCGTGAGACACCGTAAAGCGTGCAGCTACTTGTGTATTCAATTTCACCGAAATAAACATATCTTAATAGTAATACATTAAATTGCCAATAATTATATTTTATGGTAAGGCATTGCAGTTGAAAATTTTAAATCAATGTAGATGCAGATTGCAGGCCCATTTTGAATCAAACCCTAAGCTCAAATTAGGCTTGATCAGTTGACAGGTCCAATCTAACCTGACTAATTGAATTTGAACACCAGTAATATACAACCTAACAATAGGCAACCTTGCTTTCATTTCATCATTTTCCTTTTTTGGGGCGCATCACCACTAGTTAACGCCACATGGATGGTGAATAGGTGATAAAGTCATTTCTTAAAACAGAAAAGATTTCTTCCATTAATACAATCACCTCCTTCCATTAAAATTTTTGAACTCCTTTAAAAGACCATAAATGCTTCCCTCGAAATAAAACATAAAACAAATCAACTATAATGTCCATGGGAATGGCTGTTCGGTATTTACTTATCCTGGCATTTCTAGGCCTCTTGCTTTTTGGCCTAGCCCCCGTTGAGGCGTCGAAAGAATGCCGGAAGGGCCTCGAGATTCATAAACTATTCTCAGATGGTTAATGTCTTTGTTAATCCTGCAAATGTCCCGGTACCTCCCGGAACTGTACGCCCGTGCAGAAGGATCGATCATTGTGTTGGTGGAGAGGATTAGGCTCGGAGTCGGAGGAGGGTATCTGAATTGTTTTGCAAATTCAGAATCATATAGTTTGAAAGGAGCTCAAAGTTTCATATTGCAATTATGATATTGCTTAATTGGAATGTATTTGAATGGCGACCTTGGTTATATAATTGTGTATATTAGTATACATTAAATAATTGTGTTGTGATGTGATGCATGTGTTAATGTATACTTCTCTATTTCTACTTTCTTATTATGCAAGTGTTCGGATCCTCCATAAAATATAGTTAAATTTTGGGACTTATGAGAGCCGTGGGATGAATGGTTTGGATCAGAGTGAATTTGTACGACAATATTTTCATTGCTAATGATGTTGAAGTCCTCATTTGCTTTATTTTACATTCGCTACATATAAGATCACACGATTATACCCACTTTCCCAAACAAAACAGATCCAGCGCCCAACGCCCAGCGCCGCTTCGTCTTCTCCCACCATTGGTTCTGTCCTCCGAGTTCTGACCTACATTAAGGAGAAGAAAGCACAATTCTTTGCCTCGGTCTCGCCTGAAAGCAGATGCGATGTCTCCTCTTCTCTCCTCTCCTGCAAAGTTTGGTTATTTGAAAGGATAAGTTAGCTTTTGTTCTTCTTTGAAGGTAATTATATGAATATGTGAATGATTCAAGTTATAATAGCAAATAAGGGTATATGAGAACGATAAATTTTGATCCAATTCCAACTGAATATGAGAATGATTCAAGTTACCTATCTATTCTTTAAAGTTGGTTTTTGTTATTATAGCAAATAGGGATATATGAATCCGAGAATTATTTTATGTTTTATTTTTCTTTGAGAGTTAAAATGATTTTGGGTCATTTATAGATAAATATATGAACATACAGTGAACAAAAAATGCTTCACAATATTTGTATATTTTTTTATTGACACAAGTGCTGCTTCGTTGCTTTCTATGAAATCACAGATGCAGGAGAAAAAAGTTTTCAAGTAGAAGGCGGTCAAATATTTGTTGAATTATATTTGTAATGGTTACTACTGTCTACTTATTAACACTCGATAATGAATGCAATTGATGTATGATATTTAGTTATACACTGTATTATGTGCTACTTTCTATTAACAACATAGTGGATATATATTTTTCCTATAACTTTCGTGGAAAATGTAATAATTATAAACTTTTATTATATCAGTTTTCTTCTTTTGTGTTGATTTTTTTTTCTAGAATTTTTCACTGTCTGTGTTTATTTAAACTAAATAAATTGTTTGCCCATTTTTATTTAAGTAAATTGAAATTTCATAACTTTTTTTTGCTCAATTTTTGTTTCCGTTGTAACGCATGGACATATTACTAGTCTTGATCTGGCATAAGAAATAAAAGTGGGAACGAACGTGTAGTGCTACTTAGTGCAATATATTTGTTTATATATATATCTTCCTTTAATCCCACTTTTCTTATTATTAGCATTTTTTTCCTAGTATATAACCAATCACAATTATTGCTAACGTTTAAACTCGAGCTAATATTGAAGAATCCTTCAGCATATATATAGAGGGAGTCTTTTATTATGATATATTTCTAGCTTTGTGATGGCCAACAAGTTTGCCTACAAAGAGAACTGAATTTTTGTACAGAAATGAAGAATTTTAGAATTAAGGCTCTACTGGCATTTAAGTGCATGTATGATTATAAAAATAGGCAATTAAGCTCCGTCTGGTATATAAACAGTTGCGCCAATTTACTGGCTTAAAAGTGCCCAGCAAATACCGATGAAAATATTATTTGTGTAGGAATGGAGGATCCAAAACAAATTTAAGCTTGGCCACAATTATATAATATAACTGAAAAAATAGATTTATTCCTTTATATTTTGCTCAATCAAGCTAAGAATTTCACGTACCATATAATATTATATGCTAATATTTGTAGTCCAGTATGAAAAAATTTAGAGGAAAATAATATATTTGAAAATTTAAGTCTGAGCACTGATCGGGACTTGCCTCACTGTGGATTCACCTCTGTGTAGTAACCAAATAATAGTAATAGACTTTTGAGCCAAGATTGAGGCTAATTTTTTGATTGGGTGGGGAAATTATAATACATTCAATTAATCACAATCTAACCCCTGAATATAAATCAAACTTAGATCAAGAATCACATGTATATAACATTTAGGAAAAAGATATGAGACACCTCAAATAATAAAAAGGAACATGGATATTGGATAATTGCCCATTCAAAATAGCATGTTTGTGTTAAAACAGGACCAGCAACCATTGTTGGAGCTTAGATATTCATATTTGTGAGGTTGGCTGGAACTGGAATGGAAGGAAAAATAGAGCAACAAATCTTGTTTGGTTGTAACTTTTAAATGGAGGTGAAGGGTAGAGGCTAGGAGTAGGAGGTAATGAGTTAACCTCTGTGCTGTATAATGAAATCAGATCCCCTCCCAAATCGGGGTGCAAAGGATGGAAAAATATATGGCTCAAAATCTTGTCAACAAGGAAAGACAAAATTGTCTTTAATATTGAAATCCTACATTTGTCTACTTATTCTCCTCCAATCTGAAAATTAATATGACGGCAGGCTTTTCTTCTCTACCGAACAAGAAGTTTGCAAGGTAAATTGTTCTTCTTATTTGAAGGATTTCTTTTATTTTTCTTATGCTAGGCCGGGTGCTAGTGAGTTCATTTCTTTGTATCAATAGGTACTTTTTTTAGTACCATAATTATTGCGCCCCATACAGGATCGAATTATGTACAAATATAAGTTTATACATAAGTATCTAAATTATTTCAATGAATTTGACTGTCTTTTGTTATTTATTTTTGGTTAAATTCGCTAATTCTGTTTTGAGATGGTAAACTATATATAGAGCCATTAAGCATGTTTAAAGCATTTGCTTAGTCTTCTATAATTTTGATTAACCAAACAAGAAATAGTACGGGAAGGAAAGTTAATATTTTTTAACCTCATTAATAATCCAAACAAGCAGAGGTTAAATATGTTAATGTTCTTTTCCATTCAATTCCATTCCCCCTATATATTATTATGGTATGAAATTCTGGTTTGTCCATCATCCCTTCTAAATTTTTCGGTTTGAGTCATCAATTAGTTGAAAATACATATATAATAAGAGAAACATTTCAGTCATAACTCATGATGAGCTAAATTCAGGTCAAGTTAACTGAATAAATCTCTAACATTGCATGCCACCAATCTGAAACCGTAGCAGCACGCTAACTAATTTCTAAATTTGGTACCCCAAACCTGTACAGGCAATTCCAGCCGCAAGATCATTCCTGACATCTATTTATTTCGCTTATAAAAGCCGAAAATCATCTGCAATACTTCATCCAACAAACAAATATGGCAAAAAGCAACACTTCCTTTCAATTTTTCGCCTTCATTTTGGTCGGCCTATTGCTAGTGGGTCAGGCTGAGATTGCAACTGCTCAAGATTCTACTGGCAAGCCGCCTATGTTAAGATTCTGCGACAAGCCGGGTCAATGTGATGTTGGAAGAAAGGTTAATGTTCCAGGATATCCAAAGCCACGGCCGTGCAGGAAAGAAGACAGGTGCCGTGGTGGTGATTAAAAATCGAGGTCTTTTTTAGAGGCTTCATACTGTTGAATAAGTGTTCTTATAAACCATGGTTATTTACTAATTTAATTTGTCAAGGCAAAGTTGTCTTGTAATAATTCCAGATGTTGGAAAATAAATTTCATGCTAAAGTTTCTTTTCTCTTGTTGAATTCTTTTAGGCACAAATTCCTTCACATATTCTTAACACATACACGAACACACACACAGAAAAGGTAGCCGCAGATCTCTATTCATCTCAATGCAGCAGAGGTACAGAGAAAACACAAGTCATTGTCAGGAATTTAAGCAGTAAATCAGAATTCTAAAAAGAAAATCAAGCTGGATAGTTTCTAAAGATGAGGTGACGACACTATTATATTGACCTCTGATTTTCTTTTTATGGCTTTTTCATCGTCGGCCTATTTCTAGTTGAGCAGGCTCAATTTTCTACATTTCAGATTTCACAAGGGGGCAGCAAGTATAATTATTTGTGAGCAGCATGAAATACTAATCTAAAGAAAGATAGATGTGAACTATTTATATTTACAAGGGATTTATTTTGTCTCTGAAAAACACGTGATTAAATGATCATGGACAGCAACCAATCAAACCCCAACCCCCCCTCAAACTCCATCCATGCAGAGACAAAATTAAAACTACTGCTAATAATCTGAAGAGTACAGCTAGCTTGTATATGCACTGATTTGTTCACTAAGACTAAAGCAAAGCCTCCAACAAAATCCCATGTAAATCAGGGACCGAGCAAAAAGCTGTGCGGCGACCAGCGGCCATCCCTAGTTGCATTGATGTTTGTATTGTACAGATTACAATATACTATAAAATTGTCGATTCAGTCCATCTCTGGCGCATTTTTGCCCCCCAAGATTGATCTGAATTTAAATTTGAATACGATTCTCTGGTCATGCTTCGTCTCTGCAATATTTCAAGCTGATCCTCCCACTGCCTCCTCCAACTAGATGTGTCATATAATTCCTGTAAAACAATGTACAAACACAATCCCTCATTTAGAAACAATACAACATACAGGGAAAAAAACACAAAAATTACTAAGCTATTACACAAACATGCTAAACCCAATTGACAGTCAAGTAATTATCAATTAGGTAAAAAGGTTTCACCCCTGCCCTGCACAACTATTTTGATTCAATTGTCATAAAACAATTAATACAAGATATTGGCTTGATTAAACCCTACCAACCTAAAAAGGAATAAGGAAACAGGAAAGTACCACTTTTTAGGTTGATTTCAATATCATTATACTACCAGTAGTACAAGTACTAAAAGAAGGTTTAAGCTCATCTCTGTTCCCAGAGTTTAGGTGCACTGCACTAGTACTACCCTATGCTGCCTAACATTTGAGGGGGTTTCATGCAATTTATCCAAAAATAAAAATAATGAAAAGTTTTCCAACCTCATTAAATGGCCATCTGGCAGAAGTGGTGGCTGAGACAGCACCACAGCAGAGCCCCCTGTCATAGATCTCCCGGCTTCTGGGGTCAGACAGTGTCTGGTATGCCTCTTGTACCTCCATGAATTTATGAGCATTTTCTTCCACCAAATGAGGTGGCGACACATCAGGATGGTACCTGTCATTTTGTACAGAAATTTATATGCATTTCTTTGCTGGGTCCTCACTCAGTAACCAAATATACTGGTATGAAGATCATATCACAAATATTTATATAGAAATACCTCAGAGCAAGCCTCCTATATGCTCTCTTGACCTCCTCAGTGCTCACTTCTCGAGACACATCCAGAAGATCATAGAAACTTCTTCTGCTGGTTTCCAATTTCAAAACCCACTGAGGCATTTGATCGAACACTCGGCACACGTGCCGTCCGAAGCGGGTGATTAAACTTCTTCCCGGTCGAGACAAACCTACATGTGGCACTTCCTGTTCCAGGTTGTAGCAATGCGCTGTGGCGCCTGTGGTGGTGGTGAAGAGGTGGTATGGTGGTTCCAAGACTTGTACTCGTCATCTCTTCCTCTATCGCTCTTTCTCTCCCCCTTAAATTTGGGATAATTTGCAATGCTTCTTCTAAATTAAATTGGCAATCTCTTTTTATACTTCTTTCTCTCAGGGTTTCTCAGTTTGTGATGTTGCTCGACTGCTAGGGATTGATCATTGATCTCTTTCAATTTAATTTATCTTTCTTTTATAGGCGATGATATCCACACGCGGTGAAGTGTCAGAGGAATTCTTCAACCGGACAAAACTCAATTTACCCCGTCTTTGTTTTTCTTTTTTTTTTTGTTGATGTGACACTATATATGTAGCCTTTAGTGTAGTATATCAATTTTCCTCATGTAAGGAAATAAGTATATGATGATTGGAGTTGAACTTGTTGGATTTCAAATGTTAGAGCTCTTTTTCCGAATTTATTCTCTGTATCCCTGAAATTGGGATTCATTTATTATTTTCCTGGACTTATGCACATAAGTTAACTAATACTATCCATAGAAAATCGATTAGAAGCGTTCCTTTTTTCCTGATTGGTACTTTTAACGGCTTTCGTTTTTTTTTGTCCGGTTCCATCGTAGGGTTGATAATTGATTTGGTATAGATCTTCTTCATCTTCTAGATTCTTACAAGGAAAAATCAGTATATCTTCTTCTAGATGCATCATTCCAACAACTAACGCCTATACCAATTCCATGCATTGTCATAGTTTTCTGATATCTACTTTATAACACCTAATTTAAATCTTATCAAGCTTTGCTAACAGCACCAAGAGATATCTTGTTCCCCCGCTCGTCTAACTAGATACTACTTTTTATTAAAAATATATATATATGATATGAAACATGCAAATTTATCCTCATAAGTATAAATTTTCTAAAATTCTAATGTTACGTACAATTAAATTTACACATGAAACACTGAAATAATAAGTTTTTTGGCACCGAAATATAAATTAAATTTACACATATCATTTATAATTAAATTCATGAATTTGGCTTAGTAGGTTTTCTAGTTATACGTCCATTAATACTCTACAAAGTTAAATTGATTTTTTCTTAGAATATCTACATTGCATTATATTGATTGTCAAATTTTATTAGTAATTATCAATTTACTTTCAGAGGAGTATATAAAATAAGATAATTGTTAAATTTTGATAATATCTTTGACAAGCTATGTTAGCATGCCATCTATTGCTTCTCGCTGAAAAAAATTATGAACATATAATTCGACATTGTCAATGATGCCTTGATTTTCATTAAAAAAAATATTGTCTATTCAAAAATGACGTGTCAACTTGCAAATTCAATTGACACTTGTAAGGATGCGGATGCACATAAATTCATTATGAAAATTAGCAAAATCATTATTGTGAGGTAATGAATCCTCAATAATGTTTCCTCGATAATATTGATATTCGTGTAGAGGACTTATATTTAAGGGAAGGGATCTTGACAATGGGTTATCTTAATAATTTTGACAATAAATCTTGACATCTGAATAGTAAAACGTAGGAATAGAATTATTATTCCGACGAATTAATTTTTCAAACAAATTTTAGATTATGTAGAAGAGTGCGGAAAAATGTTAATCTAGTATACTAAGCTATAGGTGGTATACCGGATTAGTTCTGATCGGAATAGCGATTATTGTTTGATTATGTTATATTATATTATGATTGTGATTTATTATTATTATATTATGATTACGATTATGATTTATTATAATTATTATTTTTTATTATAATTATTATATTATTTAGTATTATTATTATGACTGTCATCATTATTATTATTATATTATAATCACTATTAATATTATTATATTATTATAATAATTATTATTATAAAATTATAAATTTTATTATTATTTATTATATTATATGAATTATGATTTTAGTATTATACTATTATATTATGATTATAAATATGATTATATTATTATATTATTATGATTATGATTATTTATTATTATTATTATATCATTATGACTATGATTATAATTTTTTATTATTATTACTTATTATTACTATTATTTTATTATATTATGATTATGATAATTACTTAGGCATAGTTATCATTATCATTATTACTATTATTTTACCATCATCATCATCATAATTATGCATATTTTAACTATTTTGATAAGACGGCATAAGATAAGATCAAGTGACATTATAATTAAAATTAACATGCTAAGTCTGTAATGTAGTCAATCTCTTGTCTCTAGTCTCTGGCTAGTGTCAGCAGTTCAGCTCACGCGCTGTTCTAGAAGGTATCACGGCTTTAATTATTGTCCTTTTCCAGTTTATGGGTTAAGTAAACTACTTGACATCTAGAATTTAGAAAAGTAGCACGTGCATCTAGAATTCTAGATTTTGAGAAGGGAGGAGGATGGGTCATCTTCTCAACCATTGGACTGAGTTCATCTTCTATCAAATGTTCATTTATTATCATGCAAATGAAAAAATAAAAAAAACTGAATATAAACAATAATGTTACATGGGACCACCAACTATTACTTTCTATGAGACAAAAAGGACTTGTTAATAAATTAAATTGTTAATAGTCATTCTTATACTTAATAATATTTTTTTTATATTTTTATGGATATATGATTGTAGGCTCTTTTGGTTTTAATATTTTTGCAGCTTCTAAACCATTTCAAGTCCCGTATCAGAAAATAAAAATGAAATTTATATATCATGTGCGACATCCTCACCAAAAATCTTGTGATAAAAAATATTTTTAACAATTGAAGTTAAAGAAACTTTATGGTTCGATTGTCATAAAATATAAAGTGTGTTTTATTAAATTATATTATAGGTGAGATTATATTATCTAAATACTTTTAACTTTTCATTTCAGTTTTTTGTTGTTGCAGCTTTGTTATATAAAAAACTCATTAAAGTCACTGAACTTTTGGTCATTGAACTTTCATATTTCGTATATTGTTTATCCATATTTGGTTACTAAACTTTCATTTGTCCGTTCTTAGTCACTGAACTTTAATGTTTATTCATATTTGATCACTCTCATTAGTTTTTTCATTCAAAAATAATTGAAATAAAGTTATATTTATTGTCAAAACTAATTGAAATGAAAAATAGATAAATGAAATGAAATTATATTAATTTTTTAATTAGTTTTTTTATTATTTTTGAATGAAAAAACTAATGGGAATGATTAAATATGAATAAACATTAAATTTTAGTGACTAAAATGGATAAATAAAACTTGAGTGATCAAATATGGATAAACATCTGTCAAAAGATTAACCCTATTTTTAATTAATTAAGAACATATACGTCTTATATATATATAAACAATATACGATAGAAGGTAATTTTGGCACGTACCTTTTTGCTTTTGAAAAAAAGGCAAAACTTGTGCCCCTTTGTATTTTTTTTAACGAGTCTCGTAAGTGCCGCCTACATTGATGATCTCTTTATTCAATTCTTTAAATATATTAGCAGATCAGCTTCATTTCAACCAATGGTTGAGGAACTGAGTGAACAATCTAAGAAAATAGAGGAGATTTGAACATAACAAATTCTTTCTAAATAATGGGATAACACTTTGGCAATGATCGTATAACATAATTTATTATACATTTGATATCAGGAAAGAAATCGTTTGTTCGTTTTTTTTTCAAATAAAAAAAACTTGAATTTTATTATTGCGATGTCGACTCTAGATTAAAACAAATAAATTTATTCTAAAAAACCTGTCCAATTATATATTAGTCCTATTTTATTCGTTCTAATCCGGCAATTCTAATACAGTAACATGTCCTTTTTTTTTCGCAAAACCTAAAAGTACATATCAAGCTTATAAAAAAATATTTCACAGCTTTTAACTATAAGATAATAGTTTTGAGTTAAAATAATTTGAACAGAATTATTTAACGATTTAAATAAAGTTTAAACAGTTAAAATTTTTTTTTTAAAAAGCATAGCGTGTGTGTATATAAAGATACTGTGAGTTTAAGCTCACGGAGGTTTCCTTAAGCTTAATTTTAAAAGTATATCAATCATCTTCAAATTTTAATTTATCATCCTCATTAATTTTTTTATTTGAAAATATTATAGGATACAAAAATTTAGAGTGTTTTGAGCTTTTTAAGTCACCGTTTTTAATTTTTTAAAATGATGTTCAAATATTGAATATATTATTATTATTTTTAGAGTTGATTTTCAAAAATTAAAAATCATGATTTAAAAATTTCAAAACACTCCAAATTTTTGCATGTCATAAGATTTTAATATAAAGAATTTAATGAGCATGATAAATTAAAATTTAGAGATGATTTGATGTATTTTTGAGTTAAGCACACGAATAGTCTCCGTGAGTTTAACTCAAAAAGTATAACAAATCATCTCCAAATTTTAATTTTTCATCCTCATTAAATTATTTATATGAAAATATTGTGGGATATAAAAATTTAGATTATTTTGAGCTTTTTAAGTCATGGTTTTTAATTTTTAAAAATCAGCTTTAAAAATAAGAATAAAATATTCAATACTTGAACATCATTTTAAAAAATTTTAAACGATGACTTAAAAATCTCAAAACACTCTAAATTTTTGCATCCCACAAGATTTTCATATAAAAAATTTTAATGAGGATGATAAATTAAAATTTGGAGATAATTTAATGTACTTTTTGAGTTCAGCTCACAATATCTTTATTATATATATATATATATATATATATATATATATATGAGTAATGCTATGGTGCTTCGCGCTTCGCTCGAATTTAAAAGTTCAAACGGCTGATCTAAACCATTGAGCATCATCTTCATATTGAAATATCCTTGGAGATCAAATTTTATATTTTTTTGTTTTTTTTGATATTTTTTAGACGGGTACAAAGTCGCTTGTTTTGGATGGTGCTTCTTTATAAAGCATCTAAAAAATATCAAAAAATTCAAAAAAATATTTTGATCTCCAAGGATATTTCAATATGAAGATGATGTTCAACGTTTGGATCGGCCGTTTGAACTTTTAAATTCTACGGACGTCACAAAAGATTTTTTGCTTCGCGAAGCACCATATCTCATATTTCTCTCTCTAAAATTCAAAAGCACAAAATATTTCGTACTTCACGTTTATATCTCATATTTTAAAATTCAAATGGACGATCCAAACCATTAAATATGATATTAATATCAAAATCTCCTTAGTGATGAAATTTTATATTTTTTGAATTTTTTTTTTTACTATTTTTTTTGAAGGGCTACAAAATTCATTGATCTGACGGTCATCTGAACCATTCAATATCAATGATTTTCTATCTCTTTAAATAAATAGAAAAACATTCCAAAAAATATATAATTTGATCACCAAGGATATTTTGATATGATGATCATATTTAATGTTTGGATCATCCATTTGAATTTTAAAATATGAGATATAAGCGTGAAGTACGAAGTATTTTTTTGTGCTTTATAAAGCATATTAGCACACCTCTCTCTCTCTCTCTCTATATATATATATATATATATATATATATATATATATATATATATATATATATATATATATATATATATAGTAAAGATACTATGAGCTTAAGCTCATGGAGGCCTTCCGTGAGTTTAACTCAAAAAGTACATCAAATCATCATGAAATTTTAATTTATCATTCTCATTAAATTCTTTATATGAAAATCTTATGGGATGCAAAAATTTGGAGTGTTTTGAGATTTTTAAGTCATCATTTTAATTTTTTTTAAATGATGTTCAAGTATTGAATATTTTATTCTTATTTTTAGATCTGATTTTTAAAAATTAAAAACCATAACTTAAAAAGCTCAAAATAATCTAAATTTTTGTATCCCATAATATTTTCATATAAAGAATTTAATGAGGATGATAAATTAAAATTTGGAGTTGATTTGTTGTACTTTTTGAGTTAAACTCACGGAGATCTTCCATGTGCTTAACTCAAAAATACATCAAATCATCTCGAAATTTTAATTTATCATGCTCATTAAATTCTTTATATTAAAATTTTATGGCATGCAAAAATTTAGAGTGTTTTAATCTTTTTAAATCATGATTTTATTATTATTTTTAGAGCTAATTTTCAAAAATTAAAAATCATATTTTAAAAAGTTCAAAACACTTCAAATTTTTGCATCTCATAAGATTTCATATAAGAAATTTAATGAGCATGATAAATTAAAATTTGAAAATAATTTGATATATTTTTTAATTTAATCTCACTATATCTTTACTTCATATATATATATATCATCGTGCGACCGTGTCATCAAGAGTTTGCTTCCAGATTTAATTTGGTGGGTCCATCAACGGAGGCTTAGACCTATTCTCCAATTAAGTCAACATATATAGGAAATACATATGCAGCCAGAATAGAAACCATACCCGAGCCATTCCATCCATGTCTCTATCTCTGCTATGTTTTTTCTTTGGAAGAATATGACATTTTTTATATGATATTTTAAGAGATCCGGCTCTTCTCCGGTTGTGTGTGTTTAGGACGGAGCCAGATTTAGGGGTCAAAAATAAAAATAAAAATCAGGAGGGATTAAATTTTAGAATTGTTTTTAATATAAATCTATTTTTTTTTCTGAAAATATACATAATTAAAGAAAAAATTTAAAAAAAATTCTGACTGAAAGAGTCAGTTGTCCCCTGAATGTATATTTGTAGGGGTGTCAATAGGTCGGGTCGGGTCATATTATTTTATTATTTTTTTGATCCGATTCGAAAATAATTAAATATTTATTAATTATTTTATATAATTTTAAATAATAAAATATTAATTAATTTATAATTAATCTTAATTAGTATATAATTAGTGTATATTTAAGTTTTAATTAGTACTAAATTATAAAATTACTTCAAAAAATATAATTAATTGGATCGGGTCGGGTTGACCCGAACCCGACCCGATATGATTCGGATCAAAAAAATTAAATTCATACCCGATCCATTTATTTTTGGATCGTGTCGAGTCAGATCGGGTTAAACCATCGGATCGGATCAATAATTGACACCCCTACATATTAGTTAATTGGTTGTAACGATCCTTTTTAGAAATCTTTTTATTACCTTGCTGTTTCGGATGCCAATCATTTTTATACCTTACTATTTTTAGATCGGCAGAACCCATTTCCATGGATTTATATGGGATTTTGGTTTTATGTCAAATGGCATTATTTCCCATTCTGTGTTTTGTGAACAATTTTAACATCTTGTGTTGGTTTTCCCACTAACTCCAAAAATTTTACTTTAAACGGTGGGGAAAAAATCTTTGCTTAGCTCCAATCAAATTTAATTTGTTTCCCGCGCATCATGGAAAAACTTATGTATCCATTCTCTCTCATCTTCTTCCACAAAATTAGCAAAGCAAAAGAAACAACAAAGTTTCAAAAAATATATCTAGTAGGATCTATGTTTTCATTTGCATTGCCCTAAATTATTTTTTATCGTTTTATGTTCTTTCTTTGATTATTAATATAAGACGTTCCTTCCTCAAAAAAATATTAATATTCTTTTTCTGAACCTTTATGATATTTTTCAGTTTTATTATTTAAAAACTTTTTTAATTATTTAATTTATTTAATGACGGTTGTCGTACTTTTTCTCTTTTCATGAAGTGCATGATATAAAGTAATCAATAAGAAAATTTTGAAATTTAGTTCGCTGGCGGCAACACGATGTCAAACTATTCAACCTTGATTTCTTCCTCAATTCAACAATCATCATTATTTATTATATAATATATATAGGTGAAATTAATAAGGGATGAAAATGGGCTGGCTAAGACCGGGTTTATGTCAAAATTCTCGGACCGACTTATCCAGGCCTTTAATTTCAGATCTAAAATTGATGATATGGTTCGCCCATGATGCTTCACGGGCTTATCCGCCCTGTACTTATCCCGGTCTGATTTTGTCAATGATATTTTGTTGCTAGATTTTTTAATTAAATTGTTGCATGATCAATTAATATTTTCTTTGTTTATCGATTTCTCTCTTTTTAATATTATATTTTTAGAAAATAATTATTATATTTAAACTAAAATGTTATTAAATATTTGCGCCAACTCAAATACCCAATCTACAAAATATGATGTTTAATTAAAAATAATAATTTAAATGAGTATTATATTAGTTAAATTATTAATTTGACCTAGTTTGATAAATTATTTATATTCAATTATACATAATACATATAAATATATACTATAGATCAGATGGAAGGATCTCACTTTAAATCCTTACTCACTCTATTCATATTTTGAACTGACCTGATTTGATTCTACCCGTTTGATCTCCGAACCGAACGAATCGGTCATAGAGTCGAGTGGATCCGAATAATACTGATGGACCATGAGTTACATAGAGAAAATATATCTATGTTGCGTGAAGAAGTGAACTACAGATATCCGCAAGGAGTCAACACGTCAACGACAGAAAAAAATTAGGTGGCGTACTTTGGAACTTCTCTAGAAGTACTAATTAATTAATTAGTATATGTCCAGCAAATGATAAATAAGTTCTCTTCTAGAATCGAGGTGTTATATGTGAACCCCACAAAATTTCTTTATATATATAGTTGAGCCAAAATTTTCTTTATATATATATATATATATATATATATATATATATATATATATATATAGATATATAGATATAGTGAGCTTACAGTGTTTTACGAAGTATAAAAATTTTCATGCTTTTTCGTGTTTATATCTCAAATTTGAAAATTCAAACAGTCAATCTAAATCATTGAAAATCATTTTCATATTGAAATATCCTTAGAGGTTAAATTTTATATATTTTTTAAAATTTTACTATTTTTTAAATGGGTACAAAATTTACTGATCTAACGATTTCTGCACCATCCAAAACTAACAATTTTGTACCCATCTAAAAAATAGCAAAAATTTTCAAAAAAAAAAATTTTGATCTCCAAAGATAGTTCAATATAAAGATCATGTTCAACGATTTAGAAGTCTGAACTTTTAAATTCAAAATACGAACGCGAAGTACGGGAGATTATATGCTTCACGAAACACCATAGCCTCACTATCTCTCTCTCTATATATATATAGTTGAGTTATGATGTTATGCATAACACGGATCATTTTTTTGTTATGTATTAGTTCTTTGTTATTAAAGTGAAAATAGTTGATTCAACCATACAAAATAATTTTTGTATGAATATCTAGACGTAGACTAAATTATATATTTTTTTAAAAAATAACTATTTTTTAAAATAGTTAGAAAATCATCCTTTTGAATTGCTCATAATAACTAAATCATAATTAAATCAAATAATTTTCTGTTAATATATATGATTGGACTTATTTCTGATGAAGATCATTACTAATTTTTGTAGTCTATAGCAGGAGGGAGCCAGGTTTCGATTACAATGGGGGCCAACATAAATTTCTTTTTTATTTTTTTAATATAAATAAATGCTTGAAAATATTAATAAATTGTTATATCTAAGAAAAAAAGATAAGAGTATGTATTATTTGTATCTAAGTCATTTCGAGTTTGGTGAAACATGTTTGAGTGTCATGGCATCCGACTCTTGGTTATGGCACCGGAGATTGGGTCATGTCTCAATGGACTCAAACAAAAAATTGGTAAGTTTTGAATTGGTTAGGGGATTACCAACAAAAAGATATGAACTCGAAGGGCTATGTGATACATGTATGCAAGGTAAGCATAAAACATCAAATTTCAAAATCAAAAAAATGGTATCCACTAATTCTCTCTTGGAATTACTTCATTTAGATTTATTTGGCCCAATAAACAATCTAAATATCTCAAGAAAAAGGTTTGTGTTTGTTATTGTAGATGACTATAGTCGCTTTACTTAGGTTATTTTTCTTGTCTCAAAAGATGAAATATTTGAGCAATTTGTTAATTTTTGTTATAGGGTAGAAAATAAAAATTCATCTAAAATTGATACTATCCGTAATGACCATGGAAAAAAGTTCGACATATAAAATTTGATGATTTTTACAATAAAAGAGGGTATATACATGAATACTCCGCCCCACATACTCCATAACAAAATGGAGTTATAGAGAGGAAAAATCGAACATTATAAGAACTTGCCTGAACCATACTTCATGAGTATACTATTTCAAAAATTTTGTGGGTCGAGGCGGTTAATACAGCATGTCACGTAGTTAATCGAGTAAGCCTACGTCCACTTATTAAGAAAAACATCATATGAGCTATGGATTAGGCGCAAGCCTAATTTATCATATTTGAGAGTGTTTAGTTCTAAATATTTTGTTTTGAATAAGGCACCAAAAGTTATCAAATTTAATTTAAAATCAATTGAAGGAGTATTTGTAGGATATTCCTCCACAAATAAAGCCTATAGAATTTACATACCAACATCACGGATTGTGGTAGAATCCGTGTATGTCAAATTTGATGAAATTATTGACATTGGAGCCGAGAAAGGTCCATCTATTGTAGGTGATAGAGCTGAAGACATCAATGCATTGAATGACAATCAAACCATAATTGTTAAAAATGTACAAGAACCTTCAACATCTCAAGAGGCCCCAACAACCATGAATGAAGAACAAGTTATCAAAATTGCTCAACAAAAATTGCAAAATAGTTCAACAACTCAAGAAGAAGAGAGTCAAGTTATGTAAGAGGAGCATAATGTATTAAATGATGACATCGATATAGAACACATCTAGCTACCTCAAGACTCAAATCATCAAGTTTCAACCGATCTTAGAGAAATATTTTTTCATCCTCTTTCTAGTATAATTGGTGATTCTAAGGAAGGTATAAGGATAAGGTCAAAAATGAACAAAATGATTGTCCATTGTGTTTTTGTATCTCAACTTGAGCCCAAAAATTTTAAAGATGCCAATAATGATTCATATTGGATTTGTGCTATGTAAGAAGAATTAAACCAATTTGAAAGAAATCAAGTATGGGAACTAGTTCCTAGGCCAAATAATATAGCAATTATAGATACAAAATAGGTGTTTAGAAATAAACTTGATGAGAATGAGATAATTATTAGAAATAAAGCTAGGTTGGTTGTCCAAGGCTATACCTAACAAGTCGGTATTGATTTTGAAGAAACATTTACACCAGTTGCACGTCTTGAATCCATTAGGATGCTTTTAGCATATGCATCACACAAAAGTTTTACATTATTTCAAATGAATGTCAAAATTGCATTTCTTAATGGATTTAGATGAAGAGGTGTATGTCCAACAACACCCATATTTATTAACCAAATTTATCTCAATCATGCTTATAGACTCACAAAAAATTTATATGATCTTAAACAACCCCTGGAGCTTGGTATGATAGACTTCATTTTTTCTTCTTTCAAATGGTTTTGTTAGGGATGAAAATGAAACGGATAATATCTTATTTGTATATGATCCATATCTAAAATTTAGATACTGATAATCTAATATCTGAATATATGTTCAGATAAGAATATGATATGATTATTGCGGGAGATTGTAGGTCCAAAATTTGATTGAAATTTTTTTATGAATTTTTAATTCAAATGAAGGGTCTTTATGAATATTTAAAAATTGAGTAGTTCAGATTTTTTTATCTTACTTAAAAAACCAAAAAGAAGGTTATGATTGTAAATTTTAACTATTCATATGTATCATATCTGAATAACAGAAGAAGACATAATTTAATATGAATTATGAAAAAAATATGTGATTCATCATTATATTTAGATAGATATTATGAATTTTAGTATTTTCTAATGTTATTCATATATCTTTAAATAAATAATAGTATTGAAAATTATTTTATAATACATTTCAAAGAACCTAATAAAACTTAAAAGCAAATTTACATCCTATCTTCGTCTACATACATCCGTACATAATTTATATTTGTATCCTTTTATTATTTGCTATGCATTCAGTTTGGAGTCTATTCATATATTTTTGTTTGTATTTGTATCCGAAAACATAAAACCAAACTCATGGGTTCCACCATAAAAACTATGACATGAAAAACATGACAACGGATTTCAATTTTCGGATTTTTTTTTTTTTAATTATTGTGATTAGATGCATGGCTATTATTATTTAACTGGATCCCACAGTTAAAGACACACACAAAAAATTGACAATAATTACCATAAAAACAAGATGCAGGGCTATGTTGATAATATCCGGTCAGTTTTCATCCCTGCCCCGCGGGCCCTACCTCTGGACACGCTCCCTCTTTAGTCCAAAGTGTAGAAGAAAAATAAAAGCAAAGTACTAATAATAATAATAAAAAAAAGGTAAAGAACGAAGCTACGAGGCACGATAACGGCCAGGTAAATAAATCTTCCTTCCCATGTTTAGGTTTGGTTAGCTTACCTCATTAGTCCTAAATGTTTTATGTATCCGCCTAATGGTTCTTGTGTTTGTTGAAAACTTGACATTGTTCTAAGATAAAATATTGGATATGAAAGATCTTTTGAAAAAAGATCAACACGTTGCAATATAATAGTAAAAAGGTTAACGCGTTTGATCACATGAATGCAAATTGTCCATGATGTCTAGATGATTAATCCGAAGTCCCTTTCAATCAGTAAGAAAGAAAGAATGATGTAAATCTTTTGAAAAGAATAAAAAAATGAAATCCAGAAAGAAAAATGCTTTGCTTCCATTTCCTTCTTTACTTCACTTTCCAGAGAAAAGGAAACCGAAAAGCAAGCCATTTTACGTCAATCGACTGCAGCAAATTTGGACAAATGGCTTGTATATTTAAATCTAAATTTCTTTGATGTGTCTATTTATTTCCTAAAAGATGCTAACAAATAACAATCCACATTTCAAATAATTTCACAAAATGGTACCAAAAAAGAATTGTTAGCTAATGAATGCACCCCTTATAAAATAATTGTTAAGGTCGTAAGAACCGTGACCAAAGCGATCAAGGCTTGTGAACTTCTTTTACAATGGGTCGAATGAAGGGGTTAAATAATTACACACTGTAGTTTTCATTAATTGAAAGCCAACTGAAACCGCTGTTCAAGAGGAAGGAACGAATGATAACTGATGCAACAAATAAGCTGATAATAGTTTCTTGAAAACATCATGCAACTAGGTTGTAACTCTTGAAATATTCTTTACCATCTGCTAAACAATGAATATACAAATTATTCTTGCTTAATATATGCATCTATCCTTCTTTGTTTATGTACACTCGCATGGGCATATAGATGCTTGGCATGCTAACTTGGACAATTGAACTGACATGAAGTTAAAATTCAGATTTTCAATAACATGCCCACAAAAGTGACACTGGTAGCAAGCATTTTAAAAAGCATGATTTGCAAAAATTAAACGCCCATGCAATAGTTTCTCAACAGATGAAAGCATCAATGGAGATCCTTACCACCTCACACAATTATTTATTTATTTGCAAAGACAATAATATTTCTTAACAAGGGACACAATCTCAACTGCCATATAACTGACACAGTACCAATGCCATGTACCAATTGTCGAAAATTTCAAGAAAGACCTTGTCAAAAATAACGGTAGATTAACCAAGCAACAGGAAGATTTCTAGTCCACATTCTAGCGCCAAATGTGTTATACAGCCATCCAATGTGAAATTACGGATAATGGAGGGGAAGAAAAAAGAAAAAGAACTGTCAGAAGTAGGAAGGTGAATACATTATGCACCTGAACAAAACTTTTCCACATGCATGAAAGTTTACTGAACCTCAATATAGAATCATATCAAATAATCTGACAAAAAGTAATGCAGCTTATCTTGTTAAGAGCTAGTTAAGAATAGCAAGGATGCCTCGCCAGCAGAACACAGGTTTCTAACACCGCAAGTTGCATGCTCCACTCAAATATAATCCTGTTCCCACTCCAAAAAGGTACGAAAGAAAAAAAAAAGAGCAGCACAAAAAAAAAATGGATGGATGAATATTGAATAGGTATAGTATCACTAGACATCAAAGCGCACACCGTGAAAATGCATAGAGGAAAAAGAACAACACCACCTTATTAATGGACAGCTCCATTTCCATTCATCAACACTGGCCACTCGAAAGAATCTCCTGTTACCGATAAAATGGAAAGACAAAAAAAGGGGGAAAAACAAAACAAGACCAAATGAATGTGGTGGTAGTCACTAAACGTGGAACAGCTAACAAATTATGAATATTATTAGCAAAAAAATGAAAACTGTCACCAAAGCTTCATATATATTTGGGATTTGCAACTACTACTCCATGCAACAGTATGTCCGCTATAATATGAACTGGTGCTGATAACATTCAAGTGTCCCATATAAAAACAGAGCAAGCAGATTCACAGCATTATGGCACAAATTGGACAGAATATGTCAAATAACACCACAAAAATGTCAAAAACTACAATTTAGTACCTGAGTACCTAACAAGCACAACACCATAGAATAGTTTTCTAGAATCCAAGACAATACTCCAGAGATATAGAGACGTAATGTTCATTAATACATCAAAGCTCCAGGAATCTCCATCCAATCCATTTTGCCCTATCCAGTTCTACTTCAGTCATACCAATCCTGCAATTAAAAAAAAAAAAAAAATACATGCCCAAATTTTAGCAAAAGCATACATAACCGTAATTGACACATTAATCATCCAACTCCCCTTCCACCCAATGGTCTAACCCAGCATCCTTCATGGTGTTTGATACATCTTTCTCATGCTTCTTGTCAGATGTGTTTTTACTGTAATAATCCTCCTTCGATCTCTCCGATCTCCTGCGATGGTGTCCCTCACCATCCCTTTCCTTTGAACGATGTGACTTTTTGTGTTGGGAGTCTATCTCATCACCTCTTGATCCACGCCACTTCTCATAATCATCATACTCGTCACGATCAGATTTTCTCTTCTTGGATTTCAAACCTGAAGGTGAAATTTCTCTCTCTTCACTTACATCAAAATCATTTTCTTCCTCTAGAACAGTCTTTTTATCAGATTTCAGTTCTTTGTGATTACTAAGCTGATCTTTGTTCTCATAATCATCTTCACTTTTGTTCTCTTTTTCCTCCTTGAAATGATCTTTGCTTTTTACATGCTTTTTATGATCTTCCTTTTCAGCATTATCACGCTCCCTCTCTAACCTCTCTCTCTCTTCACGATGAGCTGGTGAATGAGAGTTATCCCTCCTGTCACTCTCTCTTCTTTCCCTTTCCCTTCTGGAACTCGATGAATGGTGCGACCTCTGGCCCTCTGTTCTATCTCTTTCCTTCTCTCTCTTGTCACTGTCTCTCCTTGAGGAGCGCTCGAGGGACCTTTCCCTTTCTTTTTTCTCACTCTCTCTCCTTGAGGAGCGGTCATGCAACCTGTCCCTGTCCTTCCTATCACTCTCTCTCTTTGATGAATGGTCAGGAGATCTCTCCCTATCCTTTCTATCACTATCTCTCCTTGAGGAATGGTCAGGAGACCTCTCCCTATCCTTCATATCACTCTCTCTCTTTGAGGAGCGTTCAGGAGCCCTCTCATTATCCTTTCTATCACTCTCTCTCCTTGAGGAGTGATCAGGAGACCTCTCCTTATCCTTTCTATCACTCTCTCTCCTCGAGGAGCGGTCACGAGACCTCTCCTTATCCTTTCTATCACTCTCTCTCCTCGAGGAGCGGTCAGGAGACCTCTCCTTATCCTTTCTATCACTCTCTCTCCTCGAGGAGCGGTCAGGAGACCTCTCCTTATCCTTTCTATCACTCTCTGTCCTCAAGGAGCGGTCAGGAGACCTCTCCTTATCCTTTCTATCACTATCTCTCCTTGAGGAAAGGTCAGGAGACCTCTCCCTATCCTTCCTATCACTCTCTCTCCTCGTGTAACGTCCAGGGGACCTCTCCTTCTCCTTCCTTTCACTCTCTCTCCTCGAGGAACGGTCAGGAGACCTATCCCTGCCTCGCCTCTCCGTCTCCCTTTCCCTCCTGCTGGAACGACTATATTCATCTCTGTGGGCATGGGACCGCAGTGGAGAGTGTGACCGTGACCTATAGCGCCGTCTGATTGGTGGAGAGTATGAGCGGGACCGCCTCCTAACTCTATATTTAATTGGTGATCTTGACCTTGACCTTGACCGGGATTTTGACTTTCTCACAGAGGGGGGAGGTGACCTACCATATTAAAACAGAAAATACAATAAGACAATTTTCAGCTGCTCACAGTTTCTGGTTTCAGTGCAAAAAAGGCCATGGCTACAAGACCTACAAGCCAACTGTTGAGGCCAAAACAATCAAAGTAATTCATGATTTTTTAATCTTTTTTTTTTCTAGATTGAGTGTCATTCTTTGTAATTTGTTTTCCTTTACCTCTAAACTGCTACTGAACTCCTGCTGACATTTAGTACCTACCTAATTGGTACTGTATTACTAGTCAAGACCATTACAATCTAGAACCGTTGAAAATAAAGTTCTAAACACAATTTTGATGGGTCATTTGGTAATGTTGGATAAAAGAAAAATAGATCTTGACCTTTTTTTCTCCTCCTTGATACCATCTGCTGCTTCACCATTAGCTTCCTCGATAACTGTTCCGGCAGCAAAACCCTCTGCCTTGAGTTTCATGCTGATCTCCTTGGCACGAGCAGCAGCAGCCTCAGTAGCAGACTTCATTGTGGCAGCCCGTGCTGCAGTCACTTGTGCAGCAGCAGCCTGTTGCATGGCCAGAGCTTGCTGAAACTGCATTTGCTGCAGAGCCACTGCCTGCTGCATCATCACTGGCAGAGATGCATTGTTAACTCCAGATGCTGTCTTAACCTGACAAACAAATCAAAGAGTTAGTTATATACACCTTGCTTTAACCATTTTTTTCTCTTTTTAAGTTTGTGGTTATTTGAAGCATGCCATTGTTAAAATTAACAGACAAACATATCATTTTTCCTTATTAAGTGATAGCAACTGGCACATATGAGATTACACTTTATTCTAACAAAAAATATAGCCTCTACCATGTCATATTCAATGCATCAATAAAATATAGCAACATCAAAAACCTTACCGGTAGTGATTTTGCCATCTCAACATTTAGTGGTCGACCACCAACATCAACATTGTTAAGTGCCAATGCTGTGGTAGCCTCTTCGGGTTTTGAATACTCGATATAAGCAAAGTGCTTTGAGTCAGTAATCATACAATCAGTCACCGTCCCACAATAGCTAAAGAGTTGTTTAAGATGGTCAACAGTTAATAGGGGGCTCAAATTACTGATCTGGACAGTTCTCTTCAAAGTGTCAGACTGAGCCACTTTCTCAGGAGAGCCTGTTATCAAACAGACAAGAAAAAAAGGGTATTATTACATATCCCACATTAGTGCTTAAAAGAGACAATGAGAAGCAACACATTTATATGAACACAAGTATATCACATAGATAATTCCCACAGTACAACCATTTCTAGTTCCTAAGGTAACACTCACAACTAAGTTTGGCCCCAATGTCATAAAATCCCATTTAGACTCCTAAATATTTGATGTCAAATTCAGATCTGGCAAAATGGATGGAACAATAGGGTAGTGGGACCTATGACACAATTACATGATAGCATCTAATATTTTCAGGAATTCACAACACACCTACACTAATCCTGCAGTCCTAATACCGAGACATCAAGAAAATTAACTAAATAACAGAAAACAAAAACAAAAAAACAGAGAAAGGCAAAAACATCAAAGAACCTGAACCAGCAGCATCCCTGCCCTCTGGCTTCTGTGACTTCATCTGGGCTGCATGTGCCTGGAGTGCTTGTGCAGCCACAATGGCCTGAGCAGCAGCCATGGCAGCAGCTGAAGGGCCCATGAGTGTTCCATTCATGGTGGTGGCAGCTGTTGCCAGCACATGCATCAGTAGCTGCTGTGGTGGGTGCCCAAACCTACATTCTCCTGGCGCCTTCGCACATTTCCCATACAGATACTCCTTGCACACCTCCCCTAGAGACGCTCCGACTCCTTGCAGTATCACACCGCCCGAATTGCCCGTTGCCATCATCCCCAGCCCCGTCCCAACCATGTAGTTTGGCATGTTTGGCATTGTCTGGTTCATCATACCATACATCGGTACCGGTGTTGTGCCAATCGTACCAATGGTACCTATTGTGCCAAGTGTAGTGGTGCTTGTGAGAGTTGTGGTTGTGGTTGTGGATCCAGTACTAAAGAAAACTGGGAACGGGCTGCCCATTATCGGCCTGTCATCCACCGAAACATTCACGTTATAGTTCCCACGTTTGGGCACCAGGTAAGTTACAGTATAGGACCCATCGTTCAGGTCTTTCACTATACCATCTAGGTCAGATCCCCCTACACCCGGTCCAGGGGAAACTTTTGCTTTCACAACCGTACCTCCATGCGGGATTTTGCTACCATGAGAATCTTTTAGAGTAACTGTGAAAGACACGGCGGTTCCCGCCGCGCCGCCAGCTACACCAGGCCCAGCTGCTATGCTACGGGACGGGTCTACAGGGCCGACGGACTGAGGCGACGAGGGACGGGAAGGAGTGTCGGAGTCCGAATCGGGTTCGGGTTTTGTTTCGGGGTCCGGCTTGGCGGCTACGGAGGAGTTGAAGGTGGCCTCGAAGGCGGCCTTAGCGGCGGCGGTGGTGGCGGCGTCGGACTTCTGCTTGGCTTCCTCGGCTTGGCGAACCCAGATAGGTTTGGGAGCGGACGAGGCCATAGATCCGATTCGATAAGGTTAAGATCTGGATGGAAAACCTAGGGCACGATGGGAGGGAAAGACAGAAAAGGGCACGAAAGAATAGAGAGCGCGTTCTACTTCTTACGGAAATGCCCTCCGAAGTCCGAAGGATTCGACGGGAACAGGATAACGCAAAAGAGAGGGATGAAATGATGATTTGGTTTGGCATTCATCATCTTTAAAAATCTGATTATTTCTCGTTCAATTTGGGTTTTTACATAAAAATAGCTCTGATTTACGGATTAACATCTTTTTATATAGATCTGAATTTGAACTGTGTTAAAATTTTGGAAGCTTTGCAGAGTTCCTCCGCTCTGTTTATCTTTTCTTTTCTTTTCTTTTTTTCTTTTCATTTTTTTTTTTTTGAAAACTTAACAGGAGCTGCCTAGGGTTTATTGATGAATAATTAAAAGTACATTACAACGTTTCAAATCCCATTCCCTATGAAATGCCCACTGTCTCTATTTTCTACCTTTGCATCATAAACCAAAAGAAACATCTAGGATCTATTCTTTGAAGACAACATCTAAATAAAGAAAGAAAAAAATCAGCAGCATTTTGCAGACATTGTACATCATTTATTATTCTACTTGTCAGTGGTTGGATGGTCACCGACTCTCATGTTGGACATGTTTTTTTTTTCTTGAAAGGTTAGTTCATTTCTCCATTTTCGTATGTACCAGCATGCCGCCAGAGTAATTGCACACCATAATGATGTTAGGGATGGCGTGGTACACTGTCATACCTTAGAAAAAATAAAATAAGACACCGGTGACTATTTCGTTACTTACGTACGACGACGATATGTACGTACGAAAAACTCAATAAATAAAATAATGACAATCATAGAATAAATAAATCAATAATAATACATACAAGACAACAATTATTCAGAATAATCAGTACAATACAACACAACATCAGTGAAGGAAAAGCTCAAAAATTCTCAGAAGTCCTAACCAAAACACTATCCAACTTACATGAAGATGCGATGAAGTACGTCTGTCATCACCCATGACCGCTCCAAGCACTCTCTCAAATAAAAGTTTGTACCTGTAAACTTAGATCCCACAACTACCGTGAAAACACTAATAATTTAAAATTACTCAGTATAGATTTAGATCCAGTTTTAAGATTTGATCTCCTTTTTTTCTAGATTTGATTCAAATACCAGCACTGATGTTTTAAAATGCATCTTTATAAAAATTTGTATGTGATAATTAGATATAATTATTTATTATAAAATATATATATATATATATATATATATGAGTAAATATACCGTGAGTTTAACTCAAAAAGTACATCAAATCATCAAATACCCTCATTAAATACTTTATATGAAAATCTTGTGGGATGCAAAAATTTAGAGTGTTTTGAGCTTTTTAAGTCACCATTTTTAAATGATGTTCAAATATTGAATATTTTATTATTATTTTTAGAGCTATTTTTCAAAAATTAAAAACCATGACTTAAAAAGCTCAAAACACACCAAATTTTTGCATCCCATAAGATTTTCATATAAACAATTTAATGAGCATGATAAATTAAAATTTTGAGATGATTTGATGTACTTTTTGAGTTAACCTCACAGTATCTTTACTCTCTCTCTCTCTCTCTCTCTCTATATATATATATATATATATATATATAATTTTAAAATACTTGTGCATTTTTTTAATAATATTACATGCGATGACATGAGATAATAAGGAAACCCAAAATAAAAAATCTGTGAAAATAGTACAATATGTATGTATATATATATATTATGAGATAGAAGCACCCATAATGAAAACCTCATTTATAAATTACCAGATTCATCCTCAAAGCTGGCACTATCAGTGCCCAACTTACTAATTTGAATCTTGCATAAGCGAGCGCTACTAGGGTCCAAATTACTAACTTAAGACTTTATATTTATACAGAAGCCGATGCCCAAACATAAATGGAAATTTCAGCCTCCCGAGGTTATCGCCCTAAGAGAGTGAATGGCTAGAAAATACGTACTCTGATATTCTGAACTTGATAATCTACCTCACAATTATAAAGCAAATGAAATAATGTACCACCTTAATTATCATATTGAAGTAAGGATATAACTATTTGTAAAAGAGAAAGGGAGATATAAACAAAATGGGAGACTCTCTATACCAACCAAGGGCCAAAGGAAACCTCTCAATTTTCTCTGTACAAACCAAGAGCCAAAGGAATTGAGATATCTAATAAGCCGGCTAAATAATAATGTAACAAAGCGGAATAAAATTCATAACTTAATATGACCCGCACACACTAAATATTAAAGGCTGAGTTCTAATCACTTGATTCAATTTAGAAGAAAAAATATAATAAATAATAATATTGATCAAAATAAAAAAAAAACTCTCATGGCACTGTCAAACTCATCAAGTGATGAGACCGGTGAATGACCAACAGGTGGGGGTACTAAGGTATATACAGACCAAGGGATCCCATGGGCGAAACCGACATGTACGTAACCCGTTGATCTAGTTATATCAAACATCCTCGGACTGAGATCATTTGGCCCGCCTCTCAACACTCTCATTTAATAATATGCATGTTTAACTACCTATGTATGCTAAATTAATATATAAGAGTAATATTTTAGTACTAGTAAATATAACTTAGTAATCAACTATGTCTTAAACTAATTCTAACATGGGACTAATTCTCGAATTCTAATCATATACCTATCTACATGCAAAATAACATGAGATGACATGCGGATGTGGGTAGGCCCAAAATATTGGACAAGTATTATATGCATATGACAATTCAAGTTACGACCGCTAACAAAAGATGTTGGTCTGTGAAAAATCATAATTTTGATTCTTTTGAAAATAAAGCAAGTAATTGATTTGGGTATCTAATTCTAAAGAAAAGATCGCATAGCTGCTCTACTTCGGAGGCAGTACGTTCATCTCGGGACGGCGTCTACTATTACTGATTTAATTAATTTTTTGTAAGTTTAAAAAGAATTATTTTATAAGTTGTATTTAATTTTATAAATGGAGTCGCGCATAGCATTCGATTGAATTTTATGTTTTCTTTAAAATTTTGACAACATCTCTACTATAATTATAACGTGACAGAATATTCACATGTTCATATTTTAATTACTCTTATATGTTTATATTTTAATTATTTTTATTGAAACTTCTCAAATTTCATTAAAGAACATCATTTGGAGATTTAACGTCTTGATTTGTGTTTCGTTGAGAATTTGAGTCGAGAGGTTCAAAATGTATCGTTCAGTAAACGATAACACACACAATTACAAATAATTTAAAGGCACACACCACAAGCAATTAATCCAAGAAATAATCTTATTTATTTATTTCAATTTATAATTACAATTGCAATTAAATAGAGAAATTATAATTACAATGAAAATAGAAAAAAAAACAATCACGTCAATTAGAAAAATTAATTAATATATAATGATTTACGTTTTACATTTGATCATTAATTTTATTTATTAAACATAAAGAAATTAATATATATATGTATATATTTTTGTTTATAATATTATATTTGATATTATTTGTAATAATAAATAGAAAATTTGATTAATACATATTTTATAATATTTATTAATGTTATTCAATTATTATAAATAATGAAATTGATTAATATAATATTCATTAATGTTATTTCTAATTGTTATATTTAATAATTCTTATTTATCTTTATTATATGTTCTAATTATAATTTATTATATTTATTAATGTTATTTTTATAAAACTACAAAACTATATTATAGGAAAATAGGAAATAAAAATAAAAAGAAACTCAATTAAACATGAATAAAGTCAAATAATATTTTAATTTTTTTATAAACTGTGTGTTGGTGTTTTAATGCATGGGATCATAGACTACCTTAGTATAACCCATGATATCTGTTCAATAATAATTTAAGACGGATCATATAATCATTTTCTATTTTTTTTAGATTTACATATTAGTCCATGATGCCACCGAACCTTCTGGGACGCTTCAATTAATCTATCACATTTTTAACTATTGGATCTCTATTAATTATTACTAATCCTAATTAAGATTTAAGTAAATTAATTTCATTTGTTGGCCCAATAGGACTTAATTTTATATAATTGTAGTTCTTATTTGTATTTTCAACTCCTAGATTAATTCTATTCCATTTCGGCAAGCCCAAACCATTTTCAATTTAGCACAGGTCATCACAATTGGAACAACAAGCATATGACAGAAAATCAACATAACAGGTAGTCACACAATTTATGGAAAGTACCAGTATAAAGGGGTCAAGGTTAGGATTAGTGGAAAAATGGTGAAGTGGCTTAATTTCCCCAAATCAGTGCCAAGCAACATAATAGCAACATATCACAAATCAGCATAAACAGGCAAGGGTCAAATGGTATATTATAACCAGGACCAACCAATTCAAGTACTGGAACCTTTCAATTGGAAACCATCAAACAAAATTCACTAGAACACAAGTTCAGACCCTCAACAATCACAAGGCAGCATTGCAAATGACAGATTACAAGCAAAGACAATACGAACAAACTAGTATAACAGCACCAGCCACTAGGATTTTCATCAGAACCAACAAAACAGTATCAGAGAGGGGGAAAAATCAGTGCAACCAGAGTAGATATCAGGTTCTAAGGGTCAGTCAAAGCCTCGATTCAACCAGTAGGGACAGAATTCAAGTCAGCATGGATAAACAGTTAACAAGGCCAACAATTCACGGATCAGATTACCATTACAGCAACAAGATCAATAACCAGCATCAATAAATCAGCAGCAACCAAATTCATGCCAGTAAGGGCAGACAACATATGATAAGCACAGAGAATAAGCAAACCGGTGCAGACCTGACCTTGAACTACACCAATGAGGCACCCCTCAGAGAAATAATTCAGCAGAATAAAACTACAACTAGCAAAGAGAGGCAAGGTCGAACTAGGGTTTACCAGTACAAGGGGTTCAAGGCAGGCGGCGATTTGTAAGAGCAAAAGCTTGGTAAGCACCGAACCAGAATAAAGGTTGAGTTTCCCCTCTCCAGGAGCCTCCGACCACACGTTTCCTTTTCTGAGAAAAATCAAGTTTAACATTGTTCTTACAATTTTGAATCTAATCTCAGCACATGAGAACCAAATGGGCAAAGGAGGGAAGGGGGCTAAGGTGCTACTTTTATAGAGGAGGGGGCCGGAGTCTTGGGAGGCACGAGGCAGAGCTTGCATGCTCAGGGATTGGGCGATATGGGCCATGAGTGTAAGGGGGAAAGGTGAGCAATGGTCAAATAGAGTTGACGGGCGCCAGGGGCTGACGGCACAGCCAAAGAGGTGTGAGGGCGATGGAGGCGACCTTGTGAGATCGCAGAGAGAAAAAATAAAGAGGAAAGTATCAGCGGGTAGCTCGACAGAGGGTGAGCCAGACAGGCTATCGAGGGGTAATGAGTGAGGTACGAGAGAGAGAGAATTAAATGAATTGAGAGATCAGCTGTGGTCACGTACATCAAGAATTAGGTAAGGGAATTAGATTATAATAATGTTCAAATTAACCCGATGGGTCGTCTAGGATTAGCACACAATTCAATAGATTACACATGTCAATATCAGGATACTAGATGTCATGAAAATTGTTGGCATTTGTGTGGTATTTTTTAATTTATTAACATTATTGTATTCTGAAATTGATTATTTTAGTTTATAAGGTCTTAAATTTTGATTTAATTATATTGTTATGATATCATGATATTGTCTCTATTATTTATATCCATATTTCTATATACGTACTCAATTCTAATTTAATTTATCCACGTTACAAATCATAATTTATTCTTATAATTATTATTTTTTTATCGTGCATCTTGCTCCAACTAATTTAAATGTACACACATTTGTGTGTAAACTTTGGTTCATTTTAGTTTATCAAAACTTTAATTATCGCAACTATTATTATGTCTGTCTAGCTTATTAAATTATTCTCTTAATTAATTTTATTTTTTGAAAGTTCATTGATATTGCTAGTCACTAATAATTTAATGGGTTTAATAGATTCTGTTCATAGGCTCTTTGAATGATCAAGGTGAATGATCAAGGTAATAGATAGGCAAGTTGCACCATACTCATGTATATCAGCTCTGCAATTGATTCCATAGGGTTACTGCTAATGGGCACAAAAAGAATAGATATAGAGCTGATTCATTGAGACACCCTAAAACACATAATATAGCCAGTTGGGGATGTTATGTTTCTTTTCTGTAGAACTTACAGTTTTTATTATTAATAAGTATTATTAAATTAATATTGTTAAAAATAAGACTGAAAACCGTAAAATTTCAAATATACGAATGGCAGCGCGCCACTGGCAGTGGCCGCGTTTCAAAAAAATAATGAAACGCCGGCAGCGCCTCCATCTCACTTTGCGCCGCGTGCGTTTTGTATATATAAGAAGGAAACGCGCCACCGTCGGTGGCGCGTTTTCAAAAAAAAAAAAAAAAAAACGCGCCACGGCGCGGCGCGTTTCGTAAAAAAACGGAAACGCGCCACCGACACGTGGCGCGCGTTTCGTAAAAAAAAAAAAAAAAAAAAAAAACGCGCCACCGACGGTGGCGCGTTTCGTAAATTATTTTGAAATTTTACGTTTCTCACTCTTATTTTTAATAATATTAATTTAATAAAACATATTATTACTAAAATCTGTAGAACTTATTGAGTGAGGAGCCTAAAATGCAGCATCAGGAAAAAGAACAAATGGTGGTGCCTTTGACTTCTAGCAAAATTTGAAAGGAAATTTGACTTTTCCTAATCCTACAATGAATTTGTAAAAGGATTTTGCAGTGTAATTTTTGAATCGCCAAAGGAGCAATCTTCTCCTTCCGTGAAGACCACATTGGCCAATGTTGTTACTACCTCTTCATGGCATTGTGTTCTCGGTCTGAGCAGCAATGTCAAGATCTCCATCTTATCCTTTCTTAGACTAATTTTTTTGACTAATTGGTCACGATGGCATTTCTATTGCACTTATTATAGGAAGCCCACACCACGGATCATTCCAAAAGGCTATTGATGAGCCATTTCCTATCTTAAAATGTGAGGACTATAGAAATAGAGGCTTGACGTTGATAAGTTGCTTTCAGAAGAAGGAACCTGCTTTCTTCCATCTTGAGGGGTCCATTTGAGTAATTTTTAGACGTGTGAATCGACGAGTGCATTGTTGTTATTAGTGCATTTGATTTTCTTGGACACGCTACCACCATCGTAATAATAATAATGACATGTTTTGTAGATTCATTCCTTCACACCCAATCCTTCTCATTCCTTAGGGATGCAAATTGTTTGCCAGTTCATGAGATGCACTCCTCTTGGCATTTTTGTATTCTTGACCCACAAAAGGTCTCGTCGGATCTTATCAAACCATTTAATTACCCACTTGCGAAGCTGAAAATACATCATGAAGTAGATAGGGACTGTCGAGAGAACTGAAGCTACCATGCAGCTGTGATCTGCCTCCTTCGGATATGAGTTTCCTTTGCCACTTTTGTAACCTACGTTCAATTTTTTCAACTAGCGGTATGAACAACTCTTTTGAAGGTTTTGTGACCGTTAGTGGCATGTCAAGATAGATGATTGGAAGTGATTGCATTTTATATCCAATTATGATGGCAGCCACATGCCTTTGTTGTTCTGTGAGGTTAAAGGGTGCAAAGCTGCTCTTTGCAGGGTTTATGGCCAAACCCAATTTGGGAGAAAATTTAGAGTAATAGGTTTGTTGTGACTAAGGTTTGGAGATCTTCTGATGTGATAATCACTATGTCGTCAGCATACTGTAGTGCAACGTCGAGGGCCAAATCAACTTGGTTATTGGGTTGTGCATCAAAACATTTACCTCTTGTAGAATTTTTTGATGGATATTTGTTGCCAGAATGAAGAGCATTGGACAACAGGTCCCTTGCTTCACGCCCCTCTTGTGTACAACATATATATGAAGAGCATTATCCATTAATGATGACATGAGATGAGGAGGTTCGAGTATATTCTCGATCCAAAGGATCCATTTATTCGGGAAACCCTTGGCATGCATTACCCTTAACAAAAAAATTCCAATTGATTGAATCAAAAGCCTTCGAGTAATCAATTTTCATGAGCATAGCCTCACTTTTTGTGTTGTTTATATGATGTAGAAACTCTCTTGTTGTTATGAAATTTTCAGAAATATGTCTTGCCTTAATAAAGGTTAACTGATTAGTGGAAATGAGCTCTAATAGGAATCGAGATAATCAATTTTCTGTGGTCAGTAGTTTTGAGAATATGTTTATCACGTTGATCGGCTGATATTCCGAGTTTTGACCGAGTTTTGACATGATCCATCATGTTAGGGGGAGGCTCCGTCGGGATCAGGTGACGAGTTGTCGGTCTCCGGTTGTAACTATCGTCTCTCTTCCTCCCTTTTGGCAGATCAACAATATATGTAAAATGCAATATTTCCTCCTCCATTCTATGGGTACCATCTCATACATCTTTCACATGCTAGGTAAGTTACAGTATAGATCAGATCTAGCAATATATGTAAAATACAATATCTTCTCTCTTTGGCTACATACTTAATTTTCTCTTTTAAATTGTATGAAGTAAAAATAGCGTGAGTATAAACTCATGAAGGTCCTTCATAAATTTAACTAAAAAAATACATTAAATCATATTTATATTTTGATTTATCATGTTTCTTAAATTTTTTATGTGAAAATCTTATGGGATATAAAAATTTGGAATGTTTCCTAAAGTTTTATAAATCATTGTTTTTAAATTTTAAAAATGGTGTACAAACATTAAATATTTTGTTATTATTTTTTCAAAAATTAAAAATAGTGAATTAGAAAATTTAAAACACCCTAAATTTTTATATCCCATAAGGTTTTCATATAAAGAATTTAAAGAACATGATAAATCAAAATTAAAAGAGGATTTGATGTATTTTTTGAGTTAAACTCATGGAAGACTTATGTGGGCTTAAACTCACACAATCTTTACTCAATTATATGCTCCTATAAATAATTTTATAAGAATATGCTTTAATTTTGTAGCCTACGCAATGTTATTTATTTAAGTTACATATTTTAATTTTAGTTTATAGGAAGTCCAATTTTAATAATCCAAAACTCTAGATAAATTAGATTTTATAAAATTTAATTTTATATTACTTTACTCAATGGGACATTATCAGAATCATAATATTTATTTGAATTTATATTAATTGCACTATATTTATGATGGATTTTTGTAATAATTAATAATTATCCTAAATTATCTAATTTTGCTCACAAGCATATGATCTTATTGGTAGTAATTGGGGTGTCGAACCATCAAGACAAAGGTGAAATATTATTCTGGCAAGTTCGTTAATCTAGACAAATATAAATGGATGTTTACTAAACCTAAAATTAAACTAAATAAAACAATATTCTAAAATAGATGGTTAATACTACGAGTTCGTGCTTTTCCTCTTAACTCCTTGATTAACTTATCCGGTCTTTTCACTTTTTAGATAATATATTAGTATGAGATTAGTAATTCAAGTTTAGCATTGTCTAATATTCTCGTGTATCAATGTCATGTTCAAGCAGTTCGGACTTGACAGTTAGGTATCTCGCCACCCTTTGTGTTATTTGCTACTAAAACCCTAACCAAAGTTCGATACTACTCAATTACAAGATAATGATAGTATTTGATTTAGTTCTAGTTATAACCAGCTAAGTTTGTAACTTACCGCTAAGTCTCATGTACAAACCTAAGTTTTATCATTTGAGGTGGGGAATTTTAGCAATCTATTTTTCTACAATATACTAAAATCCTTAGGATAAATCACAAAGCAAGTATCAGTTTTAATTTAAGCATACAAATAATTCATTCAAAGGATAAATCATATAAATAATTACTAAAAAGTTTAAATACCAAGCAATTTAAACAAATGAATTTCGAGTACTACAAGCCATCACTCATAAAAGATGATTAGTCATTCATATTCAAATTTAAATAATAAGAATTCATCACAATAGAGAGTACATAACAAAAAATAGAGAAGAAAAGATTGCTCGATCTCTCGCTGGAGTACTTAAATTCAGCATATAATTCTTCTAGATCTATTTTAAAAACTCCAAATAATGTTCTCAATGTTGTCCAGGGCGGCTAGGGCGTCCTGTGAGAGAGGGAGTCTTCCATTTATATCCAGGGCCAAAAACAGCAGGAGATTATGTCAAAATTGTGTCTCAGGAGAGTAGTGCAGGTTTCACTCCAAGTGGTGCTATTATATAAAGCATCTAAGGATTGGAGGGTCCATTTTTTGTCATTGTAAATTTTTATTATACCCATTTTATCTCTCAATTAGACGGATAATATTTATTATTGGTTGATCGAACGTATGTGATCGCGTCCATTGATCCCCTCTTTCTCTCCATTTCTTTCCCTTATATACTATTATTTCCATATTTTTTGTTTTTTATTTAGCAACTTTGTGCATATTGGTAAGGAATTAATGGTGATAATATATGTTAGAATAATTTACTTTTCTTTCCATAAAAATCACGAATCATTAACTCATATTGTGCAAAAATATCATCCAAGATTAAATATAGTCTTTATTATATGTTTTCTCTATAATTTGGTGAATTTATAATTTAATATTAGATAAATGTGATTTTTTTATCTTATAATATTTTAATGTTTAAATAAAAAATTCTGCTGCAACGCGCGGGTATATAGCTAGTGCTAAAAAAATTGGCTAAGTACAAAATCAGAAAATTCTCTGTCTCCGGGTCACAGCCAGGGAGGGTGTGGGTCGCACTCTTGACGTGTGAGTGAGTACTCATCTGAATTGTTTGATCGCGTCTTGGTCTGTTTGTGTTCTGTTTTGCTTCAATTGTTGTTCAAAGTGCACGATTTCTGTAATTACAAATAAAAACACAATAATATCTCAATCTCGGAATATAAATGCAAATAAAATAACTAAATTGACTAAGAGTTGATAAATTTAATAAAAATATTATGTACTTGAGGCTTATCAATTTGCTTCATAAAATAGATCACAGAGAGATTATTTTTTTAATTCAAAATGGACTTGGAATGTTCTGAATTTGTGAATATTTAGTCCTACTGAAAATTTAAAGGTATAATGATAACAATATATTTACAGTAACGCATAAATACATAATTCCTCTTGTTAGTGTTTAGGAAGGTCTTAATTTTTCTTATTGTTTTTACAAGATAAATGTGTCACTACTAGAAACTATTAAAAAATATTTTACCATTTCTTATTTGATAATGAATTTTTAAAACATTCCATTGATTAAAACGAATAATAAACATATATTTATAATTTTTTTGTCAATATGACTAATCATTATTAATTTATACATTTAAATTTGTTTATCTTTTCTAATATAAATAGTAGTAAATATGCTATTATCATATATGTAAAGAAAATGATCTTAATTAGAATATTAATATTTGTGTATATTAAAATACGAAGGTAGAATTGTCCACAAAAACTGATTATCAGCCACGTAAGCACTCAATTAATGGAGTATTCCATTATTTACGGACGACATGCCACTTGCGAGTTACGACCCAGTCGCCGTATAAACTATATACTTTTTGAGAAATATCTTTTTATCCAGGTCTTTGTCCCAAAAAAATCTCACACGCGTTTTCTCGTACAGCACGATTTTCTGTACAACATAACTTCTCATATAACCCATACGATTATCGTTTTCTCATCTAAATACTCAGCATTCATTAATTTTTTTATATGAAAATCTCACGAGATGCAAAATTTTGGAGCGTTTTGAGCTTTTTATATCTAAAACATATGTTATCTAAGTCATTTTTATTTCCCAAATTTTTTTTTCTCATTTGTCACATATATTTTTTCGTAAAATTCATGTAATATTTATTTTTTCTATCTAAATATTTGATTCATCTATCTAAATACATAATTCATTTGTCAAAATACCTAGTTCATTTATCTAAATATCACGTTCACATATCTAAATACCTGATTCATTTGTGATGTTTGATATTTTCTATCTAAATATATTATTCACCTATCTAAATACATTATTCACTTATCTAATTACTCAATTCACATATATAAATAATTAATTCACATATCTAAATGTCTAGTTCATCTATCTAAATATATGAGAAATATATATATAATACTCAAGTCCTTTTTTTATTTTTCAAGATTTTTTCTTCTCTTTCATCAGTCACACATATTTTTTCGTACAATTCATGTGATATTTATCAGTTTCTTCCATGTAACTTTATTTTTCAAGACTATTTTTCTATATCTTACTATTATTTTACTACATAATTGAATTATATATCTAAATATCTAAATCACATATCCAATACATAAGTTATATATCTAAATATTTAAACCTCATATCTAAATACCTAAGTTATATATTTAAATACTTGAACATCATATCTAAATATCTTAATCTCATATCTAAATACCTAAGTCGCATATCTAAATACTTGAGTCACATATCTAAATACGTAGCTCACTTATATAAATACATGACTCACTTATATAAATACGTGACTTATTTATCCGACTCATTTATGTAGACAGATGTACTTTTTATCAAAAATATAAAGTTAGTTAGAGAGATTGTATCTTTTTTGCTAAAAATAAAAAATTAGGTAGAGAGATTTTCTTGATGATTTACTCCGGAGGACTATTATTTGATCCCATACTTTTTAACTTCTTTATTTTTTTCAAAATTTTTCTTGACTTTTCTTTTCTCTTGTTATCTACTCATTCTCTCTCTCCAACTCTCTTCCCTCTGTCCTAATTCTATCTAATTCTCGATATATTAATGTCACTATATATGCTATTTTATAAAAAGCATATATATTAAATTTATTTATTATTTTAGCTTTTTTTAATGACTGAAATCCCTCTAACCGAATAATATGAATTAATATTTTAAAAAACTAACGGTTCAGATTTTAGCTGATATTATTTTTCTCTCCATTTTATTTTTTACTATACATTAATATGAGGTCTAAAAATTTAATAATCAACTATTTAAAAAAATTTGAAAAAGAAAAATATCCACAAAATGAGCACCAACTTTCATTACTTTTCGAAAGCAGAGTTAAATGATTACAAAACATGACCATAATATAAAAGCAGGATACTTAATCAGCATAGTATCCAAAACATTTTTTTTAAAAAGAAAACCATCTACTATACAGTTTTGTTTTAAAAAAATAGTATATTTTGTAATGCTATTTTATTAAATATAAATTAATTAAAAAAGTTCCGCACAATTGGTGTATTTTTTTTCTAGTGCAGTAAAAGGAATGAAGAGCAGCTTTCATAGATTGTCTGATCGTAATTCTATTGGTTCTTTATCAAAGAAAAGATTTCCTCTGGAAAATTGAAGAATTGACAAGCCTTACTTATATGACAGAATACTATCACCTCAATACCCAGTGAGCACTTGCGCACAGAACTACTTGACCACCCTAACCTAACACTAACAAGAGGAACCGAAGGGTGCACAAGTTAGACGTACAACTATTTGACGTCTTTAAATTACACATTGGAGAATACAAGATGCATGGGCTTTTATTCAAAATTTAAATCAAATGAAATCAGATTAATAAATATCAATCAACACAGAACAAAATAATTCAATTGTTATACTAACTCATTTGTTTTAACATGATATTGTAAAATTATGATTGAAATAAACCCTACATTTTGCGAAGTGCATGTGGCAACTTGTATAACAATTGATGCCGAAAACAGGGACGGAATCAAAAACGACCGATAGAGGAGGTTCGGGTCAAAAAAATAGAATGTTTGGGTAAAAAAAAAACTTTCATGTTTTACTACACAAACTTTATTTTTTAATAAATCAAAAGGGTGCTCGAGCGCTGACGGACATCCACTTTGATGCCGCCCCTGCACAGAAATGACACAGAAACAACACTATCTATAGGGACTTTTCTCCTACCATTGATGTGTACAAATTTGCCATCAAACTTTTTGGATCGACTACATTGGCAATTTAATGTATTGTCACAAAATAATCATGTTTCCACACAGATGAACAAACTATTTTGAAATTCAAAAGAAATAAAGAATATATGATAGGGTAATACAAGTTGTATGGACTTATCTCCTACCATTGAATTTCCTACTTGCACCGCTCAATTCTTTTCTTACATACAATACAATGATCGACTTTATTATAAATGCACTCAACTGAAAAAAAGTACACTAGGTGTACAAGTAATTATTGGGGAGATAAAGATATCATAAAAACTCAAGTGTCATAAAATATTAGTGAGATAAAGATAAAACAAAAAACTAGTGTAATCAAAAATACATGATATATATTTAATTGTAGGTATATATAAGTGTAAAAGAAGTGATGAACCTTTGGAGTAACAAAAAATCAATTCAGTGAATTGAGTTTTTTGTTACTCGACTAATATTTTATGACACTTGAGTTTTTATGATATATTTATCTCCCCAATAATTACTTGTACACCTAGTGTACTTTTTGCAATGATATTTTAAATTAGCAGAAAACAGAAATATTATTTGGTCCTTAATTCTCGACCCAATGCCATTTGCAAGGCCATATATCTTTTTTGATTGATTCCCCATTAATCCTGACATCCATTGCTAATTAGATGCCTCTTCCTAAAGAAAATGAAGTACCTGTGTTTAATTATTGGATCAAGTACTTTCCAGTTCTATCTTTAACCCCTTAAATGCACTAGCAGAAGTTTTGCTCCAAAATCTCAACTTCAAACTAAACTGCATGCCATTATTATTTAAACTGTAAACAAAACGCAGGAAGACAATTAAAGATAGATGAAGTGTTCCAACAATTGCAGAAGGATGAATACAACAACGGAAATCAGCAAAGTATAATGCCTAATATTGAAAATGGAAATTGGGATGAGTCAATTTACTTTCAGTAACTTCTTTCTCCCCTAAAATTTGGTAGGCATGAACAGAGAGACCAATAGAAAGTAGCTTAATCTATAATGTAATTAGCCACAATAATTCATATTGGCTCTCATTCAGATGATTCCTGTTTTTCTTTTAGAATGTTGGAGGGGCAAAACTGTCAACATCCATTAAAAATATTTCTTATATTATAGCAGTATACTGTTGTAATCATTATGTACAATTATGAGAGCATTTTGTTACAATTTACAAATCCTTATCCCTTAAAAAGGTCAGTGAGCCCTAAAGAGTGAGAGAGCATCCGCATCATGCCTTAAGTTGTTCAATCAACTAAAAATTAATTACCTCAGAGGGTCTTCTAAATAAATTTTATTTATTTTTGTTATTTACCTTCTTTGGCTCTATACCATACAAGGAGGCAGTCCCTCTTGCATTTGCTCCATGTCGTCTTGTTGTAAATTGTCCTGATCAATAAACTTTATTTAATTTCTGAGATTTAGAGCAAACAATTTGCCTGTCCTTCATGAAACTCGATCTACAGTCACTTAAACATATGGGGATAAAAAAGTTCAATTTTTTAGTGTTTCTCTACAGGTTAACTTTAGAATGATTTCACTGTGAAGCATGGAGCTGGACCTGGTACTAAAAGATACTGCCATAATTTTGCACAATCTGGTCATTTATTGAAGGTCTTGGACCAAAAGCCTGTTAGTTATAACTTTATCGCCAATTCTAAATTCAGATGAATCTATTGTGTTGACTTGCTAGACATCAAATAAAGGAACTTCTCTTGAACCTCCAAAACACACACACACACACACACACACACACAGGACTATAAACTTCAATATAATAAAGAAATATGCATTTATGTAGTTTATACTTGTAACTGTAACTGGAGACTATACACTACAGGTATACATGAAGGCCCTTTACAATAAAGAGAAGCTTTCTTTATTTATAATTATTCACAAAAGTGACATCTATGAGTTGCCAAATCCATCTACTGAAATCATATACACAATTTTTCAAGAAGCTATTACATCCCCAAATCACAACCAACTACCAGCACCCAGTTAACTCTGTCGAGTGTATAACAACAAAGGGAAACCATACAATCATAAGATAGATGTAAAACAGCGACACAAAAAATAAAAAAAGGAAAGCATCTAAGGAACAACTAAGCTTCATTTAGAGGCTACAATGGAGAAAAATTACAAATACTTCTAGTGAGTTTGTATAAAGAAAAAGACCTGACAGTTGTTTTTAAAAGGAAAATTGGGGAATGGTGTTCCAAATTGATCAATTGGCCTCAGTTGACCTCATCCTTCCTCATGAACTTATAAACCAATAAAGAGCAGTAATATTGGACAAAGATTCACCAAAAGTAAGCAAAAGGACCAAGGAACATTACCCTGGCATAGTACTGAAAGTAAAGAAACTTCAATGAATTTGCAAATGCAGCAAAGCTGAAAACTCAGCTCAGTAAACTTTGCTAGATTTCATTAGCTCACTGCATAAGATTCCTTATAAGAATTCAATGTCTTCCACTATGAACAGGTATTTGTTTTAAAGTCCTCTAAGATACTTGTCAAAATACCTAGCAAGAAGACATAAGGTACAAAAACTTGTATCAAAATCATCAGTTCATCAGCAGTGACATGAGATGGCATCTATAGAAATATAATTAAACCCTTGAACCCTTTCAAAATTGTCAAAATACCTAGCATGAAGACAGGAGGTACAAAAACCCTAATCGAAACCAACCACAGGATGACATGAAATGGCATCTAACGAAATATACAGGTATAAAACTTTGGAAGTACAAAATTTTCAAATTAAATATAACACTACAAACTGGCCCAAAGATGATGGATATAAGTGAAGTAATCGTGTATCCTACATGAGTCTGGATACAATTTTAGTTTTTAGTTGTGCAAGTCTACACCCTCATGTAAGGCATTAATCCTTTTTGTTTCAGCTAGCACCTCCAGAGGAACAAAAAAAACTTTGTTATAACTAGTTGCCCCTTAGTATGACAACAAAATTGTCATGGTGCTATATAAGATATCAAATATTTACCCCTTCAGGAAAAACATCTGAAACTTACATCCAGTTGTGGCTTTTTCTGTGGTTGTATGCCTTTCTTGGTTGATTTAAAGACCCTCTTGTAAATCTGCCCAATAATTGACAGAATTCAAAAAAATCAAGTGAATTATTGGTAATTAAAAAAGTAATTTAAACAAAATAGAACCAGAAACCATTTATATTGCTTTTTTTTTTTGAGAAAAACCATTTATATTGCTTCAAGTACCACAATTTACAGAAGCAGATGCTCTTAGCAATAGGAGGTAAATTTTGCCCATTTTATTCTATGGCTAATAAAGATCAGGGTATCCATGCATGTGTTAAAAAATTTGACGGAACAAATCATAATGAGCTGTAGTTATCTAAAATAATGACTTCAAAGTTCAAACTTCAAAGTTCAAAAGAAAGAGAACCTGGTGACACAACCAGAGAGAAGAGGCACATTTAATATGACAGACAAGGGAGAGGAGAAAACTCAGAGATTATAACAAGCTGTGCAGAGAGGATGCCAAAACATCAGTTTGGAGATGCACATTGAAAGGCAATAACCATCAGGAAATATTTATGAAGGAAAATGTGATGCATGGAGACTTTGGAAGATACAAGAGAGGCACAACAAATTAAGGGCATGGGTAGGGATTTCAGAGTCTGCTTTTATTAAATTGAGTTCAGCAAAATTATGAAAATTTGAGCATGGACTCGATCAAACTAGAGGGGTATTTCCAGAAGCCCGCAACTAGCTGTCGAGAACTGCCAGATCTAAATGTGTTCTACATAACATTGAGAATGGCTGCACATTATGCACAAGCATTTTGTACATTTTCTTTCCTTTCTTTTGACTGGACATTGATGTTTAATTCAAAGGCTTAAACAACGCAAGTTAACAAATAAACAACATAAGAATGATAATTACTAGCATCCAACTCATACTCCATAAGCCTTCAAACTAAACAAAGTCAACTGCACCTAAGCAAGTCTGGTATGACGGTAATTGTTTGAATCTTTCTAGTGTTGGAATCAAATAAAAAAGGATAAATATACAATGCCTCCAACTCTGACCCCATTTCTCCAACCGCAACATACAAAAGGGGCTCCCAAAAAAGCATGTGGGGCCCACAAGTAAGGATTTTGGGGAGAGTGAGGGGAAAGGTTTGGGGGCACTGTATAAGCCATCAATGTGCCGGGCAACTCAACAACAAACCAAATAAAGAATGCAGTATTATCATAAGATCCATGAAGTTAAAAACTACACTATTGAAGTAAAACCTAACAAGAGAGCTGAAAGAACATTCAATGAAACTCACTTGTCAATAACTATGACAATAATAGCATACTGGGAATTGATTGCAATTACTTCATATCAAATATGAGAGCAGTTTTTTTCATTCATTTCTTTTTGTCAGTACATAATGTGTCATGCTCATTCACTACTAATTACTTAGAAAAAAAGGGTCAGTTGTAAATAACTAAATTATAGCCAAATCAAGTATAGGTAGTAATTGCTTGAGAACGTACCGACATGAATTGATTTGACCAATTTTTGAAAAGCCAAATACTGAAATCATATGGAGAAGCAATCCAATAATGCTTGGTAGGTGTAAATTCAGATAAAAATACCTTCAAACCCACAACCATCAAGTATTTTATTTAAGTAGTTAGGCATCTTGAAAATATCTAAGGAATGAGTCCATACATAGCTAACTCCAACAACATTCAAGGACCTGCGGACTATCCTTCAGCATTAATCAATCAGAAGTTCACCATCTCAAAACTTCTCTCAATTAATGCCAATTATCTAGTATATTAGTACGGAATTTGATGTAACAAGGTAATCAGAAGATAAAACCCTACCAAGAAACAATTAGAAGAACTTCTACAACGAAGTTATAATAACTAAATATTCACATTAGACATTCCTGGAAGCTGATATTTTATGCAAAACAACAACATAAGTCCTATAAAAAATTCAAAAAGAGAAATTTCAGGGGTATTATGCTTGTTTATAGTCAAAACATTAACTTACCATAATCTGAACTAACATAAAGTTGAGTTGGGATCCAATTAATTGTTACCGGATTGGGGAGTATTGGTTTGAGATTGTTATTTTTGTTTTTTGTTTGTTCTCTTAATGGGGATTGCAGGCAGCTGCATTGTCAGTTCATCCTTTGTTTCATGAATACCCAAGTTAATTATTTTATAGAAAAGACCATAGCTACATCGTAATCACGAAACATAATAAAAGGATTTTTTTAATAAATATGAGAAGTTTGCCAAAACTATCAAAGACATTTTATTATAATAAACAAAAAGATACATCTTAAAAATAATTAACTTGTCTTAAAATAATTAACTTGAGTGTTATTATTATCATATTATCCTCATTATCATCATCATCATCATTATTGTCATTATTATCATCTTCATTATCATTCTTATTATTCTCATCATCATTATCTATATCATTGCCACTATTACCATCAATGATATTTTTTACATTTGAGATCAAAATCTTTGATCTCTATGCTTTTGAATTGGATTTCATTTCTAGAATACCCCAATTTATTGGGGATTAAAGGCTTTGTTGTTGTTGTATACAGAAGGAAATGGAAAGGACCAAATTCACCAACTAATTATAGTTTTATAAAATTCAACCTGAAGTTGATTTAATTCCTGGTAGTATTTAGAAGGCATTTGAAATCTAAATCATACTACTCTGCCTTAATGGTGCTAATATTCAAGGGTTGGTTTCACAACTTGATTTTTGGATGCATAACAGAACAGTCTGCTATTCTAAAAAAGAACCTTGTCAATCAAGGAATTAGATTTTGGAATAGAATCGTAAGAAAGCTCGTTCGCTCTTTCCTACAAGGAATTAGTTTTCCTGGAAGAGTGAAGGAACTTCTCTCCTAGAAAAGGTCAATGTGGCATTTATTTTATTAGTGACGTTTCTTATGGCCCATTGTTCTTTGTTGTTGAAAATCAATGACCACACTGATATCATACCATGTGAAGGGAAGGGTATGCCAGGCTATATTGAGATATATAACAACAAAGACTTTAATCCCAAAAAAATTAGGGTTGGCTAGAAATGAAACTCAATCTAAAATCATAGAGATCAGAGATCTCAAATATCAAAAATCAATGATAATAGTAATAATGATACTGATAGTAATGATGATGATATGAATTTGTTAATATAACAAACATAATTTAGAAGAATTAATTATTTCTCCAAATTAAAAAAAAAAATGTTTCAGTTACTATATGAGAAATGTTTTGGACCATTTGAAACTGCATTGCAAAGGCTATCATTAATATTAATTGTACATATGTAAAGTATGTCTCTTGTCATCTTTTCCTGAACTTGTAAGCACTGCAATTAATCTGTTTACTAAATTTCTAAGTAATTATATCACATCGAACATGATATATGAATCAAGATTACATTATAATTAAAAAATTGTATCAACTATCTCTTGATTATCTTATAATTAAATTGGACAACATTACATATAAGGATATTCAACATAACTCTTATTAATGCCTACAATGGTATTTTGGGTTTTCATCATATGATTTTATTTTAATAAAATAACTCATTAACTATTCAGACTATTTATTTTTTTACAAAATGACATTTCACTTTACCAAATGGTAGAACTATAACACTATTTTCTCCACGATTCCAAATATCCATTTTCTACTGCTATTCTAATCGCTATTAGAATGTTATTCTTTGATTTGCTAAATGAACCCCAAATCTTCTTCTAATGATTTCTATTTCATGAACTTAAACGGCCTAACCAATAAATACTCCTATAGCAGATAAAAAAAATTCTACCAAACTTGTGTGTTACTGAGATTATATGTATACATGAATTATGAAACAGCCTCAGATAACTAACCAAATACTGTCCGTAAGTTAATATCATCTGATGTTTTTCAACCAACAAATATCTTGCTGCATATCATACTTATGTTTCATGTTTGACTACAAAAATTGTTCAACTGGAACAAAAAATATTTCCCATAGCATTGAAAGTACATTTGATAATAAAATTCGGATTAGATATTATAATATATTTAGTATAGTGTAATAACTAGGTAGTATTCTGATTTGAAATATGTTTTTAGAATTAGCAAGTAAAAGAAAAATGGAATTGATTTGATCCCTATTGAAGAACCAAGAAGCTAAAATCAATGCAATAAATACAATCTGTCTTGCAATATCCTCTACCTTAGTAAAAGTTAAAACAACTTATGCTGCAATCTTCTGACAAGGCAAACTTCCAGCCAAGCCAAGACCAGATAGAAGAAATGCAACAAGTAGAGAATTGAATACATATCCAGCAAACAAATCATAGTAATCATTTTCAAACCAAATGTGTGTGTGTGTGTGTGTGTATTGCCAAAAAGGAGCCATAACATTGAGTTGAAATATAAAGCTCATAATTCAGTTATGCAACACAAACCTGTTTAGAAATTTTCTAAATGATATGTTGTTCACCCATTTAAGTATTTCATAGAACTTCACAGAGAATATAAATCACACAGCAACTAAAGGCTTGTAAGCAAGATGTGTTCACCATATGTGATATGCATCTGTAAACAATAGTAAAAAACTAAACATACTAGTGAAATTAATTAGCCAAGATCATGGACGCTATAGGGACCTAATTGCAACCAATTGATCACAAGAAATCAAACAATTGCACAATAAAACACAACTAATGATAATTCAACAGGTACCTTTTACACCTATATATGTTTATTCTATGTACAAAACAAAGAAAATATCAATTAAATATATTCTTCATATGAAAAGAAAAAAATACTGGGTTTTGTGTAGTAATTTGAGTGTAGTTATAACTCATCCCAGAAACCATGACAGTGCATGCACCAAATATTTGGAAGACAAATAGGTAGTACAGATTCACACCAAATAAGAATGACATGCACCAAATAATAATGGAAGCAAGCATTCAATATCTAAGAATTACCAAAACATATATAGTATGGAAGTAGAATTGTTACCTGTTCGTCTTAGATCAAAAATTTGAAACTGCGAACCTGAAAAGAAAATGTGGTGTTAGGCCAGGATGACAACTAGAGGGAGCACTCCAGTAAATAGCCATCGCCGCAATTTTATCCCAAACATTTTTGACTAAGTACCAGCGTGCTCTCTCTCGTTGTCATCCAGCCGTTACTACATCCACATCCTTTCACGCATAGTCCAAGGTGCAGCCTAAAAATCCAAGAAAAAACATGATATATATTAGAAAAGAAATGAGAAAGAACATAAGAGATCAAAGGTGTAGAGCATACCTCCAGTGAAAGGGTCCGAACTTCCAACCTTAAACTATACTAGTTCTTTTACTGAATTATGGATTATGGAAGAGAATAGATGGGGAAAAAAGAACTAGACGAAAGAAAGAAAAGGAGAACAATGGAAAAAAGCAACGATTCAGATGCTATTATTTTCGACCGTGCTTGGTTGGTCTGATGGGATTAGGTTCCTCTGGTAGTTTATTTATAGATCGATTCAGATTCTGAGATGCTTGGAGACAGGGACATAAAGTTTTGAGAGAGAGAGAGAGTGAATATTCACTCGATAGGAGCGAGGTCCAAGAGAAGAGGAAAGGGGGAGAGAGCGAGAGATCGGCGACAAATTCAAAAGCCATGACTCACGACTCACAAATCATCGCTGAGTAAAGGACGGAAGGAGAGACCGGGTTTTAATGCGAAGAGCGAACGGGACGAACCGAAAATTTTCCGATTTTTTTATTAATAATAAAATAAAAATTAAAAAACACCAATATAACAGTGGTTATGAGTTTTTTACGGATATAATAATTACGTTTTTGATAAACACGTCTCCTCCTTTTCAGTACGCCTTTGTTAAAGGCGTCTAGCTCTAACCAAAACACCTTTAATAAAAGTGTTCTCAACCATTTTTTTTTTTGCATTCTTCTATGTTGTGTTAGCTAGCCTTAACAAAAATTGGTTGAGAACGTTTTTGTGGGGACGCCTTTAACAAAGACGTACCGATAAAGGTTGTGACACATTTGTCAAAGACAAAATTATTATATTCATAAAAAACTCACATTGACTGGCTGTCATATTTGAGTTTTTGAATTTTTATTTTATTATTAATTAAAAAATTGACAAAATTTTATATTTAAGTAAAAATAAAAATAAATATAAATATTAAAATAAATGATACATGAAATTCGGGATCTATACTCCATGAGCTTAGCACCCACGTGGAGTGCTCTCACTCCACGAGACTGCCACCAACTTGGAGTGAAAGCACTTCACGTTACTGTCACTCACGTGGCGTGACTGAATTTTTAATTTTATTTTTCTTCTCCTCTGTCTCTCACATTGGACTGAAAAAAAAAAATTAACTCCACATGAGTGATAGTAACATAGAGTGTTATCACTCCACGTGGGTGATAGTCTCGTGAAGTGAGAGCACTCCACGTGAGTGCTAAGTCCGTAGAGTGTAGATTCCGAATTTCATCTATAATTTACCCTCAATATTTAATTTTAATTTTAATTTTACTTAAATATAAAAATTTAAAATTTTGATTCTGAGAAATATTAGTTAATTATATATTTTGTTTTTCATATATGTTTTGACTAATTCCTAAAAAACAGAAATATTAGTTAATTATGTATTTAAGGAATAATAATCTAATCCGGACTCTCATCCCCAATTTGTCCCCAAACAACTAATTACCTTATTTAGTCATTCTTTCAAATCTTTTTTCCCTTTTTATCAAGAACTCTAAGACATTTTTTAAAATCTTATAGACATGGCATCCTTCATTCATTTTAGTTATTTCGAATTCATTTTCTTTCTTTCTTTTTAATAGTATTTTATATTCAAATTCTCTCTCTTCCTTTTTCTTCAAATTATTTTCGTTGTCTTATTCATATCTCATCAATTAGAACTAATTTTTAACATGAATTTATATATTTTTATTTTTTATTTTTTATTTATCATCATTTAAATATGATATTTTGCATCTCATCATTATGGCGCAAACATGATATCAGAATCTCTTCAATCAAATTTTATTTAATTTTACTTTGCATCTCTTTCATATCATGCATGTTTTTTTATAAGTCTTTTGATTTCTTGATTTTGCTAACTTCTTCTTGGTGATGAATATTAATAGGTTTCATGATTAGTATAAATAAAATTATTGGTTAGTATAAGAAATATACAAATAATCATTACATTCTATATAATTAGTTAGCCTCTTAGATATGTATATTTATTTTATTTAATATAAATAATTATACAAAAAAATAAACATGATGAATATTAATAAGTTTCATAATTAGTATAAATAAAATTATTGGTTAGTATAAATTGTTGACAAGATTAATATAAATTATCTTAAATGTTGATATGTTGTGTTGAAATATTATTATAGTCTGAAAAATATAACTTTGTTTGTATCAAGGTTTAAGCACTTATATCGCTTGTATATATTTGAATATTCAAGAAAGACACAAGATGCGGATCGAGGAGAAAGTTTATTTGGTGCAGTTGGTCTTGTATAAGGAAAGCACTTACATCCAATAACTTTGAAGAAGCTATAGTCGGTAGGTTTGTTCAATAGTACCTGAGAAGGAGTTTTAAAGGAGATGTCAGGCCAATAAGATTGAGGTACTTATGCATGAGCCATGGTGACAAGACTCAATTCAACCACATGCTGATATTTTATTTTAATGAGACCATTCAGTTGGGGTGTGTAAGGGCAAGAGAGATGAAATTGAATGGAAGGATGAGACGTGATAATTGGTTTAAATTCAGTTCCTCCATCAATTTGCAGTGTTTTAATTGAGCAAGAAAGTAGATTCTCAACAAACACTTTACATTTCAAGAATACACCAGCAACATCATTTTTACTAAAGCAAAAATAAATCCAAGTATATCTTTAAAAATAATCAGTGAACAATATATAGTATCTATATCCATTGGTAGAAAGAACCGGGGATGGCCCCCATACATCACAGTGAACCAGCTCAAGTGGTTTGATTTGCTGGTTGAAAAGAAGTAAAAGGTAGGTGATGTGACTTGGCTAAACAACAAGATGCACAAACACCCAATTTATTTGGTTAATAAGAAATATTTTTGAAAGATACAAGGTGATGAAGAGCTACTTCAGATGAATGACATAATTGATGGTGCAACAATCCAATTGAATGATGCTGACATATGAGTGCTTGTGGAGAGGATGAATTAACAAGATATAATCCATTATGTTTTATGCCCAAAAGCATAACCTTGCGACTTGTGTGATCCTTAATAACATAAGAGTCAACATGAAATTCAACATACACATGGTTATTGACAGTTAACTGACTGATACTAATCAAGGGTTTGGAAATGGTAAGTACATGCATCACTTTGGTCAAGAACAAAGAGTTAGAACCAGTTGATAAGGAAGCAAAACCTATACGAAGAATATCCAAATCTTTACCATCACCAACTTGAAACTTGTTAGAACCATCATAAAGGCATTTAGATCTGGAGCCACATGTGTAGAAGTACCAGAGTCCATATAGTAGGCGTCAAGAGATGCAGTACTAAGCTGAACAAAAAGTGTCTGAGGCCGAGACTAATACTGAGAAGATGATTGATTCTGGTACTGAGATGGTTGTTGATGTTGATAGTGTTTGAATCCTGGAGATGGATGAGGTGGAGGAGGTTTGTAAGTAGAATCAAATTGTTTATAACACTGATCAGTAGTATATAACTTTTTGAAACATAGCTGACACAGAGGTTTATTAGTAGAGGCAAGAGAAGGTTTATCGGAAGATTTACTTTTTTAAGAACCTCATGAAGAAAGAAAGGCTTGGAATTGTTCATGAGATCAACATCAACGGAGGGAGAGGATCCAAGAACAGATCTAAATGCTTTATTAGCTTATGACAAGCTAGATGTAGCTTATGACAAGCTAGATGCATCAGATGTGGCAGAAGTTAGAGCTGTAGAAAAACCAGAGTGAGATATTATATAAGTTGCAATAATGGCATGCTTCTGAAGTCGTTATTCATGAGTAAGCAATAATCTAATAAACTCAATAAATGACACAATATTATATCTTACATTAAGAGAAACCAAGCAATAATCCAATAAACTCAGGAAATAACACAATATTATATCTTGCATTATGAGAAACCACAAGGGAGTCATACTCAATGCTGAGATAATGAAGAATGTAAACCTGGAGATTAGCGTCAGAAATCAGAGATTCAATTAATCTGAGACAATCAGCAAGGGATCTCTTTTGATCCAGGTATGATTGCATGGATAGATGGCTTTTTTTTAATAGAGTGAAGTTGTATCTTCAGATCCATCATTATTGCCAATGATTGAGAGGAATAACATAGATTAAGTTCATTCCTGAGATTGATGATGTGGCACAGTGAACCACTTGAGAGACAATAGTCTCGGAGATAGAACTAAGAAGTCAGGCTAGTAATAACTGATCTTGGCGCATCCTGTTACACGTAGCTATACAACCTTCTATACATCCTGCAATCTTATATCTTGATCTATGTCTTTATCTATACTGCTAACATAATATGATAACAATAAATAGTTCAAAGTGATACATTACGTTCGCAAATAGACACTAGATGCTCTTGGTGCCTTTTCGTTGGAGAGCTCCTGTAATCAAAATTTAGAAATTTTTCTTAGAGAAAATAATGATTTCTTCATTTAATATTAATAGCACTAATATTTAGTATAAATCACATAAAATTTACTATTTTGACTCTTCGTAGTTAACTATTGGGGTAAACATGAGACAAATATTTAGGGACTATTACCAGCCTCCTAATTAAATAAATCATAGAATGATAAATTATAAACGTGATTTTTTGAAAAATAAATTGTAGAATGATTTGCCTTTAATTATCTTATTTTATATGAAGAAGAGATAGAACTTTAATTTTTTGGGTCAATATAAAATACTTTTTATAATATATAAAGAGAGTTATTTTATGATGATTCAGATTCAAATCTATAATTTCATATTATTCATTCTGATTTAAAATTATAGATTTGAGTATGAAGCACCTACTCTATGGTACTTTACGAAGACAATTAAATTAAATTATGTTCTAATTATCTAAAAAATAGTAAAAAATCTAAAAATATATATGTAGCTAGGTCTACAATTAGGAATTCATATGAAATTATTTTGGCAATTCAAATTGACTATTTAGACTTTAAAATTGAAGAATCAATCCATAGCACAAAAATGATCAATGTAATGTATAGCATCATAGTCCAACTTTCTCTATATATAGAGTAAAGATAATATATACCAAAAAGAATTATAAAACTAATGAAAACTAACTAAATAGACATACTTATAGTATTTATATCTATATCTATATTATAAAGAGTATACATATTGGAGAGATCAATTTGTTTGATTTTAATATATATAAAATGTCAAATATCACCCCTTATAAAAATAAAGAGTGTAGTGAACAAAGTAGTTTTCTTTATTTTGTAGTTCTAATCGTCTTTTATTTTAATTATAAAAAATTCAAAACCAACCACTTAAACAAACCTCCCCCCTTTTTTACTTATTTTGTACATCTAGAAACCTGAGTAGGGTAAGTTTGTTGATTATCTGTGTCCCCGTGGTTTGACACATTTATTATACGTAACATAGGTTGTACACTTGTGGTCTAATCAAAGTACTATAAGGATTATAAATTTTAAAGATAGTATAGCCACGTGTTGTCAAAAATTAATTAAGCAATGAAAACAATCAAGAATGAGTAAGACATCAGGTATAAATAGGGGTGTACAAACGAATTGGTTCAATTGATTTTGAACCAAATCATTAAATTTTAGACTATTTAGTTCGATTTTTTTATTAAAAAATTTCAATTCGGTAAACCTTATAGTTAGCATATCCAAACGTTGCTAATAAATTATTTTTACGTTTGTTATATTGTCTTTTAATCTCGGCTACCATTTTTCTATGGTGAAATCTCTTATACAATGGTTGGCCACAACGCCGGATAACCAACCGGGCAAAACTTAAGCAATTACCTATACTTATTGGTTATTCTTTTTGGGCAATATACCGAGCAAACTCACTCAATATTCTTTTTTCATCGTATCTTTGGTGAGTTCTACTACCATCCATGTTTATAACGCTTTGGACTAAACGAGTGTCTGATTGATCTTATGATTTTCTCATTTTTTGGCCACATGTTTATCAACATGTTTTTTAAATGCACTTAGACCATTTACCTTAGAATATCTATAAAAAGCTTTGTATTTTTTTACCTTACACCTTCCGCTGAGTATGACACCGCTCATATATTTTGTTTGTTCATAAAAACGCCACCAAGGTGCATCGTAGGAGGGGCCAATTGTCTTCCTCTTCTTTTCTGATAGTCCCGCTTCCATTAGTGATGGGGGTACACTTGAGGTTGGAGTTTCTGCGGCAGAGGAGGGTGCGATCGAAACTTGCGATGGGAATTCTTCGGTTATTTCATGGGAACTTGAGGTGTATTGAGGATGATGCGGTGTAGTAAATATAGAGGTTTGTTGAGGTTGATAGTTAAGATCTTACGGTATATAAGTTGATTGAGGGTGGAGTGGGATGTTCGTATGTCATGGATAATATGGAGCGTTAGCTTGTGGTTGTTGATAATATTCACCAAAAATATCCACACTCAACCGGTGCATAAAATCATCCACGGGATTAGGAGGATTTGTCATTTCTATAAAAAAAAGAATATAAAAAAATTATCTACTTAAAAGATAAATTAACATTCTAAATAAAATTCTAACAAAAAAAAATGAATCTCACACAATAAATAAATTTATAAAAAAAATTTAACATCTAATAAATGTCTACATAAAAAATAAATTTAACATTTTAAAGAAAGTTCTAACAAAAAAATAAATTTAACATAATAAATAAATTTATAAAAGAAATCAACAATCTAAATAAATTTCTACTTAAAAAATAAATTTAACATTCTAAAATAAATTCTACCAAAAAATGAATTTAACTTTAAATCTAATATTCTAAATCTAACAACATAAAACTAAAATGTAATATTATAAGAAAAAAATAAATTTCTACAAATAAAAAAATACAAATAAAAAATTAGATTTTACAAATAAATTAATTTCTACAAATTTTAAATAAAAAAAATTACGAATAAAATCTAACAACATAACTAATTTCTATAAATAAAAATTATAACTAATTAAAATTAAAAATTAATTTTTAAGGGGAAATATTATCGCAACGATGGAATTGAGAAATGATTAATACCGAATATTATCCTTCTAGTCTTCTACCTTCTTCGATTAGTTAATTTTTTCAACGGACTAACAATAAATTAATAATTTTAAAATATTTTTTGAAATAAGAAAATTAAATTTGAGAATTTGAGATTAAATAAAAATTTGAGAATGTGATAGCTTGAGAAGAGAGGGAGAATGATATTTTGATGTATTTTGAGATGTAAATGGGAGCGGTATTTATAGATATTTTTTGGAGAGAAAATTTCGATTTTTTGAAAAAAAAATTGTTTTTTTATTTTTTTTTCAAATTTTTCTGCAAAGGTTAAAGAAAATTTTTTTTTGCAATTGGGATATCTTTAGGGGAGTCTAGCACCTTTTATTTAAATAAAAGGGGTTGGATGGGATGGGGCAGGGGCCGGCTGGGATGGAGGTCCCGGTCCGATCAGGTCTATGGGTCGCACGGAACGGATCGGCACGGTCCATTTTCGAATGAAGAGAGAACCGGCCCACCGTTAAACCGGACCAAGATAAAACACGAAATGGTCCACAGTCCGAACCGAGATAGATTGACATGCGATATATTTCAATTCTCTATTTGTAATACAAGTAACAAACCGCTACCACCCAAGGATACGGGGTGCTGTGCATTGCAAAATCCCGTTAGCTTTCTCCATTTTCGTCCTCTCTCTTCTTTTCCAACTCCCTCTCCATTTTTGTCGAGCGAACACAGAGGACCTGCACCACGTGTCGACCGATGGATCGCTGTTTTGCTGTGATAGCACTGAGGAGTCGAAACGTGTCCATGTCCGTACGATTATAAGGAGCGTTAATCTTGTGCTAAAATGCCCTCGTAGAAGATACGGATCTCCGGTTCTACCACTGTCGCTTTCGGATAAGGTACGAACTGGACCCCTCTGGTCCCCTCTCTTCTGCTGGTGACTTGACATCTCCTCCTCTGGTCGTATTCATCTATTGATTTATCCTAGACTCCTGTGCGCTGATGATGCTTTTTTGGAGGTTTTTTTTTACGGTGAAAAAAAATAGACAACGTAATGAAGTGAAATAAAATCAGGAGAGCCTTGCCATCTCCAATTTCTTTTTTTTTTTATTATTTTTTTCTTAAAAAAGAATGTCGGATTGTAGTCATGCTTTTATGTAATGACTTCTTTGATATGTTAAGTAACTACAACTACAAGCCAAAAGTTTAGAAGAATGTACAAGATCAATGACTCAAGGGCTCTGAACGAGTCGAGTGGATTCACATCAAATTTGAGATATAAAAATGTTTGTTTAAAAATTAACTAATTAAGTTAATGAGAGAATCAAATTGACTTATTAATAGTTTATTTGATAATTATATATTTTACATTAAAATTATAAAATCGACAAAAATCAATGACAATAAAATTTTAGATTTGAACTATGTTTGTTATGTATAGCACGAATCGTCTTCGTGCTACGGATTATTTTTTATTTTCAAAATCAAAATGAATGATCCAAACTGTTAAAAAAATTTTTTATATGAAAAATCTAGTTGGAGATCAAATTTTATATATTTTTATATTTTTTAAATAGTTAAAAATTACTTGATTTAATTATTATAAATCATCCAAAAGAAGTGATCTTCCAACTTTCTAAAAAAAGTAAAAAATTCAGAAAAAATATAAAATTTGGTCTCAAATTAGATTTTCATATGAAAATCATTTTGAATAGTTCCGATCATTCGTTTTGATTTCAAAAATAAGAAGTGATTCATAGTATAGAGATGTATAGCACCATAGCCGAATTCAATGTTATATATATAACTTATGGTGTTTTACAAAGCAAAAAACTCGTTATTGGTTCGAGATGAGATTTTATACCCGAGATCTCAAATGATCAATCTAAGTTGCTGAATAATTTCTTCATGTCAAAATATTATAGGATATTAAATTTCATGATTTTTTGAGATTTCAAACTATTTTTTAAGTTATTTTTAAAAACAGCCCTGAAATAGTCTATTTTCTTATGTTAAACATGATTGTTTTTAAAAATAATTTAAAAAATAGTTCGAAAACTCAAAAAATCATGAAATTTAATATCCTATAAGATTTTGACATAAAAAATATTGAGCAACTTAAATTGATCATTTGAGACCTCGGAATATGAAATTTCACCCCGAATCAATAACGATTTTTTGCTTTGCAAAGCACCATAAGCTATCTATCTATATATATATGAAATTATAACTTATAAATATACTAAAAATTTATAATAAAATAATATATCAATAGTTTAATGAGTTTAGCGAGTTGAGTCAGATGTAGTTCAAGATAAATTCATTACCTTAACAAAGTTAATGAGTGAATCAAATTCAAGTCAATGATCCGAGATATGAGTTATTCTGAAAACCCTATGAATGAGTACTGATTTTGAAAAGAGAGAGGAGGAGTGGATGAGAAAAGCTTTGCGGAGTAGTTTGTGGGAAGTCATAATTATGTATTTTGGTAGTTTAGCCGTCATCATCCAGAAAATTTGACAATGCAACAGATGGAGAGTGAACAGGCTATCAAGAAACAAAAACAACTGGGATAGAGTTTATAACATTTCCTTGAGGGAACTGAATATTACATTACATATTTTATATTTAAACACGTTTATGTTTTCAAAATATAGATCATCAATTTTGTGCATTCTACCGATAATCAATTTTATTGCTAGTTAGATTATAAAAGGAATGAAACAAATAAGCTTTTCATTATCAAATACGGAAAATGCACATGGTTAGAAGCTTTTGGAATAATTTAGTCCATGAGGAAATAACTAACGAAAGCAAATGAAATTCTCTCTAAAATTGTCCTTTCCCCAAAAAAATAGATCACGTCCTTTTTTTTTCAATTCCATAATTTCTTATACATTACTTGTTAAAATTTCCAAATATAACTCACGAAAGATCACTACGCCAGAAAACCTCTTTTGCAAAGATTTTTACACGGTTTTCGATTAAAAACCGTAAATGGGTTTACGGCGGTTGTTAAAAGAAAACATTTGCTAAGTTTACATCGGTTGTTAGCTAAAAACCGTTTGTAAATGGGTTTACAACGGTTTTTAGCTAACAACAACCGTCAGTAAATGGGTTACAACGGTTTTTTAACAACCGTCATTTGTAAACTTAGCAAATGCGGTTTTCTTTTAACAACCGTCGAAACCCATTTACGTTTTTAATCGAAAATCGCTGTAAATTAATTTTTATTTTAGAAAAGTTCTTTTCTCACGGGATCCAAACTTTTCTCCTCTTCCCCCCTTTCCCACAGCTCCATTAATGTGGAAAAACCTAGTCAATGCATCACCTCGCCTCGCCTCGCCTCGCCTCGCCTCGCTCGCCTCGCCTCGCTTCGCCTCGCCTCGCCTCGCTCGCCTCGCGTCGCGCCTCGCCCGCCTCGCGCGCGCGCCGCCGCCTCGCGCTCGCCTCGCCCGCTCGCCTCGCCGCCTCGCGCCGCCTCGCCTCGCTCGCTCGCCTTCCTCGCCTACTGCCCCTCGCCCCGTCGCCGCCGCCTCGCTTACACGCTTGTTGCGCCGCGCTTTGCGCCGCCGCCGCGCCCGCCGCTTTATTCGCCTTGTTTTGACATTTTTTTATCAAGTTTTAATATTTTGTAAATATATGTTATATTTTGTTGTATTATGTATGTATGTTAGATAAATTAATTAATTAGATGTAGTTAATTAGTAATTAAATATAGTTATTATTGTTTTTGTGAAAATGCATGTGATGAAAATATTATATATGGCTAGCATATATGGGCTAGTCACAGAAATAAAAAGAAACAATTAAAAAAAATAGTTTTACAGCGGTTTTTATGAAGAAACCGCTGCAAACGAATTTAACAAAAAATTAACAGCGATTTTTAAGGTAAAAACCGCTGTAAAAGGTGATGTTTACAGCGATTTTTAGTTAAAAACCGCTGTAAATGGTATTTTGTAGCGGTTGTTATATAAGAACCGTCAGAACAATTTGCGCGGTTTTAAACAAAATCGTTGTTAAACTTTGCAGCGCTCCCAATAATAGCGGTTGTACAACCGCTGATAACTGAGGAAAATAACCGCTGTAAAAAGCCTATTTATGGTGTAGTGGATCAATGACAAAGCTTGAACTCAAAATTGGGGGCTAAAAATATTTATATATATCTTAAACATTACATCTCAAAATTTAGATAGACTAAAGTAAAAAATAAATATATATTATAATTACACTCAGTGGCATAGCTAGAATTTTGACTAAATGGGGTCCCGTCATATTTTTTTAATAATAACTCATCATCATAAATTTTAATATATTGACAATAATTTATAAATTATGTTCTCGGGGTTAACACAGACCTTTGGCTATATATACTCTTCTTACAACTTATCAATCATTTGGGTTACATATTCACAAACTTGCTTTCATATTCTTGAATCAGACGAAGTGTTAAATTCACTCAAATTTATTCAAATGAATTTATTTGATTGATACATTAAGTATATTTCAAATCCTGCAATAAAAACAATTGCAAATTTATAAATTTTGCAATGAGATAACATGATTCATCCAACTAATTTGTTTGCCATACATATATCATACATAATATATCTAACAAAAAAAAATAGAAACAAAAATCCATGAGAATTGAGGATGGCAACACTAGTGAATAAGTTATAATCAATTTCCTAATGGGCATTTTCTCAGTTTTCTGAAGGTCTATTTTTTCATTTTTTTTTCTTTTTTTTCTTTTCCAATCTTCCAAATAAGTAAACAACTAACAAAGGAAAAAAAAAAAAAGTACGAATGTCAGGACGTGACTTGTCAAGAGTAGAAGAGAGTCGACGAGTCAGAGTAACAAGACATGACTTTGTGCAATGAGTTGGATTCACGAGTCGGAGTAGTGAAGCGACGAAGCGGGACGCTAGACGTAGCTACTGTTAAACCATAAAATTTAATTAAGTAATAATTATAATTAAAATGAATTAAAATAAATTAACGAATAATTTAAATTAATAATCAAGGGATTGCACATAATTAATGAAATAAATAGATAAATAAAGATAAATGAGATTAGATATTGAATAACAAAACCCAAGGATTATATATATATATATATATATTATTAATCAATTGGCCATTGACAGATCGTAAGAGAATAATAATATAAATGACAACAAAATGAGACATTAAACAATAGTAACATCGGTTAAAATAATTTATATTTGAAAACTAGAACAAAATTCAAAGATACGATTTATTTAAAGAATGTAAATTCATTGAAGGTGATAGAATTAAAATATCCAAATTATTATGATAATAAACGAATTTAATTTGTATGAATCTGAAATATAATATGATATTTACTTGAATTAACGAGAGATGATAATTTAAACATCTATAATCTGAAACTTACACAAATTGATTATACAATTAGGTCACAGAAGATCCTAAATTTTCTCTCTCCAAATTTTGTTTCTGTTTTCTTCCCTTCCCGAGACTCTCTCCCCCTCGAGTGGACTTCCTCTCCCCACTCCGCCTTTTTCCTTTTCTCTGGACTCCTGTCCCTTCGCTCATTAGTTCCGCCTCTCTCTTTATTCCCGTCGCAGTTCTTACTGGCTCTCCCTTTCTCTCCGATTATCGCCGCTCGCCTCCCCATTCCCCTTTTTCCCTCTCTCACAACTCCTCTCTCGCCTCCTGTCGGAGCCAGCACCACTAAACTCTCCTCCGACCCGCTTGGCTAAGCCTTGGCCGTCGCTGACTAGCCCCTCTCCTTGTGTGCCTTGAAATCTATTGGGTTTTGCCTCTGCTGGCCTTGTGACGTTGTTGTCTTGTCTTGCTCAAACCGCCTGTCTTGTGCGATTTGGGACCAGAGTTCTGATATGGGCTTGTTTTTCCCTCTGGTATTGTTTTGGTTACTGAGGACACTCTATTGATGGTCCCAAGGATGATTGCCCCTACCTTCCTACCCTCTTGCTGCCTCTTGTTGATTTCTGGTAATATCTTTACTCTTTCTTGGCCGTGTGGGCCTGTCGGAGGCTGAGCCTTTGTGCTAATATACATCTTTCGCTGATGCTTGTCTTTGTTGTCTACTAAGTGGTCGTGCCTGTCGTGGGTTTGTTGTGTCTTGGTATGCCGGTACCAGTTGGTACCAGTGACGCGAGACTCGTGCCCTGTGTTGGGATGTTGTTTTGCTTGCTTGAATTCTTATTGTGGCTTACCTTGAATGTCGATTTCTGGATTGATTTGCCTTGGTACACCGGTACCAAATGGTACCAGTGATGTGGGGCTGTCCCTTGTTCCCTGTTTGCTATCTGGTTTGGTTGTATTAACCGGTATCAACTTATTTTTTTTGGGTATCAATCGGCCTCTTTGCTGGTATATGCTTGAGATCTTGATAGTACTAGTCTATTATGTCTTGTGGCCTGCTGTATTGCTAATTTAATTTACTGGTTTTGTGCCTTACTGATCATTGCTTGTTGTTTCTCCGCCCTTTTGCTTGCGCTTTTGCCCTTGCTTGTGCTTGTGCTTGCGCCATTTGTACCTTGATGTTGCCTTACTCTTGAGTAACCTTACCAAATTTTGTGATGAATATTATACTGGTACCAGTCTGTGTTGTCGTGTACCACCCTGCTCCTTGCTAGTCTCACCTTTAGCTTGCCTTTGTCAGTTGATTTTGGCTGCCTCTGATTAGTGCTTGATTGTTTCTGATTTGGTCGTGTTGGCATGGCTTGATTCTCACTATCTGTGCTTGTTTGTTATACTAGCACCCTTGTTGTTGTTGTTGTGGTAATAGTTGCGATTCTGGTATGGTGTTCATTTATCAGGGACCGAAGTGCAAAATCAAATAAATATAAGGGCCTAATGAATTTTTGTGGTAATAACCCACTTGAAGGGTTATATGCGCAAAATATCACCTTGACGGAGAATTATAAATGTAGAAAATAAGTTGATTTTAACTAAGTGGTAAAAAGGTTAAATTGGATAATAGTGTAATTAATTAATTAGCGAGTCGTAAACTAAAACGTGCGCAACTAATAATTAATTAATACTTAAAGATAAAAATGGGAGATGATTATATGATCTGCCTCAATAATGAAAATCCGAACGAGATACGATGGTTTTGGAGGCGACTATGATCCCAAACACATTAAAACACCAACACGTTTAAATAAATAAAAATATTTAATTTAAATTAAGTTTAATTAAAATTAATTACTTTTTCTTTCATTTTGTTTTATTCGAATTCTAGCTTATATTATATATTTTCTAATTAATAAAATAATATTAGGATATAAATGAACGATAATTAAAGAATGTAAAATAAATAATTGAGAGTTATGAAATAACAAGAATAATAATAAAAATCTTAAATATACCTTATTCAATTCATCTATTTAATAATGAAATAATATTAATAAATATATAAATAAATAAATAAAGTAGTTTATTTACTTTTAAACTAAAAGAATATTAGAAATAAAGAATATATATAATATAATATATATAAATCAATTTCTCTATCTCTCGTAAATTCTTTAATTCTAGTTTTATATAATATATTTCATATTTTTCAAATTTATGAAAATAATATTAAAATATGAATTGAGATACAATTAAAGAATATAAAATGAATAATTAAGGGTTATAAAATAATAATTAAAGTATAATAATAATTTATAATATAAAATATATATTAATCAATTTCTCTATTTTAATAATTGGATAACATTAATTAATATATATAAATATCTATTAATCAATTTCTTTATTTAATGATGGAATAATATTAATAAATATATAAATATATATATATTAATCAATTTCTCTATTTTTAATAAGAAGAATATTAATTATATAATATTATATTAATTGATTTCTCTATTTTTAATGAATTAATTATCTTAATTAAAGTAATTGAGCGATAACGTTAAATTAACTAAATCAATCTAAATTAAATTAAATTAATTACATTACTCAAGATGAATATAATATGATTATAAATTCCAAATAATAATGCTCCCATCTCCGAGTCCGGTATACCCTGACCTAACCAGACCCAACGCGAATATGATACTCGCCAATTTAATCTATTTTGACTTCATAGGTTCTCGAATCTTATCTTGACGAGCCGACCAACGACTACACTCGAGATGAGACGGCCGACGGGATCGTGATGCGCCACCGGAGACCGATCAAACAGACGTATCAGCCTTGCCAAAATATTCAGGTGTGGATTGCACTGAGATTTATGATTTCTTAGGATATGACTTAAATTATATTTTCTTTTCTTTTGATATTGAAACTTATTTATATCATCCGCATTTCATTTTATATGCATTTCATTTTGATCATTAATTAGATTAATATTTAAAGTTAATTAGTTATAGGATAGATTATCCTAGATAGATGAAGTAGTATTTAATAATTTAATATAATTAGTTACATGATAGATTATCTAGGATATATTATCTTAGATAGAGAAATTAATATTTAATAATTTAATATAATTAGTTATAGGATAGATTATCCTAGATAGAGAAAGTAGTATTTAATAATTTAATATAATTAGTTACATGATAGATTATCTAGGAGAGATTATCTTAGATAGAGTAATTACTATTTAATAATTTATATTAGTCTTAATTAAGTACCTTGGAATTTTACTATGTAAATAATGTGATTTTTATTAACTGGATTGTTATATTGATCAAATTAAGCTTAACCGAGTTATCACTAAATTGAATTAAGATTTGAATTTGCATATTATCTATTTTCTATAATTTGTATGATATTATGAAACTCAAGGAAAATTTTAAGTTAAAAATGAATATCCAAATTTGGGTTTGGGAAGAGTGTCGATCTGACTCGATTTTATAATAAAATACACTTTAAATTTATTATTGAGGAGCTATTCCGTGGTTACGTGATTATTTTATCACTTTATATTTAGCATGACTATTTTGTCACTTTATATTTGTTCGTGATTGATTCACTTCATTTTATATTATTTTCGGATAGTCTCCTTCAATCAATTATATATTGATAAAAATCGAGTCGTTGTTCGTTTCATTATAGTAAGGGACTGAGCGGGATAAATTAGGGATGGTTTTGATAGTGAATGACGCTCTCTTCTATAGAGCGGGCTCTCTTTTATGAGCACCTTTGGTTGAGGTCGGTTCTTTACGAAAAGAATTTATCCCGCATGAAGTCATTCGTGTGATATGGGAGTTTGAACCCGTACCTTTTATATTATAATATCTCAGAATGATTCATTTTGGGTTTATCCTTGATTTAAAATATTCATGACATTCAAGTAGTGTATTTTTATAAACTCTTTTGGGTTCTTTTTATACTATACTCAGAACAAAATTAATTCAATTTAATTATTTAAATTCAAATTTTATGTATTTATATGTTTCTGTAATATTTATTATAAAAATAAAATTTTAATGGTTTTAAGTCTAAGCCTAGAGATTTATAACATCTCGGTGCTGGACCTAAAACCGCACTGAGTGATTTATCACTCACGTTTCCACGGTGGTTGTGGGGTCCAGGTTTTACAGGAGCGGGATCGAGTTTTTGAATGAGAGTGCTAGGTGCAGTCCTGCGTGGTGACAGAGATGCTTCGCCGCTTCCGCATGTGAGCAAGGTAGTGGATTAGGATCTGTCGGGTTTCGAGTTTTATTTCCTTATTTTGGGTTTTTCTTTGAGAGATTTTGCTGCCCATTCCGATGGAGCTAGCCCCGTCGATGTCGGCGTTGTATTTTATTCTTGTTACTACTCGGACATCGTTATTGTTTTGTATTATTATTATTGTTTTATTTATTCTGGGATTTTCTTTATTTTTATTCATTTAGCCTTTCGTACGCACGTCTCGTCGTGCGTACGTGGCGGGATTTACACCCCTAATCCGTTTCATTATTTCTGGGGTGTGACAGCTACAAAATGCGAGACGCGAGATCACAAAGAGACAAGTTAGAGTCACAAACTGTTAGCGCGGAAGAATCTAAACAGGATAATTTTGTACACAAAGAGAACAATCATCAATACAAAGAGGATTGTGATTTTTAGGGTAAGAGTTTGGTGAGGCGAGGGCCGAGGGAGGCCGCCGCACAACCTCTCCGACGGATCTAGGATTTCAGATGAAGAGAGCAAGAGCTGTTAGAAGCTCAAAATATTGTTTTCTCTCTCTTCTCTAATTTAGTTTATTACAAAATAAATAAATAAAGATACAATCCCAACGGACCACAAAATAATTTGGATCATATTCTAACAATCTCCACCTTGGACCGAATTGTACCTAAAACTAATTTAAATAAAATGATAAAAACTTAAAGATACAACTAGCAAAAGCTAGCAACAAAAGTTAGAACAAGAATAAAATCAAGCATCACAAATAACCCCATCAAAATTCACATTAGCCGAAATTGTGTTGCAAGCAAACATTGCTAGACCAAGCACAATGAACACAACACCAAAGATGAGTAATACCTTCATGCAATCCGAACGAGACTCAACACCTTCATACCCTCATATAATTGCCACAAACTCGATCTCGATGATTGACCAGCGATGAATAAATGATTCAAATCCAAATTATACAGCCTCCCAAGTGACAACGATATAGTCTCAAGATGCAATACCCGCATCCATACAACCCATTAGATGGTAAAAGCTTCAAATCACATGAAACACACATCCCCAAATTCGGGACAACAATGGTACCAATCAAAATCTTCAAATATCATGGAGCATCAACATCTCAAAAACTGAGACAACAAAATGTATCAACAACTACACTAATAAAAACTATGTCAAGTCGGAACATTCAATCATACCTACCGTTACTCCTTCAAAACCGAAATGGAGGTCACAATCAATATCCAAGTACCCAAACCACAAAAGGGTAAATGATGTCAAGCTCTCATCATACATAATCCAAACCAACACAACTCCACATTCTTGATGATTGTCTCAACTCCTTAATGGTCGGCTAAAATGCACGATCTCATGCCTTAACACCAACCTAACAAACGTTGATACTAATCACTCAATCCCTAAAGTGACAAGTGCTTGATTTCACAAGATATCATAAACATGAAACCAACAAGACACACATATAAATAAGGTTCCAATGGTGCTACTAAAATTACATAATTTCAAGGTCCATTAAAAAACAAGACAAACTTCAAATCATAATGTCATTTCATACCTTAAGTTTCACAAAATACCAATACTCGATTCACCAACCGTTAATTCAATAAAACACTACCACAAATCCTGAAATAATGGAATCACACAAATCTCACTAGATGATCAAAAAATTTGAATCAAAGAATATAAATACCGATCATTCAAACCGAAAGTGAGAGTTTACTCACACGATGCACAAAACCTTGAAGTGAGCAAAGTAGTGTATAACAGATTGGGAAGGAAACATCTTGGTGCATAATTTGAGGTAGTATTACCAATGACAAGTGAGTTTGTTAAATGACCTTACCTGCTCTTTCAAACATAAATGCCAACATATTCATAAACACTCAAACACAGGTCAAGTTATTCATCAAATCTGAGAGGTGCCTCACTCCCGTCAAATGTGAAACATCCGTCATGCACCATAATCATCACCATGCCAACACCGACCTCAAAGATGATTATTGCACAAAAAAACTTATCTATAAATCGGCTCAATCGAGAACATAATCATAATGTCCCGAAATAAAAACCCTACGAAACCTCTAAAAATAACAAAATTTTCAAACTCTTGAAGTTAAACAAATCTCACCAACATACCCTACTCAACTTTCAGCCTAATACTCAAATCAACACATTCACCATCAATAATTTCATATCCATCTCCAAACAAAACACCCAAATTAACACAAATCTCAAATTGATACTCAGGCTTCACTCATGGATAGCTTAGGAATTTAATAAGAAAAGGTACCTAGTCCTGGTGTATACGTGGTGTACAACCCAAAAATCAAAGAGGAGAATTTGAGTCTAGTTCAGTGACGCGGCTCACATAGGAGATTTGAGGAGGAGCTATTGTATGCGCGGTCCAAAAAAAAATTAACCAGTAAATTTCAAATCTGGTCCAATCGGGACTCACACAAAAAACCTAGCGCCTGAAAATGGAGATGGTGCACAATCGCGGCTCACAGAAGCAACCGTGCATAACTCGTCTGGTCTTCGCACAGTCTCACCAAACGAGATCTCCAAACGATGGTTGAGCAAACGCACAATGACAAAACAAATCAGACCGAATACAGCAATGACGAAGATAAAACTTGGTTGAAGAAACGAAAGCACTAATCAATGTTCTGATACCAATTTGTAGAGGTGGTAATCGGGCGGGTCGGGTCGGATTCGGGTTTGGGTCGGATGGGTCGGGTCAGTTTGATTTTTTAGAAGAAATCGGGTTGGGTCGGGTCGGGTCAGGTCAATTTATATGTTGTGTTTTTTCAGATCGTTGATAGATTTTGATTGGATTAAAGACCATTTGATCTCGGGTCGGGTCGGGTCGAGTCGAGTTCGGATCGGATCGGGTCAGTTTGACTTTCTTAAAAAAATGAATCGGGTCGGGTTCGAATCGGGTTCAAGTCCGGGCGGGTCGGATCGGGTTCTGCCACCTCTACCAATTTGTTAGCGCGGAAGGCCCTAAACAGAATAATTTTGCACACAAAGAGGATAATCATCAACGCAAAAAAGATCGTGATTGTTAGAGTAAGAATTTTATGAGACGAGGGCCGGGGAAGGCCGTCGCACAACCTCCTCAATGAATCTAGAGTTTCAGATGAAGAGAGCAAGAGACATGAGAAACTGTTACAAGCTCAAAATGTTGTTCTCTCTACTTTAGTCTATTATGTATATAAATAAAGATACAATTCCAATGGGCCATAAAATAATTCGGGCCATATTCTAACCCAAACGGAATCCTTAATTATTCTCATTGAGGTCCCTAATTAAACTATATTTATAGTATTAATTAATATATGTTTTTTTCCAAATAATAGTGGGAGTATGAGGTCCCAAATTCATAAAGTAGTTTCGACCCTAATTACATTATAAAATATTAAAAAAATACTATTTTTTTTTGGGGGGGGGGCGCACCCAGTCCACATTGAGATCCGAGATGTAAATCGTAAAAAAATAGAGTTTATCCAATGTAACATTAAAGAAATAGTTTTTTAATGAAAACATTAAAAAAAATAGTGCAAAACAAAATATAACTCATCCAAATTGATGACTTTTCACGCATATATTCCTCGAGGCAAAATGAATGACAGGGGCATAAGTCTAATTTGCAAAAGTATGTGTCAATTTGTACTTATCAATCACATTATCAGGCAATGCTTGTAAATTATTGTGATACGGAATTAATGTCAATGAAAAAGGAAATGAGAGAAAAAATGATTTATTGATTGAAAATAACATTTTTTATGGATGGTTGCAATTTTCAAAATTCGAATAAAATATTTTTTTATAAATATATAAAGTAAAGAACGCTTAATTAAAAAAATTGACGTAATTTCTAACTAAAAACCTACCAAAGTAGGTGTCAATTTTGCAATTATCAACACATTTTCATACATACTTGTAAATAGTTTTTTCAGATATTAAGTCAAAAGTCTACTTTAAATCTTTAATCTTTATTAAGCCAAGAAAAAGAATTTACAAGAAAAGAAAAGAAAAGGTAGAAATTGAAATAAAAGCATATATAATCATGAAGAAAATATAAAATATTTTTTTTTCAACTCTACTTCGAAATTTGGCATCTAGTTTTCAAATTTGTATTGAGATTCTGGTGATCTAATTGAAAGAAAAATAAAATTTCTTTCAACTCTATTTCGACTATATGCTGCGCCGATATTCGGTGCTGATATAACCGTCTGATAATCTGCAGGGATGAACGTTAAATTGGGTATCTTTGTTGTAGAATTTCATAGGTTAGGTGATCATGAGCTAAACTTAAATTACTTTGCTCCAACAAAAGTACGATCGACAACGGGTTACAACGAAAGAGAAACATTAATTAAGCTGAGAACAGAGAAGAAGACATATCAGCGCCGTACAAAAGCACTGTTTCTGTCGATACAAGCCGTCCGATGCTCAGATTTTAATATTAATAATTATTAGTAAATTAATATTATTAAAAATAAGAATGATAACGGTGAAATTATAAATATACGAATGAAAAGCGCTACCCATCGCATCGGCGTGGATGAAACGCCATTGCCATTGGCGCGCTTTTTTGCTTATTATACTAAAACGCGCCACTGGCAGTGGCGCGTTTGCCTCTATATATAACAAACGCGTAGATTTTCATCCGCACGTTGCTGAAGAGAGAGAGAAAGAAAAAAAGAAAAGAGAAAGAAAGAAAGAGAAGAGAAGGAAAAAAAGAGAAAAAGAAACATGAGAGAGATTGGAAGAGAAGAGAAGAGAGAGGAAGAGAAGAGAAGAAAAAACGTACAAGTGTATCAACGCGTTTGGTATTGCAATTAAAGGTAAAATTTAATTATTTGTGTAGATTAAATTATGTAGATTAAATTAGAATGATTAAAATTGTGTAGATTAAATTATGTAATTTATTTATTAATTTAATTGTAAAATGTATTAATTATAATTTAATTGAAGATTAATTATAGGTGTAAATGTGAAATTATTTAATTATAGATTTAGTTATTCATGAATTAAAGATTTAATTGTCTATTTAATTAAAAAAATATTTAATTATAGATTAAATTGTAGAATTGTAGAATTGTTTAATTATAATTTTAGATTAGTTATTAATTATTTTTGTAGAATTAATTTATATATTATTTAATTATATATTAATTATTGATTTAATTGTAGAATAATTATTGATTTAATTGTAGAATAATAAATATTTAATTAGGGTTTAATTGTAGAATAAATTATAATTATCTAAATATAATGTAGTTGTAAAATCTTTTAATTGTAGAATAATATATATTTAATTATAGAATAATATATATTTAATTAGGCTTTTAATTGTAGAATTCATTTATTATTTAATTATATAATAGATAGATTAAAAATGAAGTACAAAATAATTATAAATTAATTATGAAATGATTTTTTGTACTAGATAATGGCAGGGGAGCAATGAAATGAAAATATCATAATTTATCTCCCCGAAACAAATATCGGACACATTATAGTCAAGCAGAGGTACATTATATTTTTAAAAATAATAATAAAATACATATATATATATGAGAAGCTAATGATGAAATGAAAATTACAGAGAGATAACAATGTCATTTGTTTTCGCACTCACCGTCCGACGATACCATACATCTCGCACATTCAGAGTAGGTTGCGAGTTATGAGATTTCTTCATCTCGCCAGTCTACGTGAGATTTATGTGCAAGAAGCGGAGACCCGTAATTTGAAAATTGATACGGGTTTATTGATCACGTTAATAGAGTTTTGGAGGCCAGAAACTCACACATTTCACTTCAATTTTGACGAGATGACCATGACTCTAGAGGTAAATACTAAAATATTATTAATTTAATTACAAAATTAAAAAGATGGTATAGTATTATAATTTTTTTAGGACGTCGCATGTCTGTGGGGTTTATCCACCATTGGTAAGCCGGTGACTGGATATACTGATGGAGATTTTTCGCATACATCCGTCGGTTATTTGGCGGGATGATATATCGACGTGCAAAGATGGGAGGTAATTGATTAGACTCTACATGAATTTTAGTTTTTTTTTTCACAAATTGTGATTAAGCTAAATATAAAATTTGGCAGACGTTCTATTTCCCTTCGAGAGTTACGGTCCCACTTTGATCACGCTCCGAGAGCGTACGATCATCGTGGTCTTGATCAATATGCGATCGGTTTTGCTTTGGAGTTGGCGGGGTGTATCATGTTCCCTGGCAACAATGGAGACTCAGTACCGGTGTTTCTTCTGCCGATTTTGACGGTAAGGATTTGATAATAATTTATCTTTCGTAATTAAATAATTTTAGTACTAATATGTAATTTACAAGAAGATTTATAATTCGATAGAAGAAGAAATTGGGACGCTGCGGTACTTGATTATTTATATCGGCGTCTTGATATGACATGCCAAGGACTGACGAGGAGTATTGGTGGTCCGTGGCTTTTGTTATTGTTGTGGAGCTGGACACGTTTGCCCCCAGCTCGTCCATTACCTGCCTCAGATGCATTCATTTTCAGTGACTGGGGTACACCGGACCGTGATAGTTGTGCGCCTTTTGGCAGGTAATAATTTAATTACAAAATAAAATCAATCAATCGATGAAAATATATGTGTAATCACTAATCATAATTTGAACTAATAATAGGAAATGAACGCTTGATAAAAACAGATATCTCAATCCGTCACATGTCGGTGTGAAGTACGTGAGAGATCAGCTGATTATGTTGCCGCACACGCATATCAATTGGAGGCCGTACGAGTCGGTACGTCACTTATTGCCGACATGCGTAGACGACTCTGTGGACTCGTATACTTATCGGCTTCCACTTATTTACTTTCCGATAGTGGAGTGGTACTATCCGAATCGGGTGAGGCGACAGTTCGGCTTACTTCGCTTGATCACCGCCTCCGCTTCCCGAGGTATTCTACCATATATACTAAAAATATATAATTTTTATATTTATTATTTCTTATACTAACTATTTGCACAATTATACTAACTAATTTTACAAGCATTTGTATAGGAGCATCAGAAATTATCCACGCTTGGATTCAAGAAAAAAAAATGAACTGAGACAACATCATCGGGCGTATGTAGACATATGGGATGAGAGATTCCTCCACGAGACCGGATGAAGAAGAGTGGAATGCGAGAGGACCATAGGAGGTATCGAACGGTGGTATGAGGTCTATGGAGCCGCTAGCGCTACTTGACTCGAGTGATTTCGTACCTCCTATACCTTCGGCAGCGGAGATCCCTGACATCGGCTACATTCCTCACGTACCTCACAGACAGCGCACGGTATATTAAAATTTATAAAATTTCTTTATCTATATGCACTATTCGGTAATAAGTAATATATATATATATATGTAATCATTGTATAATAGATTGCTAGAGTTACAAAGACCGCACTGAAGGCAGTCTGATGAGCGGTCACCAGGGGATGGAGACGGTTTGGCAAGATTTCGCTCTCCGATTCCAAGGGGCATTTTGAGAATGCAGGCATGCCTCATAAGATGGACGAGCTTCTTACGGCGGCGGGATTACCCACGGATATTGATGCTATTCCGGATTCGACGGGTGATTCTGAGACTGCACCGACTCTGTCCACTCCTCATCCCCCACATTTCCCCTATGAGAATGCTGACTTCACGTCTCTCCTCGACAACGTAAGTACTGTATACCTTGATTTAATCTCTTGAACTGTATTAACATCATAATTTTAATGATTTGAACTGTATTAACAGCTGCCAGAGAACTACGATTGGAACGAAGTTATTACTAGGTTGTCTGTTGAGGTTCTCGATCCGTCGGGTACACTGTTCTCGATCCATTCGGGACTCAGCATTTTTCACAGACCCAGCAGATACCGATGGATCATGTACCGCATGATACGACCAAAGAGTGGGAGATCCTTCTTTAAATGTTGTCGAACACATCCCGCAATCAAATTAGATGTGAGTTGTAAGTGTTTGCGGTCTCTCCGGTGGTCTTCTACGATTGTGGGGATTTTTATTTGTGATGATCCTCCATGTAGTCGAGCCCTCTTCGGTCTAGCGTATAATCTCCAAGGACAACTCACTTCTTTGCATTTCATAATAAGTCGTGTTTTTATAACTTTCTTGTACCCAACATTGAACGTTTTTCCTAACACTCCAATCATAAATTACCCAATTTAAAGCCGATTTAGAAGCAAATATTCTATTTTCAAATAACTCATCATCGGTCCTAAGAGAGATTCATTCGCGCCTAAACGGTCAAACATCTCAAAATTATTTAACGCTTCTACGGATGGTGTCTCTCGGTTCGTCCTAACTAACAATGTGGTATCGCATCTCTCGAATTTCCTCATCTTCGATTCATCGATCGAAAAATCATCGCTTTCAGTGTAATCCTCTCATGTTTCTTCTTCATTTGAATAATACGGACCACCATCATCTTGATCATCCTGATCATCGTGATCATCACTTAATTTCATAATCGTTGGATCAACACTACTTCTGCCATCAATATTATCAGCTAAATTACAGCCAGACGTAGTACTACTACTACCGCCAAAAAAATTATATAGTGGCACCGCTGGTTCGGTTGTTGATAAATTATATTGTTACTGTAAATAGTTGGATACGGATATAAATTGGTTTGATCGTAGGTTGGATAGGAATTGGTTCGATCGTAGGTTGGATAGGAATTGGTTTGATCATAGGTTGGATAAGAATTGGTTTGATCGTAGGTTTGATAGGAATTGGTTTGATCGTAGGTTTGATAGGAATTGGTTTCATTCTGGTTTGGAAATATTCCCGTCAAAAAATTACTGCCGCTCGGTTGTTCTCCAGTATAATTTTCTTCATCGGGAATATAATTTAAATCTGGTAGCATTTTGAAGAAGTTAGATGTTTGTTGTTTTTGTGTTTGTAAGAATTGATCGAGCGGGCGTCGGTATTTATAGCAAACAAAAGCGTCATTGGCCGTGGCGCGTTTAAAGGAAACGCTATCGCATCAATGGCGCGTGCTTAAGAAAGACGCCACCGACAAATGTGGCGTTGTGATGATTCATATTTTTGAACTTATCAGTTTCTAATTCTTATTTTTAATAATATTAATTTACTAATAATTATTAATATTAAAATCTGTCCGATGCTCAGTAACCATCAAAAGGTAAAGGCCTTAATTATAACGACTGGAGTACTTCTTACATTGATATATAGCGGTAAGTACTGGTGCATTCATTGTGATCAGATCGATCGTACGTTGGCTATACCAGTAGTACCAGTAACCTATGATTTTCCTACGGGCGGTACTCCTGTTCTCCCTCGACTCGTGTACGTACTTGAAACTTGAAAGCAGTAGCCTCACTTTTCTTTTCTTTTCTTTTTTATTTCTTTTTCTGAACATTAACTACGTACAGCTAAATTGGCAGAGGCTAACACATGGCAAAAGTACTGTCATGGCGTGCTTTTTAATTGTAATAATATATGCTAATGCCGTGGGATTGTCACGATTTTCCTAAGTTTTCCTTTTTCTTTCCTTTTCTTTTCTTTTCTTTTCTTTTCTTTTCGTTTCACGAGCATGCATTCATTTTAATTTAGGTGAAATTTGTACAGGCGATTTGCACCATTCATCAAGAATATGGACAGATGAAATCAAGAAGATCTCTCTGAAAAGCTCTGTCATACCTGGCTGTATGGCGGGTGTAAACAACTTTTTAAAGGGAATTAACTATTTAAATTAATATTTGTAAGCTAATTAATTCACTACCATCTATCATAGGAAAATTAACCCCCCCCACCCCAATATAATATTTTATATAACTTTATTTATTTGTAACTTTATATTTTAAAAAATATTAGAGTTCATCCTTCTAGTATGCACTCAATATCCTCCTGATGGTGCTGAACATGAATTTATATATGTACTACGGAAGATATTTCTAAAAATGAAACCCTACATGTTAATTTTAAATAATCATTGATCATGATAAATTGTATATTATGATATGTATTATCAATATGCTGTATATAACTGCATATCTGTAAAAACTAAAATACCTTTTACTAGACAAATATTTATTTATTGCAATGAAGAAATATTGTCACGTTAAATTAGTTAATCAAAGATTAGAAAATAGACCATGTGACTTCTTAAATAGCAATTATTCTTTAATAAATTAATATTTTTATAGTTTTCCAAAAATAATGTGGATCCATAATTATTTTTTTATATTTTTATGAAAATATGTAAAATGATATGTTCCAGATAACATGCTCTTTTATTTAATCTATTTTTGATTAATTTTACTGATATGCCAATTCACCTGATAATTAATATTAGAGGATGATAATAATCCCAGCGGTTTGTCCCCATCCGAAATCCCCAAAGTTTGATTATAGTTCATCAGCGCATCAAAGAATATTTAACTGGTTATTCCAGCGAAGGGGTACAAGCCAACTAGTGATTTTTATAGTTTTACTACGGCTGTAACTTGGGTTTCACCTTGACAATATAGTCCATAAATTAATAATTGACAATATAAAATTTTAAATATATTTAATAAAATTTCACATTAAAGAAAATTTAGATATAATATTTTTAAATGCTAAATAATAATGATAATTATTAAAATAATAAATAATATAATTAAAATATAATAATTTATAAATGATCATATAAAAATTAGATCATTTTAAGAGTTAAGTTTTGCAACTTAAGTATATTACACACATTTTTCTAAATGAGGACAAATAAATTATTTTATATGAATCCTTGGATTCAAAAAGACGAAAAAATTTAAACAAAATGAATGATAAAAAAGTGATGATATGATATATTTAAAAGTTTAAAATTTAACCTTAAAACTATAGGAGGCAGCGCCACATTCAAGCATTGTTCACTATTACTAAACATTATTGTTATTTATATCAAATTATCAAGGTATTAACAATAAATATAAATCAAAGTCTATATTGTTATTTAGAGTTATCAGCCATTTTATTTATATCAAAGGGGCTAAAAAAATCCTCAAATTAACTTTAACAACGTCAGAAGTTCATGTTATTTCGCTTCAAATTATGTATATTATTTACATTTGACTAATTAATTATTTATATTAACTATGTAAACACAATATAATAAGTCTCATATGTCAATACAATAATCAACGACACCTCCCGACATGCTCCCTTCGATCTCATGCTATTTATATCAATTTTATGTATTATTTATATTTTATAAATTAATTATTTAGATCAACTATATGAACACAATATGATAATTGTCATATACCAATACAAATCTCGATATCTGCTCTTTTGCTCTATTCCTCTTTATACCAATTATGCATGTTGATTATATACACAATTAACTATTTATATTATCTATATGAATATAATATGATAAGTCTTATATAGTTTTATATAATCAAATTGCTTAATCGTATGCCAATACAAGTCTTATATCTATTTATATCAATTTTGTATGTTATTTATATTTCACGAATGAACTATTTATATTTACAAACAAAACTAAAGTAATTGATAATCATATATAAAATCAAATTGCTTAATCTCAGCAATTCTATATTAAGCACACATCTCTGGTAATTTTTATTTTTACACCTACGGCATAAGATGTTACAGAATCAGTCAAAAAATATATTACTTCTATTGATTCGGAGTCATGTTTAAGTTTTATCTCTTTTCTTTGTTGATTCATCCTTCTCTCTGTCTTTCTTTTGTTGTTTCTGTATTTTTGACCGCTTCCTAAATTTTTGACACCCAAAATAAAATGATAAAAGCAAAGTGATAGAAGACGAAATAAAATATAAAGAAAAAACATTAAGGCAATTATAAAAACATCAATTTTGAGCGAAAATGTAAAAGGAATTGAGAGACAAATATTTCTTGTTTCACCATATTTGAAGGACAATGAAGAGATGAATGGAGAAAGATGTCTATGTGTCTGAAATAATTAGATTTCAGTATTTTACTGATGTTTGAACGGTCGATAAGATAGATATTATGTAGATATAATGGTTTAGAGAGAAGAAAATAAGGAATTTGAAATAATGAGAAAATTTTGAATGAAGGGATATCCGTTTGACAAGGTATCAAGAGATGTCAAATGTGTTGCTCATCCTTTCTAAAAATGGAAAAGAAAAAACTGACACACTGACTAAATCATCGGGATAGAAATGGGGATAAATAGTCTTATATTAATTGTTAACTTAATTTGGTGGTTAGTTTGTGAATTTTTAAATTCATTGATTTTAGATCCTTAATATTTTTATATTAGCAATTTGTTAGGTCCTTCGCTTAATATTTTACTTATATCATTATTAATACATTTCATTTTATTCTTAGCAATTTGATCATGATTTTGATAATTGATTTCAACTTTCTCGATTATTAATATTGACTTATTTATTGATAATAATTAAACCTATATTTATTTTAGCTATACCCATTTATTTATTAGTTTTAATTATCAACTTTTGATTCATTTAAATGTTTCATTTAATTTGTTATTCTAGCTAACATAACCGAGCTTAAGTACTTTCAAGATTTTGTGGCATAATACTGTTAGACGCTCCTCTAATCATATACTTTAAGTTTTCTCACAGAATTGTCTCTCGACATCATTGTTAAGATTTACTTGTGGAGCATATATATTGATGACATTCAAGATAAATTCTCTAATAATCAATTTGATCATGATAGTACTATCATCTTGTCTTTTAACTGCGATGACTTCATTCTTAAGATTATTATCAATTAAGAGGCATATATTATTTTTGGTTTATGCTTTTTACGTGTATCACAGTTTGAAATCCATAATCTCCACATTCTTAGTTTTCTGACTTAATCTATTTAATCTCCTAAACACATAAAATAATCATTTATTTTTTATTCACAGTATCAATTGACTCTTTTAGTTTATCTATGAAAAATCTTATATTTGAGCTATTCAAAAAATTATATTTTTCTCGACTATGTTCCTTGTCCTTCATAGTCGTTGAGTAAAATGTAAAACTTTCTATTATAAAATTGAGTTTTATTTCTATGAAAATTAGTTATTATTCCAGAATTTGTCACACAATCTGTTCTCACTTTATCAAACAGCTTGTGCACAAATTAATCTACACGACGGATGATGTCAAGAGGTACATCGTCCCTCGTGGTATCACAGTAGTGGGATATAATAATTTGTACTACATTTTAAAGCGCGACAAAAGATTTCGTGAATTGTGATGTACTCACATAGTCACATGACATGCCATTTGATAATGAAATCATACAATAATTAATAATACAGTGCCAGTACAAGTCGAGTATATAGATATTTTTTGTAGTACGGGATGATGTGTTCCCGAGTCCCATGTATTAATTAAAGCCATTTTGTAGTGAATTCCGAAATTTACTAATCCCAAAATACCTTCACTACTAATGGCTCATGAAGGACATGGACATCTTCAATTGAACTTTTGGTAGGGCAGGTTAGATGTTGACACGATGCAATGATGCATTAATCAAAATCCATAATCAAGAGAATTTTTGTGAACCAACGGACTAATGGAATCAAAGTTTTAATTAAGAAATCAAAAATTCTAATTGTTAGATAAGTCATAGAACTAATAACAAATTATCATAATCATAAGTAAATTGAGAAGGAAACATATCATGTAATGAGTAAATCAACCCATTCACACTCAAAGCCTGACCTGCCATACAATTAGGCACAAGACTAATGCCATAAAAAGCCCATAAAAGCTCAGTTTATATCCTAAAACTTAGTATACTTTGTGTAGCATCCTGAAAGACCCAATAAGTCAGAAAATTAAGACAAATTATTTGCTCTAACTGATCCCAAACTGTCTCACTCCCTACCTCCGTCGGATCCCATTCTCCCCTTTTTTTTGTCGCTTGTCACTTCTATATATATATATATAAAAGTAAAAATACCGTGAGTTTAATCTCGGAAGTCTTCCGCGAACTTAACTCAAAAAATATATCAAATTATCTTTAAATTTTAATTTATCATGCTCATTAAATTCTTTATATGAAAATCTTTTGGGATGCAAAAATTTAGAGTATTTTGAGTTTTTTAAGTCACCATTTTTTATTTTTAAAAATGATGTTCAAATATTAAATATTTTATTTTTTTTTAGAGCTAATTTTCAAAAATTAAAAACTATAACTTAAAAAGCTTAAAACACTCCAAATTTTTGTATCCCATAAGATTTTTATATAAATAATTTAATGAGCATGATAAATTAAAATTTAAAAATAATTTGATATACTTTTTGAGTTAACCTCACGGAAGACCTCTGTGAGCTTAAGTTCACGGTATCTTTACTCTCTCTCTCTATATATATAGTTGGATAGTAAAAAGTACTAAGATTGTTATACCTAAAGGTTGAGAGTTCAATATCCGTCCACAACTTTGCAGCCTCTACAAAGATTTCAAAAAAGAGAGAGAGAGAGAGAGAGTTTGGCTACGGTGTTTCACGTAGCACGGATGACCCGTATGCTACGAACCGTTTCTCCGTCTTCAAAGTTTAAATGGTCGATCCGATCGGTCAAAATATTTTTCATATGAAAATCTAGTTGGAGATCAAATTATATATTTTTTAGTATTTTTTTAGTATTTTTTAAAATAACTAGAAAATGACTTCTTTTGAATGACTCATAACAATTAAATCAAGTAATTTTCTAGCTATCTTAAAAAATAGTAAAAAAATTTTAAAAATATAAAATTTGATCCCCAACTAGATTTTCATATGAAAAATATTTTGACCGATCGGATCGACCATTTAAACTTTGAAAAGGAGAAACGGTTCGTAGTACACGGGCCATCTGTCGCCAGTCGCACTGGTAGCAGCTACTCGCCTCATCGCATGTCGGCTGTCGCGAGACCTAATCACGAGAGGCAGTCAGGCAGAGCGACACTTAATTGCGAGAAGAACGCAGAGAGCTAAACCTAATCGCGAAGCTGGAGAGCGAAACATAATCACGGAGCGGGAGAGCGAAACATAATCGCGGAGATCGAGTTGCATGTAGCCCATATAGATTTCATAACATTTTACATGGGACGTGGATCGGGGGATATAAATCTAGGGGGCAAAACATAAATTCAAAGCCCAAAGGCTTTGTTTTTTAAAATTCAAGGGGGCAATTGCCCCCTGATATACAGTAAATCCGCCCCTGAACAGATGTATCTTGCAAAACCAAATGAAAAATCAGCATGCATGCTAGAATCTTACATGGCCTAATGGTTACAAAAACTACAACAAAAAGGATATTTGACAACGATTATTGATCAAGTTTAACAATGATTCTTTTATCGTTATTAAAGATAGATTTTAAGAAAGTTTGTAAATAACCGTTGTCAAATCCATTGTCAAATCTCAGTTGTTCAGATTTTTGTTTGAAAAACACTTTTAGCAATGGTTTCGTGTCAGAACCATTATTAAAGAGATATTTAACAATATTTTGAGTTGAGAATCAGTGTTAAATACCCCTTTAACAACAATGAAATATTTCTTGAATTTTAATTTTTGGATCATTGGATTTAGATGAAACAAATGGTGAAATGAAAAAAATATAGTAATCCGTGAGAGAAAATGTCATTGGAGGATAACGTTCTTGTCAGAGCAAAAAAAGTAAAACACTCATTTAACAACATTTTGGAGTGGAATCATTGTTAAAAATAGAGTGTATCATATCTATCAAAGCTAAAAAAAATATATATGATCTTTAACAACGGTTCCTTCAAAGAACCATTATTAAAATAGAGCACAATTCGTACTATCGCTATCAAAGCCCAAAGCACAATTGAAAAATAAATTCAATGACTTTTAACAACGGTTTTTGAAGTAACCGTTGCTAAAGGTGTGTGTGTGTTTTTCGGTGTTTTTGAACTATATTTTAATAATATTTTTTTATTAAAAATCGTTGCTAAAGAAGTTCTTAATATTTTAATAATGTAATTGATTTATTTTAACAATAAAATTAATATTATTAAATGAGTGTTGGTTAAAATCATTTATGTTGTAGTGACATTGTGACATAATTCTATTATTAAATGAGTGTTGGTTAAAATCATTTATGTTGCAGTGACATTGTGACATGAAAAGAGCGGCACAAGGCAATATGAGACCTGCACCACACGATAGCTCACAGTAGCACTATGAGTTTTTGTTTTATTCTTATAATAAGTTCTTATCTTCTCTCCTCTGTACGTATTAAACTAATCCTACGTCTATAACTTCCTTTTTATTTTTAGTGGTGTGCTAATTGTATCTTATAAAAAGTCCCTAAAAAGATTCCTCATATTTTTATAAGTTATATGAGTATTTGTACATAACATATTAACACCTTTTGATAGTGATATGAACACCTTTCGTTAAAAACATAAATATTCGGGAGCCAATAAAAAATCATTCTTAAAGATGATGATCACCCACATGATCACTTTAATTATTAATTAAGCACGTACAAGTTAATTAATGAATTTTGAAATAAAGCATATGCAGAAATCTCTCTATTTTTAACACACACAATAGTTATGAACTTATTTCATTTTCTGTATGAACACTCATGATAATAAATATGAGCACGCATGATAACAAGTATAAACACCTTGAGCAGACAAAAAAACATTCTTAAAAATGATAAACGCCCTACACCCTACGTGTCCAGCTCCTCATTCGAAAAACGTGATACCAATATAGATATTCGTACTTGAAATGGATAGTAATCATATCTGAATGTCAAAACAAAGACTTGTTAAAAATAATACTATTGCTGAAAATAAAAAGTAAAAAAAAAAAACAGTCAGAGATATATTTAGTAATAAAAATATTACTGAAAATAAAAAAAATAGAAGAAAAAATAATAGAGAGATAAATTTAAGGGTTTTTTGTTTGAGATAAAAAAAAATTCCTCTTATTTTTATTAATGAAAATTTATAATAGATCCTTCGTCTGGTGCTTAAAAAAAAAAATCGACCTCTCTATCAAAATTCCTGCATCCGCATCTAGTACTAGGTATTAGGACACTGTTAAGTAAGCTTTGCTATTAGAATATTGTCTAAGATGGAAATGCGCTGTGCTATTTCGCAACTAGAAAAGAATAACAAGGTTGAAGGCATATACATTAACTACGACGACTCAATATACTGAGGTCGATATACCCAGTTCAAAAGCACATGCAGTAACACACGAGGCAATAAATTCGAGATCTACCAGGTAAGATAAAATATTGTCATGGAAAGCACAATGAAAACACAAATCATATAAATAGTTAATACAACTTTATGTGGTTAGGGGTGTACAATCGGTCGGTTCAGTTTAAATCAAAATATATATATATATATATATATATCCAAAGTTTTAATCAATTTGTCAAATTAAGTACTGAACTGAACTTTTAAAAATATCAACCGAATAAATCGAAGTTTTATTCGGTTAAATCAAAATTATATTAATTAGAGGAATACAAAATATCGATAGTTAAAAAAATGATAGAAAAAATAAGTAGCTTAGAAAATAAAATAAATAACTAAATAAATATAAAAAATAAATATATTTGAACTATCTTGATATGATTCTCATATATATAAAAAGCAAAATGAATTAGTTTAAAAAAATTTGGACTATTCTGTTTATTTGGTTTATTAGATTTAGAAAAACATAAATCAAACCAAAGAACAAAAACCGAATTAACTAAAATTTTCAACCAAATTAAAAATTTTAAACTGAAAAATCAAATCAAATAATCTAAAATTTAACAATTCAGTTCAAAATCAATTAAACCGATACATTTGCAAGTGTTGCATATTTCAAATAAATCGCCAGTGCCCATCAATATCAGTTTTGCCAAGACGGATCGTATCAATTTGTCATCCAACTCTCGTCTGACACGAAAGATGATACTTTTGGAAAAAGCGCCATCAAATTTAAGAAATGAATTCAAATAGCTTTCCAGTATTCTCTACTTTATCTTCATGAAAGATGATGGCTCAACATTTTTGTCCATTAATTAGTTCACTCTCAACTTTATTTTCTTACTTTTTAGATGCTAGCTATCTAGTACCAATAATTTGTCAAATAAAGAATTTTGACAGTATATATACTTTACAACCAGCATATATTTTATTTGTTGAAAGCTAATGGTTGGATCTTCAATAATTATGTTATATACCTATCCAAAGAAAATTATAACTGAAAACCTCATGAATAAATTTACAGTTCGAGTACCATTAAACTAGACGTGCTGGAGGATCTACATTCATTTCTATAGCTAAGAGAAAAAAAATACTTAGAGACCTCAAATTAATAAAAATGCACATAATTTATCTCAGAAATCTTAAAATATTGGCAGAGTCGGCAAATCCAATTTGATCATGAAAAAAAATTGAACGGTTGAGGACAGAATGGCATGGAAACTTTGTAACAAGGATGTTAGAGTATCCGCATCATTCATATTAATTATCGAATCTCATTTTGATTTAAGTGATACAAAGAAAATGCAAAATTAAATAACTTTCAAAATGTACAATCGCTTTGACAAACCACATCACAATGAAAAAAAAAACTATTTACTTTGACAAACCATTTTGCATTTCAGCGGTGCTTTTATTCTTCATCCGAAAGTCATTGTCTTTCAACGTGATATGTCAAATTAAAATTTAATTCACAATTATAAAGATGCGAATGCTCAGCTTGTAAAACTGGACAAGACATGCCTCTAGTGTCTACTTTCAATTTTTTTCTCAGATTACTTTTTTCTGTTCTTGGTTGTCTTAGAAATTCCAACTCAACATATTTTCTGTTCTTGGTTGGCAGAGTCAGAGACTTGAGGCAGACAGATTACTTCAGAACTCTCTGCAATCTAGTACAAAGAAAAAAAAATTACCTTATTTTTGACTGGGAATAAATTATAGTATTTTAGGTCAACTGGAAAAAGGCAAAACATTCAACCATGAAAAACTCTATATTGGAAAGGAACAACAACGACGCTAAGAATTAAATTAAAAACCTAAATCTAGACACCAAACTTATACACGAGCGAACCACCTGACCGGATCGCCTAGAATGTCTCAGTAATAAAACATCATCATGAACTGGATAACAAATTATAGCTCTATCCTAGTCCAGAAAACTCATGATATCATACTAACATTGTACGTGCCCCTATGTGATCAATTTTGCAATGAAATGGCCAATTAGTTCAAAATACTTTTCTCATTGCCTTGCCAGGAAAAACGAACTGCACCAAGAAGCAATTATCTAAAGCATATTCTACTACCACATTTTTCCACATTTTTCCAATTTATTTGCCAGGAAAAACGAACATCACCATTTCCAGTGCTATGCTTTTGATTGCAAAGCCAAAAGGATCTTCTTCCTTGGACCCTAAAAATCAGGAGAAAATAAATCATGAACCTATTTGCATAAAAACAAATAAAAATAGAAACTGCAAATAATACCTCACATAGATGAAGGGGAGGGATCACTTGACAATGGTTATTTTGACATTATGTGTCAAATTTCATGCAATTTAAGTGTTATTTGATAGTTCATCAAAGACCATTAGATTGGAACAATTGCAAATTGCATAAAATTTTGATAGCCTTAGAAAGGTTATCAAGCACTACTTAAATTGCATGAAATTTGAAACAATATCAATCTATAGATATATTCAAGAATATATCTATAAACTTTTTCTAATTCTAAGATTTTTTTTTCTTTTCAAGTTCATTTGAAATCCCATTATCATGATTGTCAAAATAGCCATTGTCAAGTGATACCTCCACAGATAAATAACATAAAAGAGAATCAAATAATAAAAAAATAAATAAAAAGGTGTTATCGCCCATAACACTTGTGCATCTGCGCGCGCATGAAAACACATGCAGAAATGTGCACAACTACACAAATGTAGTGATGGTATCTACATTGTTTGGCTTCATCTCCTGCTGGATGTACTGTGTCCTATCTACATTGTATAGCATGCTTAATTACCAAATTAGAAAGTTGAAGTAAAACTAACCATGGGAACTCCAAGTGCTTTAAGATCCACATCCGTCATATGTACAAGAGCTGTCATATCTACCTGCACAATCAATCAAAATACAGAAAAGCAATGAATAAATATAATCAAATTAACCGATCAGATGAGGTATACTTATGAATTTGCCAACAGACTGGTAATATTATTGGAATTTTGTTTTGGTGTCAGGAGGTACCATTATCACTGCATTCTACCACTTAAAAAAGTAAAATTGCAATGCAGAATATTGCATACCTCCTCTGCTTGAAAAGTGAGAGAGTATTTCTCAAGACCGAGTGACTTGAGAAAGCTGTCAACTGATAATGTCTCTTGCTGCATGGAAGCATCAAGTTAAAAGATATAACTATTTCACAAAAAAAAAAGTTAAGCACACAAATAAAGAAAAGACAGCTTTGCTACCTAGAAATGCAGTCAAGGTAGGCAATAATAAATAGAAAATACAAAATAAGAGGAGCACTGGACCATGAACCAACAATCTCGGCAATGATCACAAGAAAGTTTAATTTGAAGTGAGACAATTTAGGCACAATCAACATGGTGTATCTGTATCGTTCATTAAAACCAAAGAGAGTTCAAAAAATTTTCATTTTCAACCCAAAATAAGAGGAGCACTGTTAACCCAACAACACACCTAAAAACTAGTTTTCATATTCAACCTTATCTGGATGGATTTGATAAATATCATCATCATTTGTCAAATATATCCAATGCCAAGCAATCACACGTCAACAATAAAGACAGAAAATAATATAATATGATGAAAATGAGCCAAAATAAGGAACAGAATTGACAGTATACAGTTTGGTACTTCACATCTACAATTCAATGGTCTGTAAATAACAAATGGTAGCCAATTTACCATTATACTAAATTACTAATAGGAATTCACTCCTACAACTATTTACACACCCTACCCTCATTGGTACAAGTTTTAATTCTTTCCCTCTCTCTTGAACACACATGTGACACATATGCATGTACACACAAGCATGCATGAACACATACTAGAGAGACAGACAAACAAAGGGACAGAAAGAGATGCTTCATACCTGTTTCACTGTCTCTTTAGAAGAAGCAGGCTTGGGTACTGCTTGTCTAGCACCAACAGCAGGATCAGATCTCCCAGGCTGGGTAACTCTTGATGCAGGCTTGGTAACCTCTGAAGCAGGCTTGGGCCTAATGGGTGCTGGTGCAGGTTCTACGTTTTTCTGTTGTGATTGAACAACACCTGATAGCTTTTCACGCAGATCTCTAACACCAGGTTTTTGCTTCACTTCTTTCCTTTGGAGTTTTAATCGAAGGTCCCTTGGTCCAATAGCTTCATTCAAGATTAGAGAGACGTATGAGTTTGAAGAGAACTAAAAGTCCGGGATATAGTTTCAACTAAAATTTGACACACAAAAATTATTGCATATATATTGGGTGGAAGAAAGGCTCAGTATCCATAATAACAATGTCTGTCATAATGGCAATTAACAATCAACCATTTTTTTATTCAAAAATAAAAAATCTACACCAAAACGGTTTGCCAGAGGCTGATTGCCGCATACATCAATTCTCGACTCATATATACCACTTTCCATAGGTGATGGTTGGCATTTAGCAGGAAAAACCATTTCCATCACATTACTCTAGAGGTCAGATATTATTTGAAATCTGGCCCAGAATGTTGTCTCACGTGACATCTGCAAAGATTTAGGTGTAACCACTGTTTTAAAATGCAGTCCATGCAGCCACATATGCGTATGCGGTGGTCGGACCGTGCTCAGAATAATATGCGGTTTTGGTCTAGTATGCGGTATGTGTGGCCCAATACGCGGTCTGTGCGGCCTAGTGTACAGTCTATGCGGCCCAATATGCGGTATATATTATAATAAAAGCTAAAAAAACTCGTCTAATATACAATATATATCATAAAAAATTGAAAAAATTGTCTTAAAAATTTATAAAAATAATATATATGTTGTTGAGATTCAAACTTGCACAAATGTGCTATTATATAAACATTGAAATAACTAGACCATCTTCTTCTTTTCTAATATTCTATACTCCTATTTATTATATTATAGATATAAAATCAGCATATAAGACTCCGCATGAAAATCCGCATATGCGGTATGCGATGACCATCCCACACGCATATTGAAATCCACATTTTAAGTCATTGGGTGTAACAAAGTACAACAGACTTGTTAACAAAGTCCGAAAACAGTTTAATGTGATTTGAGTTTTTCCAATCAGCTATAATATTCTGTAAACAACAAGTATCACCAGCGCCACCACCACCAACAACAACAAAGCCTTTAATCCCAAATAAATTGGGACATGCTAGAAATGAAACCCAATCCGAAATCATATTAACCAGAGATCTCAAATATAAAAAATCAATGATAGGAATAGTGATAATGATAGATTGATAGTAATGATGACAATGATATTAATAATGATGAGAATAATGACAATGACAATGATGATGATGATGATGATGATGACGATGATATGATGAGAATAATGACAATGATGATGATGATGATGATGATGATGATGATGATATGATATGATGCTAATAATAATACTACTAATAATAACAGTAATAACAGTAATAATAACAAGTACCACCAACACTTAGGTTTAAATTTTAAGCAATAAGATACCGACTTTTGCCCATCTTCTGCAAAGAAATTGAATATTTATCCATCTTCTGAGCTATTCAAAACTACAAACAAAATATATATTTATACATAGATAAACATTTACTGGAACTCTGAGATCTCTCTTGATCTTGAAAGAGATCACTCTTCCATCTCTCATTAGATTGTCGTTGCCTAAAAAGTAAGAAAAACAGATGATCACATCAGTTATATAGATCACTCAATTCAATCAGAACAATGAAAAAAAATATAAGGCAAATATGCATAAAAACAGTGAAATATTAATTGGAGAAAAAGTGTAACAATTCCAATTAATTTACTACCATTAAAACACCTATTAGTTTCACAAGCTCATATGACACCAGAACCCATATGCGCCAATCAGAAGTTTGATAGGGAATCAAGTATCGCTTCTGGTTATGATAATAAATAGGAAATTAAGAAATGCTCATCATATGCTCTGCCAAAGTTCAACCTATTTTCTATGATAAATCACACCAGAGAAAATTAATAACAAAATTTAACTACTGTGTCAAAATATTCAAAGTATTGAAAGCTCTATGACTCTATGAATTGCTCTGACAACCAAACTGGAGGGGAAAAACAGCTAAAATGATTCAGAAAGCATAACATTAAGAAGGTGGTAATCCTTGTTGCTGAATCAAGCAATATCCACTACAAATCCAACTATTTATCCAAACATACTGTCGCGGTAGGGTATATTCAGTCCTAAAATGTTGTTAAACCAGATAAGCAACAAAAACTAAGCTGAAAAACAGATAATGATACGACCTTTTAGCACCGTTGTTTCGACCTCTAGCCGACTCGCGAGAGGGGTCTCCATCGACGCGATCCTGGATGGATCTCTTGCGCCCCGTCGTGATATGATCGGCGTACATGCTCTTCAACAGTGAAGCAAAACCCAAATTTCGCGTGCACGAAAACTAGGAAAGAAGTCGAAGCTGAACCGACAGAGCAAGCTAGGGTTTTGCTCAGAGAGAGAGAGGAGATGCAGGAAGAGGTGTCGATTTGCTTTAAGAATCGTATCGTACTGAATAAAAAGATAACGGGAGAGGAAAAGGAGAGGAGGCGTGGCTTTACGGCTGGAGAATGGAGAATGGAGATGGAATCTGACTATCTAAGCATTACGCCATTACCGGGTCCAAATCGAAAAAATTGCAATTTACAGTTCGGCCCCTTCAAATTTCAAACCGAGCGAATAGCGTCAGTGTTAAAACTTCCATTTTTTTAGAAATAAGTTTGGGCTGGACATCTGTTGCGGGCTGAAACGGGCCCAAACGATCTCGACTGGTTTTTTGTTTGACAATGAAATTGGGCTTGGACTAAATTTAAGAATTAAGTAGGTTGACACTCGACAGTCGACATGAACCCTCTGATCAAAATCGTTGATCTTGATTTATATAATAAATTAATCAATAATCCCAATAACGTGGAAAATGATGTATAGTCTGGAACATACTTCTATGCAACTGTGAGAATTTATTTGAGCAAATTTCATAGTGCATTCTGTATGCGTTTTTATATAATATATCTTGTTTATTATATATGGTCCATTCCATGAATCACGACCGCACCGAAGTAATCTATTAACACTCGAATGATCATATCTTAGGAAGATCAGATTCGGCGATTCTCTGTACCATAGAGAGCCTTGTGCGTTAATCGACAGTGCATAGTAATATAATTTGATTATATAATATTATATATGACAGTGGGCCTGAGCCCGCATGATATTTTTTGTATCAGACGCTTTTCAGGCATTTCCAGGTGAAACCTTTATCTACTTTCGAGAAGCAAAACGATAGGATAGGAGGGCATATAACTGCTATGGAACTTCGTAACTGTACCCATAGTAGTGAACTCCATGGAATGAGCATCTATCCAGTGACGGACCCAGTAGTATCAAGGGGGGGGGGCACGTGCCCCCCTGGATTTTGAAAAATAGTGTTTTTCAGCATTGAGAAAAAAATATTTAATACTAATTATGCAAAGATATCAAAATATAAAGTTCCTTAGTCGAAAACTTTCTTCATCAACTTGATTATCTATTACTTTGAGCTTTATTTTATTGTTATTTTAATATATAAAATGTTATTATTTAATAAAAATTTTATTAATTAAGTATATATATTAAATTATTAATTTTTTTTATTTAGTACGTTAATGGATTTGAACCCGATAAGCCATTAAATCCGATAATTGCCCCCCCCCCCCTAATCAAAATCCTAGATCCGCCATATCTATCTATCTGATTAAATGGTTAATACTTATCTTAATTATTTTTATTGATATTATCAAATATAATCTAATTTAATATCAAATTTATTTGACACCTAAATTAATTTAGAATTATTTTTCAATTAGCTAGAACATCCTAATTCATTGAACGATTGACTTAAAATATATTTTTCTCTATACAATAATATATCACTTAAATAAAGAATGATAATTATTGTGATTTATAGAAGATAATAATGCAATTCAGAGCACAGATTAAAAAAATATATATTAATTCATTGAAAAGTCTTCAAGTGTTAATATATTTTTTATTTGTGTTGCTTTTTATTTTTTTCCTCATGAATAATATACATATTCTTAAAAACTCTTAGCAACACAGATAGAAAAATACATAAGATCAAAAATGAGAAATCAGACGACTTAGATATGAAATCGCCTAGGGTAAATTTGACATGAACCTCTGTTCATTCACAATTTCTTATCATTCATGAAAAAACTATTAAGTAAAATATCTAACATAAACATTAATCTCATATATTTTTTGTTTGTGCTGCTAAGAGTTTTTTAAGTATATGTATATTATTTATAAGACAAATAAAAATTATATCAACACCTGAAGACGCTTGTCAGTGAATTATGATATATTTTAATCTATGTTGATTTGCATTGTTTTTATAAATCATAATAATTGTCATTCTTTCAAAAAAAATGTTATTAATCAGGATGTTTCAAGTCAATCATTCAATTAATCAGGATGTTCTAACTGATTAAAAAATAGTTTCAAATTAATTTAAGTCCCAAGTAAATTTAATATTAGATTATATTATATTTGATAATATCAGTAAAAATAATTAAGATAAATGGATGGATCTATTCTTTATTTTTTATTTTTTTAAAAATAATTTCTTCTTTTATATTTCGATTTTTTATTTTTATATATAAAAATAACACTAGGAAACCAACAAGTAGAGAAAGAAAGCATATTTTCGAGGGGGGTTCTTGGTGAGTACACCGTGTCCGTGTCCGTGTCCCAAGCAAGGGGCAGTGGCACCGTGCAGTGCCTTTACTGTTTCCTTTTTAAACCCCCCCCCCCCCTCTATTTTTCTCCTCTACCCACTTTGTAGACTAGTGGATACGCAATAAATGAAAGCACCAACCAAATTTCAGACAACCACCGACCTCTGCGTCCTCTTCAAGACCTCTCCCCTCGTGTTCTTTGTTTGTGTCACACTATTTGCTTCTCTATTCTAACTACCTCCAAGTTATCCTCTTTCTCTCTCTGAAAAATCTTTTTCTGGGTTTTGGTTACATAAAGGGAGGAGATGGAGTTTCCAAGTTTGGTAAGCATAATCATGATTTTGCTTGATTAGAACTACACTGTCCTCTTAGAACTACCTTATGTTTGTGCAATTGTGGGTTATTTAATTAGTGCTGTGGTTCTTTTTTTCTGGGGGTATGATTCTATTTGTTGTAATTAATTTGTTTATCTATTTGATTTGACTTGTTTCTTATTTCATTTCCAAAATCATTTCAGGGTTCACTGGTAAAGAAGTCAGTGAATGCAAGGGTTTACTCTTGTAATTTAACCCTCCTGACTTGTTTCTTCTGTATAGCTTTTCTTCTCGGAAGTTCATTATTCTTTAATAACAATGTAAGTTTCTTTATACAATACCGGTAGTTGAAGATGAGCAATAGGTGGTTTCTTATGTTGTTTTGTGTAACTTGCAAATTCAGGCCTCAACTTTTTGCTCCGTGGAACTGTAAACTGAACCCAACTGCTAGAACTATTGACTGTGAACCAAAGAGGATAAACCAATTAACATTCATTTACTGGTTTCAAGCTTAGTATTTTTTTGAAAACCAATTTATGCACAAATGGATTCATATCATTGTCATGATGAAATAAGGTATATGTTTTTGTGTCTTTATGATGTGTACTTTAGTATTATTGCATGAGAGATTCTGCTATGGACCGAAATAATGTTAGACCGTTCAATTTTACGTATCGGATGGTTAAGATAAACTTCTTTTGGTGTGAGTAAAGAAGGGAGGTTGATGAGTAAAAATCATTTCCGTTGATTAATAAATTAACGGTACTCCTTTCGATCCATAGCAGAATTAGCCTTATTGCATATGTAAAAAGGTTTTATGCTGAAGTTTATTTGGCCGTAAACTATGATAGAACCAATTACTGAAAAAACCAAAATACACAGATAGCCAAACCAAAAAAAAAGTATTACTAGTTTACTGCATGCTTGTAAGGCTGCAGCATATGTCCTGATTGATGCTAAACCACTGTGGCAGAGACTGATGCGTGGGCAGTATTATTCTCAATTCACACAGAATCGCTTCAACCCATGTTTTAATTTAATTTGGGTGACACTGTGTCAAGAAACTATGTTGTATTTCTTTCTATTTGTCCAATGTCATTTTATTTAAAATTTCTAATCCACAATAATGTAGGTAATTTTATCGAGATTCAGAATAAGGAGATCCTTATGGAAACCTACTCATTGCATGGTACTATAATTCATTATTTTCTTATTTGTTTCTATTATTTTAATTTCTCTTATGTTCTTTTATCTGACTCAATTTGACTTTCCTATTTCGCCAGAATGAGTGCCGGCCTCCTGGTAGTGAGCCATTACCTAAGGGCATAGTGAGAAGACATTCTAACCTAGAAATGCGGCTCATTCAAGGCTCTGATTCTAAACTGAGAAAGGTGCTTAATAAAACATCAGATTTAAAATGCTTGATGAAGTGGGAACATATTATGGTCTCAATAGCCTTGAATCAGGCTAGCAATTGTTTACCTGAACTTGCTTAAACTGATTGAGATGGACTGATAAAGTGGGTCAAAATATGTTCTCAAAAAAAAAGGAGAAAATCCTGATTGACCCTGATTCAGTTTTCAAAAATCAGATGATAAACTATCAGACCGAATTTAATAAGATCCCTCCAGCTTTGCATCTTAAAATAATTCTGATCCAACCTGAGCATTATTTTATTTATACTTCCCAAAATGAACTAAAATTACTTCGGTCGGGGGAAATTGAACGATTATATATGCTCCTCAAAGAGCTAATCTTCATTTAGTTGTCATATGCACATGATTATCTCTTTCCATTTTTTGATAGTTCAAACTGGAGTTGATCCATAATTTCTCATCTGTACATTCTGAAACCCCTTTCTATATTAAGAGAAGAAAGAGCTGTTAACCAAAATGATTGCTTTAATAGCTTACCTGATATGATACTATCTTTTCATTACTTCCATAGAGTTTTACTAAAAGCACCCAAAACTTTTAACATTCGCGAAAGGCTCAAATTTTTGCTATATTTGAAAACATACGAGCCCATCAGTTGCTCTCCATTGAAGAAAATAAAATGACAATTCCTTTGATTCAAACAATTTCAAGATGCTTTGCATTTAGTTCATTGACCTTGAAACATTTTATGTCACTTAGATATCATTAATTGGGGCTGATAAGAATGACATTCTCCTCTGGACCCATTCCTCTTTAGTTTAATACCATACTCTATTTTTCGTTGTGATCTGCCTAAAACCCTAACCCCAATTAATTGTTTGATGAGAAGGAAATTGATGTAAACAATTAGTTAAACAAAGATAGCGGAGATTGCAAGATGTGTTTTTCTCAGAAAAAATATTCAGGGACAGTATGACCTTTTGGTATTTTATTTTGCAAGTACCAAAGTCATGTGCTGTTTCTACAATAAGCATAAGTGATGTTTTTACTCAGGAGTTCATGGTCAGTTAGGGTTCTGACTAATAATTTAACCTCAAAGATTTTTATTTGAACTGGTAGAAACATTCTAAGAGTTTGTTGGCTGTTGCTGCTGGGATCAAGCAGAAAAAGGTCGTTGATAAAATTGTTAAGAAGGTAAGATCTGAATTTAAAACTGGATTTACATAATTTATGAGTATATTTATGAATGTTTCTTGTCCTTATTTATGAGTATATTTATTAATGTTTCTTGTCCTTATTTTGGGTGAATGCTTTTCTTCCAAGGTTCCAATTAGGTTGGTAGTTACTAGTATTGCTGTTACAAGAGTGATTTCCCAAAGCTTACAACTAGCCAAATTCTAAGGTCAATCTTTCCTACCCCTGAACCATGCAATCAAGCATTAGAGCAGTGTCTTAGATAGAGTTATACAATTAAATCACAGTACCATTTGATTTGGCACCAATAATCATTTTTTTAAGTATTATGGAGATTATGATGTTGCTAAACTTGTTTTTTCCATTTTACCCTCATGTATTAGTTTTCGACCAGTGATTTCACCATAATGGTATTCCACTATGATGGAGTTGTTGATGGCTGGGGTAATTTGGACTGGACCAGCAGCGCAATACATGTTGCCGCTATTAATCAAACAAAATGGTATGATGATAGTAATGACATAGTATCATACTCTCACCTAAGAATTGCTCTTATATTCAGTAGTAAAATTGTGGTGAATTTAGTTGGGTTTTTTTATAATAACTTTATGCTTAATCTTAATATTAAGGATACTATCTTTTTTTTTTGTTGAGAAAAGTGATTTCGAAGAGCCCCCAATTCCATTGTATGAAATCATATAAATACATAGTTAAGAGTTCTACATTTCACAGTTGCCGAAACAAGGGTTTTGGGCCTTGAACTAACACTGTAATGAACCAAATACAACATAGTATCAGAAGAGAACAAAACAGAAGGCTGAGATGCTAATACAAGATATAATAGTAGAGTAAAAACTATTAAGGCAGAAAGAGCACTGTTCCTCGGCATCACCAAGGCAGCCACCCAGCAAAACACATAGTCACTCCTCCCAGGATCAGAAGAGTGATACTCCATGATCCTGACTGGACCACCAATTCGATTACTTGTCAGAGAACAAAATGTGAGCAAATAAGAGCAGTAAATTGGTTTCTCTCACCCCAGTAGAACCCATAGAACAGCCCAACCAGGGCAAGGTCTTCAAAACTCATGCCAGTTAGCATCTGGCACCCTTGCCATAGATCATCCAGGGAAGGACACTATCTGAAACTAATTGTTATTTTGAATTTCGATATTTATAGGTGGTTTGCAAAAAGGTTTTTACATCCAGATATTGTGGCCGAGTACAGCTATATCTTCCTCTGGGATGAAGACCTTGGAGTGGACCATTTTAGTCCTAAACGGTAAATATTATATTGCTATTGTTATCTTGTTTGGTACTTGAATATTTTTATCTGAAAGTGTGGTTTCTGTATGAGTTGGAAGTATTGAAACAATTATTCCTGCAACCCTCTTTCCCCAAAGAAAAAGATGAACAGAAAATGCAAAAAAAGAAATAAAAAATGATAATGATAAGAAAAAAAATCATATGCTAAAATAAAGATGAACAAGAATCTAAAGAGTGGGAAGTAGAGATCCATAATGTCCTGAAGTGTATCTAACTCTATAATGTTTCACTTGAATAAATCTAACATGATGCACGCAGAAGTTATGTTACAGCTTTCTGAAATTATCTGATTTCTCTCTTGGTTTAATGGGTGTAGTTATATATCTATAATTGAGAAAGAAGGCCTGGAGATATCCCAGCCAGCTCTAGACATGTCTAAGTCAGAAGTGCATCATCAAATCACAGCTCGTGGTAGGAAAGGGAATGTACATAGGTATGTTGTTTAATTAAAAGTTGTCCATATGAGGAAAAGATAATCAGCAAAAATGAGTATTGGCATATATTACTTATGTGCTTATTTTCAGAAGAATATAAAAAAAAACACCTCATATGTGCGTGTGCCCCATCAAAATTAGCTATATTACCATTTGCCCAAAAAAAAAAAAGAAATTATCCAAAAAGAATTCACTCCTGTTTATCTTTAAAATTGTACATGCTGACATTGTTCTTTTTAATCTGTGTGGAATGGAAAGTGAAAATAACACGGTAGTTGGGTCATACTTTGAAGAAAAATGAAGCATCTTTCTAGAACAAAGCTTATACTTTTTATATTTTTTTAGGGCCTTTCTCAAAATCCAGCAGGTTCCATTGACCAGCCACTGTATGTCGATGCAGAATATTTCTCATAATTCATTGGGGCTTAGTTACTGAATTAAGATGTTGCTAGTACATGCTAAAACTAGTCTTTTTTAGAGTTGCATATAAAGAACACTTGGCTATATAAAATGACTAAAAAACTGCCATTCCTTTTCTGGAACAGAAGGATATACAAGTCAAAGGGTGGAGGGAGATGTTATGAGAACAGCACTGCACCTCCATGTACAGGGTAAAGTGTCTTTTTACTAGAAATTTTCAAAAAAAAAAAAATTTTTTTTTGCATAGTTCTCCTCATTCATGAATGTGTTTTGAGTATTTTGTTGATCATTTTTATTTAATTTCTGTCTTGAACAGATGGGTGGAGATGATGGCTCCTGTGTTTTCTCGAGCTGCATGGCGATGTGTATGGTATATGATCCAGGTAACTTTAAATTATTATATTATATGTATCTTCTGGTTCTTTTTTTCACTCGTTAGCATTATTTATGCAGAACGACTTAATTCATGCATGGGGCCTCGATAAGAAGCTTGGCTATTGTGCACAGGTATTTTGATTGATGCATTTGCTTTGGAAAAAAAATGAGGTAAGAAAATGATACTATTTTGGTGCAAATAATGGAAAACACAATGTTACAAATCAACAATGGTACATGAGTAACTGCTGTAAAGAGTTTAAGATGTAGGTGTAGTGTGGTTATAATTTGGAAAAAAAAAGTTCTCACAAAATGAAGTGTTCTGATTGTTTCTGCAATTATTAAAAGAAAATTATTAAAACAATATTTCTTCAACTTCTTCAATGTTTCTGCAATTATTAATGAAGTGAAGATGATGGTTCCTGTGTTTTTCTTCAACATTATGGTGTAATCATTCTTGTGTAAATTCTCATTTTTCTTTTTTATTTTCGTTTTTGTAAATCTTCTTCTTTTTAATGAAAAAATGGGATGGTTGTTGCCTCCCCTTCAAAAAAAAAATTCTTCATTCACAAGAATGATTACACCATAAGTAAATCAACTTCTTGTGCCTCTTATTCATGAATAATATATCTATACCTCTCTTTTGTTGCTTTTGAAACAGGGAGAACGTAGCAAAAATATAGGGGTGGTGGACAGTGAATATATAGTTCATTTCGGCATACCGACACTTGGTTCTTTACCTGAAAATAAGGTGAGACTGTGAGAGATTGCTTTGTATCGTGTATTTTTCTTATTAGAAATAACGGAGATAAGAGAATTCAAAATTATCAGCGGAAGCGTTTTCCTTTTTGATCATGCGTCTCCAATCACATCTGACGTATCTAAGCCTTTGTATTGTATCTCCTACACCGTAAGCTTTCGAGAATCGCTTTGTTAGAGATAGACCACAGCCGAGACTGAGACTATTCCTCTGTTCCATAACCTAGATGTCATGATCTCTTCTTATTCTCGCACGGAGACCGCTCGTTCTCACTCCCGTCATGGAGGAACCGGTTGTTTCCCTCTTTGATGATGTCTCTTTTTCTCTCTTTAAATGTCTTAAACACTCTTTTATGTTCTCTTCTGTATCCACTAAAGATACACAATATATGAACATAAATAGAGATGAAATCATCTGAATAAGTGCGAATGCACATTTTCAGCTCCAAGTTCATTTGGTCCACATAAAGACCATATAAATTCAACATCTTCCTCTTGGAGACTATTGATGAGAATCAAGAGTCTTCATACCGACAAATAAGTCGTGCGACTAGCGATATACCTACAATTCGGGAGCTCATAGACCAAACTTTTTAAAGCCAATTTAGAGGCATTCCCTTTAAAACAATAATAATATATGTATCTCATACCCTAGGCTTCATAATATTGCAGGCATTTTCGATCCTCGAGAAACATGTCTCCTCTCTCTCGACATCACATGTATTCCCAATATATGTCCACATGACATAATTGGCGGATCCGTGAATACAAGTAAGTCAGGATGCAAATCAATCAACCTTTCATTTCGTCCTCATGTCACTTGAATCAAAATCAACTGCTTTTCTAATAATGTCCCGGTAGACTGAATCATTTATGGCCATAGGTAGCACACTAAAGTAGCAACATTGATCATTTTCCTCATGACATAGTCAAAGGTCCATAAGGATACGTAATTAGAAACTCACACAATGAGGAGATGGGGATCTCTGACCTTCAGGTCACTCAACTCATTTTCTAGTGTCGCCTAAGTACATACAGTATGAAATGCATGCTACGGTGAATAATCTGCTCTATAATAGACGTATGTCTATAAAATAAATACCGTACGAGTTTAGATCTAGTCACAAACTAAACGCCCGTGGTGCAGGCCGCTTCCAATGTAACTAATCCGGGTGTCCTCACATGCTCGTTTCCCAAGCGCTATAGATAACTCCCACTCGGCTCTCTATAGATTTCATGAATTATGGGATACAATTCATGTCGACCATCGATGATAGTCTCATCTCAGCTCAATCTAGGCGACATTAAATATTAAACTCAGCACACTTCCAAAGCGTCGCTAATTTAACTAAGTTTCATCTCTGCTCACTTCCAAAGTGTCAAAGGCGATTGCTCGTGTAGCGAGCCAATCTCAGTCTATTAATATACTACCATAAGTGCTAACATTTAATTAGACAATAATAAATTAAATTTTGTTATCAAATTCAAATACATATATCTATGAGGATCATTATTAAGTACAAATCAAGTGACTTATTCACATCTAATCACTCAAGATCCATCAGTTCCTCAACATGAACATACTTAATTAAATATCAACTCACTTTGTGCTATCATGTATCTAATTTAATATCTGAATGTGCTTGATTCACTCCATTATCTCCACAGAATGTTTCTTCAAGTTAAACTATTATAATGAGTTATTATCGACTCCCTCTAAGCCATAACAGTTTCCAATTATATATAAGGACTATCTTACCAAACTTTCTATAACATAACCACATATTATATCACGTGCTTAATCTTCCAAATGAGAGAACTATTACAATTTCTTAACATGCTACTTACTCTATCTCCAATAAAGAAAGTTATACTCTATCTCCAACATGAGAGTATTTTATTTACTCCATCTTCAAAAGTAAAAAAGTAAATATTTTATTTCTTTCTCAATCAAGAAATAATATTATTATCAAGCAAAAATATTTTTTTTATCTTGATAACGTAGCACATATCTTATTGTACCATTTAGATATTATAAACTCAGAAATAAGGGATTATCACACTTTTGGTTAAAATTCTTGATAATCTCTTATTACCAGCGGAAGCGTTTTCCTTTCTGATCATGCGTCTCCAATCAAATCTGACGTACATAAGCCCTTGTCTGTATCTCCTACACCGTAAGCTTTCGATAATCACTTTGTTGGAGATAGACCACAGTCGAGACCGAGTTTATCCCTCTGTTCCACAACCTAAATGTCATGATCTCTTCTTATTCTCGCACAGAGACCGCTCGTTCTCACTCCCGTCATGGAGGAACCGGGTTGTCTCCCTTTTGGATGATGTATCTCTTTCTCTCTTTAAATGTCTTAAACACTATTTTCTGTTCTCTTTTGTATTTCTTCTGTATCTACTAAAGATACACAGTATATGAACATAAATAGAGATGAGATCATCTGAATAGTGCGAATGCACCTTTTCAGCCCAAGTTCATTTGGTCCACATAAAAACCATATAAATTCAACACTTCTTTCAGCTACCCTAGTTTTAATTGAGCTGCCTTGAGTGCTTTTTCTTTGCGTTTTTTTTGGTGAAAGGGTATATAGGACATTATTATCATTTCCTCTTCACGTTATTAATTAATTTCTTTTTTATTATACAGACAAATGATGAAACAGTTGATCAGTCATCTGAGTTATCTTCTGGCATGGTACTGATTTTCCCCCCTTTTGTTGTCCTTAAATTTCACTGGTCAATTTGTAGTTAAGTAGCTGGTTAACTTGCATCCGTTTTAAATTTCTGGCTTTTCAGGTGTCTCCAGCATTGTGTACGACAGCTGATAGATGTGCAGTATGTCATAAATTTAGTTTGTTGTTTGATAAATTCACATGTAAGAGTTTGATTATGGAACCAATATCATGTTCTCTTTTCATTGTATATTTACCTTGCTTGTACAGGTAAGGCGGCGGTCTTACGTGGAGTTGATTCTATTTCAGGAGAGATGGAAACAGGCAGTTGAAGAGGATGATTGTTGGATTAATCCTTACCCTGAACCCTAGTACTATAAAAATACTGTATCAAGGGAAGGTGAATGAAATAGGAAACAAATAGAAACAAAAAGAAAAAGCAAAGAAATAGGCAACAGTTACTTTGTATTTACAAATTCATCTTTGTGATCAGTTTTTGGATCGTTGTTGTATGTGTTAATACCAAATTGTACATTTATGAAATAGTACTGAGCACCATTAAAAAGAACGGGTTCTCTTTGTAAACATGTATTCACTGTGAGCTGATGCAGACTTCGGTAATTTATGGAAGTAACGTATATTTAATGGCATTTGGTAATACGCGTATTCTAGAACTTTTGGTTTCTCAAATAAGGCTACTTAAAAAAAGAACATTGAAAGCTTTTTAAATGTGCTTTAAATACATTTTAGTTGAACATCCATATAAAAAACAAAAAGAGGGAAAAAAAACTTCATATTGTACTTGTTCGTTGCAAGTTAAACAGTTATCTTGCACAAGACACACATCAAACTAATTTATATCCATACTATATTATAGAAAGAGTGTATGTATTAGAAATGTTCATTAATGTTATTAGATAATGTGTAATGATCGAAATGCACTTATTCAATTTATGATTGAGATTGATTGATTTATAAAAATAACAGATTAAATTTCAGTCAAACTCATTTCCCTCTTCATTCTATTTGCTATTTTTTACCAATACATTTATAGGGGTCTAAAAAAATATGTATCAAATAAATTAAACATCAACCATTATTAAATTTTATTTAAAAAAAATACAACTTTACTCTGAAAAGAAAAATTATTATATTCTATGCATTATTTTTTATTATATAATGAATTAATTCTATTTAAAAATTTAAGATCCTTTGCAAAAAGAAGTATATGAAATAATTAAATTCAACTATTATTAAGTTTTTTATTCAGAACAAATATTATATTTTATATATTATATTTTATTAAATAACAATTAAATTTATTTAAAAATTTAAGAGTCTTTATAATTAATTTAAATATTGATTATAATAAAATTAGTATTAAATATAAATATTATAAATATTGTTGAAATTAAAAAGGTATGCACAACTGACAGATCTATACTAGTAATATAAAACCTAAACCAAAATAGTAGTTTTATTAGACTATTTATTCCGCATAACTGACAGTCATCAAGTGATGAACTCAGAAGCTGATGACCAAACTAGTTTATCTAACAATATATAATATTCCCTATAGTTATTATATATGTGTCTAAGCAAAACCTCGACCAGCCTGGCATGCCCAGTCTTCGTCCAACAAAAGATTTTGATCTTATCAAGGAACTCACGCACGAACACATCTCTTGTTGACTGTTGTTTAGGTTGTTCTTGTTATCTTGTATATATGCATTACTCTGTTGAGTGGGTCCAGAGATCCTGAGGGGAAGAGGGTAAAGAGAGAGAAAGAGAGTTCTTGACAGCTTCTACCAAGTTTCTACCAAGCAGGTCAGACAAAGAGCGCATGCGTACTGCTCGTGGCTCATGCACTTTATTATTGCCACATGGGAAGTTTGGATGTTGGAAGGAGAGAAATGCACACACATTCTCCAGTAAGGTTAAACCAGTTGATTTGCTTGTGGAGAAGGTTACAGGAGACTAGGAAGCAAAATTATTTCTCGCAAATTGCTTATGCTAGGGTGCTGATCCTTGATAGCAGATAGGTTGTCAGAAGAACAGGGGTGACAGATAGGTTTGTAGGATCATGCTTGTCTGTTTTTGTTGTTTTGTATGTTTTTTTTTTTTTTTTATTTCAACTGGCAGCCACTGCCAATCTTACCAAAAAAAAAAAGAAAAAAGAAAAAGAAAGAAAGGACAGAGAGAGAGTACTTCAATGGTGTGCAAATTAAGCTCTTGCAAATTCGGACATTTCTCAAGAAAACAAGCAATCAAAGCAAAATTATTTATCATCTCCCAGCGTCTGATCTTGAGCTTTCTTCAATAAGTAGAAGCAAACTGAGTACTAGTTACTAGTAGAAATAAAAAGAAAATAGATCTAACAAAAGAATTGTTCAAAAACACTTAAACGTCTCTTATGTCCATTTTGAAAATGTAGAACTCAGCCTTTCTTCATGTGATGTTTACAGTCAATGATTGAGAAAACATAACGACCAAAATGAAATACATGTGAAATTTTTTCTTAAATAACTTTAAGCAGTAATTAATTTCAATTGATGACACACTCAACTTATTTTCATAAATGACCATGACAAGAGCGTAATTCGGGTTGACGTTCTTCAAAGTATATTTTTCACGTCCAACAGCTAATCGCGTGTAACAAAGATTGAAGCGCGCAATCCCAGCTCACGCTCTTTAGTTCAAACTTGAAGGGCGTAAACCCGGCTCACACCCTTTAATTGACCTAACAAGTAGATGTTTATGTGAGCTTTCCAAATTATATTTAAACTTCCCAATCAGAATTTCTTATCAAAAGCTATAAACATTTAAAAATCATATTTTCAGTTCAACAGCACAAATTTAGAAAATTTTCAGCATATTACTCATTATAACAATATAAGTACTTGAATAGTAATTATTATATATATAAATAATGAAACAAGTCCAAATAGTTCAAAAAAATTAATAGCTAACCCGTTGATAATGATTTTTTTTAATTTTAATTATTAAAATATAAATATAATTTTAATTAAATGCAATTATAATTTTAAATACATATATAAATAACTTAAATTATATTTAAAATTTTAATTAAAAATATAAATATAATTTTAATTATTTGTTATATACAATGAGTAGTGGACTAAAAAAATTATAAATTTATGCTTTGACATAAAAAAACTCTCATCTCGAAACATTTAAATACAATCCAGAAAGGTCGTGAAAAGATTTATATGTTGGGTCAATTAAAGGGTGTGAATCAAATTTACGTCCTTCAAATTTGAACTGAAATGCGTGAGTTGGGCTGACGCCCTTCAATCTTGGTTAGACATGATCAACTGTCGAGCATAAAAAATATACTTTGAACGACGTGAACACGGGTTACACTCTTACCATGAACATCTGTGAAAATAAGTTTTGTGCGTGATTATTAATGTAAATTAGTTACTGTTCAAGGTTATTTAAGCAAAAATTCCATGCATTTCAATTTTGTTCAGCTTTAAGTTTGTTTTTTTGCCTAAAAAACGACCATATTTTCTGGTATAAGAAAAACAAATTCATTGAGCGCAAGCACACCATCAGCTCTTTAAAAAAAAAGCTAAAAATTATATGCAAAATTGGAAACAGGTTCAATTTGTCTCCCGCAAAATCCCTCAATATTTAATTGCAGTGAACAAGATGGGATGACACAATCAATAAACCACTCTACTTATTGACTGGCAGTTCAGCTATCTGCCTTGATTTCCGTGCACATTTGGCAAATCTCTTTACTGTCTCAGCACATTTGAGTGGCTCACTAGCATAGTTCTTGTAGCATTCCAGACAATCAGACCTCTCTTTCAAGCATGGTATAGGGTTCTGGTATGGCAGCTTGAACTCCTTTTCACGGAGCTCCTTTGACCTCTTGTTCAACTCCTCCAGCATCTCTGACTCTTCCACCTTGAGTTTTTCTAACACCTTCTCACACTCTTTTAATACCTCACGAATGGATTCAACCTCAGGAGGTACTTCAGCTGGAGGTGCAGGTGGAGGTACAGGCAAAAAGAGTGGAGGGTAAATTGGGGCAGGTGGTGCTTGGGTACGAGGGGTGACTTCAGCTTTTTGGTGTTGATTTGTGCTTTTTGGTGTTTTGGGTTTGGGTTTTTTCACTTTTCTCGGTGATCTTTTTTCATCTTCTCGGGCTAGTTGATTGATTAGCTTGGTGCTGATCTGAACAGTGTATGAATCACCCATGACAATAGAACTTAACTGGAAGTAAATGAAAAAGAAGCTCATGTTAGAAACTGTAAAACCATAATAGAAAACAAGTTATAAACTGTAAAATTATAATAAATCTTCAAAATTAAGTGGAGAAATTAAGCTTCTATTCTGTTTCACTGTGTTGTTTGAGCGACACCCTTTGGTGGCCAGAGACGGCTATAATTATTGAGACTGATTCTGGAAACACCCAACTGACACTTCTTTCTGGTGGTCAGAGAAAGTATATGTAGTGTACACTCATTTCTCAATGCCACTCCGGTACCTACCTAAAGAGGTACGAGTTTTTCATTTACATAACCAAAACAATCTTGATTGGGCAATTGTTTAAGATTCAGTTGTCAAAGCAAACCTCAATTTGTATCAAATAAGCCTGAATAATGTGAAATTGTGTGTTTTAGCCCCAGATTAGATATTTACCCTTTTCAGTCCGGATTAAGTAGAGTAAATTGGCACCAGAACCAGTACATACAGCTAAGAAAACCTCAACAAGTTGTAGCAAATCAAAGTAAAGTCTACATATTCTGAAATTTGATACAGGAAAGATAAAACTACAACCAATATATAATATATAGTTATCTAAACTATCAAACTTGAAATCAAATCAAGACAACTTTGAAATCTTTCCTCAATTTAGACATAAATAAGCCTCAATGAACACAACTGCATTTCAGTTGCAATCGAGTCCCTAATCTAGTCGCACACAGCAAGCACCAAATTAGCAATTAAACTCTTCAACACACTTGATTTTGTAACAAGCTTCAATTTTCTTGCAACAGAATGCAAGTAAAAAAACAATTTTTCATTTCACCAATAATAACACAACTGCACAATTAAAACTACATTCAGTCCAATTTGTCTCAGTTAACCTTCAACTGTAGGTTTCTCAATATAGACTTCAGTTATACTCAACTAGCAGATAACATTGCAACTGAGCTATAGGAAATGTAAAAGACGTATGATGTAAACCATAGAGGAAACCAGTATTTGCACCACACAAACAGAAAAAATACTAGCAAAAGGCAGCATTAAATTCCACAATCACATACAACTCTATAAACAACCTACTTAAAATACAGGTATTATATACTAATGTATCCCCGACAAACCATACTATTTAGTAGTTTTAAGTCCAATGTATTGCAAAAAGTGAAGTAATTTCATTTGAGAACAGTTACGAGTACAGTAATACAATTATCCTCCAAACTTTAACAACCATTTTAACTATATTTTTTCCTAAAACAATCTAACATTCTGCTCAATCGAACACTATAGAAGCCAGTCATTCAAAGGGAAAAAGATCAACAGAGGGCTACATGTATCGTTACGAGGCGCTGGTACGGACTTAATCGTACCTGTAACGACCTTTTCTGTTGTACATGGGTGCAAACCGCAAATACTATCGCGAAATCATGAATCCTTACAGGGAGAAAGGAGGTACCTTGCACAGGCGAACGGAGAGAGACGAGCGGAGCCCCGACCTAGGGTTTTTGATGAACGTGGGAAGCTAAAATAGTAAGTAAAGAGACCCGATCTGATCTGAGAATAGAGAAGGCAAATCGAACAACAGGAGAGTGGAAAACTTACTAACGGCCCTGAAATGAATTTTAATTACTGAAACCTTACAAATTTCTTTTCAAACTGAATGGAAGTTAGAAGTTATAACGGGCCAAGTTTCCTCAGAGGATGAAAGTCTCAAGTTCCTGATTTTTTGACATGTTTCCGTGCTAGTTCAAGTCCTTTCGTAATGCATGCAAACTCTTATAAAAAGTTTTAACTGGAAAAGATTATACATTTAATAAGTTGAGAAAGATAATTTGAAAAGTTGATGACAAATTTGAAAAAAGGGGATCGCTTCCGACTAATATTTATTTTAACCATCTTAATAATATAATAAAATATTTTTATGATATTAGATATATAAACGTATCATTGTTCTTTATATAATCTATACTATGTGTACTAAATTTATTTATTATTTCAGTCTTTTCTTAATGATCATGACGCATCTAACCGAACAGTGTAGATTAATATTTTAAAAAATTAATGATTCAGATTTTGATTAATATTATTTTTTTTCTCTCCATTTTATTTTTTAATTTTTTATCATGCATTAATGACAGATTTAGAAAAAAATATCCATCAACTAAATTAATAATCAACTATTTACAATACAATTTTATTTAAAAAAGAAAAGTTATTTTGTTATGTAAGTAGTATCTATACTATATATACTATACTATGTTATAAATAGCGTATAAATTAGATTTATTCATTAATGTTATCATATATGTAATGACTGAAATATTTATATTTCAATTTACGATTGAGATTGGTTGATTTTATAAAACCAACGGTTCATATTTCCGTTAAACTCATTTTTCTCTCCATTTCATTTGCTAATTTTTAAAATGAGGTCTAAAAAGATTATATATCAAATAAATTAAATATAAACTATTATTAAATATTATTATAAAAAATTTGCATTATATTGTGTACATCATTTTTCATTAAACAATGAATTAATTTTATTTAAAATTTTAAGATTCATAATAATTGTTTTAGAGTTAAATTATATTTAAGTAAAATATATCATTTATTAATTATAAAATTAATATTAGATATAAATATTTTTAAAATTATGAGAGTCCGCATGGGTTCCATTCTATTCTAATTATATTAAGTGTCTGAAAATTCCAACAATTGAAAATCAATGGCCCTTAATACATCACCAGACGATATCTAAATTACCTGAATCTTAATTCTTAATTGTTAATCTATTAACCATCCAATAACAGACATAAAGTTCTAAGGTCCTAAGGTCGGTTTCCTTTCCTCCGTCTCTCCGTTATGGGTTTCCTTTCCTCCCTCTCTCCGTTATGGTGTTTGGAAGTATACTTGTTCCGCTCTGGTTTTGTGTGCAAATCCGTAATAGAACTGTTGCAACTTTCGACCCATAATAAAACTTGGTCCAGCCCAAATAGTGTCAAAATTTTCCCTCTTCCGATCTCGCCATGCTTTGGAGCATTTTTGTCTCGCCAGCCGCGACATTGATTATAGCGAATACACTGGCAGCCGCTGCCAGCGCCCAGGCCTTTGAAAAAAGACTAATTTAGCGTAGGAAATAATTTCAACAACCACAAATATCAATTCATCATTCAAACCCCTCAGATGGCGCCGCCACCAGATCACAACCGTCTAATCAAACACGCGGCTATGTCCGACCAACAGAGACGGCGTGAGCTGGCGCTCCGTCTCCAGGCCGACCGCCGCTCAGATGCACAAAACCGCGCGAGGCAGCTTGCCTTGTCTGTTCTCTCGGCTAGGATCCGAGCCTGAAATTGAACAGGAGCAGGAGATATCGAGCGTGTTGGATCACTCAACGGGTCTAACGGACTTGGACCGGGTTCGTGCGACCAGTTTAAGAGGACCAGAGGTGAGGAGATGGTTCGCTAAGCAGCTCATGCTGCCTGAATGGATGGTTGATGTGCCACCTCTGCTTGATCGTGATTGGTATCGTCTGAATTTTTACTTGATTATCTCTTGGCTTTGTAGTTGGTATAATTTGCTAACGATTGTTGAATTTTTTTTTTTCATCTGAAACAAGTAAACTGTGAAATGTTGTTTGGAACTTAAAATTGTTAACTCATTTCAGTAATTTGCTAATACCAAGAACATCGAGTAGGTTTGTAATGAAATATATTGCCTACAGAATGACCTTGTGCAAATTCCTTGCAGAAATTGCATTCCAAGATCAGAAATTGAATGATATTTATAAAGTATTGTTTGGTTCAATTCATTTTCCATTCAACGGATAGATCATTAATTGAGTCTTTGCATAACAAGTAAAAAGTGAACAGGTGTTATCCTAGATTTTACATATCAAAGTAGGGAGGTGGGCGCATTGATTGGAAAGTGTGACTCTTATTAGGTATGTCTTTGCAAGACCATCTGGCAAAAGGTGTTTTGTAGTCTCTTCAAATGGCACAACTGTTAGTAGGCTTCGTAATGGCTTTTTACATATCAAAGTAGGGAGGTGGGCACTGCTTTGATTGGAAAGTGTGACTCTTATTAGGTATGTCTTTGCAAGACCATCTGGCAAAAGGTGTTTTGTAGTCTCTTCAAATGGCACAACTGTTAGTAGGCTTCGTAATGGCTCTATACTTCACTGTTTCCCCTCAAACTTTCCTAATGGGGCTAGAACAAAAGATGCTTCAGGGCCTGCTAGCTCATACTCCATTCTTGATTGCATATTTCATGAGGTGACGCTATGTTCCATTTGTTGGGTTGTCCTGATACTAATCTTGTCAGAATTATGATGTTTCTAGGAAGACATTTATGTTGCTAAAGTTTCACAATACATGCAAAAGAATCCATGACAAAGCAATGTTGCAATTTTCTAAAAACTGGCCTTTGTGGTCATTTGAATTTGTTTCTCAGCTTCTCCTTGATTGCCAATTAAGCTATAATGTACATATATTTCATGACGATGCTCTTCTATGTAAGGTTTATCATACAAGGTGCACTAAGATGTTTAAATTGTGAACATTGAAATTATATGAGCATATGTCCATCTCTCCCAAGGAAATGATTTACATTAGGTCATACATACCATGTTCATTAAATTTCCAGGGTTTGCAAGAAAAATTACTATGCTCTGAATTTCTATTACTCTTTTTAAACTATTTTCAGCCAGATGAGACGTACTATGTGATTGATAGGTTTGTTGGAGAGGATACTCTTAGTATGATTGCACAGCAGAGTTTATGTTCTTTTGGCTGAATTCCAAGCTCAGTGAAACAAATGCATTTGATCCACCATCCCAGTATCACCGGTACAGATTCAATGTTGTGCAGATATATGTGTGTAACTTGATTGGTCTACAAGCTGCTTATTCAGAGAGAAGAGTTAAAAACTCCAGTAATGAAAAGCTTGTCTGTTTTAAATGGAATCTCTTTTAGTTCCAGAATGACTATTTTGTGGTTGTCACTGTGTAAGTTAAACTACATATACCTTTTCAACTTTACCTCTTCCGCTCAACTTCACACATCCTATTCAGCGATCAGAAAACCCTAGTGTGACGAGATAGTACAAGTGGGTAACTCTTATTTATTTTATTCTCCCATGTCTCTCTCACACAAACATGTGTAGTGTTCCTATGCAAAAACAATTTATGATATGGAAGAAGCATCCAAAATTGTAGACAATTATATTGATTTTTAAAGACTCAAATATTGTAGTTAGGACTACTAAATTATATAAATTGATTTTATTTATTTTATTCTCCTTAGATATTTCCCTCACACGTGTTTACTGCAGTGATTTTATTAGCTGAAATAGAATTATTTTGTTTTATTTTCATGCAAGGCCCGGCCTAGCTATCGTTACTTTCTTTTATTTGTCTACTGAAGAATAAATAAAGGATCTATAAATTGTAGAATAAGTGAATTTAGATATTAATTAGTATTGTGTCATTGGATTACCATATGAGCTATAATAGAACTCCGTGCTCATATATGTAGCTCACATAGTATAATATTGATTCATTTTAAGATAAGTTTAGCGTATCTTAACGATACGATACAACGCACCACGATACACCGATGCAATATATAATATTACGATTCACGATACAAAATGTGATTCAACTTCTATGAGTTAAAGTACTGATTGAGTTGTAAAACCATCTTGGTTCAATTCACTTTTTTTTTTGTTGTGGCTTCAAATGGTATCCTCACTTTATCTTTGCCACTTCAATTTGTTAGGCATTAGTATGGAAAGATAATGTGTGTAGCCAGTATCTTCTTGACACTGACAATAAAGGAGAAATTCCATCTCAGCAGCAGGTACAAAATATCTTTTTGCTATCTTACTCATCTTTTAGTTAGCATTCTGTTTATTTTGATAATAGATAAATGTACTGATAATGCTACCTTAGGATATTAGGGAAGCCTATATCAGTCTTTCTTTTTTGTTAATATTTATAAACCTTAATTAAACACAGAACGATATGAACCCAAAAGTCATAACTATGCAGTGTTTGTTTGCTAATGTGGTAGAAAATAATCTAGGTTGTTTTGGAGTTGCAAAGTGATGGGAGTTTGACTACTTCTGATGACCCTCCTGTTGCACTTGGTTGCTTAAGTACAGATTTGATTGCTCAGGTAATCTTTTAAGTTATTTTAGTATTTTTTTAAGTGATAGTTGATATGGATAAAGCAGAAAGCCAATGAATAAATGATGTACAACATCAGTCAGCTGATGCTGTAATGAAAACTTTGTTATATCTAACTAGATGACCTTGTATTGTCTTGAAAGCATATATACCTGCATGAATTAATAATTATTTCATGGAGAAAGCTTAAAGATTGTGATCTTTTAGCATAAATGGCATCAGTTGCACAGCTAGTCAAGCATTTGTTATTTGCAGTATCAATTTGTAATTATGTGACCTGATTTGTATTAGTGTATTACTTTTTTTCAGTCAAGTCTTCAGGTTGGAAATCTTGTTCGGTTAGCAGTAAGAGACGATAGCGTGGTGTGTTGTATCGTATATTGGTGAATTGCAATTGGTGGGGAGAGCTAATCGTTCACGTGCTTTTGCCGATACCTACTCCAAAGTAAGGATCCTTCACAACTATGCTACTGGTAGTGCCACAATTAAAGAAAAACCTGTTTGTTTAGTTGTTACTGTTATTATAGCAATTATGACTCTCCTATTTTCTTTTCTTTCCCCTTTCTCATGGTTTTTTATTAATTGGTTGAGTTAATTATTTGAAAAAGCCTTAAGCATTAAGGGATGAGCAAGATTGCACAACAACAGTAATTCAATGTAATTCTCTTCTGTCGGCATGAAACTAGCCTGGTACCAGATGCTCATTGTCATGCTCAACCTGTGTCTGTTCCTTCCAAATGCACGCCCAATTTGCTAAGAAGTAACAGAAGTGAAAAGTACTCTAATTTAGTTGTTGTTCCCTATGACACAGGTATTGTTCCAGTATGCAGCTCGGTGTGCCCCTCTGAGGATTGAGGATTGGTGTCATCAATCCAGTCTAATCCTTCTGGGGAGAACCCAGAAGTACCAGATGTTGAGATGGAAGGCTAAAGCACCTACTACTTGTGGGATGCATACGGCCATAGAATCTCAGGGATTCTCAAAGCAAGATGCTAGGCTCCAGAACCTTCACATGATGTGCCAGTTCCAAGTCCACGATCACCAAACTACAACCCCAGGCATTTATCCTTGAGAGAAATATTATGTTTGGTCTTCCAAAGTCACAACAACGAAGAGATAAGTTAACACTTTAAACAAGGAGATGATCTTAAATATGTATTTTCAGACATAAGTTATCCCGTGTGCTATTTGAGTGTATACTATGACTTAAGATATCCATTTGCTATTTAAATGTAGAACAAAGGGGACAAGGAAAAAAAAAGGTTTCGGGTTTTTCCAGCAGTCTGTGAAGAACTCTTCTTTTCTTTATTCTTTTGCAGATTGTACAAGAGCGAATCTATTGTATATAATACTTTTGATGTGATCAACTTGTAATTTCTTCAATTCAAGAAGGGCAGATAAGGGGATAACAGTGCGTCTTTAATTAGTCTATGCTGTTGAAATGATTCTCAATCAAAGTTTCTGTGATGCCATCATGCTCATATGTTTTCATGCCAAACTTTTCTCATCATATTTATGAATGCATGTTATTATAGAATTCAAGTACTGGTTATGAGAATTGTGAGGTCTGTAGATGTAATATGCGAATGTGATGAAGTCGATAGGAATATCTTTTTATCAACATCTGCAAATGAAATTTTTTATTGCTTTTGTAGATACCGCGCAAAATTGTTATGATCAACTAAGGGTTTGTTTAGCAATGTATGGAATAAAAAAAAAGTAAGAATAAAATTGCTATTTAGTTGAATTAATTTATCAAATAAATTTTTGATTAAGTAGAAGAGTGCTAATCCGGTATACTAAGTTATAGGTGGTATACCGGATTAACTCTTGTCGAAATATTAATTATTGTTTGATTATGTTGTATTATATTATTATATTATAATTATTTATTATTATTATATTATTATATTATGATTATAATTATGATTTATTATTATTATATTATTATATTATGATTATGATTATAATTTATTATTATATTAATATTATTATTATTAAATTATGATTATTATTATATTATCATCACTATTAATATTATTTTATTATATATTATTATGATTATTTATTATGATTATATTATTATGATTATGATTATAATTTTATTATTATTATGGTTATATTATTATGATTATGACTATGATTATTATTACTTATTATTATTATTTTATTATTTTATTATGTTGTACTATATTATTGTATTATGATTATAGTTATGATTATATTATTATTATTATAATTATTTATTATTATTATGATTATGATTATAATTATAATTTTTATTATTATATTATTATATTATGATTATGGTTATATTATTATATTATTATGATTACGACTATGATTATGATTATGATTATTATTTGATTATGTTGTTATATTATTATTTTATAATTATATTATGAAAATTATGATTATTTATTATTATTATATTATTATTATTATGATTAAAATTAAAATTTTATTATTATATTACTATATTATGATTATATTTTTATTTTTATTATATTATTATGATTACAACTATGAATATTATTATGATTATGATTACGGATTATGATTATGATTATTATTTTATTATTATTATAATTATTATTATTATACTATTATTTATTATTATCATCATCATTGTTAGTATTATAATTATTTATATTTTAACTATTCTGATTAAAAACTGTCAAATGATATTTTCACTCTCCGAATAGTCAAGAATATCACTCTTCTACCACTCTTTTAAAAAAAATATTATTCTATCACTCTTCCAAAATTACTGTTCTTTCAAAATTATTCCTTAATTTGTCAAACCAACCCTAACATTTTAAAGCAGCAAGGCGTAACACGGAGGGCAAAGCAATAGAGTAACATCAGCAATAGCCAATCCTTGATATGCCCAACTCTTCCTTGAAGAATTGCTCACATGGTTCTACAAAACGGAGGCATCGTACTTGCATAATGTAAGTATATAAATGAGTGCCTATTGCTTTACATTTGCTCTACCCCGAGACATCTTTTGAAATAGAAACAAGGGGAAACAGCTGGTTAGGCATTCATATTTATAGTTCTATATTATATTATAAAAAGCGTATGTAATGGATATATTTAGTATTTCAGTCTTTTGTTTAATAACCGAAATGCTTCTAACTGAACGCTGAATATCAATATTTTTAAAAATTAACGGTTCAAATTTCGGCCAATATTTTTCTTTATTTCGTTTGTTTTTTTTTAACCATGCATTAATAAAAAGTCTAAAAAAACTTATCTATTAAATAAATTAGCCATTAACTATTTTTATTTTATTTTGTTAAAAAACTATCAAACTCTACAACTTTACTTAAAAAAAGAAAAAATACTATATTTTATTAATCATATCTATCTATATTATATTATTAAACGTATGAAATGAATTTGTCCATTATTATTATCAGATGATATGTAATGACCGAAATACTCATATTCAATTTACAATTGAGATTGATTAATTTTATAAAAGCGACAATTAAGATTTTAGTCAAACTTATTTTTCCTCTTCATTCTATTTGCTATTTTTACCATGCATTTATAGGTCTAAAAAAAGTTAAATATTAAATAAATTAAACATTAACTATTATTAAATTTTATTGTAAAAAAAATTATGCATTGTACCACCATATTAAAAAATATTATATTTTGTAAGTTGTCTTTTATTAAATAATGAATTCATTTTATTTAAAACTTTAAGTCTTTATTATTGATTTAGACATAAATACATTTAAATTAAATATATCATCTATTTATAATAAAAATAGTATTAAACATAAATATTTTTAGAATTTAGAAGTCCCACGCAACTACGATTGCAGTTAGTTTACAACAAAATGTGCCTATTGTTTTACAGAACGGTAGCCTATAATTGCACCGTGTTTAAAACTTAAAATCCACGATTCTTTCGTCAAGAGTCCAAAAACTAATTTTAGGCGGTTCTAAATTGTTAGGAATTTGGTGGAAAAGATAACCCATCAAATCATATTATTTTCTTGGGCTTGAGAAAAACTCGTTGCTCGTGAATCGTTCGTTATATTGAGTTGAATTTGACTTGCTCATTAAGCTCATTAAGTCAACGATCTAAGTTTGAGTTAAATTTGACTCGGCTCGCTAAATTTATTAGACTTTATTGAACAATTAATATTTATTATTTATATTGTATTATTATGTAGTCAACATATAATAAATTATTATGAAAATTTATAAAATTCTGTTGTCATTTATTCTTATTAATTTTTTAAATTTTAGTATAAAATAATTATATTAAATATTATTAATTATTAAATGAACTGTTAATGAGTTGTTCAACTCGCTCATTAACATAATGAGTCAATCTTAACTAATATTTTCGGCTTGGTAAATTAATGAGCTAATATTAAACTCGGTCTAGCTCGGCTCGACTCGGCTCTTTTGCAGTCCGAATTTTTTTTTCTTGAGGAAGAAACGCAAATAATTAATTAATCTCATCTACACTAATCTAAGCTCTTGATTAATTAATTATTTATGGACTGATCTCAAACCTTGATTTTTGCACTATTTGATTGTATCTACTGAGTGATCAAGACACTAATTTACACATGAGATGGGAGGCCCAATTCTCCTATGAAGCTTAGGCACCAAAATAATTTCATCTATATTTTTTATGGGCTCAAAATACTCAAAATAGAAGCTTACTACTAAATAATTTATTTTTAAAATTCAAATTCAGACACTGCCTGAGCTTACCTATGTACACATCTGTCACTGTATATACCCTCAGTTCTGATGGAGAATTGATCAGTTGTATTTTTACTCTCTATTACACACAAAAATGTGAACGGTATAAAGAGAGAAAAGGAAACAGCAACTCGTTTAAAAAGCAATGCCGGAGGTAACAATGATTCTTTAGCGATTTTTTATTATAATTATTTAAATAATTTTAATTTTAACAATAGGTGTGATAAAATCAAAATTTTAAGAATAAGAATAGCAGTGTGCCACTGTCAGTGACGTCTTTCTTTTTTCTCACTTTTTAGTTATTTTTTAAAAAAATCCTGAAAGACGTTAGTGGGAGTGATGTTTTTCCCACTGATGCCCTATCCACGCTAAATTTAAAAAAAAATGAAAGATGCCACTTCCAGTGACATTTTTGCACAAACGCATTAGTGTGACTGACGCGTTTACACAGCGTCACTGGCAGTGACGCGCTGTCATTCGTATTCTTAAAATTTTATTTTTATCATTCTTATTATTAATATTATTAAAATTATAATTATTTAAATAATTATTATAAAAAAACTGATGATTCGTGGTTATTTTTCGCATTTAAAAATTGTATAGTTAACTTACAAAGAAACCAATATTAATTTAGACATCATAAATGTAATGGCGAGTACTGTTGATTTTCTTTGGTTCCAAGTACAAACAAACCGTGTACACACCCAAACCTTTTTTTTTATTTTTCAGGTTGTGTTGAGGTATAATAATTGCCACAGACTATATTGAGGGAGAATGGTTAAGAAGAACAAGGGGATAGACAAACGATAAAAAAATTTGAGTGAAATTAATTAGAATATTTTTTTCCAGTAAAATGAAGACTTCATAAATTTGCAATAATAGGTGTAAATAATAAATTTACAGATATTAAGTATACTATATATACTTTCTAACCTACATTTGTCCCTGTATATAAATGCAGTATTTTGTATGTCGTTGCAATTAATCTTTTTTAATGTGGTGTTGTCTTTGGTTCTGTATGCCTATTGCTATACTATTTAAGTGGTCTTGGTTGAACTTGAGGAAGGGTGTGAAATCTTCAGATTCCATTATTTATGCTCCGTAAAAAATAATTTTGACTTCAAATTTCCATTGCCATCTCCACCAGAAGTTCTTAATTTCGTATGTGGCCTGTAGCGGTACACTTGTTCACCCATTGTTAAAGCTATGCTATATGTACCCTGTTGTGCACACCATATCTGACAGAAAATCAACTGCTTCCAGAAAATTAGAATCCAGGAAGCATATATTCAGCAAAAATGTTTGTTCACATTTTTCTTTTGACAAAAACTGACAAGAAATGTGTATGTGAAATTTGAAGAACCACATGTGTGATCTAAAACATCTCTTCTTACATCTTTTTATTTTTTATTATTAAAAAGAACTAGAATTTTATACCTCAACAAATATGATAAATATTTGGTTAAAAGTTTTTTTTCTTCGATTGCATAGTACAACAAGTTAACTGCATACACGACAATATATATTTTTTCTTAGCAATAAACATTATTAAGCTGTCAATATAGAATAAATTTCGTTAATTATATATGTCAAATAGTGTACTTGAAAATATGTACAACTTAATTCCTCTTGTGCTGCAAGAAATACGATATTTCTTGCACTTGTCCAATTTTAACTAAAGAACTCGTTCATACTTCATAGCAGTGGGTTTTTAACAATTAACATGTTCCTCCCCTTCTTAGAAACTCATTTTTATGGATACTTTATGGGTGATGGTTAGCAATAATAAGCCTTTGTTTGTATTTGTAACAAGCCACTTGCGTACTAGTTAAAATATCAAATTTCTTGTTCAAAAAGAAAAAATAATATCAAATACATACGATACACTAAATCACTTGTACAAGCAGATACATTTGATATTTCTCCCTCTCCCCGCCTCCCTCCCTCTCTCTCGCTCTTCGACCATGGCTACTTCCCTCCTCCCTCCTCGAACCATTCCTCATTTGGTTCCAATCCGTAATATCTCGATTTGCCCCAAAACCTCACAAAATTTAGCTGGATATCCACCAATCAAGAGGAGCAATAATTCAATAAAGTACAAAAGGTTTAAAATCCGAGCTGTTGCAGCATCGTCAGTGATTTTTAGTAATCTGGATGCAGATGATTTCAGACACCCTCTTGATAAGCAGGTCTGTGTTATTACAATTTTCTTTATGTTTTCCTTGATTAACTTTGTAAAATTGGAATATTTCTGGTGCTCCTTCCATCAGTATGTACAACATTTTTTATGCAGAACACATTTAAGCCAAAATTTGAAAGATCATCTGATCATTTTTCTCTTTCTTGTTGAATTGTGCAGAACACATTACTTTTTAGAGCTATACCTGGGCTAGATGAATTTGGGAAGGCCTTGATTGGTACGAATCACTTGTCGTACATTCGTTCATACACTATTTAATGCAATATCAGTGAACCGTCTGCTACATGCTTGTTACAGATCATACTGACACAATTTAATCTCTTTTTATTTAATCTCTTTTTTTTTCCATTGCCTTTCTTGCGCAAATTATGAATAGCCTTGAAATGGATGTGTATTAGTCTGTGTATTATACAGCTTGATACGTACAGTTACTGAACTTCAACCAAGTATGAACTTGTTGTTCTGTAATAGTTTGCTTTATTTTTGTTTTTCTTTTTGGCTTTGTTTTATGAACACACATATTAATAACTGGCATATAAAATTAGATATACCTGGTATACTTCATGCTGCTAGCCTCTTTTGGTTTCGGGTCGTTCATACTTATATTAGTATATTTTCAGGTTTTGTATATTTGGCCAGAATCTTATTGCTTAAAATGGAAAAAGAGATTATTTCCTCACTGTACTTGATTTGGATACTTGTGCCAGTTTGCTGGCTAGAACTAGCTATCCTGAAAATAAAATTTAATTGTAAACAGTTAATTCCATTCATTAAGATAAGTATAATTCACCAAGGACAAAAAGTAGGATCAATTACCTCTCATTGAATAGTGCATTTTATTCTTCTCAACCTAAATGTAGAAAAACCAAACAAAAATAACATGAAAATTACTTATTCCTAGTAAACCTTGAAATTGTTTTCAATATAATCAGTCTATTCGTGCTAGAGAATTAATGGTTGTAGCTTGCAGTGAAAAACACGAAGGTTTAATTCATTGAACGTTTTTTTTTCTTTTAACATAGGACCGGTTTCTGAGCAGATTATGCTTCTTCAGAATATAGGAACATCTGTACAAGTCTCTGAAAATCAGGTTCTTTTCATATATACATCTGAAACTTCATCATACTTTTTGCCTTCCTGGGTAAACAAACCTACCTAATTTGAGAAACGGGGACTTGGTAGCTTTGGTAAGATTCCTGAGTAGTTTTTTTTAAAAGTTTAAGTGATTGCATGATTTATTTCTTTTTATTATTTACATTTCAATGTGGGAGAGGGTGTCAGCTATACATGTTCATTTCCATAGTCAAATATTGTTTCCTTGTCTTTTTCTTGAAAATTCAAAACTCACAATTATCTACTTCTCGCTTATTTTCAACAGCTGTCAGATCTTCATCAATTATTGCAACAGGCTGCAAAAATATTGAACACAGAAGCTCCGGATCTGTATGTGCGTCAAAATCCTGTACCCAATGCATACACTCTTGCAATCAGCGGCAAGAAACCATTTATAGTAGTTCATACCAGTCTTGTTGAGCTCCTCTCAAGAAAAGAATTGCAGGTACCATTCAATATTCATTTCTTTCCTACAGGTGTGGCTTGGCTAGAGTTCTATTAGGCCAATACAGGTGTGGAACACCCAGTGTTATTCATTTAGAATTGAGATGCATATTATTTCTTATATCATATACCATTGTAATGTATTGTCAAAGAGTAAAACCACTTTTGATTAAATTACTAGTTGGAACACAATGAAGAAAAATTTGCAAAGGATCTGGCATATGTTCTAACACTTCATGGACCATAACTGAAACCGACCTGTAGGTATGTCAAGCTATCTGCCTTCATTATTTGGCTAACAAGTTTCTTTTGTTTTCTCCTACTTTGTGGTATGTTGTTCTGAACAGGCTGTTTTAGCACATGAATTGGGACACTTAAAATGTGATCATGGCATATGGCTTACATTTGCCAATGTTTTAACACTTGGAGCATCCAGCTTACCTGGTAACTAGCTATATTCTATGTCTAGGAAATTTTGTAGGTATAAATTTCTGCAGTATAGTGGTTCATTTGTTCTAGATCTGATCTTGTTAGTAGATAGAAATGAAGTTTCATAGGCTGGGAATGAATGTTCTTTAAGAACTTATGCCTGTTAATGAATGTTTCTGAGTTGAGGTTACTCATACACTTTAAAAAATCATCACTTTATTAAGTTATTATTTTTTATTTTATTTTATTTTTGTAGGATTTGGGTTTTTTGCTGGTTTCTTAGAAGAACAGATGTATAGATGGCTGCGTGCAGCTGAACTCACTTGTGATAGGGCTGCTCTTCTTGTAGTGCAAGATCCCAAGGTATCTTCCTTTTCTACTAACTAAACTTCGGACAAATTTATTCAAAAGACACCAATAGTTGTTTTAAATGCATTATAGCATGAACATAGAGCACAACATTTCTGTGGTGCTGAAGATGTTGAATCAGATAGTTCATATGATACTTCCTTGTTTCACCTTTACTGAGTAAGAATTATCATGACATTTGTTAAATATGAATAACAGCTTGAATAGAAAATCTAAGACAATTTATTACAGTTCAAGTTTCAACTATTATATACTACACATGGACATATATATAACTGGTCAGATTGCATGCAATTTATGATTTAAGTCAGTAAAAGTATCTGACCTTTAACGAGCGGAGCTTCAAAAGGTCTGATATTTGATTTTGTGTATGGATCCGTTCAAGAGGTTGTCATCTCAGTTCTGATGAAGCTGGCAGGAGGTGCCCCTTCTCTAGCTGATCAGCTTAATGTCGATGCCTTTTTGGAGCAAGCACGATCCTATGACAAGGCCTCTTCCAGTCCCATGGGTTGGTATATAAGGTCTGTCTCTGTCCCATTATCATCGTTTGTGCTGAATTTTCTTATTTGTATTGAGGTATTAAGATCTAAGATAGAGTATTCATCTATACTGAAAGTTCTTGTAGAGAAACTGTTTTCTCAACACTGAAATTTTTTGGTTGATTTTGCCGTCTCCATTAAACTGTTATGCATGACAGAGGCTAATGTGGTAAAATTCTTCTGAAAGCAAGAGCACCCTTATCAACGCAGCTTGCATAGCAGCATTAAACCAACTTGTCTAGTTGATGGGTCAAGTGGGTAGGACAAATGAAATTGAGCCTGACCTGACTCAACCTTTCAATTCTTTATATTTGTAGACCGTGGAGTTCTGTTCAAATAGAAACTCCAAATCTTGAAATAGCCCAATATTTTTGTTCAAAATATTTCAGAAAGAAATCTTAATTACATCTATTATTTTTTCCTTCTCAGAAATGCTCAGAACAGGCAGCTGTCACACCCTTTGCCAGTTTTGCGGGCTCGTGAGATTGATGACTGGTCAAGGAGTTCTGAATATAAATCTCTCATCGGCCAGGCCATCAGGAGATAATTCTAGCTTTTTTGAAAGGTGCCATCATTTAACTACAAATCTCTTATTGGGTTTTCTTAGCAGAAACATTTTTTGCTTCATATCTTTTGTTTTGTATTAAATCAGTAGTCTTATTGTTATCTTCTGGTCCTTGTCAAGTTTTGATGCAAATTCCATTCCATTGTCAACAGAGTTGAGCTTAATGGCGGATTATTTCCATCATCAGAAGTTTGAAGAAGGGACAATAGAAATAGAAAGGTAGTGGCAAGCAACTGGTAGAAAATTAGAGGAAAATGTGTATATAAACAGTTACATAGTGTATTGCGTGTATATTTAGTCTTTTATGCCAAAGTCTTGCCATTATATGGGCTTGTTACATCTTTAATTACATAGCAAGTTAGCAACTGCCAGTATAATTTTTTTTTTTTGAAGCAGAGGTCGAATTCAGCTGCTGATATTTCATTTAAACAACAAAATTATTTACATCGTTTCAGTAAGCTAAAGAAAGAAGAGGGAAAAAAATGCAAGTAAAAAGGTACAGCTCTGAATAAAAGAAAAAAGGAAATACCAACACAGAATACATCGAACCAAAGAAAAAACTAGAAATTCTAGAAACCTAGTGATGTGAAACTATCCTATGCCCTTCCTGAAGTCTTCTAGATGGTACAGAAGTTGCATCTCCTTTTGTTTGTATCAGTATAAATCTTTGTATTCAGAAAAAAGTAGTCTTTAGTAAAAGGGAAAAAAAAAACGATCTGAAGATTTGTGAAAAAAATTAAGTGTCATAAAAAATACAAAATACATGATATATACAAGAAATAGGTATATATAGGTGTAAAAGAAGTGATGAATCTTTGGAGTAACAAAAAATCAATTCAGTGAATTGAAAAAGTACATTTAGTGTACATGTACATATTGGTGAGATAAAGATATCATAAAAATGTCAAGTGTCATCAAATATTAGTGAGATAAAGATAAAATCAAAAATTAAGTGTCATAAAAAATACATGATATATACAAGAAATAGGTATATATAGGTGTAAAAGAAGTGATGATGAGAGTAACAAAAAACTCAATTCAACTTACCAAAATATGGCAATTACTGATTTACATGCGTAAACAATCCCTGCTGCGTTCTAATTTTTTACTATTTTATATTATAAATATTTTATTTCTAGAAAAAAATTTCTTCTTGTAAGCAGTAGGAGAAAAACCTACTGGTAATTTCATTAAAAGATAAAAAAAAAATGATATTACAAGGGTATATATACATGGGAAGATAAAAATAAATAAAACAAAATGACGAAACGAAATGTAGAAGTTGCAACACAAATTCGGCTTTATGAATATTTTATTCTCGAATTTACTTTACATATTTTTTATTTCATTATATTCTTAATCAAAAACGATATTTCTAAATGGATTTAGATCTACTGTTGTATTGTACAGTGTAACACCAACATAGAGGTTGATTATCGGATTTTATCAAAATTCACGCAAAGGACCTGCAAATCCGAAAGCACTTTGCGCACGGCATTGCATCGTGATCGTCCATCACAGCACGCACGGCAAGATATAGTTTTTTTTTTTAAAGAGGGAATTCAAAACTTTCAACAAAAAAATCAAGTGACCTCTGAACTTTTAATTATATCAAGTTAGTTTTTGTATCTTTTAAAAAAATATTAAATTAATTCTTGAACTACTTTATAAAAATTAAATTGGTTGTTAAATTTTAAATTGCACCAAATAAATCCCTAATTTTCAATATAAGAATTAATATGGTTTTGAACTTTAAAAAATTTAAACTGGTCCTTGAACTTTAAAATAATATTATTTTTTATTTTTTAAGTTTAAATAAAAATAAAAAGTTATCAGGTTTTGGGTTCGATCAGTGTTAGTTTTTTCGGATCTTGGGTCGATCGATATTATCCGATCCGTCCAGATTTGAATCTGATTAGACTTCTTAAAAAGTCAAACTGATCTGACCCAAAATCCAATCCATCATTCGATATCGAGTTGGGTCCGGATCAAATCAGATCAGTTTGACTTTTTAAGTCGGGTCGAGTTCAGTCTGAATGGGTCATATAATACCAATCAACGCGAGATCCAAAAAAATGGTACCGATCGACACAAAATCCAATCCATCACCCGATAAATTTTTTTATTTTTATTTAAACGTAGAAAATAAAAAAATAATATTAATTTAAAATTCAAGTACCAATTTTGATTTTTTTAAGTAGTTTTTATATTGAAATTTTAAGGATTTATTTGTTATAATATAAAGTTTAAGGATTAATTTAATTTTTATAAAATAGTTTAAGGACATATTTTTTCAAAAAGTTTAAAAACAGTTCGCCAATTTATTTTTTTATTATAAATTCAAAGGACCAAATAGTGAATTCCCTCTTTTTTAAACCTATTTTCCAACAAAAACCCAGACCACTTCTTTTCTCTGGCTATCTGTTTAAGTTGAAGGGTGTTAGAATTGTAGAAATTTCTCTATTTCGCTCCTACAAGTTACCATGGTTTCCTCCCTTCTTTCTCCCCGACGCATTTCGCATCTGGTTCCAATTCGTACTATCCTGAGTACTTCACAAATTTTAGCAGGATATCCACCAATCAACAATACCAAAAATTCAATAAAATACAAAAGGCTTATAATCCGGGCTGTTGGAACATCGCCGGTGGTTTTTAGTAATCTCGAGGCAGATGATTTCAGACACCCCATTGATAAGCAAGTACGAAATCTGTTGTTATTTATACACATTTTCATGGTTCCTCAATTGGTTAGAAAATTACAAAATTGGGAATATTCCTTTCATAAGTGCGTTCGGTTTTTTTGGGTGCACTGCAGAATGCAGATGATTGTTCTAGACTTGAATCGACTTTCCAAGAAAGATTTCTTTGTAAACCAAAAAAACAGAAGAGAATCTAAAATTTATTATTTATCCTTTTGTGGTCGTCTGTGCAGAATACATCGTTTTTCAGAGCTGTACCTGGACTATTTGGATGCGCAAAAGCCTTAATTGGTACAAAATACTGCCTTTTGTTCACTCATACACTCTTTAATATTAACATGTGTATTGTCTGGTATGTGTTTGTGCTGATCAGACTGGCATAATATGAACCCACCTTGTGTTCATTTTTTTGGTAGTTGGTACAGTACTTCGGGGCTGTACTGTTTACAAATGTACAACTTGGTGTGCTGATGGTATCTTGTATCATTTTAAAATTTTGACTTCTGTCAGTGAACACATATTAAAAGAATTTTATGGTTTAGTCCATTATTATCTGACCCAGTCTAAATAACCAGCATAATAAACCTGACATGCAACCCAATTTGTACCTGCTAAAGTTAAAAATATTAGATGATTCTGCATCATGATACTAACCCAAAATAGATATGAACTTAAATAAACTGCAAATACTAGGAGTTCAAATACAGCATTATTCAAACATGAATGTAACTTGAACCACAAAGGATTATGAACATTCATACATTATTTTGTGGTGACAGGAAATAGGATTTTTACCTGAGAACATTTTTTTTCTCTTCTTCCATGTATAGGATCGGTTTCTGAGCAGTTCATTATAGTTGTTCAGGATACATCTATACGAGTCTCTGAAAATCAGGTTTTTTTTCTAGATATACATGTGAAATTTCTCAGCATCTTTTTTTTTCATTTAGTGGAACCCACGTAGTACAGATTTTATCTTGAACCATAAGAAGTGCATAGGTTTTATTTTTGTTTCCTATTTTCTTCTTTGACTGTTGGAGGGGATGTCAGGATTTGTAAGCATCCTCTTGTTGACAATTCAGAACTCACAGCCATCTGCCTCTCCCCTCCCTTTTTCAACAGTTCGCAGACCTTTATCAATTATTACAAGAGACTGCAGAAATATTGAACACAGATACACCGGATCTATATGTGCATCAGAATTCTAAACCGAATGCATACACTCTTGCAATTCCACTCAAGTCATACTAATTCATTAGAGACCCAACAACAAAATAAGCTAAAAAATAGGATCCTGGTGATTTGAACAAAGTTTGTTTTAAAAATATTAATGATGCATCTTGATTTGCATCATTAACCCAATTTGTTCGAATTTTCGGTCAGACCAATCTAGAAAATGAGCCATGACCCAACTCCAAGTCTCCACCTAATTCTTTATTGTAGAACCCCCAAATCTTGAAGGAGTCGAATGGTTTTATACCATATTTGGAATTGATCGAAACTTTTATTACCATTAAGATTATATGTACTGTACTGTACTTCTATGTTTGTTTCAGAAATGAACAGAAAGAACAGTCGTCACGTGATTCACATCCTTCACTGATTTTACGAGCCCTTGAGATTGATAGCTGGGCAAAGAGTCCTGAATATAAGTCTCTACTGAACCGGACCATCATGAGAGAGATCTAGCTGATGTACAAAGGTGATGTCATTTATCTGCTTCTTAATGAGTTATTGATCCATTTGCTTCTTGAGCTTGCACTTTTTTTCTTGGAATAATATCATAAATTGTTTTATTTCCCAGGTTTTTGATAGACATTCTAGTTTCAATGAAGCGGCGCTGAAAGGTGATATATTTCCAGCATCAGAATTTCGAAAAAGAGAATGTCTGTACACTAGAAATACAAAGTTAGTCGTAAGCTGTAAACCATTTAGGCAAATAGAAGACCATCTAAATGTGTATATATCCGAATCAATCAAATTTCATTGACGGCAAAATTTATTGACGTTAATTTTTCAAATTCCTAAATTCTTATTTTCCATCGAAACAAAAAGTGAGATGCATTTAAAGTTTTAAACACTCCTCTAATATTTACCATTTTTTATAGTAATAATGATAATGTGCTTTGATTCTGATAGTCTTTTTCATATTTGCTAGAGTACTTTGCAAAACTTGAGTGTCCTTGCTTCAATTTCAATTTTCAAATCTCAAACATTTAATTTTTCTATTTTTTTTGTCTCCTTGTTGAATAGGTTGAGAAACAGTTATCGTTGGAAAGCTATGACGCTTACAAGTATTAATTTTTTGTATCCAAAAAATAATAAAAAGGTTAAAGAATAAATAGATAAGTTTTTTATGTCCAATTTCTATATCTCATTCTATACCTCAACTATCTTAACTAATCTAATTACTTTCTAACTATTATTCAATTTAAATTTAAAAGAAAAATAAAAAAAAATATGGATCATGTACTTGACCCGTTTGAATCAAAGCTCCAATGGTATCTCTTTCATCTTTGAGAATTATTCTTCATGTTATATATCGTTGAAAATCTAACGACAAGGAGAAAATAATGAGCTAAATTATATATTAAATGGATCAACGATTTGGGAGAAATCAAGGAAGAAAATATCTCGGTTAGAAATTCAATTGGAGCGATTTAGTGGGAATGAATTTCAATCAATTGATCAAATATTTTCTCTAGGCCAAGGAGATGATATGTGAAACTTTAAGCAAGTGTTATAATGTTCTAAGTGTTTGAATCATCATTTCACTTCTCCATGTACAAAAAGAATGTGTTGAAACTCATAATTTGAAGCTCGGTTGATCAAGAAGTAAGGCTAGATCAATTTTTTGGAGTAAGAAGATAAAATTTGAATATTCATTCAAATAAATTGGTTGAGAGATAGGAGAGAACACAAGAAAAATATTTTGTTACACTAAATATATATGTGTCAGACTTAGTATAATAGATATGAATACTTAATTGTACTGGATATAAAGTATAATTATATAAACTATAAAGACTTAATCATAATATTGAGAATTGAGATTGAAAGAACTTCAATACAAAATTAACAAAGATTATATTATTTATACTAATGAAAATTAAGACTAAACTATAAATTATATTTTAAATAATATATTAAAATAAATTTTAGTCAGTAAATGTACATTACATATTGAAGCGTATATGTAATATATATTTAAATTTATTTGTAATAGTAAAAATTAAGATTAAACTATAAATTATATTTTGAATGATACATTAAGATGTGTTATGATAGATATTAAGACTTATTTGTATTAAATATTAAACTTATTTTTATCATTATTATTTGAAAATTATTATTTTGTGTTACATATCTATTATATATTGTTAATAATATTATGATCTAAAGATATGAGATATAAAGATAATTTTTATTATTTATTGAGATTATTTTTTTTATAAATATAAATTATAAGGTCTTAAAATATTAAAAAAATAATAAATATAAATTTATCATTTGGAAGGCCTTAGTAATATTATAAAATTTTAAATCATTTAAAGTTAAATATGACTTATTAATTAGTATTAAGAATTTAATTGTTAGGTATAGGGATTTGACTCTAGGGGTGTTTGATAAATACTTTTTGAATTATATATTATTCAAAGTTAAAAGTAAGATTTATATTAATATATATTAAGACATCAAATGCATGATCATAAGACTTCTAATGCTAAATTTTAAGATTTTATTTATGAAAGTTTATTTTAAGTAAAGTTTATTAAGACTTTATTTCTTAATTGTTATATTAGATATAAATATTTAGTTTAAATAATGTTTAACAAATATTTGAGATTTTTATATCCTTTAAAGTTAAAAAAACTTATAGCATTATGTATTAAGACATCATATGACAGTCCTTAAGACTTTAAATATTAGATATTAAGATTTTGAATATCGTCCATAGAACGGTCTAAGGAGTTTCAGAAAAGCTATTATTATTTAGTGAGCAGCTTGACTTTATCGGGTGGTTGTTTCTGTCTTTATGTAACAGCAGACATTATATCCTTATTATTATCGGCTTATTCGAGATAAAAATTCAATTGTATAACTCTCTTTGATATTCAAACAAAAGAGTAAACAATTATTATTGACTTAGATTTTAAGACATTATAGTTTAGGAATACAGACTTGTTCATATTATGATGATCGTTCAAATATAAATTTAAAGTTCAAAATTATGACATATAATATTGGGTATTAAGACGTCATTTTTGTGTGCTAGGACTTAGAACAATCGATTTTAGCACATTAAAGTTTAGATATATAGACTTATCAATATTTTGATGGATGCTCAAATATAAATTTTAAGTTCAAAATATGATTTGTAATATTAAATATTAAGATATCGTATTTCTCGTGTTAAGATTTGAGATATTCAATTTTAAGATAATGAGGTTCAAGTATAAATACTTGTCAATATTCTGATTATCGTTCAAAATATAATTTATAATATTAAATATTAAGATGTCGTATTTCTCTTATTTAGACTTGAGACATTCAGTTTTAAGACATTAAGGTTTATATATAAATATTTACCTATATCTTGATTGTCGTTCAAATATAGATTTTAAGTTTAAAATATGACTTGATATATTAGATATTAAGATCTTATTTCTCTAGTATTAAGTCTTAGAATTTCCGATATTAAGACTTCGATGATTGTCTGTAAACAGATAATCTGTTGATGTTTGAGAACGTGGTCAATGACTTTTTCAGTTGGGGTACAGATCGAAGTACAAATCTAAGTACAGTTAGTTGATCAAAAGAATAAAATATTGTGTAGACACACATTAAAGCATTAAAGCACATCAGACGGTTCGGATTATCCGATTGTTCGAGTCCAAAGATGAGTTTTGGTGCTCAAGAACAACAGCTTATACGGGTTATACGATTGTCAGGAGCCAGGACTCTCAGGAGCCTCACGGGTCAATACACATCATACATGTTTTTACACTTGTTTGAGACATAGTACAAATTAACGATTCGGAAACGTTCGGTAATGTTAAAAATTTATGATTAAAACAGGAATGAATATAAGATTTTGGTCAGGGGATAATTTATCGGATTCAAACCCATTAATTAATCGGGTACTAAATAAAAAATAATAATTTAATATATATTCTTAACAAATAAAAATATTAAAATAATAATATTTTATATATTAAAAATAACAACAAAATAAATCTCAAAGTAATAGATAATCAAGTTAATGAAGAAAGTTTTCGTCTACGTAACTTTATATTTTAATATCTTTGCATAATTATTTCATTATGCACGATATTAAATATTTGTTCTCAATAAAAATAATCAGATAATTTAAGGGGGCAAAAAAAAATTCAAGGGGAATTACCAAAAACATTATCAAAAAATACTATTTTTCAAAATCCAGGGGGTACGTGCTCCTCCTGGATCACCTTAGTTCCACCCCTGAATTCGGATATAATTCGGATATAATTCGAAAATAGTTCATTTATATATAAAAATATTTAAATACTTAAATTTTTATAAATTAAATATAAATTGATGTATTATACTAGTTTATTTATAATCTTTACATTCATTCAATAATATTTTATAAAAAAAATACATATAAATACGGATCCTATGTCTAGATTGCCACAGAAGATCACACTACAAAAGTAAAAATGGATTTGACATGCCGTTGCATCATTCACGTGAAGCTTGAGTAGTTTTCTTATCTGCATGCTACCGACGCCTTCATTTTCCAACTCAATAATCTCTGGCACGTGAAGGTCAGATGAGTTATAGTGATAAATTTGTCAATTATACGTAAAATTTATATTATTTATAAATTATTCGCGTATGTAGTGAATTATACGTGATTATGTGCAGTTGACGTTTAAATCCGAATAATTCGTGAATTATTTGCGAATCTTATTATTATGGTTTGAGGTACAGTGTTGTTCATTGTCTTGACATTTATGTGTATCATATCTGACTGATGCCTTTCTATTAAATGTAATTATTGGTGTAAATTCCAGTACACGAAAGAACCATTTGTATCTTAATTCTTAAAGGTGTGTTCGGAAGTAACCCACGTTCAGGATTGGATATGGAATTTGTATTGATTTTCACTGTTTGCGCGGGTGAAAAAATTTTGATCTGAGCAAATTTTTTTCCCATAGGTGTGGATACGTTCCAAACGGGGCCTAAAAAATTGAACGTGGGATCCGACATTTGATATAAAAAAGACATTCAAATAAAAAGAAAATTAATTATAATTATTTATTTATCAATTCAAAATATATAAATATTAGCTTACAAGAAATTAGTTTTGCTATACATTTTTATAGAAAAATATGATTTTTTATAATTAATAATTATATATTATTAATTAATAAATGTAATTATAACTAATAAATATCGACAGTGTTGGACCTTCTAATTAATAAATAACATTTGCCATTGAGGTACAACCTTACGATCCGTACTCTTTTCTGGTATATTCCTGCGCCGATTTAGATCGGACGGGTCATATCAGTTTGATCTTTTGAAAAAAATTGGATTAGGTCGGATCGGGTTAGGATTAGATAAATTTATATGTTGTGTTGTTTCAAATCTTGATAGATTTTAATTGAATTGAAAATCATTTGAACTTGAATCGGGTTGAATCAGATTAGATTTGGATCATCAGATCAGATCAATTTGATTTTTTTTTTAAATTAGATCGGATCGGATCGGTTCTGCCATCTTAAAGTCTTATCCGGATGAACAGGATTGTGTTTCTCTCTCAGTGTGAGTCCTCATTTTAATTTGTACAAAGACAGAGAAAAACAGAGTTTGTTCTTCACCAGCAGATTCGGAGCTTGGCTAAACGCCTTCTCTTCTACACTCTGTCAGGGTCCTGTTCTTCCTATACTCTGCCAGGACCACCTTCTCTTCTATTCCGACTGAACCTCAAATTGGCGAGGGAGAAAAAGAGAGATGGCGGTGGTGGCGCCATGTGCGACCTTGGCTAAACGTCTTCTGCCCGATTCTCCCACTGGCACAGGTCATCTTCTCTGGTCTTACCTTATCTTCATTCGGTCATTTCATCAAACATGTCATGTGCACCCCTCTATCAACATGTCCTCCTTTCAGGATTTGACAAAGTTTGCGTTACCTCTAGTGCATTTACGCCACTCATAGGATGCCAGTATAAGCACTCGTTTCCAGCTCTCCTCAAAGGTAATAATAATTAAGAAGAATTCTGGATTCATGTTTCAGGATGACAGCATATAGCTTCATGCTCACGTATTGATGATAAAATCTAGTAAATTGTAATTTTGTCTTCATTCAATAATTTGAACTTTTCAGTGGGCTGATGCTGATAATTATCAACTGGTACCTAGTAGGTTGCTAGTAATGCTATCTAGTATATCTATATAAAGGAAATGAATCCTTTGATAATGGGTTATTTTTGAGTTTTTGACAATCTTGATAATGAAAAAAACAACAAACTTTCAAAAATAGAAAAAATTATAAATATGTTCTTTTACTTATAGATTGATAATGGCTCAAATTTCATATAATTTCATTATTGTTTGATAGTTATCAAACACCATCAAAATTTTATGTAATTTGCTACGGTTCCAAATTAACGGTATAAACCATCAAACAATAATAAAATTATACAAAATTTAAACCGCTATCAATCTATAAGTAAAAAAATACATATTTAATTTTTTTCTATTTTTAAGATTTTTTGAATTTATTTAAAAATCTATTGTTAAGATTGTCGAAATAGCCATTGTCAAGGGATCCCTCCCTATATAAATTTCATTGCATCCATAAAATTATTTATTTCATCTTATTTATTTTGTTCTTTGAGATATGTGATTTCTGTAATTTTAGATTGGGTTTCATTTCATTTCTAATTTATCATAATTTATTTGGGATTAAAAGTTTTGTTGTTGTTGTTGTTGCTGCTACCGTTGCTATCGTATCTATTTATTTGTTCTTTAAGCATTTTCCTCAGTTCTTTACTTGAGAGTCAGTAATCTCCTGTTTAGCTATGGTGTCCTGTGAATTTTCTGGTGCTAGCAGACATTTGTACACAGGGGGTGGATGCAAAATTTTGGTCAGGGGACAATTATCGGATTGTAATAGTTTATCGGATTTAAACTCATTAACTAATTGGGTACTAAATAAAAAATAATAATTTAATATATGTTCTTACCTAATAAAAAATTAATAAAATAATAACATTTTATATATTAAAAATAACAACAAAATAAAGCTCAAAGTAATAGATAATCAAGTTGATGAAGAAAATTTTTATCTACGTAACTTTATATTTTGATATATTTGCATACTTATTTCATTACGTACGATATTAAATATTTTTTTCTCAATAAAAATAATCAAACAATTTAGGGGGCAAAAAAAATTTCCAAAAGGGGGGAACAAATTATTGAAAACATTACCTGAAAAGTACTATTTTTCAAAATCCAGGGGCATGACCCTCTTGGATCCGCCCGTCTGTACAAGTATACAAAAAACATCAGCAACGCATATCGAAGTACACCGTAGAATTGCAATAGTTTTACTTTTATTTGATAATAATCTTGCCATAATAGTCATTAGTCAGAATTTAGTTAATAAAAATAGTACTTCTAGGATAGTTTTCATTTTATAGGACAATCATTGATAATTTTAACAATACTGTCCAAGACATGGAAATACAGTTTTAGATTATTTCTTAATCATTTTGAAGGGCTTGCATCAAATTTAATATCATTTTGGCCATCTGCAAGATAATTTTCAAAATTTAGTGGCGCTTTCATAAATTATTAGAAAGTTCAAGGTAGGGGTAAAATTGATATGCACCATAATAAAAATGATAAACAATGCATGGAGAATTAAAAAAAGAAGTCATTTTGGATACTTTTAAACAATATCCGGCAACAATTCAAATTGATGCACAACAAAGTCGATGCGCCGCAGAATTACTAAAAAATGCTTCCTTTTGTATCTTTTATCATAGTTTTGACACAATTTGGATGTCAATAATTTAAGAACTTTCAAAGACGATTTATGTAATATAATTCTATTTCCTATGTTCTTCCAGGGCACTGTAATGGATTGCTCACAACATGGAATAATATACCAATAGACTTGATTAATCTAATTGTTTCTAAGCTCTCTGTGGTTGATTGTATTTGCTTGAAAGCCACCTGAAAGATCTTGCACTTGCTTCCAATTTCCCTTCCAGAAGATAATGTATGGCCATGGCTGATGTATTTATCTCATGATTACAAATATTACAAGTTCATCGACCTTGTATGGCCGGAAATATGTCATGAAGTTGGATTGGCTTGATTTGATGGCATCATGAATTCATGCCCCCCCCCCACACACTTCTCCAAGAGGGTTGGGTTCTTGTGTCAACCCAAAAAGGTGAGCATGACATTTTATCAGTACTAAATCTATTTACAAAAACTGTGATAAAGCTTCTGTGTTACTATTGTGGTGGAAGTATGTCATTTTCCTCGGTCTCAACATCTTCGGATTTCATGGTGCTCATGAATTCTGACTCTTGTATAAATATATGGCATCCCGGTGAAAAAAAATGGACTAGATACAGCACATTTCTGTTGAGTGTTCATTTCACCATAACTGTTAGTGATACTTGTGAATTCTACTGCTTGGGCAAGATGGGAGATCTTGCAATTTACAAACTTGCCAGTGAGACATGGCTAATTGTCAATAGGCCGGAAAGGACTCGCTCGGATGGTCAACATGAGTCGATAAAGTACTATTTGATGGAGATAGAAGGGGGAATTAATCTCTGTTTCTCATAAGACTGGAGATCTAGAGGAATCAATTCAAGTTTTTCGATGAGATAAGTCAGAGATGGTTTGGAATAAAATAGAGGATTAGGGAACTTGACACTATTCTTAGGCCTTAGAAGTAGCATTGCGAGGCAATCTCCGTTTAAAGGTTGTGAAAATAAGATCTATTTTCCCAGATAATAATTCTTTATCTAAGCTTGGTGCATACTAGCTCGAAACGAATTTGTATCAGCTGAATTCCTTCAGTATGAGACAGCCTTCTAATTGTGTTTGGATTGAGCCCAACTCTACATGCACAAGCCAGTTGCTCTAAAAGGTAATATTGGCTTTGGTGTATTTGCTCCATTTTCAAACAAGTTTATGTATCTTGAATTTCCTTTATGTACCTCTATTGCTTCGTCAACCCGAGAACTAGGGTTCTTACCTTCTGTTTTCACTTCCACATTTCTAAATCCCGTATTCCACGCAATTATATCATCAAGGACACCCCACCAAGGGGTCATGTTTGGTATCCTTTTTTTTACATCTTGAAGACGATGTCGTTTAGGCGCTTATAAAATTCACCAAGGAGAAGCTTGCTCCCTCCAAAGCACTCATTTGTGGACCTTGAAGCTTAGCTGACAGCTTGTGTAACGAAAAAGATAAGGATCTTTGAACTGGCGCTTGAAAGAAGTAGCCCAAATTGGCATACCCAAATAATTGTTTAGCCAAGGAAGGATTTCGCGCCACGGAATGAAGCATCATTTTGTTATGGATCGTTAAGACCAGAAACATTTTGAGGGGCTTCCAGTTCCAGACGCAAGTTGACATGTAGAGTCGATACATTACAAAATTGGTCGAATTCCCATTTGGTTTTACAGAAAACTAAACACAAGCACGGATATTTACCAGTAAAGCCAGATTCAACCATCAACGGATCCAACTTAGCCACTCTGCTAGCGAGGCTGTAAGGGCATAAATCCTGAATCGGTACCTGACACACTAACCATCCTAACCTTGCATCAAAAAGTCAGCCAGCCATCACTTGTTAGAAGTAAGTCTGCTATTTATGAAGGAAATCGACTAATTTGTTATATTCCAGCCACTTTTCTGCTGGACAGTCCATGGATGATTTTCACTGCACATGCTTCTTTTCAATTTACTATAGTTTAAGACGAATAACTCAACCTCTATCTTTATTGCACTAAAATATGTTATTTTTCACTGTCATCTTTCTTACAACAAAATATATGTTTTTCTTTCCTTTCCCTGTTTTATTAACACATGATCACAATGAGTTTGCCAGCTGCTCACCTTGAAAAATAGAAAAAGAAAAAGGAAGTAAAAGGTAGTCCGTAGAGTCTAGCAAGAGCTATCCATGAATTCAACAAGGAGATCATGCACCATGCCTCGATCTGGCATCTTTCCAGCTGCGCCGTATATCGGTGCAAGGCCTCCACTAATTGGGCCTGGATTTTGTTTTACCTAAATATGTAATTAGAAAAACATTTAGTGGAAGAGAAATTTAATAACGCACTATTATCTGTAGTCTTTAATATGGTAGTTTGTTAAGACAATACTTAGAATCTTACAGTATTTACAGATTCCCTCAAGTCATCCAAAAAGTTTCTGTAGACATTAACATGTTGTAGCGTAACACATATATGAAGGCTGCATCAACAAGATGTTAATAAACAAGATGATAGTGCTAAAAATAAACAAGGACAAAATTAGAAAAATAAGTACACAATAGCAGATTAACAAGTATGGTATGAAGCTATTTGATACCGTACCTCATTAAGACACTTATTACAGTAGTATCTACTCGAAATCTGGAACCATACTAATATGGCAATACCTGACTTTCTCAGATACACACCCCCACATCAACCATACACAACACTTTTTAGAATATATTATATATACCAACTAGTGATTAAGCACAGCATCCTGATAGACCTGGCATGCACCAAAACAAGGATACAGTCTGCCAAGTAATTCATACTAGCATGGCGATAAAAAAAAAAAGAAGAACGAAATACAGCTGGACGACAAACATGGAGTCCAGAACTGACATAATTGGCTGGAAATGAACTTTATACCTGTTAGGTCTTTGCAATGCATTCAAATGCCATCCTTTAGATGACATCAAATCATTCACTTCAAATATATCAACTGAGTCAGACCCAAAAGCTATCACCATGGCATCTGGTTTGCCTACCACAAATAATTCAGGTATCTCTTCTATTCTGCAAAATTGAAGTTAATAGTTCAGTTTCACATGCACTTAAAAGTTTTAATTCAAAATAAAAGAGTGGACTTCTGTTATACCCTTTTTGTATTTTCTTGGATACCTCCATAATTTGCCTTGTGTTCTCCATGTATCCTGGAAGCATTCAGACATTAGCATTAACCAGATACATGAACAGAAAGGATAGATAAAATCATAAAAATAGTAAATATTTTGTACTATTTTTCTGAAATGAGCATAAATAAGTTAAATAAGGAATTTAAAGAGTAATTATGCATATGCAGTGGCCTAAAAAACTCAGGTTAAAGTTAACATTTAATTGAGAATTGGGGAAGGGGCTTGCAAGATTGATGGTCACACAAGACACAATTTTGCATAAATTTAGATATCACATTATTGACCATGGAACTGAAGTTGAGTATGTTAAACAGGGAAAGGTTTCAAAACTGGGTTGAAGGGGGCTTCAGAAAATAGCTGATAACTTGTATCCTCTCATTGTGCCTCCATCAACAGTTTGAATTTAGATATTTTTCTTCAGGAGGACCATTATTTTTTTTTATAGATGAAAACAAAAATTCCCAACTACCAAACGGCAGGGTACATGTTTTTTTTTTAACAAATTTGTTCGTTTAGTCTAACAAAAAGATGGATACCCTAACTTTAATAGACCAAATGAGTTGCATGGAATGAGATATTTATATAAACAATTTAACTCCTATGTTTTTCATTACCACTTAAACCAAGAGCCATCATGGAAGCCCATGCTCCAGCAATCAATCCACCGGCTCTACTGCCAGCTATAGTAGGAGAAATGTACAATCCACCCGTCCATTCAGTCACTGCATGGATATTGATGCATAAGTCTATATATTTAATGACCTGTGTATAACCTAGAGCTTCTTAACAATAATCAATGTAAACAAATAATGAAAATAAAATAAAAAAACTGAAAAGTACCAGCAACAAATTGATGCTACAGGAGGAGCATTCCCAGGGGCAAGAGGATGGTTGCAGACAAGAAAATGGGTGGATGTTAGTGTCATTCAAGACATTACAAAAAATAGAAAACGAAAGGCTCATCTAAGTCATAAGATTTTCTTTTTAACAAATTGGCAATATAATATGACTTTCTAGCCCTTTTGAATTCAAATTTGTCGAAAATAGAAAGTTACCTTTCTAATTTCATGATTCCTATAGAGCACAACACTGGTGCCTTTTGGACCTAATCCATATTTATGTACATCCGTTGAAATAGATGTAACCCCCTTAACACAAAAATCAAAGGGCCGAATAGGGTATCTGTAAAAATCAATTCAAGAACATTAAATTGAACAAGTTTAAGCATCTATAAATATACTTCAGCTTAGTTCTTATACGCATATGGACAACTGTTAGTGTCAGACTACAACCAGCAAACTAAAACTGCATTTGTATTACATTAAATTTTAAAAAAGAAAAAAAAAAGGTAAAACCAATATTTAAACCAAGACGAGTGTTCTATGTGCGCATTTATTATTGACACATTATGGAAAAACGTTATTGTTGCGTTAATAATTTAATTTATAACATTTCAAAAACAAAGTGACCTGTTGATTATAATTAAGTGACAATCAAATCAATGCATAACATACAAAATAATAAAATTAAGTGCTTGTTTAGTACAACATCAACATGTCAAAATATCAATGGCTGATTATAATTAATAATGTGCACTGATCATACCACCTCTTGATCTTGTATCAAAAAAAACCTCCCATAAATTTTTTTTTGGGGGTAAACCAATACCCCTTGAAACATAGAACAAAATCAATAACTCAGATTTACTTTTTCAAATTTAAATTTTATTATTAGTGCAACAAAAGAGAATGTTATCATGTGTGTCCTTGAAAACAATTACCCGAGTTTCCGAGCGAAGGGTAATACAAAACCGCCTAGGCATAGGTCAACATGCAGACATATACCATGTGAATCAGCCAACTGTCCAAGATCCTAAATACAATAGAAAGAGAGAAAATGAACTAAGAAAATGGGGAAAAATAGTAGAAATTTGAGTAAAATAAACAACAAAGTTTTAGGCTCTACTGTATTCAACAGAAAATGATTTGACCTTGCTGATTGCAACCCAAGAGATTGATCTAGGTAATTTTTTTTATTGCACAGTTCCATAAATATCATTTAGAAGCATCAAATATTACGGATACCACTGGATAACCAAACAAAAAAAATCTTACATGCCCTTCTAAAAGAATTTAATAATTATTTTATATGCATTGTCTACTACTTCTATATGAGATAATATGATGCTTTGGACATCTTTGAAATAAACAAGAGGGGACCATTTTTGCAGGCTATAGTGATGTTATCACTTTTGCAGGCAATAGTGATGTTATCACTTTTGCAAGCAATAGATGCATTTCTTCCACATTTTTTAGGGGTATGTTTGGCATGCCCTAAGCACACCTTTAATGGGATTTTAGTGCTCCATTACTTCTCAGGTAAAGTGTTATTACATCTACCACTGAAAATCTGAGAACATACACTTTCAATTTTAACCTGCCAAGACGTACCTTAGCAAACTTCAATTTAAAGAATATAACAATTTAGATAAAAAAATGCATACTTCTATTGGATCAATGAGGCCATGAGGAAATCCAGGTGCAGAACCAATAATCTGGAGGAACACAGAATGTTAAAAGATTAACAAGACAAGTCTGCCACAATCTAAAGTCACAAGAAGAATGTCATACAAGTACCAACAATAAAATAAATTGGAACAAACCATGATGGTGTTTCTGTTAATGCATTGTTTAATTCCCTTCACATCCGCAAGAAAATCCTTATTCACAGGGACCCTTCGCACCTTTATATTAAAATACTGGGCAGCTTTGTCATATGCTGAATGTGCAGATTCAGCTATTATCCTATAATTATAAGCCTCATAAATAGAAAACAAGAACAGAGAGGAAAAGCATTTCATGAGCAAAAAAGGCCTATAAAAGCTGACCCAACCAAAAAAGGTGGCTTCACCACCTGAAACTAGACCCCCAGATCTAAGAAATTATCTTTGTTAAGTCAATGGATGGACCTGATTCGAACTTACAATAGACCCAACTAAATACAATTGGTGCAAGCATAACAACAAAAAGGCAGAAATAATAAAGATTGGAACAACTGTGCACATGAAGTAGGCCAAGCTGACATGCTAAACTCAAAAACAGGCCAACTCAATGCAACCCAAGGCTCCAAGTTGACCTCACCAAGAACTGAACTGGCCCCACCCAATTGATAACTCGAGCAATGATTGGAAAGCATGATGATCTGCCACCAATTTTATCTACCAGTATAGTTCCCCGCACAGGCCATGGAAAAATCAAAGTAATACTGTAACTCACATTTCTGGTTTGGTGATTCCCTTCTTGACTTTCATATAGTCACGTGATGTTTTAACAGCTAAGAGGATACTTTCAGTCCCTCCAGATGTCATGTTGCCACAAACCTGACCGCCTGATGCCTTCTCTTTGCTCCCTAAAAGTGCAGCTGTCATGGCAACCACCTCAGCCTCAAACTTTGCAACACTTTTGAACACATCTTTGTGTAATGGGTTGGTATGTGAAAACCTAAGAAGGAAAAAGAAAAGAAAAAAAAAAGATATTCTAGAAATATTCAAGGGTGACTGCTCAAAATCTGCTCAGATTTCACTTTTTCACAAGCAAGCACCAAAACTAGTGATTTTATGGACAGGAATTAATCCAATACTCATTTAACTAAACTGCAATTGAGTGCGTTATGAACTAACTACGGTATATTGGCCGACCCAAATCCTTATTGATGATCTCGTTCTAACAAGGCTACCATCTAAGGGCCCGTTTGGCGTGTTGATTTCTGGGAAAAATTAAGCCTCATGGGTGAGGATTTCCATGTCAGCAACTGCTATGCTTCCAAGATTCAAGGGAAAAAATAATCGAGTCTGAGTGAACTGTTTTTTCTTTCCTCAACGGAATAAAGCATTGTGTGTGTTAATTTGGGAAAAATGAACTACACCCAACTGAACAAAAAGGATGCCAAACACTATATGGGAAAAGGTTTCTGATGGGACAAAATGCCCATTGAATCCCATCCGGCAAACAGGCCCTAAGAGCATCTCCAATGGGAGTTTCTAATTAGTTACTAAATCCTATGTGGCAATTATTATTTTAATTTTTGGATATGAAAAGGATTTTTAATTTAGAAACTCTAAAGGAGAGTTGCTAAATTATAAACTCAATTCTAAACGCCACATCATTTAAAAACTCACTTGATTTAGCGTTGGAGAATAAAAATTTCAATTAATTAATTTCTTCTCATTGAGTGGAGCCAATATCAACGCTAATTAAAATTTCTAAAATGAGTTCAGCGATGGAGTGCTTTTTTCAATTGAATATTTCTAATTGATGTGGCCACAATAGCAACTCAAAAATCAATATAGCGTTGGAGATGCTCTAAGTATAGTAATCCAAACTAGTAAAAACACATTTCTCCTTGCTTAGAGATTAAATATTTCAATGGATTTAGAAAGTATGTCTCACATTGAATAGGCTTTGTTTATCAGATCAAAATGACCTTCAAACTCGTTTCCACCAATGTACCTACAAAAGAATGGCACCAGAAGATAAACATCGAGTACTATAAGTCCAGCATAACAGTGGGTGCCAGAAAATATGATTATTATGTAATATTCCTTATGGATATAATACTGCTATTTAAGGTTCCTTATCTTAAATTCGTCCAAAAATCCCAGAACAGTTGTTAACAATGGTACCATGCTAAAAATACATACTATAGAGCTTGATAGTGCTACTTGTGGGATACATACACTGTACCAGAGCATTTGCCTTGCCAAGTTACATCTTTCGCCTTGGCCTCTTCAAGCTCTCGTAGTACCCCTTCATTTAGTCCCAAATTGGGCAAATCAGTTCTCCATCCTTCTCTCTTGGATGCACCTGACTGCAACTGATCCACAACCTGGAACCAAATGCAAAGAGGTCAAAATATCAAATATTGTTCCTTTCAATGTGAGGTACGTATATAAAGTTTTAAGTGATGAAATGTATGTTTCTCGGATGTCCTAAAACCAAACAAGCCATAGCAGTCTGCTTAAAGCCAAGCACTTACAGGTAATAGCTGACATGAAACTACCCAATCAGTTATTGGATAAGCAACTAGGATGTATTTGGTGTTGCCACAAACTAAAATTTCCAGATGTAAAAATGCAAAATTTAGTCCTTTCACTATACTCAATGTACCAAAGTAAAAAGTTTGCACAAACCTTCTTCTTCTCGTTCTCGATATAACTCCTCACTCCAGGAACTAGCCTGATCAGCAAGACACAGAAAAGAAAGCAAGGATTAATTATAAACCACAACCTCCTATTCCATTTCTCTAAAAAGTGGTTTGTCAAGAGATATTAACATTCCACCCGCAGAACTGTAGCCAATTATAATTAATTATCTGGCGTGTCTTCCATCAAACCATATTGAAAGTAGCACTTACTGAGCACATGTTTGAGCACAAAACATGTACCCATCCAAAAAAAAAAAAAAAAAAAGAAAGAAAAAAAGAACAATTCTTGCCACACACAAAAAAAAAGTCAACCTCCAAACATTACAATGCACCCTCTTTCAAATCAGGATACAAGAAATTCAATTAGCGCAAGTGCCAAGTGGGTAAAGACGGATTTTTTGGGTATAGACACGATATTTTACAACACTCGAAGGGTCTATAAGAAATTAACCTATCTGAATAGATAGCATTAAATAAAGTTCCTGAAAATCAAGGGGAAGACCGCTGTGAAGTTAATTAATGCCCATGATTTAATCAAACTTGTAGCGCCCACTTTGTTGAATTCCCCTTTAACTTATTGTTAAACTACAATTACCTAAGGGTTTTTCTCAAAAAAAAAAAATAATTACAATTGCCTTTTTAAGAAGTCACTACTCACTACAATATTAAAATAATTACAGATTAATTGAAATAAGAAAGTAGCAAAAGACATAGTTTCTTATTAAACAAGAGATTTTCCTCCAATATGGTAAATTTCATTCAATAAATAACACAAATGTAATTTGTTCCATAGATAGAGAAGCAATGAAAGAGGAGTAAGTCTAACTTGGCTGAGGCCATGAGAAATCCAATGATTGAGTTCTTCACGCCTCTCTCATGGATGACTGACAGTACGGAGTGGACGAAGCGAGCGCAAAAGAGCGCAAAGAGAGGGGCAAGAACAATCGCGAGCGGTTCATACTGCGAAAGGAAATCATTCGTTTTAGACCGGAGCTCGAGGACTTGATCCATGAGATGAGATCAGGTTGCGCCACCACAGAGAGAGGTGGAGAGGAGGGAGGAGATGAGAGAAGAGGAGAAACAAATATTATATGTATTAGATTTGGGTGCAGTGTAAACAGTGTACGAATTTTATATATAATATTCCTGACAAAAAAGATCAGTTGCAGTCTTGCAGATGCTGAGTTGCTTGCTCGGTTGCTCCTCAGCGACGTCGCTCGAGCAACGTAACTAGTTAAACGTTTTAAATAGACTCGGTCCACGAAAGGCTAATTAACAACTCTTTCATGAATTATCAATTACATAATTTGTGTATGTAAAACTTTAAAAAAAAAATCGAACAGTTATTTATGTGTGGGGCTGATAGTGGGATCCGGCTTTTAATCAATTTTAAGACTTTTTATAATAATTAACTAAGTATATATTAACACCCATAATCATACAGCAAAATTTATTATTATTACCGATGATCATAATTAGAGATGTAATTAATCTCCTCCTAAATATTTTTTTATTTTTTATTTTCCTGATTTTTTTAGGACCCGTCGCACATGGAATAGATGCTGCTCCAAAAGATTAAATTTTTGTAGAAAAGATTCTCTAGGAAACATATAGAATGCGTTTAGCGTATATGAGGGAATAGAAATGAACACAGAAATTGAACGAAAATTCATTGTGCGTGATGAAAAAATACATATTGAATTTTTATTTTCTCACGAATAATAATAAAAGCCGAAGCGGCCCATAATGACATTTGTCTTACCTCAATTAGAAGAAAACGCTGACAATTACATTCAGAAAACAACAATTTAGATTTGATTGCTAGATACTAGGATTCCATCTGTTATGTACACTATTTCAAATCTGTACAATGTGGTGTGATTGTTATTCTATCCGGCTATCTAGAAGGATATAAATTGTATGAAAAAAATATCCATCCTCTGCGTTCCTCTACAATTTCATTTTGTCTGCGACTTTTTAAGAGTTTTATCAAACGTTAGATTTACATCATATTGTGTAGTTCTACATTCTACGCCTCAACTATAAAGAAAATAACTCAATTTTGTTTTCCTTTTTGCCCATGGAGAGAATCACAAATTCACAATCCATAAAAATTAGTATATATTATGGGGAAGTTTTGGTTATTTTCCTCTGATTTGGCGTGTGCGTGTTACATTGGAAAACATCACTTGATATAATTTGCAGGAAGCTGGACTTGGCGCAAGCGCAACGCTGTTCCCATTTTGTTGTAGGATCCGAATCATCCGATCATGCATTTTGAGCAGCATCTCGCATCTCGGTGTAGGTTTCAAACGGGTTTGGGTTTATCTGGGACCCGATACTGAGGGCATCTCCGTCTTGGAGTGAAATGACGTTAATTGGTGTGAATAGGACATCTCAACGAACTAATTAAGGTCCATGCCTTTTTTCCTTTGGTTTGAAAAGGACTAATAAACTCTCCTAAAGGAATTAATCAATTATGTACAAATATTAGAGAATCCGAGCTAAGACCGTCAATGAGACCATTTTATCCATTTAATCTATCCATATCATATGTATGATATAGATAATAATAAAAAAATTGTTATGTTATTGAGTAAGGATATAGGTAAGAGGTAAATAATATATTCGTAGCCATTACCTTATAGGGTAAATAATATATATAATATTATTTATTTTATATTTAGCTAAATAAATATAATAATAATTATTATTATTAATTATTGTTGTTAAATTGATTAATATATAATATTTCATATAATGTATTTTAATTAATAATTTATGATGAGATTGATTTATAAAAAAAATTCAATTTATACTCTTCTAAAAATAATGAAATTGATAATTATAATTTTATTTTTATTATATATATATATATATAATATGATTAAAATAATATATACCTATTTATTCATTATATTCTTGGTAAATAATCAACTATAAATTATTAGATAATTATCATTATTTGCTCGTTATTATTTAACATTAACAGATAGAGATAGAGTTTGACTAAGACTAAATTTAACGGATAAATAAATAAAAATAAAAATATTTTTCTTAAATATGAAAAATATTTCTATGTGAATAGAAAATATTTCTATGTGAAAAAATATTTTCATCATGTCTATTGACATCTCTATTCCAATCGGGATACAATTGAATAGATAAGTGTCGCAGATATAGATTTGACAAACTAACTGAGGAATCTTGATATTCTGACAGACCAAATTCCAATGAAATGTGTATCATTCCAATCTTGATATTCTTTTGGACTCCTTTATCATTGATTTTTATTTTGCAATTTCTTGTCAATGACGGGCATTCATGATTATGATAGAATAGCATGTCAAATTATCTTATAATATAATATATTGTTTTCTACGTTTCATATTAAGTGTTCCATACAACACGAATGCACTCCCTCAAAGAGATCTCTACTGGCAATATATTGTTTAATTGACTGATAATATGTTATTCTCATAATGATTCATTATATTATTATTATTAAATTATTATTATTATCATTATTGTTATTATATTATCGTTACCATTAGTATTATTATATTATTTATTATTATTATTATAAATATAATTTTAATATTATATTATTATATTATTATATTATGAATATAAATATAATTATTTTATTATTATATTATTATGATCAAGATTATTTATTATTATATTATTATATTATGATGATTATGATTATGATTATTATTATTTATTATTATTTTATTATGTTGTATTATATTATTATATGTTTATTATAGTGATGATTAATTTATTATTATATTATTATAATTATAATTATTTTTAATTATTTTTATGATTATGATTATATTTTTATTATTATATTATTATGATTATGATGATTATATTATAATTATATTATTAAAATTATGATTACTTATTATTATTATATTATTATAATTATGATTGTAATTATAATTTTTTTATTATTATATTACTATATTATGATTATATTTATATTTTTATTATATTACTATTATAATAATATTATTTATTATGATTATTTTTATTACTTTATTATTATTTTATTATGTTGTATTATATTATTATATGTTGATTATAGTTATGATTAATTTATTATTATTATTATTATTATTATTATTATTATAATTATTTATAATTATTTTTATGATTATGATTATATTTTTATTATTATATTATTATGATTATGATTATGGTTATATTATTATGATTATGACTATAATTATTATTATCATGATTATGATTATGATTATTATATTATTAAAATTATGATTATTTATTATTATATTATTATAATTATGATTTTAATTATAATTTTTTATTATTATATTACTATATTATGATTATGTTTATATTTTTATTATATTACTATTATAATATTATTATTTATTATGATTATTTTTTATTACTTTATTATTATTATCTTACTATTATGATTATTATTTTACTATTATTATTATCATCATTATTATTAGTATCATAATTATTCATATTTTAACTATTCTCGAGTATTTTCGCTCTTCCGAATAGTCAAGAATACCACTCTTCTACCACTCTTCCATTTTTTTAGCAAAGAATATCAACGAAAATTTCAATTTCCTCCGATAATTTAATGAAAAGATAAGATTGCAAAAAATATAAAATTGTGCAAATAAGCAACCTTTGGGCAAGTTGCATGCTAATGTCATCAAAAGAAACGTTTAACTAATTAACCATTAATCATATCGAAGGCACGCAGTCTTATATATGCACAAATTATGACACTAGGAATGAAGAAATAAATTATTTCCAAGTGAAAACAACATCCAAGAAATAACTACATTTACCTAAATTCTTCGGGCCCAATCCAATTTCTGAAATGAACAAATTCTTTTGCATGAGAACATTTTTTTTGGGCCTTTTTATTGAATAGGCGTCACATTTGATTCGACCTTACATAAAAATCAAATGACAGTGATATTATACTGTACATAATAAATTTGTAGGTTGTAGTAATTATATACTCAGAAATACACGAGCCATAGTTAATATAAATAAATGCATTCAACTTGCAACTAATTTGTACTGTTTCTGATCTTGGTCTACCTAACTGATTTTGACTTGAGAATTAATATCGTAGACAATTTCTATACAATCAAATACAATCTTCTAGTCATTTGGTGGCAATCTTTATCATCTGTTTTGTAGCACCGTATAATATAACATATGGATCGTTGAATCTCTTCATGATTCAAGCCAATATGAATCTTAAAAATGATCTAACCGACCACATATTGCGCTATATGATGTTGTGCAACAGAGGATCATGATCAATTTGGTGGTGTGTTTGATATGTACGTGTTGTGCAAAGAATCATGATCCATTTGGTGGTGTGCTTGACATGTACATAGAATCACGATTTTAAAAGAAAATATATGCAATAAACGTCCTTTGATGTCATGGGCGGATGTAGAATTTTAATCATGGAGACAATTATTATATTGTAATAGTTTATTGGGTTCAAACTTATTAACTAATCGGGTACTAAATAAAAAAATTAATAATTTAATATATATTCTTATCTAATAAAAAATATTAAAATAATAACATTTTATATATTAAAAATAACAACAAAATAAAACTCAAAGTAATAGATAATCAAGTTGATGAAAAAGTTTTCGTTTATGTAACTTTATATTTTGATATTTTTGCATAATTATTTCATTATGCATGATATTAAATATTTTTTCTCAATAAAAATAATCAGACAATTCAGGGGGGCAAAAAAAATTTAAGGAGATAAATTACCGAAAATATTAATGAAAATTATTATTTTTCAAAATTCAGGGGGGGCACGTGCCCCCCCGACCACATTGAATCTACCACTATTTGATGTTATTTTAAAACCATCAAATTTTAGTTCAATTAAAACACAATATTCTTATTTTTTTGACAAGTTTCGAAACAATGTCAAAAAGTAAAACATAGTTCATTTTTCTTCAATTCAATTAACTCACTATTCTTCACCTTTAAAAAAGTTTTCATATTGTGTTAAAATTATTGTTGCTTGAATTCATATCACCAATTAGTTAAGGCAATCAGGAAAAGGAAAGATGATGATAATAACATGTCATATCAAATATGTTATTGCCAGCAAAATTACGAAATGCACAGCTTAAACATTTTTGTATGGTGTTTTTGTCCCCATTCTACGCTCTTCTACACTATTATGAACAGTTTTTTGTATATAATAATTATATTATTAATAATAAGAGTGATAATTACAGGTGCCACTGGTAGTGGCGTGGAGCAAACGCGCCACTGTCAATGACGTCTTTGTGTAAAACAATATAAACGTGCCACTGGTAATTACGCGTTTGCTCTTGCTCATCCTGATCACGATTCCATTATCGTTGGATCAGCATTACTACTGTCACCAAAGATGTCACTATTAGTGGTGTGTTTACAAAAACGCCACTATCAATGATGTGTTTACAAAGACGTCACTGACAGTTGTGCGTTTATACAAAGATGTCACTGACAATGACGCATTTGCTCCACGCCACTACTAGAGATTTCAAATTTTATTTTTATCACTCTTATTATTAATAATATAATTATTATATATAAAAAAAACACAGCTATTACGAAGTACTACTTGCATAACCTCTTCATTATTATTATTTTTGTTTGTAAAGGCACTCTTTATTGATACTGAACACCACGTTCATACTGAACACCAAATGGACACCACGTTCGATATCCTCTTCATTGTCATCATCTCAAAATTTTCTTATCAAAGAAACATAATTTTCTTCAATCAATGAGGCACGCTTTATTGATGGTTCTATGAACACTTCTTCATCGCTAATACATACATCTAATTAGTTACCAATGAAGTCAACACTTTTTATATATTTCGACCTTACGAGAGCTATCTTGTTCGACATTAATTAACTGCCATGTGCAATGATTTCAAAATGGTGTTTTCCTCAAAATAGATCCATTGGACAAATATGGTAAGTTAATTTTATGAATTATCCGAAAGAAATTAATCTCTTCTGAGAAAATATTTTTTTAATTGGATGATTATAACTTCTATTAAATATAATTAATCAGGATTATTCTATTTTTATTATGATATTTTGGGATAAAATATCAATAAAAATCTTAATCCCCCCCCTAAATAGTTTAATGAAAGGAAGACTGCAAAAATATGAAAAGCACATCTCAACTACTATATGTCTTAAGCTCTATCTCGTAAAATTATCTAATAAGTAGCCTTTGGTACATTTTTTAGTTTTCTCTTTTCTTTTTTTAATTTTCAAATTAATTTGGAACTGTGAATCTCTACAAAGCAGCAAATTCAAAACAAAAACCTAAGTCATCATCGATGTGTGTCGGGTGTATATGATAGTGCATGTGTGATCTAGGAACCGATCTGATCATTAAATTTTAAAGTTAAAATTTATGAATTGGAATTGATTTGCTGCCACCTATGACCTACCTAGGACACTGAATTCACTGGCCAATGAGAGGCCTACAATCTGTTTGAATATATATAGACTTCAACCTGTGCAAAAAAGAAGATGGACGCACGCGCCTCATCATACTTTTCTCTCATTAAGCTAAAATGCCTGGTAATTATCAAATCGTAAGAAAATCTGTAGCTCTATTCTTATCACATTAAATAATAAATGCTTTAAAGATGTTTAATTAAAGGCAATTAGCACATATATTAACTGCCAATGTGAGATTAATATGTGAATTAAATGACGGTCAAATTATACAGATCATTATCAGATAATGAGTTATCAATTTAAATAAAAAATACATGATAAAGATCTGTGTATTGAAGATGACCTAAATAAAATATGATTCTCTAAGGTTCATTTATTTTTTATAGGTAGAAGTAATTTTTTATTTTTGTAAATCTAGTAGTTAGTGGTGTAAGAGCAATCTGATTAACCCAACCGAACCGACCAAACCATTCGATCCGATTCGTAAATTAACGGATTTAAATTTTATATAGTCGGACACGAGTTATACTTGGCGAATCCGATCAATATAGGTTGATTATGGTTTATGAAATAAAAAATAGATAAAACCCGACCCGACCCGATTGTATAATATGAAATAAATAAATCATGTTACCTCCCATATTTCTTTCTAATTTATGTCTTCCGCTCCTTCTCCAGATGGCAAATAAGGCTATTTGGAAAGGAATTTTTCATCTTTAGTGTGCTTCATTTACGCACTTCATTCCTAATCTGTTTTTATAATTTTGAAAACTAAATAGTGCACAGGAAATTCGATTGGAGTTCATAATAGACAGGAGATTCTTCACCAATTTTTTTCTTTATTTTTTATTAAGATATTATTATCGTAGAAATGAAGTTTTATTATCTCGTTGTTCTAAGAAATAATTTAATATTTAGAATATGTAAACAACTTTGATTTTATTGTGCAACTGTAAATTTTAGCTTTTAATAATACTGCTGCTAAATTAATATTATGTAACGTTATCTTAACTTTTTTTCGTTATAAAAAAAAAAAATCTAGTAAATAATAATTTCTATAGAAAGCTTGGGGCGGAAGTCGTTGACTGGAAACTTTATATTTTGGGAAAAGACAACAATGATGGACAGACGAACGATAGAGTACAGACAAAGTAATAAAAACGTGACAGAGTAAAAAAAACGTGGCAATTTTCAATATAATTAAGATTTTTTAATTTCATCGTAGCGGAATTTAAATTTTTTTATTCAATTCATTTTTAAATAATTATATTAGGTTATAGATTCATTCGATTTCATATTAAAAGAACACAAGATATTTTTTTTAAATCTTAAGAATTAGAGATATATGTCTAATTAAAAATATTTGTGGCGGAGTAGAGCAGTCTGATAGCTCACGAGGCTCATAACCTCGAAGTCATGGGTTCAAATTCCGTCTCCGTACCAATATTTTTTTGAAACGAAACATTGGTTAGGAACTCGCATCAAATGCGAGCTTAAAAATTTCGACAAGTGCGGTTGTTTCGTTATGATTCATTCGACCATCGATCAATGATTTTGAGTTAATAATATTAAATAATTTTGTACATTAAAATTTATATTTAAATTTTTTCACTATCATTCAGATTAAAGTGTGGGTCATCATTATTTTTTTATTTGATCCGATCTGATCTTTTAAAATTAAATCAATATTTTTTATCCGATTCAGACTGAATAAAATAATTAAGTATTTTAATTATTTTATATTTTTTAAATAATTTAATATTAATTAATATATAATTAATATTAATTAGTATATATATAAATTTTAATTAACGTTAAATTATAAAATAAAAAAATATAATTAAACGAATCAGGACAATTCATACCCGACTCAACCCATGATGGATCAAAAAGTTTTGATTTATACCTGATGCATTTATTTTTGGATCATTTCGGATTGAATCAGATTGACCCATCGTGTTGGATCAAATTTTGACACCTCTAAATTCATATTTAATCTTTATGTTAAAAACAAATGATGATAAGTTTCATCAGAAATATATTTAATTCTCATAAAATTTATTAAAAAAAGAGCAGAATCTTGCATTTTGTATTTTATTTCAAAAGAGAAATCAAAGACAGCATTTAAATTTTTTTTTTTGCGGAAATATTTTGTTTCCAAATATTAGATTAAAATAATCTAAAGCAAGTCAAGGAAAGAAGAAACGTACATTGGGTTTAGAGGTTTGAAAACGGGACGGGGCAGGGCGGGTGAAATCCCTTCGGGTCACGGGTGAGCGCTGGGCACGGATGGGGCAGGACGGGTTTGAGCGGTCCAAAATTAGAAAATCCCAACCCGATCCGTGTTGGGCCCCGCGGATATAACCCTCACGGGTCATAATGGGTGGGCCACGGGGCGGTCCGGGTGGGGTGGGTCGTTTTTTTAATTTTAAAAAAAACGTCAAAAACTAAAAAAAAATCCAAAATTCCAGAACAATTGAAAAAAACAGAAAATAAAAAAATAGAAGTTAAAAAAATAATCATAATATTATATATATATTTTTTAATTAAATCAGTTTTATTAATTATAATTATTTAAAAATAAAATAAAATTTAAAAGTTCCAAATAATTCTAAAAAAATCAGAAAAAATAATTAAACCCAAAAAATTATAACCCAATTTTTAAAATAATTAATTTAAACTAATTCGGTTTTACATATTTAATTGTTAAAAAATTAAAATTTATAAAAATTCTAAGTTATAAAATATAGTTTTTATAATTATTTTGAACATTAATATTTATAAAAATTATAAGTTACCCTCTTCCTTAATTCAGGGTTTGAGACCGGCTATGTAAAAAGAACATAGGCGGAGTTCTAACTTTTTTGTATTAGTAATATTCTTAAAAAATAACTAACTAATAATAAAAAAGTTAAAAAATAGATGATAAGATTAAAAGAGTTTATAAAAACATACCGAACATCTAGTAATCGTCATTCAAGTACCATAAGTCGTTGTCTTCAACGTTAATACCACATGCACCGTCAGAATCATCGTCCGGGCTTATAATCATATTAGTGTCACTTTTTTGAGTTGGGATTGCACGGGTTGTTGTCTCAAGTGTGGTATCATATTGCATGTGTTCTTCAGCATCTATCCAGTCTTTCAAGAACACAAGCTTTTCCAAAAGATTTGCACCCAATTTGGTGCATTTGTCAGTTAAAATCCTATTCGCCGAACTAAAACACAATTCAGAAGAAACCGTTGACACATGCACTGCAAAAATATCACGAACCATCGTCGCCAATATTGGATAGGCAATTGTATTTTGTGTGATTTTGGATGAAAATTGGGGTGGATATTTATAGATATTAATTTATATTTTTTCGGAATTTTTGTCATTTTTTTAAAATTTTTTTGATTAAATTTGAATTAAAGTATAATGGATTCGATACAAAGTGGGTTGGATTTGAAATAAAATGGGTTTGATTTGAAATAAAGTCCATTATTCCATTGGGTTACAGGTCCGGGTAGCATGGGTACGGGTCCGGGTAGCATGGGTCGGGTTCGGGTGAGCGCGGGTTTGGGTTCGGGTGAGCGCGAGTTTACCCAGTTGGGTCCGGGTGGTGGGTTTGGGTCCGGGTGAGTGCGGGGCGGGTGAGCGCGGGTCATGGATGAGAGCGGACGGGTTTGACGGTTCCATTTTCAATTTTTTTTAGACCTGGTCCTTTGCTAGGACCGGACCGTTAGCGGGTCCGAGTCTACCCATGAATCTACCCGAAACAGTTCAGGCCGGATGAGTGGCACGAGTTTACACGGGCAAATCTACCCGCACGGATTTTTTCAAACCTCTAAATGAGCTCCTTGATCCCACTTTGAATGGAGCGAAGCCTAAACACGTCAAGAAAAGAATCCAATTCAAGCTCTAATATCTAGTCTAAAGACTAAAATTTTGTGTTTAATGAGAAGCGAACAAGGCCCAAGTATTTCTTTCGAGGACACAAATTTGACACGCTCTTAATTGCTTATCAATTCTTTTATATTATTAGTATATTATTGGTGTGAAAAAAAATAAAAAATGAAAATAATTTAGTAATTAATATACATTTCAATTATGAATACATAATTAATATAAAATTAATACAGAATTGAGAGGAAAGTTGACATTTAGAATTTAAGGAAAGTTAAAATTCATAATTAATGATAATTTAAGAAAAAAAATAAAGTAGATCAATTATATTCCTAAATTATGCAATATTTCATGTAACAATCAAAATTAAGAGAAAATTATAATTTCAACACAAATGATCATAGAGATGATAACATTATTTAATGAATAACTCAATCAGATGAGTGATATTATCTCTAGAAATTTCAATAAAAAATCTGAACCGTTGGGATCAGAACACTTAAGTATTTAATAAGAAGAAGAATTTGTACTTGAAGTTTGAAAAATAGAAGTGACGTTATAACACGAAGATGTTATAAAGTCGATTTATTTTGATTAATCCAATTTAATTTGGCGATGTAAGTTTTGCTCTCGCTGAAGATAAAGACAGCTATCTTTTTTAATGAAAAAGCTACTCTTTTTTAACAATAAAAAAGAAGTCTCTTTTTCTTTAAAGCTGAACATCAGATTATCAGTGGGCCAATTCTTATTTTGGGCCCCACCTGCAGCGGAGCAAAATATCAGACGCTGACACGGCCGATTTTGCCATTTCTTTTTTCTTTTACAAAAATTCTCCATTTTCCTTTAAACTGGAAACACGAGCTAATTATAGCCCATAATGCATCAACCATAATAAGTTGACAAAATTTAGCACCTCTTCTGATGGAAACTTGACAAATAAATTTACATAATTAGAAATTACTAATTAGTAATTAGCATCTAAAAATGCCGCTGAACTCAAATTAGATCCATTAGACCTCTCCGAACGGAGACCTCCGTTTTATAGAATTGGAGAGAAGACCACTGCGGTCCGGGCGCAATTCTACTGCTGCGCGAGTCGGAGAGAGCGAAAGAATTGCGAGGATTTCGAGCTCAAACAGAAACCCTAGAGCTAGTAAGTGTGCTCAACTAAACTAAGAAAAATCTAAGCGTGAAAAAGTACCTAAATGGTGAAACGCCAAGGGCATTGATCGAAGGCATGGCTGGAAAAATCGCTATCGCAGTAAGCGCAGGTACTTCGATACGAATTTTTTTGTTTCGTCTCGATTTTTTCTTTTTTTTCTTTTTAGGTATTATGTTTCTGTTTTTTACTTGAATTTAGAAATATCTGGGATGGTTCTGGAACCTCTGGGATTTATTGACTGTGGTTGATCGCATTACTATTTCTCGGGGAACACGAAATATATGATTAAATTTGGGTTAGCTACTACTTGGTTATTGTGATGAGCTATTAAAGATTGAAGAATATCACGTCCGAAATACTGAAAGCGAAAGTTTCTCTCTTCGCAGTTTTAGGTTTGTGTTGTGCTCTTCTCGTAATCATCAGAACTTACGCAATTTTGATAAAAAGTACATGTACATTTGTTTAGTTGCTAACCTGGTAATCTGATTGGTGTATCGGTATATTTTGTTGGGGATAATCCTGCCTTCATTTTGTTTTAGAACAGTTTTTTTTTTAATTGTTTGGTACTTGACAATATATTTTGATTTTTTTTTGTCATTTTCAGTTATCATTGGATCAGCCATCAACGAAGGGGGTGTCTCTGGAATAAAAGACCTTTTTTCTGGTGCTTTCAAGGTAATATGTTAGTATATTGCATTTTAGCACCCCTGACCTTTGCTGTTTTGAAATGTGAACATAGAATTTTTTTTTATCCTGCTAAATGCCGCAATTATATTGAGATGGTATACTTTATAAACACTGCTTGTTGTTTATCATTAAATATTAACATGGATTTATTAATTGGTATATGCCTATATGGGGTACAAAATTGTTAAGAGAAGTTTGTGTGCTTCTGTGTTTTTGGCTTTTTGCAAAAAAAAAAAGTGTTACATTTGTATGATTAATTCTATTTGTATAATTTCACTTTGTAGATTTTGAGGCACCTCCAGAATGACAAAGAGAGCCCGAAATCATCAAATAGTAAACCTAAAACTGATTTACTGTTGGACCAAGTAATTGATCTTACATTTTTGTTCATTTTTTTAATATTTATGCATGTCTAATTTATCAATTTTGTTCCTTAAATGATGATAACCATTTTTTAATTTTATTTTGTTATCACCATTTTTAGGTAAATAATTTAAGACAAGAGTTACAACAGTTAGCCTCATCTCGGCCTATCACCATTGTGACCAGCAGTTCCGGTATGTAGTGGTTCAATCATCTTGAGTCATTATATGAACACTCAAAACAGAAGCAAAGAAGCAATTTAATTTTATATTAACTTCCATATATTCTATTTTGATTTTCTGATTCAGGAGGAGCTGTTACTTTTAATCGTGTTACAGCAGTTGTTGTGGTTGGTACGGTTGGTTACTTGTACATTCGATGGAAGGTAGGTTACTGACTTGTTTATCTTCTGTATCTGGAATGGTCTTTTTCTCATTGTGTTGTGTTTAGAACCTGATCTACACTACATTTGTTCTCGAATGTGATATTGATACCTACATCTGTAGTTACAAACTGATCATTGGCCAGGTTTTCTGTAAGGTGTTTTGGATTTAAAAGTATAGCACATTTTGTGTACTTATATGTTGTTAACTGTCAATGTGGCAGGGGTGGAAGATTTCGGATATGATGTTTGTTACAAGGCGTAGTTTGGCTGATGCTAGTGCAGCAGTGGGAAAACAACTCGAGCAAGTTCAATCTTCTGTTGTTGTACGTTTTTGCTTTTTCAGCCCAAATTTTCTCTCCTTTCATTTATTCTCATTTTAATATTACTCTTGAAACCATGTTTGTCCTGGATCATTCTAGTTTCTTTTCCTTTTACCTAATTTATTTCCTTTTTATTCTTTTATTATTGTTACTTTTTTATAAGGGAGGAAACCTGAAAAGCATGTTATTTATATTCATAATCTTATAGCCCCCTTATGACTTTGATTTCCATCCCCTTAAGGCCTATTATGTTGATTGGATGGTGAACACATGTCTGTTGGGAGGTTTTGGGGTTGGAAGGGGTCTGATAGGTGAATTACATGTTTTGGATCAATATGGTATGAGTTGGTTTCGGCCTGTATCAGGTTTTCACTGCTAAATCTTCTGGGCGTGTTTTGATTTTCATAATGGAATATTTGGAATTCTTGTAACCTTCTTCAGGCTGCAAAGAGATTTCTTTCAACAAGGATCGATCGAGTAGACTGCCGTCTAGATGAATGTAAAGAGATAACTGAAGCCACCCAGCACGAGGTTTGTTCTAGTGCTCAACTAAAGTATTACTTTAATTTTGCAAGTTCAGAAATAGGCTAAACACAGTTCACTGGTTTGTAGTGTTGTTTCCGAGAAGCTAACGAGGAAAAAGAAAAAGAAAAAAAAAGTTACACACCTCCAAGTTAAGAAATTTCATCTGAATCCTTGTAAATCATATTCCCATCTGAAGTATGAGTTTGATAAATGTCATTGAAGCACCATTTCAGAAATAACTAAGTTTTACTGCACATTTGTAGTCTAGTCAAATGCACTGCTTCCCTTCGTTAGAAGCATCTATGAGAATTGGCAAGTTGCTCTTCTTTTTTCCTCAATTATGTCAAAAGTAACTAAAAAAAGGGATGGTTTGTATGATTTTAGTCGGCAAGTAAGAGGTTAGGGAGTTAAATTTAGAAGCACGCACCCGGGGGGGGGGGGGGGGGGGGTTGAGGATCTTTCATTATTTTTGTGTTCGCCATTTATGGCTTTGTTCTTTCCTGAGTTGTATGTGATAGCTTGAATTCCGTTTTCTCTGCAGTGTCACTGAGATTAATGCACCTGATATGTTAGCATTTCTTGTTTTTGTCTATCATATTGGCTCGTTATTGATCTTTATTGAACCTAAAATCATATTATGTCTGAACGAGGTATATCAGCTTCCCACTTCCATGTAGTTGTATGGGTACAGTGTGGTAGTATGTTTCCCATCTATTGGCTCATTAATGATGCTGTACTTAAAGGTTCATATTTCATCTAGTAAGCATATGTTGGTTTCCACGTAGTGGTATAGGTACACAGTGTAGTTTTCCCTCAATTGCTACTAAACTAAAATATTTGCCAATCAACTAAAGAGTTTAACAATTATGTTGTGGGATTGGGTTTTTTCTTCATTAAAACCCTTGGTGCTGTTTCAGCAAGGGAAGATTAACCCTCCTTAGTCTTCCTTGATGTATTAAGGAGTCTTAAGCTTGCAAACATGTATTCCTTTCATAAAAAAAATGTGTTCTTTAGTCAAGCTTCCTCCTCAACTCTCCTTTTGCCCACACTTTTTAAAACTTGCCCAGAATTTTAAGCTAGCATTTTTCTAAGCTTTCATTTGTTAAGCCTTGTTGCTGAGCACAACTCCTTAGTGGAGCTTAAGTATTTAAGCCTATCACCTTGCTGATCAAGCCTTTTGTCTTTCCTTTATCTGTGGAAAATTAGCACTCATTAAGGTGGGTGCACCTGTTTCCATCATAAACCTGATCGAAACAATTTTAAACTTTTTTCTAGATGATCTCAAAACTATTTATTCTTATGGTAAACTCCAACACCTTTAGAGAGAGTTATTGTGACTTTGATTCTATTCCTCCCTCTGAGGCAAATTTACCCTTAGTTCTGTAACTTGATCATGACAAGAACTGAAAGAAAAGGCATCTTTTTTCTAACAGAGTGTCCTTTTGGTCCCTAATATAGGTGAAAGGATTGCATGGAGATATAACTGCTTTCCAAGAGGAAATGCAATCTGTCCATCTTGTTGTCCAAACTCTTGTAAGTTAAACATTTTTTTTTTTTTTTTTATTTGTATTTGACAATGTGATTTTAAAAATTTCGTATCACCCCCTTGAAATTTTAAATAGTAGTTAAAACCTAAGTACTTGAAATGAAATATATCATCATCAAGATGTGCATGACCAGCCATTTGAGGATAAATTTATATATTATAGAGGTGTTTACATATTTGACTGTGTATTTTTATATCAGGAAACAAAGCTCGGCAGACTGGAGATGAGTCAGGTAATTGTAGTTCAAAATTTTAATGTATGTAAGATTTGAATTTGGAAGTACCATATGGAGATGCAGAAGATTACAAGAAATTTATAATAATAATAATTGTAGAATTTCTCATTGGCCATTATTGCGATTATTGATTTATAGTCTAAAACCTCCATTTGTGTGCTTTTGTTTGGTGTTTTTATTTTTTGTAATTAGGATCTTACAACAAGGGGAATTTCTGAATTGTGCAAATTTGCTAGTAGACTAGAGCAGGATCGTAATTCTGAGAAATTCCTGGTGAGTCTCCTATCCTTGCAGATGCTATTGAGAAATGTTCCTATCTGGCCTTATTTAAAATAAAAGTATAATCACCATTCAATAATGCAACATTGCAAATGATTATATCTTCACTCTATCCTGTTTAAATTGATACCCAGGGATACTATGTTAAATAGAATGAATCGGTAATGAGGGAAAATGTGCATCACTGAGCTTCATTAGAATACACAATCATCTTTGGATCTCTAGTGGCAAAACAATGAAATCCCAAGCACCATTTTCCTTTCAAAAACAAGAGCAAACCACATTTTGGCAGTCTCTGAACACATCTTTCTATTTTTCTTTTTGAGAAATATACTACATTCGATCTACATTTATTTATAAATTATTATATTTTTTTAACAGGGAGCATCGACCAGTTCGTCCCGTCCAGCTCTTGAGTCATCAAAGAGTATGCCAGCCAATGGGGTAAAAATCGTCCTCATATAATTGCAGAATTTTCCATATAGTCAGCATTTTGAAATACTTGAAGGCCACTTTTAGGTCTTGACTTGTGCTATTTTCCATATCAAAATGCTAACGGAAAGAATATAAAGCTTCTCTGGTTCAATTCAGGACACTTCAGATTGGGCTTAATACCAATATGTTTATTATGCATTAGATTGATATACACATGCATGTTTTATATGTTAGTTGTATCCTTGTCATCTTGTGTCTCTGTCTTTATTTTTAGGTAAAATTTGTGCTTCTTTTTTTTGACCTGTAATTATAAAAACTTGCAGGCAGCGTCTATGTCACCTCTAGCAATAGAATCAGCTTCACCAACTTCTCCTTCTGCCCAAGTAGAAACGCCTACTGTTGTACCTACCCCTAAGGTTTGATCTTTTAGCATTATGTTCCATGCCATCTGTTATTTGTTTTCAGAACGACATTCTGATGATTTTGTTATTGATCATCTTATCCACGATGTGTTTTTAGGTTCATCGCTCGACTACAGTTTCAGAGACATTCCTTAAGGTTTGCCAGCTTATGCTTTTCTTCAAATTGGCTGTTGTTTTCAAATTACAATCAACATGTTGCAATATTTGTTCGTTGCCAGTTTATTAACATTCATCATATTTGACCCCATCATTAGACTCAAACCAATTAGTAGAGCAAAAACTGACTCTAGTGTCCTTCAATATTTTGTTGAACAAACACATTTTAAAATGTGTTACTGTCGTATATCATATATTCTTGCAAATTGCAACCCAACATTTAATTAGCAGCAATTTTAACTTGCTATAGCAGAAAAAAAGGGTATTAATGGAATTGATTATTTGTTCTATTACATTATGATCTAGTGGTGGTTTGCTAGTGCAGAGTAATTTTGGGCCTTAGTACAACTCGTATGTGAATATACAGGGAATGTTTGATTTTTTACTTCAAGTGCATTAGAACAATGCTGGTCTAAGTTGCAAATAATGTTTTTAAAATGTGAGCAAAACAAAAGTAGTACATGTGAAAAATCCCTAGTCAGCTTCTGATAGTACATTATTTTTTAGGAACTTAAAGGGGTATCTAGCCCTGTCAGTCCAGTTCTCTCCAGGTCAAATTCTGTGAAACCAGGCATAATTGATCCATCAAACGGGTCAAGTGGGTCATCTCAAACAGCTGAACTGAGTAATGGGAATTCATCTGGCATTAGCCGCTTTGGAATTAGGCTGCCTGGTATCAATGTCTTCAGTAGAAACCGAAGCCCTGCTAATTAAGAAAAAGATTTTTCTGGCCCGATGTTTTTTAAAAAATTCATTTTACCACCAAATTGAGAAGACTCAGGGGCTCTTCCCACTAAGAAGCGTATGGTGCTTTCATTGCTAGAAAAACATAAATAAGCACCATTTTTTTTTGTAGAAATAGAGATTCTTTTTTTTTTTTTTTTTTTCGAATTGGCGGTTGGGTAGCCATATATGAATTTGAGAAATATGTAGTTACAAGTCATTTCTTTTGCTTTATTGGCTATACTCTACTGGAATTGGCAGTAGGCTTAAATAACTATTTTGTATATATTTTCGGATTTTCTATTACAATTACAAGGACTATTACAATTCGTAGTGTGGCTAGGTGAATTGAATAGTTATTCCAGTCTTGTTTACTGCTAGTTTGGAACTTTTAAGGGCATTTTCAGAACACAGAAATCATTGTACATCACCCGGCAAACGCAAAATTCAATCACTGACGCTTGTTCATCAAAGAAGAAGATTGATGTCAAAAATTACTATAATTTATAGGCTTTTTATAAGATTGAATTTAGAAAACTCGACTGAAAAGCTTTGATTTTAACTTTATGAGGATATAAGACATCTTATTACCCAAAAGTTTGATGTAAAAAAAGAAACAAAACAATTTGGAAGCAAATAGTGCGAGAACAGACGAGAACAAGTAAAAACAACAATTTTCAGCTTTGGAGTTTGGGATTAGCAGAGGTTGCAATCGGATGGAGTGGGTCGAATTCAGTTGGTCGGGTTGTGTTTGATCTTCTGAAAAAAATTGGATTGAGCTGATCAGGATCGAATTGGATCAGATCAGATTTATATGGATTATTTTGATTTTTTTTAAAAGTCGGATCATTTAATTCAAATCGGGATTTATCGGTTGGATTTTTCAGTTGGGTTGCCACCTAATTTCTAGCGCTGAGATCCTATTCCTGCTCGAACCACCGGCAATTTTTCTATCGTCCTACATTTTCTCTTTGAATGCTTTGCTTTTTAGCGTTTTTAGATCCGTTTGAACTCAAATTCACATCTTTTCGAGGAGAACTATTTGCTAACCATTCTAGGGTTATAAAAGAAATATTAGAGACTGAAAATAACAATATCTTGTTTGTGGAGTTAAATCGAGAGACACTTAAACATGTAGACAAAATTGGGGCTCTTGGCCTCTCCTCTCTTCCTCTCTTTTCCTCTTCCTTTTTATTTATTTTTTATTTCTTTCATCATGATTTCTTGTATTGTCTTCTTCTTATGATAATAGCATATAACTTAATACTTGAACTTCATTAATACAATCTTACATTGTATTTCAATTCTTGTGTTGATTTTATCTATCTTTGTGCAATTTCCTGAGGTGGTGAATATTGTATTGATACGAATTTTATATGCAAACCTTAGGTTAGAGATCAAAGACTTAATAGATTGGTTTAATTAGAACAGTAAGTATTGTGTTTAAAGTTGAAACCTTAATCTTCTTCATTTTTTAGTTTCTGATACGCAAGTCTCAATTGTCTTTTATTATTTGAGCCCGACTCTTCTAGCTTATTGAAAAATGATAAATGTGTCTCCGTAGATCAACACTTAGGCGTATCAATTATTGATCTGATCCGATCCGAACTCAATCCGATCTGACATGATCCGAAAATAAATGAGTTGTGTATGAATTTAATTTTTTTGATCCGAATCAGGTCGGGTCGGGTTCGAATCAACCCGACCCGATCCGATTAATTATGTTTTTTGAAGTAATTTTATGATTTAGTACTAATTAAAGCTTAAATATACACTAATTATACACCAATTAAGATTAATTATAAATTAATTAATATTTTATTACTTCAAATTATATAAAAATAATTAATTATTTTACACGGGTCGGATCAGATCGACCTGTGTCCTGTCGGGTCGGGTATGGATCAAGATTTTTTGACCCAAATTGAATCGGATCGGGTTCAGATCAGATTAAAAAAATAATAAAATAATGTGACCCAATCCGAACCCGACCACCCGACCCGACCCATTGACACCCCTATCGACACCTATCTTTACTACTTCGTAAGATTGTGTTTGCATTAAAACTTAGTACACAATGAGGTTATTTATTAGTTATAGAAATACCTATCAAAGATGCATCTTGTTGGCTGTAGTATTGGTTCAAAAATCCATTTTTCGTCACTAATTTTTCATTTATCCAGTTTAGTCACTAAACTTTGATCTAATACTCATTTTTAATTTATAATTAAATTTTCAACACTCAAATTCCAAATCAAAATTATTGATTTTATTGATTTTTTATGGTTGAGGTATGCACATAAAAATTCAAAAATTTAGATATTTATTTTAGAGTGAGACTATGGTGCATTGCAATGCACGGATATACCCGTACATCAGCTCAAAATTTTAAATTTTATGTCAAATATGATCGATCCGAACCGTTCAATATAATCTTCATAAAAACTGTACTAGACAACCAAATTTTATATTTTTTTAAATGTTTTTTTGTATTTTTTTGCATAAGTAGAAAATTGATTGATTTAAAAATTATGGATTGTCCAATGTGACAATTTTCTTCTTATGCAAAACAATTTCAATAAATATAAAATTTTGCTAGCTAGTAGAGTTTGATATGAAGATTATATTAAACGATTCGGATTAATCATATTTTACATAAAATTTAAAATTTTAAGCTAATACACAAATACAACAGTGTATTGCAATGTACCATGACCTCACTCTTTATTCTATACTAAATCAGATAGTCACAAAATAAATAAATTAATATTAATCCATCAGACTTTTTCGATTCACATTTATTAGTTATATTGCATTAATGATATAATAAATCTACAGGAAAACAGGACTTTATTTTATATGCTCGTGTATGTGACCTGATGAACTATTGTACATCTCTATGGTAGCAACTTATAATGATATGCTATGCGGAAATGTGCCCGCTTATATGTAACATATTATATTTCATCTTTATTTTGTTCAACTTATTATGTTCTATGTAAACATCCCATGTACGTTTATTTCAATTTACTTAAACACTCCTCATTAGACTTGGCTGTCATATAATAAACTAACACTTAAATGTTAAGGCGTAACCAGTTATACAGTGAACTGGCATATTGCATCATTTTTAGGAGAACTCGAAATATTGGCACCAATTTTGCTTTTTTATTTGACGGATGCCTCATTATCAGTGATTATTAATTATAGGGGGTAAACACAAGAATTAATTTATGTCATCTCGACGTCCATATACAAGTGAAAAATGACCTCAGAAACATTGGCCTTTTTCTGTCTACCGAAGGGAACTAATCAAGCACATGGTTTATTCAAGTGAAACCAAAAATGAATCAGAATATAGAATATATTTTGGGATTTAACTATCTCAGCAGAAGCAAGCATCCTGATTTCCCAAATGTTAAACCAAATTTTAATAGCAATATGGAAATTACATGTCATATCAGAAATTTCAGAAAAGTTCCTTCCAAACTGCATTCGAGATGGAGCTACACTCAACGATTGGCCTTGGCCACACGCTCAATCTCATCCTTCTTCTTGATTGCATAGCTGTCAACAAACAGTTAGATGTCAGTAAACAATATATTTTTGTGCTTCTTCAAGCTTTCAACTAGTTTTTCTAACTATTAGCTTGTTCTTACAAGAACACAATAGTAAATAGTACAATTCATGAATTAATTAAAGAAACAATGAGAAAATTTTCACTCTATGAGATGAAATTATTAAGAAACAAGAATCTTCACCAAGTTGAGGGGGAAAAATTAACAGTGATAGTTTGTTTCTAAACCATCATAAAATACTAGAAGTTTGATTGTAATGCATAATATATCTCAACTCTAAACAAGGCTCGACAAACTTTTATTGGAAGTAAAACTGACCTGTTGGAAGAACCTTTGGCTGCGTTAATGAGCTCGTCAGCGAGGCACTCAGCAATGGTCTTTATATTTCTGAAGGCACTCTCTCTTGCACCAGTGGTAAGAAGGTAGATAGCTTGGTTCACACGTCTCAATGGTGAAATATCAACAGCTTGCCTCCTAACAACACCAGCTGATCCAATCCTAGTAGCATCTTCACGGGGCCCACTACAAGCACGACATCAACTATTTTCAAAACCAATTCACAAAATAACATTTTCCAAATCATGCACTTTGTGATCTACAAATATGCTTGTTTCGACGCTAGTAGGCGAACACGAGCGGAAAAAAGAGGCGATTTGCTAGGCGAACGAAAAAACAAAAAAGAGAAGCAAACCCTAGGCACTAGGGAGGTCGCGCCGCCAGCCTCCCCGCCTCCCCCACCTCTCCGATCTCCTCTCTCTGCCTTCTCCTCTCCTCCTCTACTTTCTCTATCTTCTTCCCACCTTGAAATACAAGCAAAATTTAGCCTCTCCTCCAGGTATGACTCGGTAACCACTCCTCGACAGGCGACAACTACAACAGCAAATTTGATGTACGGATCTCTCCAGCCACTCCTCGGCAGCGATGCCTACTTTCTGATTGCAAGAAGATCTCTCCAGTGTCACTGCCTTCTAACCTGAAGTTCGTGGCAGCCTCTCCTCCACCAGCGGCCGCGATGGCAATGGTCCCCTGGCTCTCTCTACCTTCACCTACATCTCTCCCACCACCGGATCAGATCTGTACTGCTCTCTCCCCCTCTCTTTCTCTCTCTCTCTCTCTCTCTAAGGTTATCTATCGACATATCTACTCTTGGTACTCAGATCCGATCCGACCCAGACAGTTTCAGGTTGTGGCTGTCAGCAAATCAGGTATGGATCTGCCCCCTCCCTCCCTCGGGTTATCTGTCGATAGATCAGGATATGGCACATTGTTTGCCCTATGTGGTTACTACGGTGCTACGGTGCGATGGGTTATCAGGGTAATGCATCCTATGTGGTTACTACGGTGCTACGGTGCGATGGGTTCTCCTCTTGCCTGCTCCAGTGCTAGAACGTGACGAGCTATAATGGGGTGCTGATTAATGAGCCGCACCAAGATTATTTTCTTTCATTTTTCTTTTAAATTTCTTTTGTATGGCTAAGCTTGTATTTCATTTTTTTTTCTTTTCACTTTTCTATTCTATCAGTAATTCTTTTTCAATTTGATTTAATGAAATTTCATAGTAGGCTATTCGCCTGCTACTTCAAAAAAATATGCTTGTTTCAGCTTATGCAGATGCAAACCCAAAAAATACTGTATTTGCAGAAACTTTAAATTCATGGTAATTGTATAATTGGTACAGATTTAGTAAGAATCAGCGAGTATATTACAAAGAGTGATAAGGACTGGAAGATACATCATACAGGCACATAGATCAGCAATCAATTAGAATCACATAAAAACACAATTGAACTCAAAAACTAAACAACTATATATGGTCAACAAGTAATCAAATTCAAAGTTCAGGTCTTGATAGGAAAATCATGAAGATAGGATTGTAGGTTAGTAACTTAAAAAATATCTACACAATGACATCAAAAGATCATTTTTCCTTCAAAAAAAGCTTTATCTCACCAAGATAATAAACAACCAGAAACAAACTTTTTGCACTTCGCATAATAAGATGTACCTGTTGATGATGGCATCAACTATGACTTGAATTGGGTTCAGATCAGTCAAGAGGTTGATGATCTCCATGGCATGCTTCACAATTCTGACGGCCATGAGCTTCTTGCCGTTGTTGCGACCGTGCATCATAAGGGAATTGGTTAGCCTCTCCACAATGGGGCACTGTGCCTTGCGAAAGCGCTTCACCGAGTACCTCCCAGCAGTGTGCGGGAGATAAGTAGCGTGCTTTGTTGGTGTCACTGCCAAGTAATCACTAAGCGATATATCACTCACCTGAAAATGAAAAGAATCATGGTATTTTAAATTGGGCAAAACAGAATTTGAGACAGGTTTTACTACTAAGCTTTCCACCTACATTTGAAGAAATTCCATCAGAAACATCAGATAACACGAAATAAAGAACAATATACAATTTATAGTTTTTGGACATCTAGTAACCAGATCCAATTACACCATAATAAAATGATATTTTACTTGTTGAAACATCAATTAAACAAGACAATGAAAAGAGACCTGAACATCCTCGAAGGTCCAGCGATTGAAGAGCTTGACCTCCTGCTGCTCGACTACAGCCGCCGCCATTGTTGCAAGGAGAGAAGGGCGACAGAGAGAGAACAGAAAAAAGAGGGAGAGGGAGAGGGAGAGGGAGAGGGAGGCGTACGCGCAGCAGTTTTCTAAAACCTAACTCCTACTTGTATCGTTTTTTGTGTTTTGTTTTGGTTCTCTTTTGCTTTGATTGATTTAAGAGTTTCTATTTGACTATTTCATAAAAAGCCTAGTTTACTGGGATCATGGGCCATGAGAGATTCGTCAGGCCCATCACAGTTTCTCACCTGATACTATATTTTCTACATTTATTTGTTGTCTATAATTTTATTTTTTTTATTGGATTAAGTTACAACGCCATTTTTTATTCTTACATTCATTCTTCATGATAAGAAGACTAAGAGGACATGAACCTCAGCTCAGCCCTTAAAAAAGAAAACATTTCATTTAAAATCACGTGTAAAACCATGCGCAGGCATTAGACATTCATGAAAAATCACACATGTAACTCATCTACAATAAATTTCATGCTATATATGTGACAAAAATCACAGCATGCCTAGTAGGAACTTTGCTGCAAAAACATACTATGCTTTTTTGGTCTGTACTAATTCTCTGTTACAGCGCTTGTGAATACAACAACAATAACAAAGTCTTTAATTTCAAATAAATTATGGTAGACTAGAAATGAAACCCAATCAGAAAATATAAGATCATAAATATCAAATATCAATGATAATAATGAGGATGATGAATGAAAAAAATAAAAATAAAATAATAATAATAATAATAATAATAATAATAATAATAATAATAATAATAATAAATGAAAATGATAATGATAATGGTGATGACAATATGATAATAATAATAATGCTGATAATATGTTAATAATAATAATAATACAATAAATCTCTATTATAAAATCTATTTCTAAATTCTAAAATCTTATTTTTAAAACCTATTTTTAAATTCTAAATCGTAAAATCTTAAAAACCTATTTCTAAAACTTATTTCTAAATTAATATGGCGCGTCGCTAAGAGGGTGACGCTCCAATGAAATTTGACTAGTTTCATTTCTATAAAGATCGGTTGTTTTAGTACATGGCTCGTCATATTCACCGCAACCTCCTTTATCCTGACTTGAGACAGACTATGCAGAAACTACACATGCGGAGTTTATTACAGTGCTTGTGAATGTGATTGAAAAAAGAAACAGTGAATATAAAATTTCAAAGAAACAAGATAAGGCAAGCTTGAGAGGTAGTACACCTCTCCTCGCCTCCATAGTGGAATATAAATTGAAGAGCTCATGAATAGCAGAGCTACAATAGAGCTTACATATATCGTTAGACTTCATGAGATCATCTAAAATAAAATGCTCATTCTCTTTTACTTCAGTTAGGTTACAAATATAACAATATTTAAAACAACAGAGATGCACTCTCAAACTGAAATGGCATCTGTTGGAGCAGCAACAAATCTACAAATCAAATGAATACTGTGCAAAGAAATGTGACCATACTGTCACTGATAATCAGATCCTCTGCCAGTGGAACTCCAATGGAAAACATATTAAACCAAGTTATCTGTACCATTTCAACATTGCTAACCCCTTCAACTGGCCCCCACCTGCAAGTATATAGATTGATTAATTTATTGACTGATTCATTTTTCTCTGCATGAAGTTTGGCCCAATGCATCTGCAAACATCTCCTTTACTGCCCCTAGTTCCTCTTTTTACAAATTTTCAGCATTTAAAAGACCTTGGGTTGTTGCCTCTTCTTTCTCTGTGATTTTTTGTGTTATCATTTCCCTTCAATTTTTTGGTTCATTGCCACATATATCAGGATCTGATATGACTTCCATTTTACGTCCAAGTGCATGTGCAATCATGCTGCGAGCCACTGTAGGGTCCTTCATTCTGGGCTGGTGGATACTGTTCCTGCCAAAGATTCAGTTTTGGGCAGATCTGATATGACTTCCATTTTACGTCCAAGTGCATGTGCAATCATACTGCGAGCCACTGTAGGGTCCTTCATTCTGTGCTGGTGGAGCCCCATCCTCAATACTGCTCCAGCCAAAGATTTGGTTTCAGGCAGCCAGGTATTCGGCCTGTCTTTCCTCCAGAGACAGTGATGTTGGTACTGGAATGAGCGACACGGAATGCTTCAATCTAGAGGCTGAAATATAGACTTGAAACTTTATCAATATGCATTCATAGAACAGAAAAAAAAAAGTTATTCACTGAAAAGAAAAGAAAAAATGGGACACCTATGTATCAGGATCTTCTCTCTTTAAAATATGCTGAGATGAGGTGGAAGTGTGGCACTCAGCATTATCCCACAATATGTCACTGGACTGAGAAAACAAGCATACAGAATTACAGATAAACATAATAATTTTCAGTAAAGAAAAAGAAGGAAACAGAGAAACATGCAAAAATTATTGATACACAAAAATGAATTTGGATTTTAGTACAGAAAGAACATTGTTAACAGCCTAATAATTTCACCATTTCAATCGATATACTTAAGCATTTAATACTAGACAGTAGAACATGGGAGAGTATGATCCAAATTTATGTATCTAAACTAGTTACATACTAGTCTGTACAAAGCTCCACCTAGAATAGGCTAGTTCAATAATTTGCTGTTTCATGTTGTAAAAAATTTAACAATTTAAGGTACCATGTATATGTGCCAGAACAATTGGTAGGTGCCTGCATGGGTACTCTGCCTAGGTGTACCTTCATCCTCATGGTATTTCAAACAGAAATCCAAAGCACACCATAACTTGAACTAACATGTACAATAAAATTATAGATAAAAGTGTAATACAACGTACATGCTTATTACAGTCATCGCTCAAGCACTAAATGACGAGCTTCTCCTTCAACAGATTCATGCACAAAACTGCAATTTTACAAGGGGAAAAATTCACAACAATTTCTTAAATTAATAAACATGGATGCAAACTGATGCGACATGATGGCCCTATAACTGGGATATACTCAGAAATTAAGAAAATAATTGGTAAAAATCCCACATTTTAGGAAAATTTTATTCCAACCCCTTATTCTTAAGCACACCCAGAAGTGGTCTACCTAGTATTTCTTCCTTCATATAACAAAAATCAATAAGCATGTTAATTTTTGTAAATTACCAGAACCACCCACATCCCACAAACCACATGAACAATTGCCTCAAGTAAGAAAAATAAAAATTGAGAAAAAGAGATGCCCATAAATTTCAGCAAGCCGGTGTAGCAGCAGGCGATCGTAAGACCCATAAATTTCAGCAAATTAGTAATTATTAAGCACGATTTGTGGTAGTGCTCGAAACCCTCGGATCGGAGCAGGAGGACGACGAGGGACCGTGGCTGGAGTGCATGGCCTGAATGGAGAAGCCGGAGGCTGGAGTGCAAAAAAATTTGTATCAGAGCCAGGTTTCGATCCTGGGACCTGTGGGTTATGGGCCCACCACGCTTCCGCTGCGCCACTCTGATTTTGGAATACAAGCATAAGATATATTTTAAATTCGATTGCACTACTGAATTTTGTCTGTAAAGCAGTCGTCGGTTCTTTCAATATCAATCTACCAAGCTGCGCAGTGCGTATTTGTTTTTGGGCCGTAAACCAGAAAACACTTTTCTTCTTTTGAAACGGGCCTAATGGCTCAGGTTGATCTCAATTTGCAATTGCACAACAGGTAAATGAATACTTGACTAGGATAGGAGACCATATTTATATATCAAGGTCTCCTTCAGAGCTCCTAGAAATTAGCATCACATCTCAATCAATTCAATTTGATTTCTACCATAACATATCTTATATAACAACAAAGTGGGGACAAAAGGCAGTATCTGAAACTGAAAAGAAATGGTCCAAGATTCACAACTAAAGTGTTATTTTTGTTTGAACTAGTACAATACATGGATAGATTTCATAGAGCAGAGCCAAGTAATATGCAACCAGATACAAGCATGAAAGTAGAAGTACAAGTCATGAGTGGATGACGATGCTATTTGTGATACATGAAGCATCAAGTACAGTGATTGACAAAGCAAATAAGATGTGTTTCCACATAAAATACAGTACTACAACAAAAAAGAGAGTTGCAATTAAATTAAAATAAAAATTGAAGTGAACTGGGGGGCTGCTGTGGTGGATATTAAGGGATGACGGATAAGGCATGAGGCATCCTAGGAGGAGGCAATGGGCTGGGGTTCATGTTGCAGCTGCCTCTTTACCTTGAAGAGCTGCTTGGAGTGGTGCTTGAAGTGGAGAACCCCTTCCAGCGCCGCATGGTCGGTTGGCGAGATGGCGCAGCCCCCGTGAGTGCATCTGAAGCACTTCTGGTATGTTTGTCCCTCGACTGTGGCCCGCAATTCAAGCATGATTAAGTAAAGCAATTAATTAATTAATTAATCAATTATGAAGCATGATAAGATATTATATTTTCTATATTTCTCAGATAACGGGATACATCGCAACTTTTTTCTTCTTACGTTCATTTATTCAGGATTTTGTTCTTGCATGCATACCTAGTTGGAATTTTGCAATAAAAACATACTATGCGATTTTTGGTCTGTAATAATTCTTCGTTACAGCGCTTGTGAATCTAATTGGAAAAAGAGGAGCGAATATAAAATTTAAAAGAAACAAGATCAAACTTGAGAGGAAATGCAACTTTTTTTTGCCTACATAGTGGAATACTGGAAAATAAGTTGAGAGCTTGTGAACAGTAAGCTAGAATAGAGCTAACATACTGTTAGACTACATAAGATCATATAAAGTGCTCACTCTCTTTTATTTCAGTTAGGATCAAAATATAACAATATTTAAAACAACAGAGATGCACATGCACTCCCAAGCTGAAATGCCTTTTGTTGGAACAACAACAGATCTACAAATCAAATGAATACTAGGAAAAGAAATGTGACTGTCACCGACACCGGATCCTCCAGCCAGTGGAACTCCCAGAACATGCACATGGGGCATATAGTAATCCTCCAATGAACAACACAAACAAAGGAATCAGTACCATTTCAAGTTTTCAACACTGGCTCACCCCTTCAACTGGCACCACCTGATAATATAGTTTGATTAATTTCTTGATTGTCATTCATTTTTCTCCGCAAGAAGTTCGGCCCAATGCATTTGCAAACATCCTCTTTGCTGCCCCCAGTTGTTCTTTTTTCAAATTTTCAGCATTTAAAGACCTTGGGTTGTTGCCTCTTCTCTCTCTATAATTTTGTGTGCCATCATTTGTCCTTCCATTTTTTGATTCATTGCCACATCTATCAGGATCTGATGTGACTTCCATTTTACATCCAAGTGCATGTGCGATCATGCGGCGAGCCACTGTAGGGTCCTTCCTCAATTTTGGGCTGGTGGAGTCCCCTTCCTCAGTACTGCTCAGGCCAAAGATTCGGTTTCGGGCAGCTAGGTATGCAGTCTGCCTTTCCTCCAGAGGTGGCGCTTTTGGTGCTGGAATGAGCGACATGGAATGCTTCAATTTAGAGGCTGAAATATAGACTTGAAACTTTATTAATATGCATGCATAAAACAGAAAAAAGTTATTCACTGAAAATAAAAGAAATATGGTATACCTAAGGTATCAGGATCTTCTCTCTTTAAAATATGCTGAGTTGATGTCGAAGTGTAGCTCTCAGCACTATCCCACAAAATGTCACTGACAAGCACTGATGGACTGTAAAAACAAGCATACAGATAAAACATAATAATTTGAAGAAAAGAAGAAAAACAAAGAAAGAGAGGAAATTTGCAAAAGTCATTGACACACAAAAATCAATTTGGATTTTAGTAACAGAAAGAACATTGTTAGGAGCCTAATAATTTCACAATTTCAGTATGATATACTTAAGAAGTTATGACTAGACAGTAGAACAAAGGAGAGTATAATCCAAATTTAAGCATCTATACCACTCAAACCCAGTACAGTTACATACTGGTCTGTACAAAGCTCCACTAGAATAGGCTTATTTGATAAATTTCTGGTTCCTATTGACAAAATTTTAACAATTTAAGGCTTCATGTATCTATGCCAGAACAATTGGTAGGTGCCTGCATGGGTCCTCTGCCAAGGTGTACCTTCATCCTCATGGTGTTTCACATGGAAGTCCAAAGCATACCATAATGTGAACTAACAGTTAAAATAAAATAAAATATAAGAGTGTAATACAACGTACATGGCTGTCTCAGAACATCGCTCAAGCACTAAATGACGACCTTCACCTTCTCCAACAGATTCATGCACAAAACTACAATTTGAGAAGGGGGGGGGGATCACAACATTTTTTTTACAAATGCAAACTAATTGTGAATAATGACCCAATAACCCAGACAAACCCAAAAATTAAAAATAACTGGCAAAAATCCTGTATTACAGGAAATATTTATTCCATCCCCTATTCTTAAGCATACACAGTAATGATATCTACCTCATATTTTCTTCCTTCATATAACAAAAATCAATAAGCAGAGGGATTTTTGTAAATTTTACCTACCAGAACCACCCACATCCCTCAAACCAAAATAACAATTGCCTCAAGTAAGAACATACAAAATGAGAACAAGAGAAGAAAGATACCCATAAATTTCAGCAAGTCGGTGTAGCAGCAGCCGATGGTAGGACCCCACTGGCTGAAGCTCCAAAATACCATTGGTACTAAATTTTATTTAATCATATTATATTAAAACAATAAATGTCTTTTTCACATGGATTTTGGTTACTAAATTCCTTCACAATTATTGTTGGACACCGAATTGGAACCGGAAAAGTATAGTTCTGGTTCAACATGTTGCCAAAAATATGAATTCTGATCAGCTCTCAGCTACATCAATTACCAATTAACATAAAAAGAAGCACAATGGAAAGAAAGATAAACATATTACATTAGAACCAATGGTGTTGACCTTTTTTGAGATAAATATGGCTGTCAAGCCTACCAACTTCAAATATCAACATGAGATCAGTGAGTACACATACTCATGCCGGCATCAAATAAAATGGCACCAATTGCATAATCAATCATGGACAATTACAAGATATCCTACACATACTTTTTAACATTTATTTGCACACCTTGTGTCCTGTTGCAGAAAAGCAACTAAAGCTTCCTCTGTGGAAAGAATTAGATGCTTGCTATACAAATTATCTTTCACCAGAGAAGCCAGTTCCTCCACCTATAAGAAATCAATAACTATATCTTTCAAAAAGAATATGAAAAATGTTTACGCTTTTATTGCTGTATATTATTTCAGGAAAATGTGCTATAATTATTGTCTCAACAACCAATAACAGTAAAAAGGCACTTCTGCCCCTTATTTTTAGTAATGAATTCTGTATTTTCGCACACAGTTATTACTCGTTATTCTATAGTGCTGGAGAAATAAAACTTATTAGAACAAATATGCAAAAGATGCATCATAGAAATTATCATTGATAAGGTCATGAATCAGCAAGACACAAATTTTGAGATGCACCATATATCCGCAGAATCCTGATTAAATGTGAGGAAGGCCGAAGGGGATGGAATAAGAAAGAGAGAGACAAGTGTACCATAGCGAATTGGTTCATGGCAACGCGGCGGTAGTCGGTAGATGAACAGTCAAAGAGGGAAAGAGAAGGGATCGAGAGAGACAGTAAAGAGAGAAAAGTGAACCATAGCGAATTGGTTCATGGCAGCGCCGCGGTAATATTCCACGGAAGGCCTGACCCGACTGGCCGAATCCATATCCTATATTCGATTGCGTCCTCTAATTTTGATTTATTCATATTAGATTCCTTAGAGTATATTCAATGAAATTTTTTATTGAGTTTCTATTTCTATGTGTCATTATTAATTTTAATTTTAGTATTGGAGAGATAATTTCTAATTTAGAAACTTTAATCATAGTTTTTAATTTAGCAACTCATTTCTAATTGTCACATCATATTAGCAACTCATTTAATTTAGCATTGGAGATTATTTTTGCTAAATCTATTTATTTTTTTCTATTTTCATTAAATGATTTGGCATAAATAAAATCTAGAGATAGTTTTTACATTAGAGAATGTTAATTTTAATTATCAATTTCTCTAATTAAATATGATATAACAGTAATAAAAGATTTAGAACCAGTTACTACATTGGAGATGTTCTTACTTTTAACTTGTTTATTTTAAATTTAGAGGGATTCTGCTGTTGATAAAAACTTTAAAAAAAGTTTTAACGGTTATTTGTATTTGAATGAACAACGTTGTTAAGCTCAATGTTATTTTTCGTCTAATATAAATTATGATTCACAAGCATACAACGAAGGAATAATAAAACAAAAGATGACATCAAAAGGTCCTAAGAAATGATATAGTATGTTTTGTCATTAAATATGTTTAGTACGCACCTTTTTTATTTCTACTTTAAAATTTTGACAATCTAAATTCTATATGAATCAGAATTGAAATGTTATCAATTCTATTTTCACATTTATAAAGTATAATGTGACAACAAGATCATGGCATCATACACGATAACTTTTAATTTTAAAATACTTTCAATAGGCAACAATTGTTTCATGACCATAATTTTCAATTATATTGTTAGCATTCTTCGTGCCTGTGATTAATAATCGAGGGTAATTTAAACATAAGTAACAATGTAACTAGTATTTTGTCTCTAAGTTGCTACGGATTATGATTTTTTAAAAATACAAAAATTCAAATTTTCATGAGAAAAATAAAGAAAATAAGAAATAAAGATAATTTAACAATTAATATAAATTTCAATCATAAACATAAAGTTAATGCAAAATAAATGTAGAATTTAGAGAAAATTTGATATTCAAAATTTAAGGAAAGTTGATATTCACAATTGAAAGGATTTTAAGTAAGCAAATTAGAGTAATTATATTCCTTTATTATGTAACATTCCATATAACAATCAAAATTGAGAGGAAATTATATCTTCAACACAAATGAGTACACATATAATAATATTATTTGTAAAATAGCTCAATTTTTTGTCGCTCAAAAATTGTGGGTGGATATATACTTTATATTTTAAGAAAAAATAATTCGAAAAACATATTTGGTGAGCTTAACTAAAAAAAATTACAATATTGATTTCAAATGAAAATCCAAAATACTGAAATCAATCTACTTCATGGATGATGCATTTATTGATACTAGTACATGTACCCGCTCTTACGCGCGGACCTTTAAAATCAGAGACAACAATAACGTTATGAGTTATGACTCGCTATTAAAACAGTGATAATAATTGAGCATGTTACAATAATTTTGCATTTCTCTCTATTTAAAGGACGATAATTTTTTTGCTAGTTATAAACAACACTTCAATGATAAAAAAAATAATGTCCTTTCTCAGCATAATGAACATGCGAGGTGTCATTTCCTTTGGTGCATAGAAGAAGATAAAAGTCCAATAAATATATAAATAAAAAGTCCAATAGCAAGGTCTCATCTTCTTGATGTGTTGTTATAACATGTGGGATGTCCTGCAAACACGATTGTCACAATTAGATAAATCTTACCTTAACAAAAATATTAGATTATGTAATGAATTTACGTTATAATTTCACAAGGAACCTAGTTATAAAGTACTTAGATGTCAATGATAGTCATCAGCTTGTCATAATGAATTAAGCAACTATTGTAATTTCAAGTCTACAATAATCGTACCAGTAGATCAGCAAATATAGTGGAAGGTGCAGATTGAATTCAGATGTATAATAAAGAAAAGTATTAATAATGTCAACCAAAAAATTTTACATCAGAAGAATGTTGGATTTAATTACACTTGGTTATTTCACTATATCCTGAATAGTAATAAGAATGAAAGATAAAAATAAGAATGTTTTTTACCTAATCAACCTTCCAGAACCTCTTGGTATACCACATTTGATGTGTAAACTCCGTTTTGACAGATTCCACCAACTGGCTTCACCAAGACTTTTGTATTCACCCGAGAAGTCCCTCTCGATAGTGTCACATAAAGTTGCCCGTGTGAGAAGACCGGTTCAAGTAGGTACACGCCAACATGCGGTATTGTTTGGCCCTGAGCTTTATTTATCGTCATCGCAAAGCTAAGACGGATAGGGAACTCCTTCCTCTTCATCTTGAAAGAAAACATATCATCGTCTGATGGGCAAAGGGGCATCCTTGGTAGGAATATCCTCTTTCCAGCATGCTCATCAACTGCTATCTCTGCATCAATGACGTTTCTCTGAAAGGATCTACAAATCAATCTAGTACCATTACATAGTCCATTTGCTGGGTCAATATTGCGCAGAAGTATGATCGGGCACCCAACCTTCAACTTCAGTAAATGGGGCAGCAAGCCACCGGGATTCAGAGTGTTCAAGAACTCTATGGGGTAATTATTATTGGTGTCATCCTCGACGAGTCGAAGCTATAGTATACATGTTCCTCTCCCGGAAAAATTTCGATCATATTACTATTAATCATGTCAACGTACTCATTCTTCGTTGACGATGGCCCTGAAAATCATGTCTTGTGATGATCTTGCCTGCAGATCAAGAGAGGGAAATATTGCATCGACTCATTGGCATAACAATATGTAGTGTTGAGCGTAGGCATAACATCTCTAATTGAAATATTTTCCTCTATATCTATGTGAGAAAATATTTCAATTAATTATACCATTATATATAACAAATATTTCTCTAGTCTTACAAAAATTAAGGAATATTACTTACCGACTAAAGTAAACAGATCGATCCGGCGAATTATGTTGTAGATGCTGGTAGAGTTTGGCAATTCAAAAAAACTTACAAATCCAACAACCCTTATAAGTGAAGTCGTACTACATATATACAGTGAGTAATATTATTGATAAATGTCATCGACAAAAATAGATTTCCTCTCATCGACAATGACTCGTACATCTTTCAAATCATATATATTTCCTTCTATCAATCGATGGTGAATTATCTCTCGCATTTCACTCGACGTGTTCGCAGTAATTTTGTTACCCTACATTAATATAAAATCACCAATATATCAAATATAAATAATCATCTAATAAAAAACTAAAATAATTAATTAACTTACATCATTGTCGACCATAATTATTGATTGTGATCCTCTTTGATCGATTATAACATATTGCAATACCCTTACTCGAATCCTCCACATGGCGTAGGGATGCAGCTCGGTAAACCTATGAGCGCAAAGCCGAAGTGGAATAGATTCCTGATAACCATTAATTGCCTCAGATGAGCATCCATTGGGATACATGATGGAATATGGGGTGAAATGTTTGGTTGATTTGGCTTTGTCGACAGGAATTAAAGACAGAAAGAAGTTGGGGTAGTGGAAACAAAAAGAGAGCGTATATATTGAATTTAAACTTTAAACGTTTATTTAAGGGTGAGAGAAAAATAGAGAGACTAAATGTTGATAATTATCCAATATTAATACATCGTCTTCTAAATTAAGAATTAATATTATCAGTTATTTTTAGATTTATGTTAATATTTTACTTTTGTTTCATTTATCTAATAATACATCTTTTATTTGGACTGTTTGTTATTTTTATAGGAATATAACATGTTTATTATAGAACTGCTAAAATCTCTTGAGCTACTTAAGTTTTAACCATTTAATTTAATAAGATTTATCTATTAATAACTAAAATTGTAGAAGAAATCCAGTACCAAATAACTTTAACTAAATAATCTAACAAAGAAACTGTAGTAACAAAAAAAAAATAGTACCATGACAACAATTTCATCAAGGACTAATATTCCTTTCTCCATGAATCTTTTACTTTTTTGCCATTTTCAGATCCAGTTGCAATTTTCGCTCTTAGTAAATCCCCAGCTAATATTTGCACCATTCCAAACTGCATAACAAGTATGATATCTAATAATGTGTCAGAATATGTGTTTGTCATAAACTAAACTTCTACATATTGCATCAAATTTTATTTAATTGACTTTGGGAATATTCCTTATATTAAGAAAATGACCTGATAACATGATTTTATCAGACATCCTATCGCCTTTCTCAGATGTTGGTGCCCCAGATATCATAACCTTCAATGACGCTTTCTTCAATGCCGTTGTAGTCTAAAATTTCAGAAAATCAACATCAATTAACCAGAGATAATACGATCCTTAAGACTACAAATTGACGAACCATATCCAAATTTTGACAAAATTGACACAATTAATTGAAGAAAAAATCAGTTCCTGAGAGGGAATACATGTAGATGCTTAGAAACCCAGTAAAATAGAAAGGTTCTCAAGGGACAATTGGATAAACACACAGCCAAAGAGAAGTTGAGCCACAAGAGAGAGAAAGCGGGAGAAAAGTCAACACAAGTTGTAATACTATATGCAAGTAGTTGTTTAGGACAATAATATTACATGTAAGCACCCGTTTAGAGCATAACAATATTATATGTAAGCACTGTTCGTAACATGACAATCAAAGTCTTTACTTTCTAATTTAATTATTTTTAACCAAAATTACTGCACAATAACCATATCAAAAACCTTTAACTCTCACTATTTTTATTTAGAATCTGATGTTGGTTCTTTTGCATTTAGATACTTGATAGTTAACTTATTCATACACTTACCTGAACCTCATGCTCATATTAATAGAACAAAACTAAAAGTTAATAAATAAAAAAAATCACAATTCCGTAAGTCATATTAGTGTACACAAGAGATCATGATCTATGAACAGAGACAAAATCTTATTCCCATATTTTTTTATTTCAGCTCAAGGTTGATTGATATTTTGAATACCAGCTTATAATAACCCGTATAAACTTGGTCAGCTGGTACCAATTGTCACATGGCTTGAAGAGCCCATAGATGCTACGCTGCTTTCTCTATAGCAGAACAAATTGTAAGGAATTTGAAAAATCGACACACAAACAAAGTGAAAATGTACAAAGATGACATAAAGTGAAAACACACAAGCAACATGAATTGATTTTACTATAAGATAAATCAATTCATGCGGATGCACTTTCAGTTGATAGGTGAACTACAAAATGAAATATGAGTATATATAATATGATATAGTAATGCAGCAAATAACAAACCTGATGATAATAGGTACCATTTTTTTTTTAACATCACTAAATTTTCACATGGAAAACTTGCGAACCAAGAGATGCATTTGATCTATGAGACAAAGAAATTGAAAAAAGAGAGGGAGAGAGATGTACCGTAGGGATGGTAGGCGGTAGGAACCCAATAGACAGGCTCGAAGCCATGAAGGGGAGGGTTGGTGACAACCAAGCGAAAGGGGTAGATGTGTCACCGGCGTGAAGCCACGAAGGGGAGGGTTGGCGACAACCAAGCGGAAGGGGTAGAGGTGTCACTGAGGGCAGTGGCGCGAGGCGATCGAGCGAAGGAGAATAACTCCAGTTATGACGGCGAGTGCGAGAGAGGGAGAAAGAGTAACCGACGGGCGGAGTGCGAGAGGGAGAAACGATGCGATGCGATTAAGGTCGCGAGTTGTGACTCGAACGTTCGTGAAAAAAATAATATTAACACTGGAGAGCGGGGCGAAAGTCGAAAACAAAATCTGATTCGTTAATTTTTTGATGTGTGAATATGAACGGTTTAAATTATATTTAAAAAGGTATAATTGGAAATTCACGTCTTAAGAAATCCAAAACATTCTAAACAAAACAACTGGATTAATCCAGTTCTTAGATACTTTTTAAGATAGTAAGAAATTTATAATTTTTCTAAATTTATTTTAGAGTAAGGACATGCTGTAAAAAAAAGAATGTATAAAAATAATTTTTAATCTTTCACTTTTTGACCGCTTGATTTTATATTAATTGTGAAATTTTATAAACTTGTTATGTAAATTTAGCATTCATGATGAAGATTGGTTTTACAATTTGGATTTTACATTTGAATCCGATAAAAAATATTTTTAATTAATTTTAAGGAAGAACATTCTGATTGTGATCTGCATAATATATATACATGATATTACAACACTAATATTACAAAATTAATGATAATATTCTTAATAATATTCTGATTGCTATTTAGTATATTATCGTGTGTATTTTAATGACATTATCACTGTAGTTAATATATTTTATTAATTTACAAAATTAATATTATATTATAATATAATTATATTAATATTATAATATTCTTATTAATATTTTATTGCTATTTCAATATAGCATCATGAATATTTAATGATATTATTACTGTAATTTTTATTAAAAATATTTTATAATTTAATTGTTATAATAATAATTGCAATATTATTATAATATGCTTATAATTTATTATTATTTTAGCATCATGATTATTTTAAAATATTATTACTGTATTTTTATTAATAATATTTTGAATGTACTGAAAATATTTGATTATACATAGTAAAAAATGAAAATAATAAACTATATTGATGTTTAAAATTTAACTAAAAACTCAAATACTTGCTTCTTCTAAAATTGGAGTACCAAATACAATCTTTAAAAATTGAAATAGAGTGAAAAATGAGTTCTCGTTGAAGATCTTTCTTCGTCCTTATTCCGGAAGAAAGAAAGAAGATGATACAAACAAGCCAAAAAGATATCACCTTACGTGACTCGACACACCATTGTCGTTCTGTTCACGCCACAGATACAAAACCCTTAGCCGTGCTGTTTCTCTCAATTTCTCTCTGTTGTTTTTTCTTTGAGAAAATGTTCTCCTCTCTCTCTTAGCTCGAAAGGAAGGTACAACGCCAACACAAAGCCACCTCAGAGTTTGAATCAGACAACCTTCCCATTTCCGACACATCCCTCTTTCTCCCGTTGCTTCTTCTCTTTTCCAATCATTCAATTTGTTCGAACTGGAAATTCTCTCCTTTCCAATCTCCCTCCACTTTAACTGGAAATAAATAGAGTAGAGCCCCCTATAATCAAAAGTGGCTGCTACAGCTGAGCTGCTGAGGGAATATTTTGCTTTTATATCAAGAAAGTTCTTCTTTCCCTTCTTTTCTGCTTTTAGCTGAAGCTCCCTTCTATTGTTAACTAGTTAATTTAAAACCTTTTCTGCCCCCAAATTAATTCCAGTGCTCCATCCTTTCTTCCTCTTTCCTTTCTTGTTTAAATTAGTATAAAAGCATAGCATGCCAGGCGTTACTTCCTGTTTCCTTTCACCATGAGTTACCTAAAGACCTTACCTTACCTTTCGTCTAGGCTACCTGTGTTTTGCATACGAAGCTAGCTTAGCAGCTCAAGTAGCTACATTTTGCACAGACACCCCTCACAAAAAATCTACTTCCTCAGCACCTCCTGTCGCAGCTCTTCAATCCAATCATTTTTACAATCCAAGCTGAATTAGCAGAATTGAATTGTCTTGTTTTGGTTGCTGTCTGTACACCATGAGCAACAGCACCTCACACTGCCCCGCCAATTCTTTCTCTTACAATACCTCTCTCTGTGCATGCAATCCTGGGTTTTATTTCCCCAATCAAACTATCACTGATTGTGTGCAATTTGGACCCCGCAACTGGTCGGTGGGATTGGGGGTTAGCACAAGTCCACAACCCTTATTTCTTACCACTTTCTTCTCCATTGATAGTAGTATAAGGCGACTTACACAGTCTCAGGCTGTCTTACTGGAGACCACACTGGTTTTGTTGATTGCATGGTTAATTTTTTGTTTTGCCCTGAGAATAAAGAAGACTGATGAAAGTGGGAAGAGCAAGGTTTTTAAAGTTAGGTGGGGGATTGCGCAGTTTGATTTCTTCTTTGATACCAAGCATTGGACGGTAAGTTATGAAATCTAAATCTTGTATACCTACCATTTGGTTACATGCATTCATTCATTTTAGATAATTCCGTATGGACTTGTTTGTTATTTATTGCTTAAATTGAACTTGAAGACCATGTCTCTTAGAAGGTCAGCTGAGATAAAAATACTGAACTTGAGTATACCTTTCTGGTTGAAACATTTGGAATTGAGCTTATTGGTTGGATAATTATCAGATTTTAGGTTAAAAATATTAGTTTTGTTACCATTGTTGTTGCATTCATTGCATTATATATTGAGAAAAGTAGATTGACTCGCTAAGAAAACACAAGTGAGTTATAACTAGTAATTAGTTATTTCTTTCTTTTTTTTTCCAATAAACTGTGGTAATTAGTTATTTCACTATGCTAATGAGATGAGCATCTTTGTTAGTTTTGGTTAAAACATTTGTTCTGTATGTTATTTAGTAAACTCCATGTATGGTAATTCTTAATTTATAGACTTATCACATTATAATTTGCTTATTAATTTGATGTAGTATAGGATGAGCAGAAGCCAGTTGTGAGAAGAAAAACTGAACTGGGAGGAACATTTTCAGTTGCCAGTTGGATACTTTTTCTTGGTTTATTAACTGCGTAAGTGTCTATAATCTTCTAGATAATGTATATTTTTACCTAATGCCTTTCTACTGTGTGTGATCCTTGGGAACACAGAAAACTACCTTGTATTATGCAAGAGCATAGTTATATCTGTAAGTTTTTTCCTTTTTTTTTTTTTTGTTTTTATTTTGGTCCTTCCTTTTTGTGGGATAAAACCCCCTGTATCTCTTTTCTTGCAGAAAAATCATTGTGTAATATGAATGTGCCTGATATGAACCTGTCAGTTTCAGTACCAGGCAAACTGTGTGAACTGGCTAGTTTAAGTACCCTCTCTCAAACAAAATTGATGCTCTCTCTCATCTAATGATGTTTATTAATTTACTAACAATTGATCTAGTTAGGGTTCTTTTCTATATTATATTAATGTTGGTATTTAGTTTTGGAGTTTTGACTGCATCAACAATATTCAACAAGCTAGGTTCCAATCTATGACAGGTTACTGTACCAGATTTTCACTAAGCGCACCATAGAGGTACACCGAGTAAAACCGGCCAACACCCCAGACCTCCTTTCTTTCATTAATGACCTTGAATTCAACATTACTACTGTGTCAAGCATGTCCTGTGCCAACCTAGTTGGGCCTACGTCACTGATTACTGGCATGCCAGGATCTGTAGATTTCCGTGTCATCCCCTTGTCAACATACATCAGGTACACCTGCTACAACACCTCCATTGGACCAACAGTCTCTCTGAGATGTGACAGCTGTAAAATTCCAAGGAGGAGTCATTTCGTCTCTTGGCAGTTTGTGGATTTACCGAATCATCCTGCCACTGCTATTGGCTTTGAGTTCAATCTTACGGCCAGAGACCATTATGAAAACAAGCATTTGACTTATGTGAGTGGTACAGTGAACTCAGATGGAGTTATGGACATCAGTACAAATGGCATGAAGACATTTAGAGGAGCTGAGACAAATGTCTTGAAGATACAGCTGTTTCCTGAGGAGTATATTAGTTCGAAGGATTTGAAACTATTACGGCCGTTGTTTAATGACTTTGTACCAGGATCATATTTTACAGATATGGGTGGTCTGAAAGCATCTCTTGAAAATGGCAGGGCTGGATTGGTAAATACAACATTGTTTATTAGCTACCGGTCAGATTATATAGTGCAGATTTATAAAGAAAGCGTTCTGGGACCTGGTAATTTTTTCTATTTCGCACGTATGTTCTAATCGTACATGAATTGATTTTGGATTGTTGAGAGGTTCTGAGGAGGAAATGAGAAAGAAATTCCAAAAGAAACAGATACATGAAATTGAAGCATGAGCTGTACCATACTCGGACGCCCTTACCATCTTAATTTATCGACCTGACATTTTACACTAGCCAACATTTTTTAAGCTTTGTTGGTATGCTTGATTTTTGTCTTAAAATTATAACAAGAGTTCAAGTCATTCGATAGTTCAACTTAAATTTAATTGTTATTCTTGCTTAATGTATGCTACATTATTTAAGTGTTAATGATGCAAAATTGGGTTAAATTTGAAAAGCATTAGAACGCATTTGAAGCTTGATTGGGGCTGAGTTGGGGCTTCCTTACATCTGAGGTTATATTGGGTCTGATTTAGTCAAATATGACTGTTAGCTGTCATTTATTATTGTCACCACCTCAAAGTGAAGTTCTAATATAAACTTTGCGGATATGCAGTGAGTATACTGGCGAACATCGGGGGCCTTTATGCAATTTCACTGGTTATCTTTTTGTACTTGCTAACTCAAGTAAGTTCCTTTTGCCACTATAAATATTCCAGTTTTTATTTGGGTCTTTTCTGCAAATTACACAAAGTAACCAATTTAAACTAGGTTCCCTAAGACACAATTGTTTACTAGTCCTCAATTCTGCATATAAAAACTGTGCCTGTTCTGGCATAACTGCTGATTAATTGTTAAAGGATTGATATTTATAATGGACAATAGTACAGCCCCAGTTTTATCAATTACATGTACAGGATTTAATCAGCTATAATGTCCAAAAAGCCTTTTATCAGTTTCTTAGTTTCAGATTGTCACAAATAGCTATGTACCAGAACAGTGGAAATGGAAGTCAGAATTTCAAAGCCCATGACTGATTCACTGTTAGTCTGTACCACTTATTTCACCAGATGAATTATAATACTTCAGGGATGTGAAGTCGGAAGTATTTTTAGAGTGGGCAAAATAAGAAAGTTATACACTTATTTACTCTTACTACAAATATAATCTATGATTTTTTTTTATTATGGTGGGGCATAGTTTCGCGTTAAATTCTGTCTATGATCATTATTTTTGTTTGAATTTTTGAATGATCATAGTGGAAACAGAATTATTTCATCTATTCAAATCCAAGGTAGAACGTCCTACTCTGGAACAATATAGCTATGCTGCTGTAACACTTGTTGCAAACCTAATAAAGTGTGTATCTTTTACCAGTGTGAGACCAGAATAAAGAAATTGCGAAATGAGGATGTGGTGATGCGAACTATAGTAACTAGAAGACGTGCTAAAAAAAATTGGGATAAGGTTTGTACTCTCAGCTATGCTTCTCTCTGAAATTTCTTGTGTTTCCCTTGGTTCTTTTTTTCCCTCTTGCAAATGCCATTCTAGTGAGGTCAGAAGATTGTTCATGTAAAACAGTGGTACCTTGAAATTAGTGCTGACTTTTGCAATCTGGTATTCAAATGGTAACCTAGTGACATGTAGATAGTTAATATTGACTACTGACTAGTTTTAGTTCCTATTTCAATTTTGTTCCCATGCCTGGAAGTCACAAGTTAGCACCTCAGTATAATTGATGTAAAAGAATAATATATTTGGATTTAATTGACAGCTTTTGGGAAAGAGCTACTTGTTGCCATGTACTAAATCTCCTACATTGATTGTTAGATTATTATTATTTTCTTAAGGTGAGAAAGTTTGTGATGTACACATGGGGCCCAAGTAATTTGGACCCCACTGACAAGAGTGGAAAAATGCCAGAGAAATCAGTGATAGAATCTCTAGATGTATTTGGGCCTCTCCGTAAGAAGGGACAAGGCAGTAGAAGAACCCTTGAATACCATGACAAAAGCAGTAAAGGTCCTACTGAAACGGTAACTCATTATGTATTGAAGGGTATCTCATTTTTTGATCTGTAATAGCACATTTATCAACAAAGTAACTTTTATTACATTGTTTTGTTTATTCGGATGTTGCCACAAGATGTACATTCTTGGAACTACAAGCAAATAATTTTGATGCTTCATGGTAAAAAGAAATATTTGGTGTTTTGGCTCGGTGAGACCAAACATTTGTGAGAAGTAGGTTGATATTTTTCTGATGGAAGCATCATACCTGTTGTCAGTACATAATATAGAATTGCTCGGTTCATACCAGACTAATATGTATTATCATATTTATCTACGGAATGTCGGAACCATTTGGCAACACATTGATAGAAGTATATTTTTTTACGCTCCTATATATGATATACGTAACATGATGGAAAAACGTGAGTTTGCCATCATTTCAGGAGGCGAACAAATGAAGGCATATAAATGTTGCTGATTTCTATCACGGGAGTCGATCCATCACATTGATTATTTCCCATGATAGAGATCTGCATAGATATAATTAAGTGGCATATATTGGACATTTCTCCTTTGACGTGCATAGAGAATTTCATTTAATTGGAAACAAGTTGAATTTCACTGTGTTTGAGTTCTCACAGGATGTATTTTTTTTTTGTCTTTCTTCCGCATTATCCAGGATAACGAAGATATTGAAATCCTTCAGCAAATTCATACTTCATAGATCAAAGTTGTCAAGATACCTTTTCTTACACACTCGAATGTAGGTAAAAGTTGTGTGTTTGCTCGTTATTAATGTCTATAAATACAAATAACAAATTCAATTGTCATAGTTTCAATTTCCAGAGATGAATTTGCTTCATCATCAGTGAGCTCGATCTTTTGTTACTGTATGGAAGTCCCAATTTTGCAACTTGGAATATGCTAAATGATTATTGTTCTATTTTCAGGTTACTGAGATGAAAGTTCGACTCTTCAGTAGGTTACATGTATTTTTTTTTTTGTTGTTGTTGTTTGGTAGCCTTTATGTAGATTCGTTTATGTTGTAAAAATGTAGCCCGGCCTGAATCAAGATTAGTTACTAAGGTGCAAAAGAAAATAGGTTAATTATTTATTCACATGGGAGTTGTGTCATTTCTGGTTAGTCAACTGCGCAGAATTTCTCTTGGCTTCTTGTTTTGTTCTTTTATTTTAGTTTAGTATTTAGTATAATGCTCCAAAAACGTGGTGTCATGCGTGCTGTGAATAAAATATGACGTGTTTTGCTTATGTGATGTGATAAATATATTTTAACATGACGTGACGTGATTAAATAATAATTATGATAACAATAATTATTATTATGTGAAGATATTAGTTTGACTATCAAACAAATATAGTTATGACAATGATTATTGAAAAACTTTTGTTTTCATACTTGTGCTTCGACATGTCTCACAGTTCTGATACCTATAAAAGTACAATTTACAAATACCAGAACTATGCACAAAGATATAATTTAACTTTACCATGGAAGTAACAAATGCGAAACCTTTGGTTGTCTTTGTAGTTAATGTTTAAGTAACAGGTCCCTTTATATATTAGTCTTCCCTCAGTACAATGACCTGCCATATTGTTAATTTGTAATGAGATGTAATTAGGCAGTTAACTAATTGGACTGAGCCTGATCTGTCAGTAGGTTGGGCAACCTTTGTACAGTTTTCTTCGTTCAATGTATTTTAGCAAGCAATTGCTTGCTCCTTCCAAAAAAAAAAAAAAGAAGAAGTGAAACTTCTCGGAACTTGTATTGTGACATACTGTGCAGCAGGCCAGTAGTACATGCATAGTCTTCTTCTCTTCAACATCAATATGAGACTGCGCTAAATTAGGCCAGAAATATACAAATCTTCTAAACCCGTAACTCCATCTTTGAGAGCATCAGAATTAAACGTTATGTCATCATACAGAAATATTTGGTAAATGAATATAGACTATATTTGGAATGGCACAAAGGAACAAATACATTCCCATGAAAGTATGGAACTTAAATGGTCATTTTCATGTGATGAATCATGTAGCTAGTCGCAACACTTTGAAGACAATTATCCATTGCATGTTATGTGTGCATCTTTACCACCTGATCATGCCAAACAAGCTGCAGATGTAAATGCAGCATTATGGCAAACAGATTTTTGTGTCAGTATTCAGCTAAAAATGATGGAGGGAGGAATCTGAGGGCGTTGATTGGATAGGCTTAGATGCCATCAATGGAAGCCCGCTGTCATGCTGTCTGAATCTCTGAGACTTAATTGTGTACACTGTTAGTTATGCAGAATTATACCTTTTCTGTAGTTTTTATTAATAATAATTATTATTAAAAATAAGAGTGAGAACCATACAATTTCAAATATACGAAACTATCCTATCAAACCCCGCGCAAATGAGATGAGAGGCGCTTTTTGTATATATAAAAGTATTTTTGTGCGCTGCCATCTATATTTAAAATTTTATGGTTCTCTCTCTTATTTTTAATAATCATTATTATTACTAAAAACTTTTCTGCAACAAAACGGTGAAACTCGGGTAAGAAACTATCCTATCAAAAACAATATTGATTCATTAAAAAGTATTTTTTCTAAAATTTCTTTTATAAAAAAAACTAATGGGAGTCAACTATGCAAGAAAAGAATCAGGATTTTCATTTTTTACAGAAATAAAAAAAAAACAGATTGTATGTCAAATTGGCATGAAGAAAAGTATAAGCTGGACATACATAGTAATGTTGATTCCATCTTGCTTGAATATAAATTAAATACTTCAGTTTTTGAGCAGGGTGTTGAAAAGTCCCTATAAATCCATGATAATAAGTCAATCAAATATCAATATTTCTCACGAGGAGCTGCCGTAACAATATATTCATGCAAGAACAAATTAAAAATAAAATAAAATCAACCTGGAACTGGTCCATGGAAAGGTTCAATAACTCTCAGTGTACAGAAACCAACTTCCACAATCCTGATAATCCATGTATGCACCAGAGAATGACAAACAGACCCAACAATTGCTCTGATGTGTTTTAACCCCCCACCCCAAAATGCAGGCACCCTCCACTGGCAACATCCAAGCGTATTCTACTAGCTGTCCATCCAATACGCCCAGGCATCTCCTCTTGTCATGTTCAGGCAAAATCAGTCTGAAATGGTCCCTTGGGACCGATATAAAAATTCAAACACCTTAATGCATTAATATTCCCAGCCTGTTTGGCTCCATTGTTGTTGAGGGCTTTCTCTATGGGAAAGTTCGTGTATGAAGTGATTGGTCTAACGAAGCCTAACCTTGTTATGAGCTCTTAGTGGCTTTTGCCATGAAAAAATGCTGAAACAGGAGAGTAGCTGATTCTTTCTTAGGTGCCATTTCAAAAAGGACAGATGAGCACCATTAGGCGCAGCTCAATTTGTGTCAGCGCACCAACCTGTGAAGAATTTTTAGGAATCTACAAAATTTTGTGGGGGTCTCAAGAGATTAAATAGTTTCATCCCTTGTCGGACATCACAATTTAAGTCTTGCGTCTGAGCTTCTTGCGCAGCTTCCCCAGCTTGTGCTTGTTCATATTTCTCTTTGTCTTCTTCTTAACACTGTCAGCTCTTATCACATTTCATCATCGTTTTCAATCTCCAATCCCAACCTCAGATAAAGGAATCAGATCATCTTTGGATAGATGAGCAATGTAAATACCACAGTCTGCTTCTATTTCAAGTTGCAATTGTAAGAGAGGTCGATTGAGCCGCAATCAACCGATCATTGCTCGCTTCAAACAAAGAAACCGGACCGAGATGAGAGAAATGCGGAAAACTCGGGTACACGGTGAAAGCAGCAATGGATTCATTTCCAAGATTGTTGGAAAGAGACGGGTTAGAGTTAGGGTTTGAGCCGTGCGTGGTGGGTGAAGAGGAATGGAGATGGTGCAGAGATGAGAGAGCCTGAGGATCCCGGAGAGAAGAGGTGGCCGCCATGCATCGAGCTTAGTTAGGAAAAATGACGCCATGGAGATGGAAGCGAGAGTGCGAATGGCGGAGTTGGACGAAACGAGCAGATTTTTTTTAGTAAATAAGATAAATAAATAGATGAAACTGGTAAAAAACGGCTAGATATTTGCGAAGCTGGCCAGACCTGAGTTATTGTTTTTTTTTTACGTTTGTTAATTATTATTTTTAATAGATTTTAATAGTTTATTTAGTCTGTTTATTATGTTTAAATATTTATTTATTAATTTAATTTATTTTTATAGATTTTAATATGTATTTTAATAGATTTTAATATATATATTTTTAATTTAGCTTATTTTAGAATATTTATTTAATTATCTTATTATTTGTAATTATGTAATTAACATCATTAAGGGATCAATTTTATTTATTATGTTTAAAATATTTATTTTTTAGTTTAGTTTATTTTCAGATATTTATTTAATCATTTTCTTATGCAAAATATATTTTTAAAAATATTAACACTGAGTACGTTAGTCCATATTATCACTATAACAGAAACGACCTTACACAACACTCAAAGCAATGATTCAAAAATTAAAATTCAAAAACTGAAATATCACGTATTATCAACCCTTTTTATATATTCATATATAATAAGAGAGGTGAGAGAGAGAAAAGAAAGAAAGAAGAGAGAAGGAATAAAAATCGAAAATTGATCAGCTTAATTTTAAACGATCATAACTTTTGATAGGAAACTTTGATTGAGGCGTTCTACATGGCCACAGAAAATTTACGATGAGATCTACAAGGTTAATGTCATTATTGCCATTTTTGAGGCCAAAAATATCATCTTCAAGCTAAAAAATACATTTGAAGTTTCTAATTCTCTTGTTTCATTTCTTTCTTTATATTTTTTTCATTGAAATTGTATATTTTTTATATTATTACATGAGTGTGATGTATATATGTATTATTGAGTAAATATTTTTTATTATTGTATGTATAATTATATTTTATATATTACTTATTGAATGAGTGAATAATATACAATAACATATGTTCTTATCTAATTAATTTGTCTCCATATATTTGACTCCATATATCAATCTGACTTAAATAAAGAACGTTATAACTATTTTTTAAAAATTAAAATTATCTTTAACGATGGTTATTAATTAAAAATCATTCTTATATTAAAAATTGAGTTAAATTAATAAATAAACTAAATAAACTATTAAAATTTATTAAAAATAATAACTAATAAATAGGAAAAAAAGAAAAAAAACACATGACCCAAGTTTCAAACTCAGGCCAGGGAGCTGACCCGAGTTTGAAACTCAGTTTGGCCAGCGTCGCAAAACTCCAGCTGTTCTTTACTAGGTTTCATCGATTTATTTATTTTATTTACTAAAAAAATCTCCGAAATGAGGGGCTTGCAAGTTGGGCTGCAAATGACTTGCAAGTCGATCTTAGCTCAAACTTAGGCTCATAAAAATATGAATTGAGTCGAATTAAACTCATAAAATATTTCGAGCTGAAAATTTTAGCTTAAACTTGACTCATTACTATTCGAGCTGGCTCACAAGCTAATACATGTACGTTAATTTAGTTTGATATTTATATTTAATATATCTATAAACTATAAATTCAGTATATCTACAAAAATGATACATGAGTTAGTACCAAATTGATATATCAATAAATTATATTTTCAATCAAATCTTTGATGCACTAATTTGAATGGATGGACCATCAAAGAACTATCGATATATGAAAAAAAATATATAAATTATTATTATTCGAGCCGAATCGAGCCAACCCAACTCAAACTCAGCTCATTTGACTATCGAGCCAAATTAGCTCGAGTCAGATTAGCTCGAGCCTAAGTCGAGCCCGAGATGAGCCACGAGCCCGAATTTTTGTGTGCTGCCCTACTGTAAGGGTTTTGCAAATAATGGATGGTTATCTTTTTCTAACAACTAAATTTATTTGATTCGCAAGTTCTTAAAATTTTAAATTGGTTTTTAATGTATAGATTTTCAAATTTTAGAAAAAGAACTAGTTTGGTTTTTTAGAAAGAAAAGAGTGTTGGGTTTCTCTCAATTAAATTTATAATTGTCATATAATTTTAATAACATTTGATGTCATATAATTTTCAAAGTGTATCGGCAAAAAAAAAAAAATCAACTAGAGCGTTATTGGTCTATTACTGATTTTGTTTTTAGATAAAAACGGTACATACCATCTGTTTCATTGAAATCTAGCCAAATTTTTTTAAATATATTAATTATAAAAATCATATCATTAATAATAAGAGTGATAAAAGCAAAATTTTAAATTAGAGGAAGAGCATAAACATCAAAAATAAACCGCTATGTATTTTCTCAGAAGTACAATTTTTAGGAAACACGCCACCGCATCAACACAGAGCATTCAAAAGAAAAATTTTACTTTTATCACTCTTATTATTAATAATATGATTTTTATAATTATTATATATAACAAAATCTGCCAAGTAGTAGAACATAATTAGAGGAAGAGCATACATCAAATAACTAGTATTTTCTCAGAAGTACAATTAACGAAATATAATTTCGAAAGATAGTCTGGAAATATAATTTCAAAAGATAAGTCAGCACAACTTAAAGGAATACAAGTATACAACAGTCTAATATATTATATTCATAAGTATCCAACTGAGTACCTTGAAAGATAAAATTATTAAAATTGTCAATCCACTACTGAGTACCTCCAAACTATATTTGGGAACTAATTTCAACCGCATCAATGTGTAATTGAAAAATAAAACTTATTCAAGGGAGTTAAGCCTTTCTGCTTTAAGGGAGAGAAGGAAAGAAGTCCAATTCCTGTCCTGGACTTGTTACTATTTTCTTATTATTGATTTGCTGATCAGTTAGATCGAATTATTCAATTGTCTACATTATTGGTACACGATGATTTTGATGTCATGTAACTACACTGTCGGGTCTGCTTTGGCAATTACAAAGCTAAGATATGATGAGGAGAAAATTATAATATTTTGTATCATGAATTATATTGTATCTTATATAAAATTTATCTCAAAATGAATTAAATAAGTAAATTTAATATATATATATATATAGTGATTTTTTCACTTAAAACATTGTTATACAATTTTTATTGTATTTATGTTAGTATATTAACATAATTTTTACTATGTGTAATATATATATATATATATATATATATATAAATAGAGAGAGACAGAGTAAAGATACCGTGAGTTTAAGCTTACGGAGGTCTTCCGTGAGTTTAACTCAAAAAGTACATCAAATCATCTCCAAATTTTTACGGAGGTCTTTTCGTGAATTTAACTCAAAAAATATATCAAATCATCTCCAAATTTTAATTTATCATTCTCATTAAAATTTTTATATGAAAATATTATGGAATACAAAAATTTGAAGTGTTTTGAGATTTTAATTCACTGTTTTTTAATTTTTAAAAATAATGTTCAAACATTAAATATTTTATTATTATTTTTAGTGTTGATTTTCAAAAATTAAAAATCATGACTTAAAAATCTCAAAAGACTTTAAATTTTTGCTTCCCACAAGATTTTCATATAAAGAATTTAATGAGTATGATAAATTAAAATTTAAAAATTTGATATACCTTTTTGAGGATTTCACGGAAATCCTTCGTGACCTTAAACTCACGATATCTTTATATATATATATATATATATATATATATATATATATATATAGTAAAGATACCGTGAGCTTAAGCTCACGAAGGTCTTCCATGAGCTCAACTCAAAAAATACATCAAATCATTTTAAAATTTTAATTTATCATCTTCATTAAATTTTTTGTATGAAAATCTAGTGGGATGCGAAAAATTGGAGTGTTTTGAGATTTTTAAGTCATCGTTTTTAATTTTTTAAAATGATGTTCAAATATTAAATATATTATTATTTTTTAGAGTTGATTTTCAAAAATTAAAAACCACGACTTAAAAAATTCAAAACACTCCAAATTTTTATATCCCAATATATTTTCATATAAAGAATTTAATGAGAATGATAAATTAAAATTTTGAGATAATTTGATATACTTTTTGAGTTGAGCTCACGGTATCTGAGCTTAAGCTCATGGTATCTTTACTCTCTCTCTATATATATATATATATATAGTAAAGTTAGCGTGCTTCTAGGAGTACGGAGCCCCTCCGTGATCCTAACTCAAAAAATATATCAAATATTGAATATTTTATTATTATTTTTAGAGTTGATTTTTAAAAATTAAAAAGAGTGACTTAAAAAACTTAAAAATCATGAATTTTTGTACTCAATAAGATTTCAATATGAAAAATTTAATAAGAGTGATAAATCAAAATTTAGAGATCATTTGATATATTTTTTGAGCTAATATCACGGAAGGGCTCCGTACTCTTAGGAGCACGCTAGTTTTACTCTCTCTCTCTATATATATATATGAGTAAAGATATCGTGAGATTAACTCAAAAAATATATTAAATCATTTTAAAATTTTAATTTATCATCTTCATTAAATTCTTTATATGAAAATTTTGTGGGTTGCAAAAATTTGGAGTGTTTTGAGGTTTTTAAGTCACCATTTTTAAATTTTAAAAATGATGTTCAAATATTAAATATTTTATTATTTTTTAGAGCTGATTTTTAAAAATTAAAAATCATGACTTAAAAAACTCAAAACACTCTAAATTTTTGCATCCCAACAGATTTTCATACAAAAAATTTAGTGAGGATGATAAATTAAAATTTTGAGATGATTTGATGTACTTTTTGAGTTAAATTCACGGAAGACCTCTGTGAACTTAAACTCACGGTATATTTACTCTCTCTATATATAAAGTTTTATTATATCTCATATGACATGAAATATTTATTAATAAGTTAATATTAACAAATATACATCTGTTTATTGAATCCATTGAAGTCATCGTGAAATATTAGACCATTGTTCCATGTCTCTGGTCCTCAGTAAAAAAATAATAATAATATGAAGTGCTAAATGTTTGCTCTACATTTATGACCACTTATATAAAATAAGGTAAAAATATACACTTGTTATTAAATGGGATTGGGGTCAGCTTTCTAATTATTTAATTGGATATTGTCTGTATTAAGAGAAGAGGGAACACCCATCAGCCAAAACTTGTAGGAGAGTAAATGTAACTGAAAATTAATTATCGTTATCACTGTCCCGTTTTTTTTTTTTTTTTGAGAAAATCACTGCCTCGTTCTTGCTGGTCTCTTTTTATCTCTTCCCTTGTCTTTTTCTTCTTTCCACCTATTTTATATTTTGTGGCGTACAAAAAATATAGTGGAGACGGTCACGCACTGAGAGCAAATTGCGCAGGGGAAGAAGGTAATTTGCCATACTTTTTCTTATTTTTTTAATGCAGGTCCGTTAACGCAAAAATAGTCGTTGTATGGTAAAAATTTCGTATCTTGCAATAATTGCATAATTTCTAAAAAGGTATTTTTAGAAATTATCGTTAACATTTATAAATGACAGAAACACAAACATTAAAAATTTAATTAGTTAATAGTCAGACCTCACGTCAAACCTGATCATTCAAACTTGATAGCATAATAAAGCTCCAATTCTAATTTGACCACATTCAATTAACAAAGAATTAAATTGAGATAAACTCAACTCCTTGATTCGTTTGCACCCCCATCCGCTACTCGACTTAACTATTAGCCTAATTGTCCAAGTTCCAAACATAAATCCCACTTAATACACAATGCACTTCCCTGGAGGCATCAGTTGAGCTATGTGGATCGAAATGGAAATAGAAAAAAAAAACTGATGATAATGATGTTTTTTATGGAAAATGTATACTATATTTTATATGAAGAAACGATCATATTATTATATTATTTGATATGGATGTCAACATCATTTTCTTTAGAAGACGGTTGATGCTTTTGAGGGGCCGTGGTTAAGTTGGTTTGTAGCCTAACAATGTCATAATCCTGTATTATAATGAAAGTTTCAATTGGCGTTTTCAGCACCACTTTCATTAAAAAAAAAAAGAAATCTGATACATCACTGAAAGTGACAAACCAAGCAATTCCGCGAACAAAAACAGCTAAACATTCTGAATACTGATCTGGTTTTTGGCTATAATGTTGTAGAGAAAATCAGGTAAGATTTGGCCAATAAAGAAAGTTCAGATAAGCACTTTCTTCACAGTTCACAATTGAAATTCATGATTCATCTCCCCTATTACAATCTCATATTCACATCATACACGCCTCCTTTCCCTATCCACATTTATTATAATCCATCATCCATCTCAGTAAACGACAGACTAGTAGATTAATCTCCTCCTCTCCCCAAATTCACCATCCTTTCTCTCCATACCTTCACTACTCTCATGGCGCCAAAATTCCACAACAATTCATCTTTTCTTATTCTTTGTTTTCTCTGCATGATGGTAGCAATGTCATCGTGGCCTGTCATGGCACAATCGCCACCAAATTTGAACTCAAACTCGAACTCAAACTCAAACTCAAGCTCAAAGTACGGGTACTTCAGCCCCAGTAATTTAACCTCATCCATGCTGATCATTGTAATTCTACTCATCGCAGCTTTCTTTTTATTCGGCTTCTTCTCGGTTTACATCCAGCAGTGCACCGGTGAACAAATGCTCGGATTGGGGTCCGATATGCAGACTCCTGCCACAAACAGGCATCCGAGGGGCCTTGATCATGCAATTATTGAAAAGTTTCCTATCATGGTGTATTCAGAGGTAAAAGAGCACAAGATCGGAAAACGAGCTCTCGAGTGTGCGGTTTGCTTGAGTGAATTTGAAGACGATGAGAAGCTGAAACTTCTGCCGAAATGCTCGCATGTTTTCCATCCCGATTGTATCGATGCCTGGCTTGTGGGCCATGTAACCTGCCCGGTGTGTCGTTCTAACCTGACAGATTGTAAAATTGGAGGTATGTCAAACCTTGAGGTTACAACAGGGGATGATGGCATGCTGGAGTCATCAACTGAAACAAATCGGCGAGAGGAAGAGACATCAATTGGGCCGGTGGCACTTCCGGTTGATGCCATGGTCATAGAAGTAAAAACCGAGACCGAAGAGGAGCAAAGGGGCAGAGAGGAGGCAACAGATCTCGAGAGAATTAGAAACTTGAGGCGGGCAGTGAAATCAAAATCTAGCAGGAGGCCGCTGCGGCTTCCCCGGCCGCATTCAACGGGTCACTCCCTCTCCAGTTTATCCCGGACTGGAGAGGAGGATCCCGATCGTTATACTCTCAGACTACCCGACCACGTGTTGCGCCGGATCGTCGCTGAGGGGAAGTTGAGGCGCTCGACCAGTGCACTCGTCTTGAAGGAGACTGGAGAGGGCAGTTCGAGGCCGCGGTACAGAGGTACTGGAGAGGGGAGCAGCAGAGGCGGGCGGAGTATAAGGGTGTTTGTCAGAGATATATCGGAGAAGTTTTCTTCGTGGGGGATGGGGAGGAGAGGGGATGGGGAGGGGTCGGTGAAGGGAGGGGGGTCCACTGTCAGGAGGAGGTTAGAATTTATCTAGGCGGGGTCCACTGACAGGTGAGACTCGTTTGCTTATTTTGATACTTTTTTTTATTTTCTTGTTAGTTGTTTTTTCTTCTTAAATTTCTCTTAGGGTATGTTCATTTGTACGGAAATCTTTTGGAAAATTATTTTCACCAGAAAATAAAAATCTCAAGAAAAGTTATATATATTTTTTTGTGTTCATTTGTACACAACAAAAAATACTATTTTCTTTCCATTGGTTTAGTTGAAAGGAAAAGAAAATTCTATTTTCTTTTCACATGTTTAGTTCAAAGGAAAAAAAAACTGAAAAGAAAATGCTATTTTCTTTTCAATTATTTAGTTGAAAGAAAAAAAAACTAAAAAGAAAATCTTTCTCTCTTAAATATTCATAATTTTTCTCTTCTTCTAAATCTACTTATTCGTCATCATTTCTATCATCAAATGAATAAAAAATAATTAAAATATAAATATTATTTCAAATAAACCCAAACACAACAAATTGTATAAAAACACAGACAAAACTAATGAAATATAGTCTCAAAGCATAAAATTATACAACCAATTTTGTTTGGACTCTTCGCTACGTGCTAAGAACAAATATGCTTCAGTCTCATTTTGCAATAAATGCTTATATGCCGCCAACAAGATATCTTCCGAAAAATTGCTAAAGGCCTTGATAGCTGCCAACAATTCACTTTTGTGTCTCGTTTTAGGATCTATCATAATATCTGCTATTTGGTCCAATTTACCAACAAGAGAAGTAAGAACATCATCAGCCTTTCGCTTTCTACTTTTAGCTCTATTCCTTGATGTCGTCACCTTAGATGTGGTTTCCTCTTCAGATAGGCGTTGTACTCGACGAGTTTACGCATATTTGTTGTCCTAGAAACCTCTTGAGCATCTTCAATGTTATCATGGTCCATATAGTCAACATCTTCGTCGGTACTCGGCTAAGTTTGGTATGTGGGTACTTAAATATTACAAATGCTTTAAGAAAGTAATAATTATAAATTGCAAATATAAAGTTAGTGCATCTGTACCCACTCTTAAGGATATCATATTTACTAAATTCAAATCTTGTCTAAATTAAAAAAAGCGTAAAAAAATGGCATCAGTTGAGATAAAATGATGCAAATTAAGTTTTAGTTGGACATTTTGCCTTCACTTGAGAGAAACAAACAAAAGCTAGATCACAACATCTAATCTGAGTTGTAGAATTACTTTGATTTCCTCCTCTTGTGGTGTTGTCTTCTTGTGACCCTTCTTGTTATTTCATCATTTGGTGACAAATCCATTATGAAGTTATGCAAAAGACAACAGACTAACACTAATACAACTTGAGTGCGATAAGGAAAATGGTTGTAGCAGTCTAGAATTCGAAAGCGTTGCTTCAAAATCCCAAAAGTGCATTCTATGGTACTTCGTAAGGAAGAGTGTCTCAAGTTAAAAAGTTCCTTAGCATTAGCCGGTGGATTGCTTTGACTAAAATCCTTTCTATGATAATGCATACCGCGATAAGGTAGTAAGAACTCAGGTCTCATGAAGAATTCAGCATCAGCAAGGAAGTATTTTCCTACATATTGTAATGAAAAATGAATTGTCTATAATATGCAGTTCTACATAGAGATGAATTTCTATTTTATTTTTCTTATTTGAAATTAAAGAGATGAATTAGAAATAGAGATATGATAATCATATACCAGATGGCACTCGAAGCCCGTTTGGTCGATCTAATGCATTGCGTAGGATAATACAATCATTTGCAGAGCCCTCCCAACCAGCCAATACATAAGAAAATCTCATGTCGAACCTTATACATGCTAAGACATTTTGTGTCGGTTGTTTATATCGACCTCGGAACCTCGCTACAATATCACTTGTAACTTTAGCTGGTATGTGGGTACCATCAATCGCGCCAATGCAATCCTTTGTAATTAGTATAACATTCTTGTTAACATATATATCATAGTATATCAACTCATTGATAATGAATTATTTTTTATTTAAGTAAAACAATTACATAATTATCTTAAAAAAGGGTCACATTCTTTGATCACTCTTTATCTTATCTGGTATGATAATATCTGGAGGAGGCATGAAATCATCCTTCAAAGCAACAATTGCCCGCAATACCTGACCAAAATATTTACTAACAGTTGCACCTGATCTCATAAAATTATGCCCAATAACTCTATTTTTTGGTTATAGCCCACAACATGCAAGAACATGACGAGTTGTTCCTCAACTGATATATGAATAGTGTCACGAAGAAGATAACGATCTCTCATTATATTCACAAGGTACTTAAATGTACTTCTATTCATTCTCACCATTGCAATAGAAGACTGATCATTTTGATATATGCGTTTGACATATTTGGACCGATCACTATTACCATATGTTGATATACGTTTGTGGATGCTTGAGCGCATGTCCACGTATTTTATAATGATGATACAAAGTACAATGAATGTTATCTTATTTTTGACCTCCTCTCTCTCAATGTCATCTTCTTCATATAGATCCATATCTACAAACATTAGTAAAACATAATGAATTAATTGACTGAAACATTCACATAATGAAGACATAATTATCATTTACATGTATAATAGCTACATTAAAGAAAATTATTATGCTTCTTCATCTCTACAGACATGGTTATGCTCAATATTAAAGAAAATGATCACTTTTGTTCAAATTACCTTGGAAGTGATTATCAGCAATATCACTTGTAAATTTGCTGGAGCAAAGAAAGATTAGGGTTAATTGACTGATGATCTTGATTTGAAATTTTATCTCCTTGTTAAAGTCAATGTGTGGAAAGATTCAATTAACTCAAAATCATGACTAATTCATTCTTCCAGTTGGTACTGTAGAACTCAGCAACCATAACTAAATTCATTCTTCCAAATTAAGCTTTTAAAATCAATAATGAAACAAATAATATATGAAATTCATACCTTGGATTTAGACACCAGCGAAGTGCTTGTGGTGCTTGGATTTGGAGTCTTGGACTAGTCAAGGTTGATGACGGAATTTGCAAGTGAATTTATATTTTTCAGTTTCGTTAGGGTTGATAATGGAGGTTTTACGACAACACCTAATTTGCAAGCTCAAGTACAAGGGATGAAGCGCGCGGGAATAGGGGTTATGAGGGAGGAAGCGCGCGTGGGAATGGAGGTTACGGAGGAAGGAAGCGCGCAGGAGGGGCGATCGAGTACTTCGTCGATTTTTCATTTTCGTTTTCTGTCGAAAAAAAGCGGAAAACGAAAGTGGTTGTTTTCAGCGGTATTCGGAAAGAAGGTTCTGTAGATTTTATATTTCATATCAACCGAACGGATAAAAAATCAAAATCCACGAAAAATATTTTTTTGAGACTGTTTTAACGCGAAACGAACAGACCCTAAGCGTAGAATGCAACTGTAAGACCTAATGAGTTACATGAATTGGACCTAGGATGGCTAGCTGTAGTTTGAAAATATTTAGTAAAAAGGATTACAGTGCAATGCACATATTTTTTTTCATGGGCGGGACCTCTTGACAATCAATTATTTTTACAATCTTAGCGACCAATTTAATATAAATTTACAAAAATAGAAATAAAATTTTTTGTACAAACACATTCTTATACTTATGAATTAATTATGTTTCATATTTCATATAATTTGAGAGTTATTTAATATTCCATCAAAAATCACTAATTGACAAAATTTTCATGGTAATTGATGGTCGAGTCACATTATTTTATTATTTTTCTTGACCCGACCCGTGTAAAATAATTAATTATTTTTATATTATTTTAAATAACTAAATATTAATTAATTTATAATTAATCTTAATTAGTATATAATTAATATATAATTAAGCGTTAATTAGTACTAAATCACAAAATTACGTCAAAAACACATAATTAATCGGGTCGGGATCGGGTTGATCCATACCCGACCTATTTATTTTCGGATCAAGTCGGATTGGGTTAACCTGTCGTGTTAAACCATAAAATTTAATTAAATAATAATAATAAATAAAATAATCTAACACAAATTAACAAGTGACTTGAACCAATAATTAAGGATATATATATATATATATATATATACAGAGAGAGAGAGTAAAAATACCGTGAGCTTAATCTCACGGAGGCCTTCCGTGAGCTTAACTCAAAAAATATATAAAATCATATCCAAATTTTAATTTATCATTCTCATTAAATTCTTTATATTAAAATCTTATGGGATGCAAAAATTTGGAGTGTTTTGAATTTTATAAGTCATGGTTTTTAATTTTTGAAAATTAGCTCTAAAAAAATAATAATATATTCAATACTTGTGCATCATTTTAAAAAATAAAAAACGATGACTGAAAAATATCAAAACTCTCTAAATTTTTGCATCCCACAAGATTTTCATATAAAGAATTTAATGAGAATGATAAATTAAAATTTAGAGATGATTTGATATATTTTTTGAGTTAAGATCACAGAAGGCCTCCGTGAGATTAAGCTCACGGTATCTTTACTCTCTCTCTCTCTCTCTATATATATATATATATAGTTTTGCTACTGGTTTTGTGGTTTTTGGGTTACTAATATTGTTGTTGTCTATTACTATTGTTGATCGTTGGTACCACCCCTTTTTACTGGTACCTTTCGGATTCTGGTAATTTGATGGTTATGTGGGTTGAGTTGGGTTGGTGCTGTCATGATGTCTGGTTCTAGTAAATTGTTGATTGTGGTTGCTTGTTTGATTCTGGCTAAGGTTATGCTATGTCATGTTTGTTTATCTTGCTAGTATGACCTATTAGTAAATTTCGTGTCTTGGTACACTGGTACCGGAAGGTACCAGTGAAGTGAGGTTTCGGTACTAGTAAAGTGAGGCCTGCCTGCCTATTGTTGCCTTCTTGCTAATACAAAACTGAGGTTAGGGTAATTTTAGTTGTGGGTTGAATGTGGATCTGTATACTGCTATGTGCCCCTATACTAGTGGTACCAGTAACTGGTACCACCCTATCCCCCTGGTATCTGCTGGTTCGCTTGTGTGCTGCCTCTGTTATCTATCCTGACACTATGCTTGTTGTGGCCCTATGACTTGTTTGCTCGATTTTGTTGATTGCCTTGACTTGTCTGCTTGCCTTGTGATGGTGTTATGTTAATTAGGTTGATTGAGTTGTGGCTAAGTAAAAATTGAACTAATTGGGCCTAAATTAATTATTAAGGAATTTAGAAATAGTAAGGATGGGATTAGGACCAAAACTCAACAATATGAATTTAAGAATAAGCAAATTATTATTGGGTCAATCAATCAATTTAATTAAACTAAAATGAATATTTATTGTTAGCAAAATTCAATTAAGGTCCAATTACTTAAAAGTCCCAAGAAATTAAAGTTGGATTAAATAAAAAGTGATTAATTAATTGATGCCGCCCCTGAATGGTTTGGTGGCGTCATGGATAACTACATAAACTTAAATATATGGAAAATGATTAAATTGACTGTCTGCCCCCGTTACGGGTTACCAGTGCACAGACACAATTGGTATAGTAGACAACGTATGATCCCGTACATTAAATCTCCAACACAATAATAAAATAATAAGGTTTTCTTTAATTAATTTAATTTAATTTCTTTTATTTTTTTACTTTTATTTTTTTTCCTTTATTGTATTTTAAACTATTTTTCTAACTTATAAAATGCAATATTAATATATATTAATATATATATATATAATAAAATAAATTATATAATTTAAGAATATAATAAAAATAATAATTAGGATATAATTAATATATATTAAAATATATATTAATCAATTCCTCTATTTTTAAATGAATAAAAGAATATTAGAATAATATAAAATAATATAGTATAAATAAGATAATATATATTAATTAATTTCTCTATTTATAATTAAATAAAAAGAATATTAGAATAATATATTATATTTTATATAATATATATTAATTAATTTCCCTATTTTGTTAATTTAGATTTTATTTCTTGTAATCGATGTAATTATAATTTTAATCGAAATGGAATCAATAAAAATGAGTTTAAATATTTATCCTTTGTGCTTTTGTTGTCATTTGAGTGTTATCGATTTTGTTCGAATTCGAATTAACGGACAACATAATTAATTTAGTTAATGAGAAATATGAAACTAATAAACAAGTAAAATGGACGATACTTGTAACCAGAATTCGAACTAAATAAAAAGGGGATAAATCACACACACTTAACGTAATTAATAAAGTGAATCAACGGAATCCCGCAAAAATTGATAAGACGCGCATAAATTGATTAACATAGCCAACACCACAAAAATAAATAAAAATGCATTAATTTGATTTTTCGACACCCAATAAATGCAGCAGAAATATTATCGAAATTGTTATGAAAAAAATGATAAAACCCGAATGGACGTTAATTAAAACATCACTATAATTAATCATTAATTATGAATTAAATCATGTAAAATCTAAAAAACACTTAAATTAAATTAATCATAAGTGATATAGTCAACTCGGATCCACTTACGAAGTTCGAGGTCGATCCCGACCTCGCGTACGCAGACGTCGATCCCGAGACAGGCGCGCTGCCTCCGGAGTAGAGCGACTCTGCGATCCTCACCAGCATTCTTAGGTACGGGTTCTTGGGATTTTCTTTTCTTTCTTTAGAAATAGAAACCTAAACCGAAAATAAAAATGCTTTTAAAATAAATCTAAACTGCGGTATTTTTTAGAGACCAAACATGAACTATCATTGCATACGGTAAATTGATCAATATTTTTGGGACCTACCCGCACTCACATGTCATATCATATCATTTGCATGTAGATAGGATAGGAGTAGGACTCGAGAATTAGTCCCGAACTAGGATTAAATTAGAATTAAATAATTAAAGTTATAGATTATAACTAATAGGATAATACTATTATTAACACTAATTATTAATTAAGTTGGGTAGCTAATCATGCATTGAATGCATTGGAGTGCTGGATATCAGTCGGAGGTTGCCTTGTATAACCAGACCAACGGGTTACGTTCGATAAACCGATTGGCCCGTGGGGCCCCATAGTCTGTATATGCACTGTGCACCTTTGCCTGTCGGTTATCCACCGACCTAGTCTTTTGGCGGGTTCGGTCGTGCCAGAGTATTTTTCTTTGATCAATATTTTACTATTATTATTATTATTATTATTATTATTATTATTATTATTATTATTATTATTATTATTATTATTATTCTGAATATGATTTAATTTTTAATCCAAATTTAACCGATTATGATACCATGTCTTTCAGTATTTAGTGTGAGCAGTCATATTCGAGTCTGGATTCTACTCCGTTTTATTATATTATTTTATTTAGCCGGCTTTTTTAGGATCTTGATATGTATGAAGGGCTTTCTTTTTTGGCTCTTGGTTGGTGCAGAGAAAGTCGGGATGCGGTCCTTTGACCCCTGATCGGTACAAAGTAGGCTCCCATTTGTTATTGTATTCTGTTTTATCAATTCACAGGTTGTTATCTCCTTTTGGCGATATGACAACTGAAAGTATAATTTCTTAATCTCTTTGTCTTATTTATATTTATATTTATATTTATATTATTATTATTATTATTATTATTATTATTATTATTATTATTATTATTATTATTATTATTATTATGTGAGGTGGATCATCGATTCGAATCATACGAGTACGTGCTTTTAGCGACACTCTCCTAGGGCGTTATCGCCCGGGAGGCGGTTTTTCCTAGGATATTCGGGGCATTGACGTCGACTTACTCGAAAATCCTAAGTTTGTAAGTTTGGCTCGAATACGTGCCCGCTTAGGTAAGTCACAAGTCCAGGGCTCGATTATGTGTCCGCTTATGGATGGACTGATGATCTGCAACAGGGATATTTATTTCGGGTGTTTCAATATCGTATTATATATATATATATATATATATATATATATGAGTCCGACTATGGTGCTTTGTAAAGCACAGAGGCGTTGTGTGCTTTGTGCTCTATTTTTAATTTCAAGTCAGAAATAATCGATCTGAACCGTTCAATCTAATCTTCAAGCTATTTTTTCTGATGAGGAAAAAATGACTTGATCTGAGAATTATGGTTCATACAAAAATGACGGTTTTCTCCCTATCCAAAAAATAGCAAATAAATTCCAAAAAAATATAAAATTTGATTTACTAATAGATTTTGATATGGAGATTAGATTGAGCGGTTTGGATCGATCATTTCTGACTTAAAATTAATAATAGAGCGTAAAATACATAATGTTCTTGTGCTTTGCAAAGCACCATAGCCTAATTATATATATATATATATATATATAGAGAGAGAGAGAGAGAGAGATAGAGAGAGAGAGAGTCCGACTATGGTGCTTTGCAAAACACATAGGCATTGTGTGCTTTGCGTTTTATTTTTAATTTCAAATCAAAAATAATCGATCCGAACCATTCAATCTAATCTTCATATAAAAATCTATTAGTAAACCAAATTTTATATTTTTTAGAATTGTTTTGCTATTTTTTCTGATGAGGAGAAAATGAGTTGATTTGAGAATTCTGTTTGATCCAAAAATAATGGTTTTCCCCCTATCCAAAAAAATAGCAAATAAATTTCAAAAAAAATATAAAATTTGGTTTACTAATAGATTTTGATATGGAGATTAGATTGAGCGGTTTGGATCGATCATTTTTGACTTAAAATTAAAAATAGAGCGCAAAGCACACAACACTTTTGTACTTTGCAAAGCACCATAGCCTAATTATATATATATATATATAGAGAGAGAGAGAGAGAGAGAGAGAAAATGGAGATACCGTGAGCTTAATTTCACGGAGGCCTTCCGTGAGCTTAACTCAAAAAACATATTAAATCATCTCGAAATTTTAATTTATCATTCTCATTAAATTCTTTATATAAAAATATTGTGGGATGCAAAAATTTGGAGTGTTTTGAGCTTTTTAAGTCACCGTTTTTAATTTTTTAAAATGATGTTCAAGTATTGAATATATTATTATTATTTTTAGAGCTAATTTTCAAAAATTAAAAACCACAACTTAAAAAGCTCAAAACGCTCCAAATTTTTGCATCCCATGATATTTTCATATAAAGAATTTAATGAGAATGATAAATTAAAGTTTCGAAATAATTTGATATATTTTTTGAGTTAAGCTCACGGTATCTCCACTATATATATATATATACATAAAATCAGTTGGGGATTATTTTTATTTTTTTTTGAGAAAATATATTAGTAATATACTAATTTTATTTGACAATAATATTAATGACAATGTTATGAATAACTTTTATTTTGAATATTTTTTAATTTGAATTATCTAAAATATTATTTCGGGAGGAATATCAGCAACAGACAAATCTGAAAACTTACGAAGACTTCAGCAGATAATATTGTTTTTTTATTTTTAGAGTAAAACTAGTTAATAACATACTGATTTTATTTAACAAAAATATGAAATGAGATTTTACGAATAACTTTTATGTTGAATACTTTTCATTTTGAGCTTTTGAAAGTGTTGTTTTGAGCAAAATAACAGCAGAACACGGTTCTTAAAATCAGGAGTTGTCAGGATTGTTTTGCTTATTTGAAAGACATTTACAGTGTATTTTTTCATGAAAAATTATGTACAAGCTCCTATTGATATATATTTTATGAATATAAAATAATATATATATATCACATTCACGGATCGGTACAGTTTTTTAATTATTTTATGATAAAGGGCTCAACTGGACATCAGAAGATATTTTGAACATTTTAAAAAAATCTACTTAAGAAAATATTTCAGAAAAAATATTAACCTTTTAAGGATTATATTTTTATTAACTTTTATTTTTATAATATTTTTATTTAAGCTATCTTAAATGTGTTTTAAAAAGATTTTTATTCAACAGAAAAATGAAATAAAAATTATTTTTGTAGAAGGTAATTATCGATTGTAAAGGGGAATATGCATATATAAGAATGTAATTTAAAAAAAATCTTTTAAATCTCAACAGAAGCGATCACTCGCAGCTGTGTATAGCCGGCACAAGCTTATACTCCCCAAAACCAGACACTCGCGGCTTCGTATAGCCGGCACCAAAGCTAAGAGGAGCTTGTTATTTTTTATTATGCTTAAATTTAATTTCATATAAAATCATATAAATCTCCAAAAATTATGAAAATTTACAGAGAGATGTACTATAACTATATTTTGATGATCACAAATTTTCAGTTAAATTGGAGTAACAGAGGTATAATTTTTTATTTTCGAAAGAGGAAAATGCTGTACCAGTATTTGCTGATTTTCAGATCTAAAAAGGCTATAACTTTTTACAGAAAAATCAGAAAAATATAAAATTAGTTTCTATATATTCATATGACTTATTTATATCTAAAAGTTTTATAAGATTTAGAGTGGATCTCATCATATTTTTCTTTTTATTGCATTTTCAGCCATTTTAGTGCTGATTTTGCATTTATAAGGGATTCATTGATCTTAAATGGTTTAAATGCATCATTTAGCTTCAATCTAATATTCAATGATGTTTGTATACAGATTTGCATTAAAAGAAAAGAAAAAAACAAAAAAGATCGAATTGCAACATAAGAACGTCAAGAAAAAGAAGAAAAATCAATTTGCACATGAAAAATTTCATCTTTATTGCACGAATCAAATTTATAGGCTCCAATACACTCTTAATTTCTATATTTACATGATATATGTCTATCTATATGTAATTTGTAGTTTGAGTAGAAGAGAAAATTGATTGAATCTTGTATCTTTGGGCTTGATTTTGATCTCAACTCAAAGATTGGATCTTATTTTGTATCTAATTTAAGCTTCAATTAGTTTTGACAGCGTTTTGAATTAGCATTCAGCTTGGGATGAGTTGTATATCTTGTATTTGAAGGAGGAGAGGGGTTTAAATAGGCCTAGGGGGTAGTAGATGGGTGTATGAGATCGGTTTGACTTTTCTTTGACCAATTTATGCACCAACTTCCTTCATTCATCTCCTCATACTCTTCTGAACATTTTGTGGTGTATTAGACCAGTTCTAAGTGTTTTAAATGTGCTCTAACAACTGAGAGCACAAGTGGGACATAAGTGGAGTTTGTTATGTTTACTGAAAAAATTTATAAATTTGCCATCCTTAACCACCATTTGGTCACCAGATGATTCTATGGACTTCTAGAAGGTTGTAGAGCTTCAAACACGTTCTTGCCACTCTCTTCCTGCATTTTAGACCTTGCCGGATCACAATTATGCACCTGAGACTCGTTTTTGTCTTTAAACCCGATTTCAAGCCTCATAGTCGTTCTCCTTCATTTCTTCACCATTTTTTGTGTTTTAAATCTTGATTAGCATCTAATTGATCCCAGAAATTGACCTATAATATTTATTCAATTAATAGAATGCTCTGGTATAGAGTTTGACCAACTCGGTTTTTGACCCGATTTATGAGTTTGTGGTCTCACCAATTTAAAGCTTATGAAATTCAACCAAGCCATCAAACAATCTCTTGTGACCATGGAGAAGGTGTTTGAAGTGTCAATTTGATTAATTATGGAACAGATTACTCAATTTCATTTTTGGACCGGAAACTTTCCCTTCAGTTTTCTCCAAAACCGCTCAAACATTTTGCAAGTTTTTTATCTCATCGTGTAACTTCTCTCTATAAAACCCCTCTCTTCTTTAAATTTCCTAACTCTCTCTCTCTCTCTCTATCTTTCATCTGTCCCCCTCAAAACCCTCACTCTCCCTCTCCCTTCTCTCTTTGACTCATTTTCCTCTCGCGAATCTTGTCAGGAGATTGAGACCAATGCCCCTCATCTCAGATTCTCTCTCTATCGAGAGAATCCCACCCGCTCCACCATTCTCTCTGTCTCACTCTCTCTCACCGACCACCTGCTCCCCCACTCTCTCTCCCGAGTTATCAAATCTCTTGCGAGATCGCTTTGACTTTGTCGCTTGGCCTCCGGGCAACAACACTTCTCCTCCCCTTTAAAAGGAGGCTCCTGACCTTACCTTTTCTCGAGTTACCTTAGATCTCATGTGCTAAGATGGATCCAAAATAAACTGGTAAGAACAAAACACACCTGAGTTGCAAAATCGGTTTTAAAAAGGAAAGGTTTGGTCGGAGCTTTCTAAGAGGGAGGAGTCTGTTAGTTTATAATAATATTAAAGTCAATAATATGATAAATTGGTTATATAAAGCTTTGTTCATGAATTGGATATTTAAATGATAATTTGTTTCCTTGAGTATTATTGAATTTATGAATCATTCCGAGTTCATGACTGGATTTGTGGAACTTCATAATATAGAATATACTCTTAAAAGTCACTAACCAAGATAATTAGCAGGAACACTAATTAACCGTTATCAGGTTAGTATGTGGATTAAATGATGGTCAAGTTTTACAGACCATAGACAAAGAGTTGTCATTTTAATCACATAGATAGATGTTCTAGGAATATCGTATTTGATAGACCCCGAATGAAACATTAAATGAAATTGTGTTCGTGTCATTAATATTTTCGTTCAGTATTAAATTCTAAAGTATGAGGTATTCATCTTTCCTACATAAGATATATATGTGTGTGATTTCTACCAAACGTTATCCGTAAAAGGTAAGGTAGCTCTTCGGTATACATAACTCATGCGGAGGAAGATATGGTTTGCCAAAAGTACTATTGTCCCTCGTATTTCTATACGAGTTATAGCATCATCTTTGGGCCCTTGATAGAGTAAGATTATCTCGCTAGCGGTATAATTATAAGAGTAATTATATTTGATAATTTACTCAGGATCAAGGAAAAAGATTAAGTTTGTAAGGATGACACATACCTACCTTGAAACTGATCTGATAGCTATGAGACAAAAGAATTAAACACAAGTAAATAGTTTACTGGATCATGATATTGTACAGTACATCATCATCTGTGTAATTGGATGGTCATAGTGCATTCTGCCAGATGCCTCCTATGACTATATAAGTTAAAACGATTTTAACTCTATTTACCAACATAACACGGATCCTATCGGGTCACACCGTATAGGAGTTAATCGAAAAATCATATTGATTAATTATAAATTGTTTATAATTAATAATAAGATGGTTATAATTAATTATATATGATATAATTATATTTATCATAGAGATGACAAGGAGCAAAAATCAGATTGAATTTATAACGTGTTGGACACGTCGTATAAATTCGTGGAAACAACAACCGAGAAAAATATAATTGTACATGACAATTATATATATTTGATTTGAATTTTAAATGTTAATTATGGATTGGAATTATGGGCCAAAACCCATTTATAATTAAAGCCTTAATTAATAATTAAAAGCCCAAAATCAGAAAAGACCAAAAAAGCCCAAAATCCGAAAAGCCCAAAAAGTCCCATGAAAAGCCGATGCCGACCTCCAAGGGTATTTTGGTAATTTGGCCAAAATTCCAAGGGTATTTCGATAATTTGGCCAAAAGCCCAATGACATTTTGGTAAATTGGATGAACTAAGGGTATTTTGGTCTTTTCACATTGGAACCTCCCTACTATTCATGAGGGTATTTGGGTAATTTATCAATCTCACATTTTCTATAAATAGAGGGGTGGGGTGAGAGAGAAAACTACACTAAATCAGTTCTACTTTCTTTCTCTCGGTATACGGTTGTTTAAGAATTCACGGGATCAGTGAAGTATTTTTACGAAAGTTGCGATATTTCTGCAGATTTATGAAACAGAATTTCTGCGAGTCGTGAATAGTACTATTTCATCTTTTTCTTGGGTGAATAGTGTTTTTGCGAGAAACCGCGGTTTACGATATTTTTGGCAAAAGAAATAAGCCGCTCTCTGGTCAGTCCTAGTGGATAACCTACAAAGGCATCAGACGTTTGGTGCTCCGAGACAAGCCGATTTTCATTACAATTGAAATTTGGAAGTGAGATATAACATATTATATTAATCTATTTAATTGTTAAGTAGATTAATGTTTTAGAAATCAATAATGGAGTAGATCAATAAAGGTTTAAAGAGGTATGTATCTCTCGGTAATCATCCGACATACCACTTTAACCCTAAACTTAAGTTAGAAGTAAAATAATATTTTACCGTCTTTTTTAAAGGATTAAATGTCTGTATCTCTCGGTAATTATCCGACATACTTTAATCTCTAACTTAAGTAGAAGTAAATTTTTTGTTCTACGGTCTTTCCGCAGCTTGAGCATTAACGAGATTTGGGAATTCCAAAACCCTACAGAGTCACCCCTGTCGCATAATCACCCTCTCTACCCTTTTTTTCTGTGTTCATTTGTCTCCTGACATTTACTGGTAAAAATCCTAGCACTAATCCTTTACTCTTTTGGTTGACTTTTTGTTCTGCTTGATGGGTTTAAATGTTAAAATTTTTAAGTAAATATTAACATTTCATATCTTTGATATTGAGATTTTAGTTATTACTTATGAGTTATTATTTTTATAATGTATCAATATTTATTTTTTAAGAGAACTGAGTATTAAGACCTAGATATTAAGCGAAATTGACTACTGAAATAAATTGAGATAGATTTACAAAAAAAACTTTGTTCAATATATATTAAGATATGTTTTAATAACGATCAAGAGTACTTATTAATTTATTATATATAAAAAATCTTAATTCTTAATTCTTACTTTATAATGTATTGAGACTTATTATTATTTAAAAAGAAAATTGACTATTGAGACAAATAAAGATGACTATATAGATAAGAGATTTGGTTCAATAAATATTAAGACATAATTATTTATTCAACAAATGAGTATATTAATATCTATTAAGACAACTGACTATTAAGATAAACCAAATCAGGTATGAAAAAAAATACTTATATTAATATCTGTTAAAACATATGATATTAGATGTTAAGAATAAAATTATTAAATATAAAGATATTAAATAGAGCGAATCATATTCTAGACCGTGGAACTTCTTTAGCAACTATTTTCAGGTGCAGATGTAGGATTTTGGTCAGAGGATCAGTAATCAGATTCAATAGCTTATCGGGTTCAAATTCATTAATTAATCGGGTATTAAATAAAACTATTAAAATAATATCTTTTATAAATTAAAAATAACAAAAATAAAAGTCAAAATAATAGATAATCATAGCGATGAAGAAATTTTTTCTCTGCGAGACTTTATATTTTAAAATATTTTGCATAATTCTTCATTATCCACGATGTTAAATATTTTTCTCAATGAAAAATAATTAGATAATTCAGGGGGTCAAAAATTTGATTCAAAGGGGATAAAATTAACAAAATTTTAGTCTAAAAATAATATTTTTTAAAATCTAGGAGGGTCAATTGACCCCTGAGAACCTTTGCCTCCGCCACTGACTATTTCAACGTGTAGAGAACATATTTTAATTGAGATATGTAACAGATACTAAATTTGAATTACAGTTACCACGGTCCTATTTTTGTTAGTGATTCAAATATACTCTCTTACTTTTTTCGTTAATCAAATGCTGAACAGTAACCTTACAATGGAGAGAAGCCGGATCCGGGATCCGGGATCCGATCCGAGAACTAGATTCGCCCGTGGCCCCGTACTATGAATAATGATTCTCTTCGCAATCCAAGTACACAGCGAGTAGCACTGCTTAAATGGGGACACGCAAAAGATGATATATTATTATGTGAAATTGTGAATTAAAGAACGCATGAAATTGGGCCCCTGAAACGCATTAAAGAACGCAAAGCCGCAAAGGGTGCTGCGCCAGTGCCGCTTGTTTCCAAATTTAAAATGGTCTATTGGTCTTTTGTCTTCCACACTGATGATTGACAAAAGAGGAAAATGGAAAATCGTCCCACGAGAATATTCTTTTCTCGCACTCCCCGGATGTCATATTTACGATCCTTTCCCCCCTTCAAAATCTGTGCTTATATAATGTTGAATATTTCGTTACAATAAAGTTTCAGTTAATATCTTAATAAGAATCTTGTACCGCAAAAAAAAAAAAAAAAAAACTAAAATTTGATGAATCAACATGTAGGTTTTGCTTGATGCTGAAATATTTTAAGATGCAAAAAGTATTTTATTTCCTAATTGGCGTAGAGTGACATTATAATTATGATATATTTTTTTACAATCAGATCATTGTTAATACACTTGAATTAGCTTTATTCGAAATATCGTAATATTAAGATTAATGATTTTAGATTGTCAAAATTAGTGTTTTGATTTTGTGGCCATGTTTTTATGAAAAAAATAAGACATATTTTTTTCGAACAATACTCCAATAATAATTTGCATACCTTGAATAGATTGTGCATTTGAATTTATAATTCTAACTTTGTGTATTTTAGCAAAATTATATTTTTATTAACACGTATTAATGTAAAATTCAATACCATACAAAATTAACAACTTTATATAACTAGAGAGAAACAACTTGCTCTTATTAGATTATAATTAATAATAAATCTTAGAATTAAAATTTTTGGGCAGTGTTACGGTGAATTTGTAAGAAATGTGACGTGTTGTCTTGAATGGATCTACGTATATATAGTAGTGTAATAAATGCATAAAATTTGGACAATAATAATTGGAAAATAATAGTATATCTCATGAATTTAATATAATAATGACAAAATTATTACTAACAACTCATCCAAGCTAAGCGTCAAATATAAAGAAATCTTGGGTAAATGAGAATATCTTTTTAAAGTTTTCAAAACGTAATTACAGGAAATAAAAAAAATAATGTAGTTAGGAGGGCACATGTGAAAAATATTCCCATACTACTTTTGTTCTTTTCCGCACATGCTTTTGCATCACCTCTGCCACTTTGGTTTCCACTCGAGAAAAAACGAAAGTAGAAAAGAAGCTCAAAAATCACAAAAACAGGATTGCGAAAAATTGAAGAGAAGAGAACAAATTTCCAACTCAGAATAACTACTCTCTCCATGTATTGTAGGTTTCTTCTTCCGTTTCTAGTTCTCACAATGTGGCACGCCGTGCACTGGGTTCATGGAGGAGATCCTTTTGCGTTCTTCGATTGGGATGTCTCTTACATGACCGCTGCTCCTCTTGGAGTAAAGCAGAAGGTGCTTTTGTTATTAACATTTTATCTATTTTTTAAGGTTTTAAATTTGGGAGCGGAAGCATTGGCTGGACTTTGAAAAAGAGAACTCAAAGCTTTTTCTAATGGTCTTGGTTTATATCGTTGTCCTACCTCAAAAAATAGTACCCTGACCCAGAAAAATTGAAGCCTTGGTTGACATTGTTTGGTGCATTATACTATTTTCGCACTGGCTTCTTTTTATTTTCTTTGTCCCTTCTCATCATTTTTTTAAAGGTCTGGCTAATTAAATTGTACAGATTTATGGCACCATATAGTGCTATATCAACATTAGTATTCTGTTTATTATTGTTGTTGCTAATTTGGCAATTACAAACCATACTGTTTTAATTAGCTTATTATGGTTGTTATTAACACCATTAGTTCAGAAATGATGATGTCGTGATTTGTTTGATTACTCAGCAAAGTAATTTTTTCTTATGGAAAAATTGCAGGTCATAGGTGTCTCTGGGTCATTTCCTGGGCCAATTGTAAATGTGACAACCAACTGGAATGTTGTAGTAAATGTCAGAAATCACCTAGATGAACCTCTTCTTTTCACATGGTATGGACTATATTGTTTATCTTTGTTGTTGCTATTAGATAGCTCCAGTCATTCTTAGGAAGACTCTCACCCGGCTTTATGTTTCAAAATAGTTACCAATTATGGCCTAAGGTGAATCATACCTTTTTCTGAGTTATCATATCTTGATAATTATGCACAAAACATTATCATCTTTGAGTTTCCATAACACCTTCAACATGGTTATGAAGTTACCTTACCTAACTGAAAGGTACCAGCACAAGAATTTCTAGAAAGAAAAAGAACATATGTGCACAAGAATTTCATCATTACACTAGCATGGTCGTACTGTGTGCTCGTGATATAATCCGCTATAGTGTCTATGTAGGTATCATTTGGTGTTTGTAAATGTTATTTTGCATCTTAGTTGTGTTTCAAAGCCAAGGGTTAGGTCACACATATTTTCCTACATTACAGAATAGACTTGTCAAAATGTAGGAATGGCTTACAACACAGAAAGAACTCATGGGTGGATGGAGTGTCAGGCACAAACTGCCAGATCCCACCAGGTTGGAACTGGACATACCAGTTCCAGGTCAAAGACCAGATTGGTAGCTTCTTTTACTTCCCTTCAACAAACTTCCAAAGAGCAGCCGGTGGATATGGTGGAATTACTGTAAACAATAGGGATATTATTCCCTTGCCATTTGGTACCCCAGATGGAGATATCACATTATTCATTAGTGATTGGTATAACAAGGACTATAAGGTTAGATCTTGTATTCAAAGGATGCAACACCTAACTTTTGAGTTCTGTTGCTAGTTTTATGAAAGACTCTACCTCTTGGACCAAAATGCTCCTAGAACTTTTCTATTTTGTTGCTAGCTGTAGAAAGGATAATCTAAAGGATAATCTACTTCTTGGACCAAAGTGCCCCAACACTTATTTTACCACCTCATTTCTTACCTTGTTCTATATATATCATTTTTATCATACAGCTAATATCTTGTTATGAATGCTATTTTTTAGGAACTGAGAAAAGCCCTTGAAAGCGGGAATGTTCTCAGTCCACCAGATGGGGTTGTTATCAATGGATTGGGCCCATACAGATACAACAGTTCAGTTGTTGGAGATGGCATTATTTATGAGACCATAAATGTTGAGCCAGGTATTCCAATATTCACCAGTATGTAGACAATAAACAAACTGATTACCAAGGCAGTGTTTGGCATGACTCTTATCTTCTGGAATTTAGTAGAAGTTCAATCTTTTGAAATAATCCTTGTTTCACCTTATTTCAATTTTTCCGGCTAGTGTTTGGTAACAGAAGTTGGGTAGAAGAAGAACAATGGGAGAAAAAATGTTCTACAATAATTGAAAGATTGTAATTCTTGGTCTTTCTTCCGGAAGATTTCATCTTCCAACAATTTGGTGGAAGAAGCTATTCCAATTTTTCTTGAAGATCTTCCACCTAATATCAGTGGTGTTTGGCTCTTTTCTTCTGGAATAAACCTTCTTCCAGCTAATTCTAGAAGAAAAAGACAGTACCAGACGACCCCCAAAGAAAAAAAAGAATGTTAACAGTGGCATATTGTATCAATTATAGCTTGGTATCTTCACGGGTTGACACTTTGACTATCCACTACTCTTTTTTTAACTGAAAAGAAAATATTTTTCCTTGTTTGGTGGCTTATGCTAAATTTAACCCTAAACATCAAGTTCTTGCCTATGAAGTTAATTTCCTGGAATGTACTGTTTTGATATGTATGCATTATTCTTCTAGGTAAAACATACAGGTTTCGGGTACACAATGTGGGCATCTCAACAAGTCTAAATTTCAGAATCCAAAATCACAACCTCCTCTTGGTAGAAACGGAAGGTTCATACACAGTGCAACAGAACTACTCCAACATGGACATTCATGTGGGCCAGTCATTCTCGTTTCTAGTCACTATGGATCAGAATGCCAGTTCAGACTACTATGTTGTTGCAAGTGCAAGGTTCACAGATCCGACTGTCAGAGATAGGTTAACTGGGGTTGCCATTTTACATTATTCCAATTCTCAGGGCCCTGCTTTTGGGCCTCTACCAGATGGGCCGAATGAAGCTGATACGTACTTTTCTATGAACCAGGCTCGATCAATAAGGTAAGACATTGAGAATTAATCTTTCAATTTTTTTAGTTCCATCTTTTAGATTTCATATAATAATTGTTTATTATGTGTGATTTGTGTACCCTGCATAAGGTGTTGTTTTTGAATTGACCTTTTTCATGTCCTCACTTTTGGATCTCATTCCAGATGACAAACCTGTGGTTGATTAACACTTTAAGGTGTTTTGAATTTGGAAATGATATCTTGTAAACAGAATTTCAGTTCAAAATTAATCATGGATTCACATGGGATCTTTTGGACAGTTTTTCTATGTGAACATTGCACTTGTAACCAAGACCCAAGCTGCACCATTGAGTATTTAAATTAAAGCAACATTGATGCTTAAGTGCTTAGCAGCTGTAGTTTGGAATTACTTAAGGCTACCTGCAGTACTAATCTTTTCATTCTTTTTAATATGGGGGGAAGGGGCAAATGACCTAGTAGCTTAAGTGGTAGCTAACTAAGGTGACTTCCAAGAGGACATGGATTTAATCTTCGATGGGAACCAATTGAAATTTGAGAGCTAGCCTCTCATCTTTCCATCAAAAAGGAACAAAAAAAAAAGAGGGTAAAAATGTGGCGGTGGTGTGGGTTGCAAATTCATACATGAAAAAATTGTCTGCTCAAAATGAACAAAGCAGACCAACTTTCTTAAATCACATTAATCAATTACTTAAAATTTTGCCTCCATCCAAGCTGTTGTTTCATATTTTTATGTAAATTTGCATTAATATCAGGTGGAATGTGACGGCTAGTGCGGCCAGGCCCAACCCGCAAGGGTCATTTAGATATGGTGATATCACAGTCACAGATGTTTATGTCCTTCTAAACCGACCTCCAGAGCTAATAAATGGGCAGCTCCGTGCCACTCTCAATGGGATTTCCTATTTTGCCCCTCAAACCCCACTGAAGCTTGCACAACTGTTCAATGTCCCTGGGGTTTATAAGTTGGATTTTCCAAACCGGATCATGGATCGACCTGCAAAGCTCGATACCTCACTAATTAATGGGACATACAAGGGCTTCATGGAAATTATCTTACAGAACAATGGGACCACAATGCAGAGCTATCACTTGGATGGATATGCATTTTTTGTTGTTGGGTAATATCTATTTTGAAGTTATTATATTATATTGGTAGTATTTCATATGTTTCACAACTCAACACTTAAATGTGATAGAGTTGCTGCAAAGTGAGAAGATCATGTGAGTGCTGCAAATCTATCATAGTATCATTTCAATCCTACTGTTTTTGAAAAAATGCTCAAAGTTAATATAGGGCTCCTTAATCTATTTACAGAGACTGTTATAGGATTGATAGTTTTAGGGATCCATTGAAAAGTGAGAAGCCCATATGTAAAATATATTTTTGAAAGAACATGCAAAATTTCATTTGCTTTTTCTCTTTACATATATGAACTCTGATTGTTGAAGAATGAAGGTTGATTTATCAGAAGAGATGCCTGTTGTACATATTTCCTGGCATCTATATTGTTTTTCTACTTTTTGTAAAAGATTTTTGAACTTCTAGAATGGACTTTGGATTATGGACGGAGAATAGCCGTGGGACTTACAACAAATGGGATGGTGTTGCACGGTCTACAACGCAGGTAATTCAATCAACCCCCTTCTCTCTCCTAATTTAAGATAAGATGTTTCCTTAGACTGACACCATGCAAGAAAAAAAGCAACTAAATAACCTCAACTCGCAAGTGCTCACACACAGGATCGTGCATGAGGTGATGATGTGGCAAAAATATTGTTAGCACAGTGATGTTTGATCCAATAGGTGTTGGGTTTGAGTAATGTGTTTCTTTTGGTTTTTTTCTTTCCTTTTATCTGATGTACCTCTTGGCAGCCGCTGCCAAGCATTAAAAAAAAACTAGTATTCCTTGTGTCAGCACAGTTAATTTGGAAAAGACATTAATAGAGCTTTTATTGCTCAGTGAGCTCTAAAATTTCAAGCTCATATCAAAATTGCAGCATTGATACAAAGGTGAAATTAGTTTCTGAAATATATTGTTTAATTCAAGGTTATCCATTTATAAAAAAAATTTTATGCAATTTTTTATATATTAGATCTTTCCTGGAGCATGGACCGCTATACTGGTATACTTGGATAATGTGGGGATATGGAACTTAAGGTCAGAAAACCTAGATACATGGTACTTGGGACAGGAGGTGTATATTAGTGTGGTCAATCCAGAGGATAGTAGTAACAAAACTGAGCTTCCTTTGCCTGACAATGCTATTTTCTGTGGGGCCTTATCCAGTTTACAGAGGTAACCATTTTTTTTTATGGTTTTCTGTTTCTTTTTTCTGCTTAACCGTGTTTTTCAATGGCTTCAATCTAGAAAAGGAAATATTGACACCGACTTTTTTTTTGACAACCATAGCAATTGACAAAGTTAATGTCAATATAAAAGAAAGTGTTAATGTACGTATGTTATGCAAGTTGTGTACCAGTTTTAGTGCAGTTCAGGCTACATATGGTCACTGTTCCAATCTGAATAAACTGAATGTTAATTTCTCAGATCACTTGATGGAGATAAACCATTTGTTTTTTTCTCGAATTGTAGTCAATGGAGAACATATTTACAGTTTTACTGCTTTATGTAACTTTTTTATAGGTTGTTAACTACATGGTTTCTAAAATAAGTTGTCAATATAATCTTTTTACTCTGACCTTTTTTGTTCATGTCTTAAACAATTGATGACAACTGGTGAATTGTTATAATTAAGAGTAAATGTTGATCAGTGTATTATTATGCTCGTAGGTCTAAATTTATCTCATTATCTTTTTTCATGAAAAGTGAGTTCATGGACTAAAATTCACAACAAGCTAATGTGTTGACAACTTGATACATACAACCTGTTTTTGCCTTGTGCTAATGTTTTTTTTTTTTCAATTATTTATCTCTTGTAACAAATTTTTTTATTTTATTATTTTTTTTTGCAGAGAACAAGCCAACAAATACATGTTCTCAAAGGCTTCATCAGTCACCAATTCTGTCAAATTATTATTGATCTGTATTCTGATAGCATTACTTCATTTCAAATATTGAAGATTTCTTGACTAAACACAATGAATTCAGGTTTCAGCTTCAAGGAAAATTTAAATTTTTTATGTATTCTTTCTTGGGTTTGGGGATGAAGTTGTATAGTTCTAGTTCTAGGGTTGTAGGGAATTAGCAGGAAACTAGAGAAGGAAAGTGATCAGTTTTTGCAACTTTAGTTTTTTTGTGTTGAAAAGAATGAGTCGTATTTCTGGCTTATATCATGTATGAAGTGTGCTAAAACTATATTCAATTTCAAAAGTTCTGAAAGTGATAATGTTAATTAGGTATGACACCTTGGAAGTATGAAACGACAGTGTATATTTATGCACCTCAGGATTTGACACTGCATTTTACAGAACAATGTACTTGGATATAAAAAAAATAAATTTAGCTTGTATTGAGTATTTGAATGGTAAGATGGGACAATCGTCTTCTGATAAAATAACTGAATATGGATATTGGATGAAAACCAAAGAAAATGGTAGAATGATTTCATCTTTTTACAAATGATTGCTCTGAGATTAGTGTTCTAAATTTGTGCCGTTTCGTGTCGTATTGTGTTAAAACACGCCGTGCCACGTTCCTTATTGTGTCGTGTATTTTTATTTTTTTTTAATTTTTTTTCATGTTGTGTCGTGTCTAAAATTAATAGAGGGGCGACACAATACGATTATGATACGAGACGAATAAGACATGTCGTGCTTATCGTGTCGTACTTAATCATATCGTGTATAATCGTACCGTGTTTATACATTATAATGTGATTTAATCATGATAAATATGTCTTAATCGTGCTAAACACGTCTTAATCATTATAAATGTGTCTTAATAATGTATAATCATATTCTTCATAGTTATACATATATGAATTTGAGATCTCGTAAATGAATTTCTTTCTTATAGTGCTAATTCATCTTTGACATTCTTTTACTTGAATCAGAACTTGATGCACAATGGTAATTTTTTCTCGATCAATTGAATACATTCTCGACTTATCTTGAAACTTACTTTCTGCATCTTCTCAATCCTTCAGCATAATCAAAGCCTAAAATACTTTCTCATCCAATCTCATTTTTTTGTCAGTTAGAACTCTATTAGCTATAATGAAATATCATTAAGAAGCTACTATAAACATCAAAATGATAAAAATATCGCATGTATGCTAAAGTTTGGAATATGTCTTTGACTTAATGTCAAAATTATAAAATACTGAACTCATGTCGTGTTGTGCGGTATTTTCGTTTTGTGGCGTGCTGTGCTTTTGTGTAGTATCGTGCCGCGTCTAAATTTTATACCGTTACGTGCCGTACCGTGCCAATTTTTAAAAAAAATCAGACACGATATGATTAAAACACGTATCTCAAATTATATCATACCGTAACATGCCTGACAACCGTGTCGTGCCGCTCTTGAACTACGTCGTTTCGTGCCGTACTCAGCCATGGTAGACACAGATTTAAAACACTATCTGAGATGGTATTATCTTCAACTCCTAATAAACAACATATTCTTTTGCATTTGTTTTCAACAAATATTCAAGTAAGAATTGTACTCTGTATGAAGTTTTTGTGTTTCTCCTCAATTTGCTTTTGCCTCCTGTTAATATGAACTTGTAATTTGTTCTAATTTCAATGGACACTCTTATCTCGTTAGCGTATTAGCTTATTGCCTTTCTCCGATGTCTACTTTTACCACAATATAAGGCCTTTTTCGTAGGGTGAAAGTCTATTGGACTTATTTTGGTTTAATTACGGATCTTGTTTGTACGATCAATAATATATAAATTTCAAAACAATAAAGAAATTTAAAGTAGGAATTTTAAAAATATTTAATGATGGATGAAACAATCCAATCAAAGATGGGTTCGATACCCATCGATTCTCCCCCGTTCCCTTTTCAGTATCATAGGTTTGAATTGATATCTCTGGGCCTTAATTTTTTATAATTATGAGTTATTTGGTGAAAAAAAGAAAAAAACATCCCAAATCAAAACCGAGCATGCGAATCGAGAAAAATATAAAAAATAAGCTAAAAAAACTAGATTTCTCAAAATCAAGCCGGACTTGATATTTTTGGCTTTGGCTTGCGCCATTTAGAGTACAGCTGGGCATGGTTAAAGTGTTGGAATTAATTATTATTAATTACAATATGTATGGGCTTATATGTAATAAATATATTATATAATGGACTGTCAAATTATACTCATAATGAAGTGATCAAATTCTGTATCGGGTTTATTATATGTCATGAGAAGTGGAGCCTTTAATGTGTAGAATGCGTATTAATGACTTTATGATTTAGTGATGGTCTGAATTATATAAAGTCTGATAATAATACAATTATGCTATTGGTCCCTGGAGAACACAACCATAGACAACTTTCTGATTAAGCATCGAACCCGTTAAGAGAGAATCTGGATCCAATATGGACCCATTAAGGTATAACTGCACTCTGTTATATGGACGTCCATATATATGCAGAGATACAGTTGGCTTTGGACATCTTTTCATTTCCCCACTTTCTGGTACCCTTTCATTTCTAATAGATCCAGATCTCTCTCTCTCAACATTGTTCCAGAAGAGAAGAAACTGTCTGACGCCGGTCCTCTCAATCACTCCATCGGATTAGAGGAAGATCGCTGGAAGGCTAAAGGAGTCTGGTGATCAACGGGGTTGTGTCTCTCTGGAAGACTGAAAGCATGGATCAAGGTAACTTAATTTATGTTTAGGGTTCACTAGAGGATCATGGCCATAACAGTAAAAGTTCTAACAATTGGTATCAGAGCCTACTCTAGTTGAACTGTTAAGATCTAATGACTGATTCAAAAATTTCTCAGAAATTCGTATTTCTATAATAGGATATGTTCTTTTAATCAAATAGTTTATAAATAGTTCGGAAATTTATAGATCTGTTTGTTAAATATGAAATTTATCAAGATTGACAATCAGTTTCGAAAAATAAGTTTATCGCTTATCGAATCAAGAAATATTTCAGAAACTGATTGGTCAACACAGTAGCTTTCGAATTGCATATGATTAATTGTTATATTACATGATTCTGTTAAGAAAATACGAATTTCTGATCTGTATTCCTCTGCGGTTATTTTTGAATCATGTCAAGATCAAATAATATTGGTTATCTGAACGGGCGGTTATGTAAATTGGCGGTTTTTCAAAATTTTTTCCCGGACGCAGTTAGGAAGCCCGTTCAGTATTTTCATGCCTAACTCTTTTTTGCAGAAGGATTATGAGATAGTATGACCCTGTTGCCTTGTGTGAAACTTGTAATGCATGAATGATTGATGTATGTAAAGCGGCCTAAGGTGCCAATTAATTATTTTTATTTTGGTGGCTTGCATGTCACATAATTTTCATTTATTATTAGGATAGTAATTTGATAAGAATGAGAGATTTACATTAAGCATAAAAATGATGGCTTGTAAAGAGGATTCTTACGAAGGAGATCATCATGCCTTGGGTCATACTATCTCGCTTATGAATTGATTATGTTGGTTGTTGTTTATTCGGTATTGATTGCATGAACCCATGAATTGATATTTAGGTTAAGCCAACATATTTGAGAAATTTATTTGGATAATGTTAAATCATTATGAAGGCTTCAGATAAAATACATTTTTTTGAAATAATTAACAAAATTATTATCTTACCAAAGTAAGCTCTTATATTGGCGTTAATTATTTTTCAAGACTTGTATACGGACGATATACATATAATATTTGATTTTTGGACTATCCCAAAGGAAAGACAACAATCACTTATTATATGTAAACAGATTGTAGTAATATATAGGTAATGGTCAATAAGTTTTAGGTGTGATTAGTTGATTGACCCAAAGGAAAGTTGACTAATTGACATCAGATGGACCGTTATATATCATTATTACGCCTAATTATCTTAGAATAATAATTGATTCTAAAGAACACTTATTATTTGAGGATACTTAGTTGATGGAATATGCCTTATTTTGATTTAATATTATAATTCAGATATTTGATTCGTTATATTGTATGTATTTTTCAGCAAAAATTACTGATCTTACTGCCGGCATCAATAGCATTCCGATGCTGACGGGTTCTAATTACAAGGAATGGAAATATACCTTAGAGATTATTCTTGGGTGTCTTGATCTAGATATAGCGTTACGAGAGCTAAACCACTGTACTGCTGCAGACAGTCCTGACAATGTTCAGAATGCGCATGCACGGTGGATGAGGTCAAATCGCTTGTGTCTTAAGGTCATGCAAAAGACCATTCCTGAAAGTTTTAGGGGACCTGTTTCGATTCCACTCGGCCTTGGACTATCTTAAGGAACTTGAGCGAGAGGTTTGTTAGGAATGAGAAGGCTGAAATAGGCATTCTGTTAAACAAACTCTGCACAATGAAGTACAATGGCAGAAGTAATGTCAGGGAGCACTGTTTACCCTTGAAAAATTTCAAAGATGAGTAAATGAATAAATGAAAATAAATTGATGATTAATGACAAATCATAAGAAGAGGGAAGGAGAGAAAGCAATGAAAAGATGGCCCACTGATCAGAAGAGGTCGCTGCTTAACCCCGGAATGAATTCATTAGTCCCACAATGGAATGCTGGGCATGAAGTGAAGAGTATAAATACCCCACCACCTCCTACTCATTCGAGGTGGCCGACCCTCGGAGATTTGGGAGAGAGAAAATCTCCCGATGGGTCGCCATTTGATTACATTTTCTCTCGACAAGTGGGACCCATCCGCGCCCCTTGTAGATGAATCTAACAACATAGCCTATCCGATGAGTCACCCATGTGACCATTTTTCACCGACAGGTGGACCCCACACCTCGGTGACTGCTATAGGGACCCGAATTGAACCCTAAAATGCGCTTTGGAGCTAACCCTAGAAAGGAGCCAAAGCAAGATAATCCCTATGCTACATGAAATGATGTCAATGCCAAGCTAGCATTTTGATGCAACTAGTCATGAGAAATTCCAAATGTGATTTTGCTTTCAAGGCCGACTGGTGCCAAAGTGCGAGCAACCACCTAACCATGCTTTGATTTGTGTCAATTATCGATAAGTAGTCGGTTCTTTGACCAAGTCACCCTCATGTTAAGGGATTGAAAGTCAATTTCACAAGACCGATCAAAGCCAAAGTTTGGGAGCAACCACCGATCAAGTCTAGATTTGTATTAATTCACGATAAGTAGTCAGCATTTGATCAAATCAAGCCCTAATGAATATCAATATAAGTCTAATTGGTATTTAGTTAGGGTGGTTTCTGCAAGAGAGAGATAATTGGCAAGAGACACAGAGCTACAATTGAGATCAGGGATTAATTCATAAGGAATATTAGGGTTTTATGGATAAAAGAATTTTTAATTCAGAGAGGCAAGGGCAAAAATAGAATTAAAAATTACAGGGATGATCATCATGAATTTAGGGATTTTTGGTGAAATTTGCATGATTTTTGGATGAGTAGAGCTATTAAAATAAATTCAGGGAAAATAAAGGCAGAATAAATGAATTAATCAAGGGCTGAGATTTGATCGGAAAGGCAGCTCGGGTGCAAGTTGGGGATAACAAGACTACGGGTACAAACGGGTGCAGGAAACACGAAGGAATAAAATAAGAGAAGAGAGAGGGTGTGCCACGTGTCAAGATCTCACCTGGGCCACCTCATGCCACGTGTCGCACCCTATCGGTCCACCTCACCACGCGGGCCCCACCCTGGTATGAGTCACTGACAGGTGGGCCCCACCTCAGTGCCACGTGGCAGACAGCCAATGGGCCACCTCATCACCCTAATGCCACATGGCACCATACCAGTGGTCCACTACACTCCCTCTGTGCCACACGGCACAACCAGAGGAGGCCACCTCATTCAGCCTATGCCACATGGCATAATACCACAGGCCATCTCACTCGTTAATGACACATGACATGATCCTACAAGGCCACCTCGCGGCTTGTTAAGCGTGTCATTAATGCTAAAGGGGAGTGATTAATCTAGCAACCAATCGTAACATGCCAACTCAAATTCTAATTAGCCCTAATACGTGTACTAATCAATTGCTATAAGCCTGACTCGTAATCTTACAAAGTGACCCTATTGTCGGGATTATGAGTCGAGGCGCATAAGCCGTCATGTGAACCAAACTCATTCGATAAAGCCACAATTCAAATAAAAAGGAAAGAAAGGAGGTATGCACCCGGCCCTCGCGCATTATCTCTATGACCGTGGGCCCCACTCGCGCGGCTCACATGCGCGAGACCGCCCCCGGAGCGCTTTCTTCTTCCCTTCCTCCTCTTCTTCTTTTTCTTCCGCGCGACTGGCCGAGAGGCGCCATGGTTGAGTGGGTTAGAGATAGCGGAATCCTTCAAATTCATTCGATAGGAAGGTGCATATCATTGATTAGAACATGTATCAAGCATGAATTTTAAGGAATATGAAAAGAATAAAGAGAATTGCGCTGAGGCAGTCAATGAGATCAAAATTGGGATTGACCTTTGCAAGCTTGTAAAAGTGAAATTAATTGAACAAGCAGCTTTCTTTCACTAAGGCGATGCTCTCTGGATGCAAAGATAGTACCCTTTGAAGCCTTGCAATAGTATTCCACTAGATCACCAATCGGGTAAAAGGCAGCAAGCTCAAATTCAATAGTAGGGAGTAGAGACAATGCAAAGAATAAGGTGGATCAATTACTGAGTCTAATAGGAGGCTAAGAGAGCTTGCAATTGAATGAATTGACGAGTAAGGTAATGGCAATGATAATTGAGCAAAAATCGGCTCAAATGGAGAAATGGAGATTTTTCACCGTACGAGGCTTTTATAGTATTTCGAGAGCTCTTTGGTGATTGCCAAGTGTGGAGAAGGTTCTAGAACAGTCCGTAAGTGAGTGATGGTTAGTTAATATGGAGAGTGGCAAAAGAGTGAATAAAAGGCTTCAGAACTAACTCAAACGGCTTAACCACTCGACAACTCAACTCAATCGAGTAATTAGAAAGCACAAATACATCCTAACCATTGATCTAAACTGAACCAAGGGTGGAGATTGAATCCAAGCCGTGATCCAAGTGCTAATCACCCAACCAATCACCATTTAGCAAATTACACACTCTTAGCTTATATAAACCGAATTAGAGAACACAGAAGCAAGTTTGGAAGGTTAGGCAATCAAGAGCAATGAAAGATAGAAGCAATTAGCAGAAGAAGAGAGAGATAGCAAAGAAGAGTTGAAGGAGAAACAATTAGATCAATTGATAGTAGACTTAGTCTCTCAATTCGATCTATTCATAGCTTTCACAAGATCCAGTCATCATCTACAAAGCTTGATTAGGTACTGTCATGAAATCCAAAGTGTATTTGAGAATGATTTTGTAGAATTGTATAATAAGCTTGATTCTTGCATTGAACCGCATAATAATTCTCTATTTTTCATTTGATTCAAATGCTATAACATTGATTCTTATGCTTTCCTTGCATTTCTGCTTTTCAATTTCTATTTTCTCAATCGAATTTCATGAATCACCAGCATTATCTTCAAATAAGCCATGAATTTCAGATAAACAAAAAATTTTTGCTTTTCCGGTTTAGAGTTTCATGTAATTGTGTTGATCTTCTTCTATATTTCTCATCGTGTCATCTAATTGAATTGGTAGTAGAGTTATATAACTCTCCCATTTCACTGATCCGGTCGACAATCATCTAATCTTGAATCGATAGAAGGATAGCTTAATCCTCTCGATTCCGTAGCTTAGATGATAATTTGGAAACATACGATTCATCCAAGATACAAGGAAGCACCATAATTGAAGGTTAATTGGCGTATAACGATTGAAACAAACATGGCCTCTTCATCGCGCCAGGTGACATCGAGACCAATTGGGATATACACAACGAATTCAGAAAGAATCAAACTTGCAAACATGATTAGAATGCATAGGCGATCAATAATGGAAGGTTAATTGTAAGAATCATTGGTTAATTAGGTTGAATTACCGATTAGAAACTCGATCGATATCAAACCGGGACTGTACCGGAAAACGGTACCCCTGTACGCGATGAAGCACCGTATCGATCTTCGATCAGGTGTGGCAGAGAGTTCCTTGGCAACAAGACGATGCCACTAGGTTCATCTGATCAGAAGGACAAAGCTCCGATCGCCGGCAACAACCTCTAGCGCGAATCTCGGCAAGGTGGTCAACGGAACACTCAAAGAAACGGGTGTGCACGAATATTAGCGCATAGACACGAGTATTGATACAAATGCAAATCTTGGAATAAATCGGACGCTTGAGGTAAGATGGTGTTTTTAAATAAAAATCCAGAATGGATCTGGGCCTTACATCTCATCCGGTTTAATCTTGAAGTGAATCCAGCGGCCCAAATAAGAACAAAGTTAAATGAAAGATGAGCGTCAATCTTGGAGCAGATCTAACGGCCCAGATTAGGCCCAGTAATTAAATAATAACAGAATACTAATAATAAAGAATAAATAAATGATTTGAAAATGTTCTTGAACTCCAAATTGACTCAAATTTGTTTCTAAAATTTTCTTATTTTTCATACTATTTTTCCACATGATAATATTCTAGTTTTAAAAATATAATCATAGTAAAACAATTTAAAAGCAAAATACATCACATATATTGATATAGTTGACCTAGCTTTGACTTGTCATTTTAAATATTATAAAAATTCCGAAAATACAAATAAAAATCATAAATAATAACTAGATATATTTTAGTGATTTTTCAAGTGATTTTCCATGAAATAATAATGATGATAGTAATATGCCATAATAAATAATGAGATTAGCTATATTCTTTGATAAATAAAAAAAATATAGATATTATATTGATATTTTCTGTAAAAAGAATAAAAAAAAAATAATAATAAATAGCACAAAATATATAAAAATATATTACCATGATAATAAATAGTAAAATACATTTTCTTTTATAATAAAGAATGATAATATAGTTTTATAATATGAATTGTATTTCTTTTATTTCTATACAAATATATATACAATAGAAAAATACCTTTGATGAATAAAAATGTAATAAAAATAATAGTTGTAATAAAAATATAATGAATTTCATCTCTTATGGCTATTTTCAACTAATAATAAACATTTTATACTTTTCTATAGATAATAAATAGAAATAATAAAAATAGATATAATGAATAGTATAATAAATAGAATAGAATATTAATAATGATTTCTTTTTGGCTATAAAAAAATAATAATAAAAAAAATAATAATATAAAAATATATATAAATAAAAAAATAATAATAATAAAAATAATATAGCTAACCATCTTTTGATTTTGTAAATAATTCTTACATAATGAATAGTATTACAATATAATAGAATATAATAACAAAATTCTATTACTTTGGCTATTATAAACATTTTGAAAATATAAATAAAAACATAGCCATTTTATTTTCTATTATTTTTGTAAGTGATTTTCTACAAAATAAATAGAGTTTGGAAATAATAAAAAAATAAAAATTTTACTATTTTAGCCATTATAAAAATCCCAAAATATAAATAGTTAAACCCTTTTCCTATTATTTTTTATAAATAATTTTCTACAAAATAAATAGAGTTTAAAAATAAAAATAATAGTAATAATAATAATAATAATAATAATAATAATAATAATGATAAATAAATGCATCTTTATAATAAAGAATGATAATGGAAGATATTATATAATAGACTTTGTGTATTTTAGAAATGAATAAATATGCTCACATAAGGAGTGTAGAGCTATGTAAGAACATTTGCACACATGATATGATATTTAGAATGATTAGTCAAGACGAGAACATCTTGACGTAGGATGATTAAGGCTTTAATAGCAATATGAAGAAGATGCGTTGAGACAGGAACATCTTGACGTGAGAAGATTAAGGCTTTGATAGCAACATGAGTGAATATGTCGAGACAAGAACATCTTGACGCTTGATGAAGAATAACCAGAGCTGCAATATTAACATGGAGATGTATGTCAACTCTGAAGAAGAAGAACATTATGATGTCCTAGAGAGGTGACATCTTAATGACTCACTACCATGAGCAAGTAACTCATGATTGAATACGCTCACACAAGAGGTGTAGGGCAACATAGTAATTTTGCACAAGTAATGCAACATGTAGAATGATTAGTCAAGACAAGAACATCTTGACGCTCGCTGAAGAATGACCAAAGCTACGACATCAGCATGGAGAGATATGTCGACTTTGAAAAAGAAGAACATTACGATGTCCGAGCGAAGTGACATCTTAATGACTCGGTGTCATGAACAAGTAATTCATGACCATTTGAGCTAGCAAGACTGAACTCATCCGCCGATAAGTTCGTCTCCTGGTTCATTTCCCGAGACTGTGAGATTGAATCGGTCTGTAGGTAGATTCATCCACAAAACAGTGAATGTGAACCGTCGTAGGTAGGTTCCTTCACTAACACATGCCTCAATGTTGAACTGGCCCAGCACTTCAGGTTTAACATTGTGTGCAATTGTGTTTCCTAGGTTTATGAATCGCTTAGTGCTTCGAATTCATGATCTAGAAGATCAGTGAGAAGAAACATGTGGGCCATATCCACCCTTCTCCCGATTCACCAACCTCAAGATCAACCGCCTCGCGCTTCGAGTTGTATTTTGTGTGATTGGTTGTTGACTAGTTAAGATTGAACCGATCTGTTTGTAGGTTTATCTTCTAGATCAACGGAGGTCGAGTCGGTCTGTATGTAGACTCACCTCAAGCTCCTCTAAAGAGATTAACCTGGTCTGTAGGTAATGTTACATCTCGAGGTGGCATAGATCGAACCGATCCGTTTGTAGGTTCGTCTTCCATAGGACAAAACCGATCCGTTTGTAGGTTTGTCTTCCATAGATTGAACCGATCCGTTTGTAGGTTCATCTTCCGTAGACCCCTTTTCATGAAATTAGACGACCACTTGACCATCTTTTAACTATACTATTTGCTTCTCTCTTTCAAAGATCCAGAGGTGCCTCGAGGTTCGTAGCCCGTGGTAATTAACGGTGGGGGCTTGCGCCCACCGAATCTACAAGAACTCACAATCACTAAAAACCCCCGAATGTGCATCCAAATAATCTCTAAACGGCAGAATCCGGCCGACACCCAGCGGATGCACGCTCGGGAGGGATCTCCGTGTCCTTCTTCCGCAACCCATCGCCCGGCGGCGCGCGGAGCGCGCGAAAAAGGGTCGCACAGATTCGGCACGCCCGGTGGGACCTAGATTCTCCTCTTATCTCTCGAAAGAGAGAGGCAAATGGAATAGTTAAGAGATACAAGTGGTCTTCTATGCGCTAAAAATGACTAATAATTTTTCAAGTGTTTTTGTTTTTGCAGGAAATGACATACTTTGGGAACTTCAACCTTGCTCCTTACACCGTCATGCTCGCACAAAGCCCAGAGGGCAAACTATTCATGTTCTTTGGGACCATCCCACAAGAACCGACCGTCTATGGCCCGGCTCCGCGGCCACGATCACTCCCGCAACCGTCCGGATCTCCATCCCGACGAGGAGGAGGACTCGATTACCCCGACTCCCAAGGGCATCTCCAACAACGTAATGGCCTCTCCTACTACCTCCCCAAAGAGAGAAGGCGACCGTCTAAAAAGACAACCCCCAAAGGTCGCAGCCCCGCATCGCCCCGCAACTCTCAAGCGTCCAGAAGAGGGCCCCGGATGCATACCAAAACCACCGGTGGCTAGGCCGCCTATCCCGGCCTCCAACAAATTTACAGCCTCTCGCATAGTGACCAAGAACTCGGCCACGGCCAACTCCGCCAGTGCGTGGGAGGTGCCTAAGCCCACACCTCGCCCAACTCAAAGGCCTCAGCGCCACCAGGACAAATCTCGAACCCCTGCAGAAGCCATCTATAAGGCTCACAGGGCCCTCAAACAGAGGAAGAGCGTTAGAAACGCTAGGTCGAGACGATACGTCTCCTGCCCCGACCAATTTCAAGGCATGGCTCAGCCGCAAGCCATTGCCTGCACTCCGAACCCAAGGAGGTTTACATCAAAGGCAACACCTAGCACCCAGCAGGTGTGGGTCCCGAAGGGTTCCCAGCCAACAAAATCCCAGTCTCAAGCCCAACCCAGCAAGGCCGGCAACTCGAACGCTCCGCCCGAGAGTGTATTCAGCCGCCTAGGCCAGAAGAGTGTATTCAGCCGGTTAGGCTCGAGAATACCACTCAATAACCTGAAAATAACCGCGCCTGACCAAACGAAGAAGAAGAGAAGAACCGCTCGCTATGAAGAGCACTTCTCGGTCAACACCATCAGCATAAGCTACGACACTGATCCGGACACTGATGCTGAGGTGAATATGACCCAGGATGACCAGTCCCCGCCTAATCAAGCTCACGTCACCAATACCAACAAAAATAATGGTAGAAAAGGGAGACCACCCAAGAGAGTCAACCCCGAAGGTAATAGCAGGGAAGGGGAAGATCACAACGAAAACCCTGATCTCTTTGACAATGAAGATGACGTTGAAACACGTCCCGAAATGCCCATCGATGAAATAGAAATATTAAAAGGCCACATCGAGGCACGGGACGAAGAGCTGATTAGGCAACGAGAGCTAATCGCTACCATGCTAAAGCAAAACGAAGAATTGATTAAGGCGGTCAAGTCATTGCAAGAATCACAAGACGCCAATTTCAAAGCTGGTAGCTCCCGTCAAGAAGGGGTCCACAAGACCAAAGGCAATCATAAGGGAAAACAACTCCGTCGATTTTAAACCCCATCCACATGTAACAATAGATGTGGAGGTCGAACCAACGGAATATCCCGAAAGAGATTCAAGCCATGATTGCCCAGCAAATGCAAATAGCTGGAGGTGGATACGCTATCCCTCCCGTTAAAAACTGTGGACATCCATACCCTGCCATATACGACTTAGAAGAATATCCTAAAGGGTATGTGATTCCCCGCTTCAGGACCTTCTCCGGGGAAGGCAATAAAGACCTGAACCCCGAACAACACCTGGCCCACTTTGTAGCCTCGTGCGGCAATACGGGCGGCAATGATGCACTGTTGTTAAGACAATTCCCTCAGAGCTTGGTGGGAACCGCTTTCCAATGGTATTATTCATTAGAGAACAACAAAGATCGGACTCCGGGACGAGATGGCGTATCTGCTCGTGGCGCGATTTGTCATGGTGTCTGACAAGATAAATATAGCCGATTTGGCAAGTACTAAACCCAAGAAAGGGGAGTCAATGACAGATTTTATCAATAGATGGCGGAACCTCAGCATCAAATGCGACCGCACATTAACTGAAGATGAGCCGTCAACCTAATCATGAAAAACATTGACGGGTGGATGGGCATGCTTCTTGGTGTGACAAAGGTCAACACATTCAAAGACTTGCTCAGATCGGTATCCAATATGGAAAGAATGTCACCGCACACCGTGCCGAACTTCATGAATAATAGGCCGCAACGAGGAGCCCGAGCTGAGACCAAGGTGGCATTCACCTCGCTAAAAGATAAGATGGTTGCCAACGCAGACACCCAAGGCGCGCAGTAGGGCACAAATGGCAATAATTACAACAAGGGACCCAGCCCAATCCGGAGGGAGTTCACGGAGTTTTGAGTCCCTCGGACAAAAGAAGACTAAACCGTACTCCTTCAGAAAGATAAAGTTGCTCGATCTTCGTGGGGGCACTAAAGAATGGTCTAACCCTACCGCCGCAGAACGCCCCGAAGATGCCGATAAATCGACGAACCCAACTTCTCGCCATATCACAGAGTACTAGGGCACTCAATTGAAGATTGCTGGGTCTTCAAAGATTGGGTCGAGAAGGCGTACAAAAATGGTGAAATTACTTTACCTAAAGGGTTCTTGCAAAGCCCATCAGCCCATGAACAGGCCAATACGATCTCTCATGAGGAAGAGAAAATCCCGGGCCAGTTAAGCGAAGACCAAGAAGAGCAATGGACTACGCACTTATCGAAGAAATCGATTAAAATGCTTAAAGCTCTTAAGAAAGAACCTGGCATGAGATGGAAAGACGATATCACGCCAGTGGTCCCACCAAAACCCAGGGTATATTATAAGGTGGACCAAAGCCAAGACCAGGTTATTAAGAAGAAAAAGAAGCATAGAAGCAACAAGTCCAGAAAGAATAAGATTGAAGAATATGAGCAAGGCAGTCCCGAGGCGATCACCCTCCAACATTTCATCTCCAAAGAAGACTGGGAGAAGCTAACCCTAGGTCAAAAGAAAGAAAATGTGGATGAAGAAATAAATAAAGAAGAAAGCGAAGAGATCTGGGGTGCTTCGTGCAACATGGTATATTCTTCTCACGATGAAGATATGCCAACTTTAGAGGAGATGTTCTTCCCAAATGACGAAGGAGAAGCAAGCACCTCTGGGACCAAGAATGAAGAGTGCAAAGCCGTGCTCCGGTCCGGGACTTATATACCCGAGAGACAAGCTCCCAAGGATTCCGATAAAGGAAAGGACAAGGCCCCGAATAAAGGTAAAGAGGCCGAGAACCTAAGCAAGAACCCGAAAAAGACCCGGTCGACGGCGAAGAATACAATGTGTTGGCACATTTGCGTAAGATCCCGCCGCTATTAAGCATATTTGATGCGTTGATGATGTCGCAAGACCTAAGGGAGGTGCTAATCCAGGCCTTGCAAGATCCCGAGAAGTACAAGTCATACTTCATAGAGCAAAATATGCAAGAAGCCCTATTCACCGCCAAGCGGCCGCCCGTATAAACTTTACGTACGATGACCTCCTAATAGGCACCGTTGACCATAACCGCCCGCTATACATCACCGAAACCGTGGAGGGCAAAAGATTGGCCGCATCTTGGTCGACGCAGGTCTTCGATCAATATCATGCCGCTCAAAACTCAAGACCATCACCTTAGACGTAAAGAATCTATCTGATGAAAAGGTGATTATTCATGGCTTCAATCAAAACTCCCAAAAGGCCCTGGGAGCTATAACTCTAAACCTGCAATGCGGAAGCCTAAAAGCGCCTACTAAATTCTATGTCATTGACGCTGAAACCTCTTATCGGGCATTGCTGGGTCGCCCGTGGCTTCATAGTAATCAGGTCATACCCTCTACTCCGCACCAATGCCTGAAATATATTGAGAATGGTAAGCAAAAGAGAATTGACGGAGATGTCAAGCCATTCGGGGTGCATGAGATTAAATTCAATGACGCCCAGTATTTTCTGCCTAAATCCGCTGTGGCGCCAAGCCGGCCTATAACAAAAGCAGGTCAGAAACCCTTCAACAAAGGCCCTAAATTTGATACCTCATCCGGAGAAGAAGAAGAGGTCAAATTTAATATTAAACCCCGAGGTGCTCGAGCCCAAAGACCCGGAAGAAAGTCGGGTGAAGAAGCAACTTTCCGCTTCAAACAGGTGGCTACGTATAAGGCCCAAATAAAGCCGAGCGAAATCAAGTCAAGTGATTCTGAGGAGGAGGTCATTTTCAACTTTAAACCTACCAACACCCCTCAAATTCAGATCACAGGAACAACTTCAGGAGAAGACTCCGAAGATTCTGATGACTCGGGCGACATCACCTCGGGAGAAGAATCTGGCCATGATCGTCAACCCTGGGAAGAAGAATCTGACGAAGAGATCATCTATCACATCCTCAAAAAGCCATATAAAGGGCCCGAAACAGATAATGAAAGTGAGGAGTCATTTATGATCAACACGGACCCGTAGCGGAAGGGATAACCCTGCTAGGCCGAGGCCTATAAATGAAGAACGCTCATGGCGGGAAAATTTTGAAAGTCGCGTCTGGAATGCGATTGACGAAATAAGGCACCAGGTTGAAAATAATAGAAGAGAGGTGTCTGAACAATGGGAAGTGATGCAGGATATTAAAGTGCAACACAATGAAATCATGATAATGATTGAAAATCTGCAAACCGCGATTTATAACTCCGAGCTACTCAAAGAAGTGACGAGCGAACCCCGTTCCGGAACCCCCGAAAGGCAAGCACCCGATAGCGGCAAACGGGTAATTGTCATAGTAGATGAATCAAAAGGGGAAGAAATGAAAACTAAACAATCGACCGTCATGCAAACCCTCAAGGTCAAGAAGAGTAAACCATACTCTTTCCTGAAAAATAAAACAGCTCGGATATTTGAGCAGGCCCTAAAGAGCGGATTAACACTTCCCGTTTGCAAAAGGCCCGCCGACATAGAAAGAGCCGGTGAAGGTGAATTCTGCCCTTATCATCGCATATTGGGTCATACTATTGAAGAATGCTGGGTATTCAAAGACCTCATAGAAGAAGGGCATAGAAACGGACAATCCAACTCCCGAAGAGCTTTCAACAAGACCCGCCTCCGCATAACTTGAATAACAAGGGCAAAGGGGTGGCTTATACGATCTCGCACACTCCCGTACCTAGCAAACCCGAGGTTGCGAGACGAAAGCCGATCAAAGAAATCTACCGCTCCAACTCGCCATGAACATTGAGATGGAAGAAGAGATGGCAGCGCTAGAGATCACTGCGGTTCCCGAAAGACATTTTAAAGACCTCATGCCAAGGGAAGTGAATCACATCCAAACCTTAAAGACCTTTGTTGTGCCAAGAAAGGTAGAGCGCATCAAAGGGAAAACTATCATCCACAAGGCTATAATTTTCTATCGAGCGATTCAACTCGCCTCTCGAAGAACCCTGATCACAACGCTTGGAAGAAGTGGGTGATAGAACAAGAATCGGAGAATGCAACGGGCGATGACGCTGCATCTCATCCCTTTGGAAAAGAGCTGTATAAATTGGCAAAAAGGGCAAAATGTCTGAGAGACATATCCAAGGCCGAGGCCAAGCGCTTTGATGAACTCTGGAATGGCGGCCAGAATAAGGTCCTGGGCCTGGATGGTAAAATAAAATACACCCGGGGGTTAGGGTATAACTGCGATGACGCAGCATGCTTCGAGGGGTCTCTCAACGGGCACCGTATGGAAGAAAGCTGTTGCATGACTTCGTTGAGATACCGATAATGAAATCGAAGAGGACAATACCCCGGTCCCCGAAAAATGCTCGAAGCGACTAGAAAAGGAACCTAACACGGTCGATGAGTTAGCTGAAATTAATTTGGGGACAGAAGAAGACCCACGACCAACTTTCATAAGCGCGTCGTTGCCGGAAGAGGTGGCTGACAGTTAAGGACGTTCCTTAAAAACTACATGGACTGCTTCGCTTGGAGTTATAAAGAAATGCCTGGATTAGATCCCAACGTGGCGGTCCATTACTTAAAAATTGATCCAACCTTCAAGCCGATTAAACAAGCGCCGAGGCGGATGAGAATAGAACTCGAAGAAAAGGTCGTGGAGGAAACGAAGAAACTCATCGACGCAGGCTTCATACGGGAAGAAGAGACACCAGAATGGGTGGCTAGCATTGTCCCGGTTAAGAAGAAAAATGGGCAGATCCGCATTTGCGTGGACTTTCGGGACCTAAACAAGGCGTGCCCTAAAGATGATTTCCCGCTCCCAGTAACCGAAATCATAATTGATCATACATCCTCCTATGAAGTCTTCTCCTTCATGGACGGTTATGCGGGCTATAATCAAATCAAAATGGCGCCAGAAGATGAAAGGCACACGGCATTCCGCACGCCGATTGGCATATATTATTACAAAGTCATGCCGTTTGGGCTGAAAAATGCAGGTGCCACCTACCAACGGGCGATGACGAAGATATTTGATGATTTGATCCACAAGATAGTCGAGTGCTATGTGGACGACCTAGTCATCAAAGCCATGTCATATGAAGAACACCTCCAATATCTTGAGGTCGTTTTCAACCGCCTGAGAGAACATGCGCTCAAATTAAACCCGTTGAAATGCGCATTCATGGTATCATCTGGTAAATTTCTAGGGTTTGTAGTACGCCACAGGGGAATTGAGATAGACCCGAGCAAGATCAAAGCAATAACCGAACTATCCCCGCCAAAGAATTTAAAACAATTGCGATCCTTGCAAGGGCAACTGGCGTACATCAGGCGGTTTATAGCCAATCTATCGGGTAAAATCCAACCCTTCACCCGGCTGACTAAGAAGAATATCCCGTTTAAATGGGATGGCGAGTGCCAACGAGCCTTTGAAGAAATCAAGGCCTATCTACTCAACCCTCCAGTGTTGGCGGCGCCCATACCCGGGAAGGAACTTATCCTATATACAACCGCCCTGGATGGATCCTTGGGAGCTCTGTTGGCACAAGAAAACCAGGATGGTAATCAAAATGCGCTATATTACTTAAGTCGCATGATGGTAGGGGCAGAACACGGTATTCACCGATCGAGAAGCACCGTTCGGCCCTAATCTTCGCGGTGAAGAAATTGAGGCACTACATGCTAGCCCATAAAATCATTTTAATATCCAAGGTGGACCCTCTTAAATACCCGATGACTCGCCAATGTTGACGGGAGGCCGGCCAAGTGGGCTATTATTCTTACCGAGTTCGACATCACCTATACACCGCAAAAGGCGATAAAGGGGCAAAGCGCCGGCGGATTTCCCCGGCCGCACACCCACTTCAAGATGACTCCCCATTAAAATGTGACTTTCCCGACGAGGAAACTCTACATGTTGAAGAAGGAGGTCCTATATGGGAGATGTACTTTGATGGCGCCTCGTCGATCAAGCCGATCGCGGCCCGGAGTCCCAACTGTGCGAGCCGGCGCAGACTAGTCTTCGTAACCCCGGAAGGCGGATAATACGACATTCTCTCGGCTTTAACCGAACCATGCACAAATAATGAAGCGTAGTATGAGGCACTCATCGCCGACTGAGCTATCACCGGAGTCGGAGATCAAGGTCAGTGCGCATCTTTGGGGATTCACAAACTGATAATAAATCAAATAATTGGCGAATACAAGGTCTTGAAGCCGGAACTAATACAATATCACCAAAAGGCCATAGGATTAATGAAGAAAATTCCGTATGTGTCCATCGAGAAGGTCACGAGGGCCGAACGGTGAAGCGACATGCGCGTGGCCAAACTCGCCAAGGAGCCGGGTGAACCAACAGAGCGGAAATCCACATCACCGTCCGCAATAGGAGGCCATTATCATTGTGTCAAACAACATGATGAGGCGAATAATGAAAATGTTTGGGCTAGAAAAGATAGAATGCCAAGAAACAATGATAATCAAGAAGACGATGATTGGAGACAACCGTTCATCGAATATTTCCGCATGGCACCCTCCCCAAGGATAAAAGGATAGCCGATCAACTAAGAAAGAGGGTACTACGGTATGCATATGTGGGCAATACGCTATACCGAGGTCTTATGATCATTATGGTTAAGATGCGTATCGTGGCCCCAAGCCGGCAGTCATGAAAGAAGTTCATTCCGGCTATGTGGAGCACATCGTCCTGGGCCGAAAATGAAGTTAAAGATTAAGCGAATGGGATATTATTGGCCCACGATGGTGGCTGATTGTGAAGAGCACGCAAAGAAATGCCGCATGTGCCAGATACATGGCCCTTTTATACATCAAGCGCCAAACCCGTTGCACCCCACGGTAGCATCCCGGCCATTTAATATGTGGGGCACGATATAGTGGGACCCATAGACCCTCCAACGTCGAGAGGTCACCGGTTCATCCCGGCGCGACGACATTACTTTACAAAATGGGCCGAAGCCGTCCCACTTAAAGAAGTTAAAGCATCCGATGTGGTTAAGTTCTTCAAGACGCACATCCTCTACCGATTCGGTTCGGTACCCCACAACGGATAATATCCGATAACGGACGGCCTTCAAGAGTTCCAAAGTCTATGCCCGCGGAGCAATTCAACATTGATTGGAGATTCTCGTCCATTTATAATCCGAGAGCCAATGGCCCGGCCGAAGCCTTTAACAAAACTCGATCAATATTATGAAGAAGACCGTGGACGCGCAACCAACGAGATCGGGATAATCGTCTACAAGAGGCATTATGGGCTTATCGAACCACATACCGAACGCCTACGCAAGCTACCCCGTATTCTCTCGGCTTTGGGGTTGAAGCCGTTCTCCCTCTCGAGGTGGAACTACCGTCATCATGGGTGGCTATGCAAAATGATATGACCATGGACGAATGCCAACAACTTAGACCGGACGAGTTGGATGCCATGGACGAGAAGAGACCGATAGCCCGGCGAACCTTGAAATATATCGTGCAAAAATGGCAAGGGCATATGATAAGATGGCGCGAGTCGTGGCATTTCAACAAGGGAAGCTTGTTCTTGTCCTCAAGAGGCCGATCATTGTCGGCACATCGGCCCGAAATTCTCTCCGAATCGGGAAGGGCCATATGTAATCGAGAAGGTATACGGGGGCGCGCATACCAACTCATAGACCATGAAGGTGAAAGGCCCATGCCACCGATTAATGGGCGATATCCGAAGAAGTACTACACCTAGCCCAGAGCGGGACCAATCGAGTAGTATCTATTGTAAATAAATAAGGAGGGAATAAGTGTTCGCTTACACACACACGTGCACGAAACACAAACCCATGTCTAACCTCCACTTTTGCATAAAATCCCAAAAACCCTACTTATGCATCTGTAAATAGAATGCATCCAAAAATCCAAAACCACACAAACACGTATAGCCCTATAAAAATAAAAAAATATATAGAATAAGAGAATTCAAAGCCAAAACCACGCGAGAATGTAAGGCGAGAGCCTTGGTGTTTGGGCTCATAATACAAATACCACTGGGTTTGTCCATTTGATACGTAATAAACACAAAAATGGGCGGGGTTTGCGGTTTGTCCCTCAAACTATCTTTGTTGCCCAATGACGAAAGTTGCTCATATTGGTCGCCGCGCGCAAGTCAAGGGATAGGTCGAGCAAATTGGTGGCTAGTAAATAGTCGCTTCTGAGGGCATATAAATAAATAACTCTCGTATTATTAGTAACATGTATCACTAATAACCAAAAATCTGCCTTCTTCTAATAAAATAAAAAAGATATATAAGTAAAACAATAAAAACCTATTTTTCTACTCATAAAAAAAAAATGAAAATGAAAAAAAAAATGATGAAAAAATGAAAATGAAAAAAAATGAAATGATAATAAAAATAATAAAATCTTTTCAATAAGGGGTTGCCATCTTTGTCCCCAACACCATGAGTGTTATACAAAGCCAGGTTGGGTGCATTCATCCGTAAAAACACCACACGCCCGAAGAAATGGTGTGTCATAACCCCACGACATATCATGGAGGGGTCAGACCAAGGGTTTACGCTTGTACCCGACATTTCATGTTAAACAAAGCGGCTCGCTTAAAGAAGTGACTCAGGTCATGGAGAGCGGACCTACCCGATGAAAGCCTGTCTCGCAGGGATGCGTGATGGATGTTTGAGGGTAGCTAAAATATAAAAAACTAGGTTGGGTACATTCATCCGCAAAAGTATCACACGCCCAAGGAGGTGGTCTGGTTTCTAATCCCAAAATAGATCATGGAGGGGTCGACTAAGGGTTTATGCTTTTGCCCGACATTCAGTGTCAAATAAAGTAATTCGCTCAAAGAAGTGACTCAGGTCATGGAGAGCGGACCTACCCGATGAAAGCCTGTCTCGCAGGGATGCGTGATGGATGTTTGAGGGTAGTACCCCCACAAAATAAATTGAGTGGAGATGAGTGAAGGTGAGTTTCCACTTTTGCACGCAACGGTGCACAAATGAGGGGAGAGTGGGTGAGCTTCCACAAATAAATGTCAACTAAATATACAAGGAGCATCCACAAAATGGTGTTATCAATTGCATCCATAATCCAATTGATACTGGTAAGTTTATCCATCAGTAATAAAGGGATAAACGGGTTTATTCTCAGTACCCGCCTAGAGGTCAATACGACGAGTTCGGTATCCGTAAAATACCACGGTTACTTGAGTTTTGTATTGCCATAAATAAAGAGAAACATGTATAGAATGAATGTAATAGGATGTTGTAAGATTTTTCTTTATTTTGTTTAGACGCCGCGAAAGAATGAAGCGGTTGTAATAGGCGCTTTTGCAAATAAGATTGGAGGTGCATAGCATGAAATCAATAAAATATTTCCTCGCGCTGCAGAGAAGCGATGAAAGAATAATAATAGAGGCAAGCATCATCCACAACAAGAGATCCAAATGATAAGTGTCAAAGCATCCTATATCAAGTATGGTAAAAGAAAAGGAGAAAAAAGAAATGAAAAGTGCGATCTATGGGCCCAAAAAGCGGGACTCCAACTCTAATAGCACAAGACTAATAGTCTCTAAATGAGTATGGAGGAGTGCCTATCCTCCTCCGAAGCCGCCTCGAAGTCCAAGAACCGAGCGAAGGCACTATCCCGGCGCTCGAATGAATCCGCAACTCCGGAGACGTCCCGCCAAATGTCGAGAGAAGCCCTCTGCGATAATCTGTGGTCCTCTAGCTCCCGCACGAGCACGAGCGATCGAGCGGGCCCACCACCGACTCCCATGGAGCGGAGAGTGGCACAAGAAGAGAGCCGCTGAAAATAGCGGAGTCGAGCAGCCTCCAAATGCCTGCGTAGCTCATGAATCTCTAACTCGTGCTGATATACGAGAGAGCTCGCATCCTGGTAAGCCCTGAGCAGCTCCTCACACCTCCTGGAAATGAAAGTGCTCTCGAGACGAGGTGCAATGAGTAGAGCTGGCGCGATGGTATCCCGCATCAGCCTATACCAATCGAAAGAGAATCCACCGGGCGAGAGTCCGGGATGTCGAAATCTAGTGGATAGCCCCCGAAGAAGGTATCTCGAGTGCATCCGCCGGCGCGGCCAAGGCGAGCTGCACATCCCTCGATGAAACATCTGCAAGTAAAATAAATGGGTTAGACAAATTGTTATAACCAAAAAAAAAAAAAAAAGAAATAGAAGGAAGGGAAGATCTAACCTATCGCCTCGTCGCCTGAGACAGGCGGGACTGAATCGGGGGCGGGGATGTCGGTCGCCGCCTCGGAGGACCCGCAGTGTACCGTACCCTTGCTACAAAGTAAAATGGAAAGCATAAATACATGAAAAATAAAATACGGGCAAATGATAAAGGAAATATAAGGTACCGGGAGAAGCATGAGGCTCGGCGAGACCCTCGCTAGCCGGAAACCCCGTCTCTCGGGCCGTGGAATAGGCGCTCCACCGCCCAACTCTCATCCAACTCGAGTCGTAATCGACCGCAACCCGCTCGCCGAGACTCGCCATCCGTGGCCATGAGAGGTCGCCCGTCGGGAGATGAAGAAGCATGAGATGGCCCTCCCGATCGATCGCAATGGCTCGTCACCTGCGGCTCGACAGCCCAATGGACTCCCCGCTCTAAAGAAGCCTCCTCCGATCGTACAAGAGTGAGCACCGGTCCCGTAACCACATCAAATGAGTCACCGTCTCCAAGTGGTACCAAAGAAGATCGACGGAGAAGCGGGGCGTCATGAAAGAAAGGCTCCGAGCGGTGTGGAGATGCCATGTCATCGGCCTCGTGGTCCGTAAAATCTACATGTAAGAATGAAAATACTAGTGCATGCCGGCAACTAGGTATTAAATGAAGCACACGAACCCGCAACGGCAAGGTCGGTGCAAAACCCCGGAATAAGCAAGTGCTCGCAGCGCCGATAGATCCGCTATGATGTCGTCTCGGTAGCCTCCACAGAGATGTCCCATGAGCTAAAAAATAAACCCTAATCAGAGATGTAAATGAAGTGCGCCCGAATAAGGATAGGCGAGTCAGTAAAGAAAATCACCTAGAGTGGGAGAAGGAAAAGAAGATGGAGAAGACGGCTGAGAGGCGCCGTCTCGATCTCTCCCCATGGTAGCTGGAGCCGGTGGCTCGACATGTGGCTGAGAATGAACGCCAACTACTCGTGGACGAGGGACCGAGAACCCGGGCTCCGCGTGATCATACTCATAAGCCAGCTCTGAATCAAAGAAGAATTGGTCGAAATGAGATGAGGCTTATTAAAAGGAAATAACCTAAAAGGGATAATGAAGTGTACCTGTAAGAGTAGTCCTAACAGGAGCACGAGAAAACCGGCTGTCTAAACCCTGGAAATCAATAGGCTCTACAATGATGTCTGGGAAAAGAGAGCGGCCGTATGAGATATCGCCGCTAGAAAAGACATATCCGTCACGAGGGCAAGTGATACGTGCAACTACAGGAGGAGTGTATGACTGATAAGAGCGGATGGCATCATGGTACCACTGCTGATAACGTCTCGAGAAAGTGGGAACTCGAGAAGTGGAAACCATCTGGCAACGAACACCTGTACCTAGTCGGAATAGGTGAGTATAGCACCACCCGACACCCTCCAAGTCAGCTGCCAAAAACTCAGGACGGAGAAGAGGCGCTGGGATATCCTGATCTAGCCCAAACTGATGTGCACACCGATGAGGTGAATAGGGCTCAATGAATATGTGATCACCCGATCTAAAAGAAAGGAAACCCTGGCGGATGCTAACAAGGTACTCCAAGTCAGCCAGTCTATCCCGAATGCTGGAAGGGTCAGAAGAAGGAACCCTGCTATCAACCACTGACCGCTCCACGGTCCTGGCTATCCTGCGAGTCATCAGTCTATCTCGAGCGAACCTCAGATGATCACGACTCCTATAAAATCAGTATCCGGCATCCGCGGGGAGTCAAAGAAGTGGGTCGCACTCCGCCAAATCGCCCAACGAGGTAAATGGTCTCTCAACGAAGCGCCCATACCAGGATCATAAGAACCTGACCAATGCATATGAAGCCAGCCGCTAACCAAATGCCATGGAATCAACTCCCTACATCTCGAAGGACTACGAGATGATACTAGACCGCGAAGACCCCTGTAAATGTTGGCCAATACAGTCACTGCTAAGGAAATCCTGCTGCCACGTGCAATCAAACTCGCCATGACAAATACAGAAGGTCGGATGGTGTATGCTGGGGAGCTGGGTAGTAGAAAGTAACAGATCCACCAGGAAATGAATGCGGTCAGATAAGTCTCCCGATCTATATCGTGAGAGCACAATGCATCCTGAGAAGGGGTAGGGCCGTCATAGTGAATCTCGAGCCGACCTGTACCAAAAGGATCCCGAATAGAGGCTAAGCCCTCGGGACGAGTATGAACTCGATCTGTGAAATAGGCAATCCAATGTCTGAAGGGGACTCCAGAGTGACCTCCTCTCAAATGGTGGTACATATCATACACCCTCTGTAAAGATGACGGGAATCGAGATGAATCTCTCAAGTCAGCAGGCGAGACTATGAACTCGTCGTAAAACCAGCCAAAGATCGGCAACCCTGTCAACTGCTGTATCTCCAGGAGGGTCGGAGTCGCCCCGTCATCGATGAACAAAGTATTGGTGGAATAGTTCCACCTCTCGCAAAAGGCCCACGCCGGGGTGTCGATGTGATAGCGAAACATCGACGAAAGACGGTCGTATATCCCAAGACGCTCAAGTATAGCCCTCTCCCGCATGAGTATATATCGAGTCCACTCCGGTGGTAACCGTGGCACTCTAAAGGAGCCATGAAAGAAGCGGAAGACCACCGAGAGGCCTCCCCGTCAATAATCTCCTTGCCCAGAGATGTGTCAAAGGAGTCAGAGAGCAGCGCCAGAGGCCGAAGGGCATGATGTCATGAGGCCGATCATCCCCGAAGAATAAACCGCCGCCTCGCGGCAGACAGGAGTCGCTCGGATGGGTCGAGACGAGAGGAGTCCAATCGCTAGGATCCTCATAAAAAGAATGATAATGACTCGGGGCGACGCGGAATGGCGTCATGAGATGAAACTACAATACCCGAAGAAGAAGACGTCATGAGAAATGAAGTGATGAATAATAAGGAATAATGCACCAAGACAAGCCTTTCGAGCATTCAAGACTCGTCTTGGTGGGTGGCTCTTTGTTTACCCTTGAAAAATTTCAAAGATGAGTAAATGAATAAATGAAAATAAATTGATGATTAATGACAAATCATAAGAAGAGGGAAGGAGAGAAAGCAATGAAAAGATGGCCCACCGATCGAAGAGGTCGTCGCTAACCCCGAATGAATTCATTAGTCCCACAATGGAATGCTTGGGCATGAAGTGAAGAGTATAAATACCCCACCACCTCCTACTCATTCGAGGTGGCCGACCCTCGGGAGATTTGGGAGAGAGAAAATCTCCGACGGGTCGCCATTTGATTACATTTTCTCGACAAGTGGGACCCATCTCGCAAATCCCTTGTAGATGAATCTAACAACATAGCCTATCCGATGAGTCACCCATGTGACCATTTTTCACCGACAGTGGACCCCACACCTCAGCCGACTGCGCTATAGGGACCGAAATTGAACCCTAAAATCGCCTTTGGAGCTAACCCTAGAAAGGAGTCAAGCAAGATAATCCCTATGCTACATGAAATGATGTCAATGCCAAGCTAGCATTTTGATGCAACTAGTCATGAGAAATTCCAAATGTGATTTTGCTTTCAAGGCCGACTCCGGTGCCAAAGTCACGAGCAACCACCTAACCATGCTTTGATTTGTGTCAATTACCGATAAGTAGTCAGTTCTTTGACCAAGTCACCCTCATGTTAAGGGATTGAAAGTCAATTTCACAAGACCGATCAAAGCCAAAGCCGGGAGCAACCACCGATCAAGTCTAGATTTGTATTAATTCGTCGATAAGTAGTCGCATTTGATCAAATCAAGCCCTAATGAATATCAATATAAGTCTAATTGGTATTTAGTTAGGGTGGTTTCTGCAAGAGAGAGATAATTGCGAGACACGAGCTACAATTGAGATCGTGGATTAATTCATAAGGAATATTAGGGTTTTATGGATAAAAGAATTTTTAATTCAGAGAGGCAAGGGCAAAAATAGAATTAAAAATTACAGGGATGATCATCATGAATTTAGGGATTTTTGGTGAAATTTGCATGATTTTTGGATGAGTAGAGCTATTAAAATAAATTCAGGGAAAATAAAGGCAGAATAAATGAATTAATCAAGGGCTGAGATTTGATCGGAGCGATTACGGGTGCAAGTTGGGGATAACAAAGACGGCTGGGGTACAACCGGGTGCAGGAAACACGAAGGAATAAAATAAGAGAAGAGAGAGGGTGTGCCACGTGTCGGATCTCACCGGGCCACCTCGTGCCACGTGTCGGCACCCTATCGGTCCACCTCACCATGCGGCCCCACCCCGGTATGAGTCACCGACAGCGGGCCCCACCTCAGTGCCACGTGGCAGACAGCCAATGGGCCACCTCATCACCCTAATGCCACATGGCACCATACCAGTGGTCCACTACACTCCCTCTGTGCCACACGGCACAACCAGAGGAGGCCACCTCATTCAGCCTATGCCACATGGCATAATACCACAGGGCCATCTCACTCTGTTAATGACACATGGCATGATCCTACAAGGCCACCTCAGCAGTTGTTAAGCAGGTCATTAATGCTAAAGGGGAGTGATTAATCTAGCAGCCAATCAGAACATGCCAACTCAGCCTAATTAATTAGCCCTAATACGTGTACTAATCAATTGCTATAAGCCTAGACTCTGTAATCTTACAGGTGGGACCCTATTGTCAGGATTATGAGTCAGAGGCGCATAAGCTGTCATGTGAACCAAACTCATTCGGATAAAGCCACAATTCAAATAAAAAGGAAAGAAAGGAGGTATGCACCGCCCTTGCGCATTATCTCTATGACCGTGGGCCCCACTCTGCTGCGGCTCACATGCGCCGAGACCGCCCCCCGGGGCGCTTTCTTCTTCCCCTTCCTCCTCTTCTTCTTTTTTTCTTCGCGCGACCGGCCGAGAGCGCCATGGTTGAGTGGGTTAGAGATAGCGGAATCCTTCAAATTCATTCGATAGGAAGGTGCATATCATTGATTAGAACATGTATCAAGCATGAATTTTAAGGAATATGAAAAGAATAAAGAGAATTGCGCCGAGGCGATCAATGAGATCAAAATTGAGATTGACCTTTGCAAGCTTGTAAAAGTGAAATTAATTGAACAAGCGAAATTTCTTTCACTAAGGCGATGCTCTCTCGGATGCAAAGATAGTACCCTTTGAAGCCTTGCAATAGTATTCCACTAGATCACCAATCGGGTAAAAGGCGAAGAAGCTCAAATTCAATAGTAGGGAGTAGAGACAATGCAAAGAATAAGGTGGATCAATTACTGAGTCTAATAGGAGGCTAAGAGAGCTTGCAATTGAATGAATTGATGAGTAAGGTAATGGCAATGATAATTGAGCAAAAATCGGGCTCAAATGGAGAAATGGAGATTTTTCACTGTACAGAGGCTTTTATAGTATTTCAGAGAGCTCTTTGGTGATTGCCAAGTGTGGAGAAGGTTCTAGAACAGTCCAGAAGTGAGTGATGGTTAGTTAATATGGAGAGTGGCAAAAGAGTGAATAAAAGGCCTTTGTAACTAACTCAAACGGCTTAACCACTGACAGCCAACTCAATTGAGTAATTAGAAAGCACAAATACATCCTAACCATTGATCTAAACCGAACCAAGGGTGAGATTGAATCCAAGCCGTGATCCAAGTGCTAATCACCCAACCAATCACCATTTAGCAAATTACACACTCTTAGCTTATATAAACCGAATTAGAGAACACAGAAGCAAGTTTGGAAGGTTAGGCAATCAAGAGCAGTGAAAGATAGAAGCAATTAGCAGAAGAAGAGAGAGATAGCAAAGAAGAGTTGAAGGAGAAGCAATTAGATCAATTGATAGTAGACTTAGTCTCTCAATTCGATCTATTCATAGCTTTCACAAGATCCAACTCATCATCTACAAAGCTTGATTAGGTAATCGTCATGAAATCCAAAGTGTATTTGAGAATGATTTTGTAGAATTGTATAATAAGCTTGATTCTTGCATTGAACCGCATAATAATTCTCTATTTTTCATTTGATTCAAATGCTATAACATTGATTCTTATGCTTTCCTTGCATTTCTGCTTTTCAATTTCTATTTTCTCAATCGAATTTCATGAATCACCAGCATTATCTTCAAATAAGCCATGAATTTCAGATAAACAAAAAATTTTTGCTTTTCCGGTTTAGAGTTTCATGTAATTGTGTTGATCTTCTTCTATATTTCTCATCGTGTCATCTAATTGAATTGGTAGTAGAGTTATATAACTCTCCCATTTCACTGATCCGGGTCGACAATCTGTCTAATCTTGAATCGATAGAAGGATAGCTTAATCCTCTCGATTCCGTAGCTTAGATGATAATTTGGAAACATACGATTCATCCAAGATACAAGGAAGCACCATAATTGAAGGTTAATTGGCGTATAACGATTGAAACAAACATGGCCGGTACTGTGCCAGGTGACATCGAGACCAATTGGGATATACACAACGAATTCGAAAGAATCAAACTTGCAAACATGATTAGAATGCATAGGCGATCAATAATGGAAGGTTAATTGTAAGAATCATTGGTTAATTAGGTTGAATTACCGATTAGAAACTCGATCGATATCAAACCGGGACTGTACCGGAAAACGGTACCCCTGTACGCGATGAAGCACCGTATCGATCTTCGATCAGGTGTGGCAGAGAGTTCCTTGGCAACAAGACGATGCCACTAGGTTCATCTGATCAGAAGGACAAAGCTCCGATCGCCGGCAACAACCTCTAGCGCGAATCTCGGCAAGGTGGTCAACAGAACAGTCAAAGAAACGGGTGTGCACGAATATTAGCGCATAGACACGAGTATTGATACAAATGCAAATCTTGGAATAAATCGGACGCTTGAGGTAAGATGGTGTTTTTAAATAAAAATCCGAATGGATCCGGGCCTTACATCTCATCCGGTTTAATCTTGAAGTGAATCCAATGGCCCAAATAAGAACGAAGTTAAATGAAAGATGAGCGTCAATCTTGGAGCAGATCTAACGGCCGCATTAGGCCCGCAATTAAATAATAACGAAATACTAATAATAAAGAATAAATAAATGATTTGAAAATGTTCTTGAACTCCAAATTGACTCAAATTTGTTTCTAAAATTTTCTTATTTTTCATACTATTTTTCCACATGATAATATTCTAGTTTTAAAAATATAATCATAGTAAAACAATTTAAAAGCAAAATACATCACATATATTGATATAGTTGACCTAGCTTTGACTTGTCATTTTAAATATTATAAAAATTCCGAAAATACAAATAAAAATCATAAATAATAACTAGATATATTTTAGTGATTTTTCAAGTGATTTTCCATGAAATAATAATGATGATAGTAATATGCCATAATAAATAATGAGATTAGCTATATTCTTTGATAAATAAAAAAAATATAGATATTATATTGATATTTTCTGTAAAAAGAATAAAAAAAAAATAATAATAAATAGCACAAAATATATAAAAATATATTACCATGATAATAAATAGTAAAATACATTTTCTTTTATAATAAAGAATGATAATATAGTTTTATAATATGAATTGTATTTCTTTTATTTCTATACAAATATATATACAATAGAAAAATACCTTTGATGAATAAAAATGTAATAAAAATAATAGTTGTAATAAAAATATAATGAATTTCATCTCTTATGGCTATTTTCAACTAATAATAAACATTTTATACTTTTCTATAGATAATAAATAGAAATAATAAAAATAGATATAATGAATAGTATAATAAATAGAATAGAATATTAATAATGATTTCTTTTTGGCTATAAAAAAATAATAATAAAAAAAATAATAATATAAAAATATATATAAATAAAAAAATAATAATAATAAAAATAATATAGCTAACCATCTTTTGATTTTGTAAATAATTCTTACATAATGAATAGTATTACAATATAATAGAATATAATAACAAAATTCTATTACTTTGGCTATTATAAACATTTTGAAAATATAAATAAAAACATAGCCATTTTATTTTCTATTATTTTTGTAAGTGATTTTCTACAAAATAAATAGAGTTTGGAAATAATAAAAAAATAAAAATTTTACTATTTTAGCCATTATAAAAATCCCAAAATATAAATAGTTAAACCCTTTTCCTATTATTTTTTGTAAATAATTTTCTACAAAATAAATAGAGTTTAAAAATAAAAATAATAGTAATAATAATAATAATAATAATAATAATAATAATGATAAATAAATGCATCTTTATAATAAAGAATGATAATGGAAGATATTATATAATAGACTTTGTGTATTTTAGAAATGAATAAATATGCTCACATAAGGAGTGTAGAGCTATGTAAGAACATTTGCACACATGATATGATATTTAGAATGATTAGTCAAGACGAGAACATCTTGACGTAGGATGATTAAGGCTTTAATAGCAATATGAAGAAGATGCGTTGAGACAGGAACATCTTGACGTGAGAAGATTAAGGCTTTGATAGCAACATGAGTGAATATGTCGAGACAAGAACATCTTGACGCTTGATGAAGAATAACCGAGCCGCAATATTAACATGGAGATGTATGTCAACTCGAAGAAGAAGAACATTATGATGTCCTAGAGAGGTGACATCTTAATGACTCACTACCATGAGCAAGTAACTCATGATTGAATACGCTCACACAAGAGGTGTAGGGCAACATAGTAATTTTGCACAAGTAATGCAACATGTAGAATGATTAGTCAAGACAAGAACATCTTGACGCTCGCTGAAGAATGACCAAAGCTACGACATCAGCATGGAGAGATATGTCGACTTTGAAAAAGAAGAACATTACGATGTCCGAGCGAAGTGACATCTTAATGACTCGGTGTCATGAACAAGTAATTCATGACCATTTGAGCTAGCAAGACTGAACTCATCCGCCGATAAGTTCGTCTCCTGGTTCATTTCCCGAGACTGTGAGATTGAATCGGTCTGTAGGTAGATTCATCCACAAAACAAGAATGTGAACTGCGTTCGTAGGTAGGTTCCTTCACTAACACATGCCTCAATGTTGAACGGCCCAAGACTTCAGTTTAACATTGTGTGCAATTGTGTTTCCTAGGTTTATGAATCGGCTTAGTGCTTCGAATTCATGATCTAGAAGATCGGTGAGAAGAAACATGTGGGCCATATCCACCCTTCTCCCCGATTCACCAACCTCAAGATCAACCGGCTCGCCGCTTCGAGTTGTATTTTGTGTGATTGGTTGTTGACTAGTTAAGATTGAACCGATCTGTTTGTAGGTTTATCTTCTAGATCAACGGAGGTCGAGTCGGTCCAGTATGTAGACTCACCTCAAGCTCCTCTAAAGAGATTAACTCGGTCCGTAGGTAAGGTTACATCTCGAGGTGGCATAGATCGAACCGATCTGTTTGTAGGTTCGTCTTTCATAGGACAAAACCGATCCGTTTGTAGGTTTGTCTTCCATGATTGAACCGATCCGTTTGTAGGTTCATCTTCCGTAGACCCCTTTTCATGAAATTAGACGACCACTTGACCATCTTTTAACTATACTATTTGCTTCTCTCTTTCAAAGATCCAGAGGTGCCTCGAGGTTCGTAGCCCGGGTAATTAACGGTGGGGGCTTGCGCCCACCGAATCTACAAGAACTCACAATCACTAAAAACCCCCGAATGTGCATCCAAATAATCTCTAAACGGCGAGACCGGCCGACACCCGCAGATGCACGCTCGGGAGGGATCTCCGTGTCCTTCTTCCGCAACCCATCGCCGGCGGGCGGTGCGAGCGCGCGAAAAAGGGTCGCACAAGCACATTCTTGAAATGATGAATACCGCTTCAAAATTGAAGGCTCATAAACTGGACATATCGGAAGATATGTTGGTCTATTTGTCTCTCAACTCTCTTCCCACTTCTTTTGGGCGCTTCAAGGTGAGCTACAACCGTCGAAGGAATCATGGATACCAATGAGCTCATCTCGCACCGTGTTCGGGAGGAAGAGCGTTTGAAGACGGACAAGGCGAGAGTGCAAACATTGCTTCCACATCTAAAGGAAAAGGGAAACGAAACGTAAAATCAATTCGGATGCCGCGACTACAAGTTCGCAGAAGAAACCCACTAAGGATAAGAAACCTAGGTTATCAAGACAGAGCTTGGATAAGGAAAAGAAAGGGTGTTTCTTTTGTGGATCTCGAAGGGCACATGAAGAAAAATTGTACCAATTATCACGCATGGCGTGCAAAGAAAGGTAATTTTTCTCTTGTTTGTGAAGAAGTTAATTCGTTTCAGTTTCAATAGACACATGGTGGATAGATTCGGGTGCAACAACTCACATATCTGTGTCTATGCAGGGTTGCCGAAATTACCGTAGGCCAAGAGATAGTGAAAGATACATCTATGTAGGCGATGGCAATAAGGCAGAAGTTGAAGCCATAGGGCATTTTAGATTACTTATGAAAACTGGTTTATATTTGGATTTGTATGATACTTTTGTTGTGCCAGCTTTTAGACGGAACTTAATTTCTATTTCCGCATTGGACAAATTAGGTTTTTCTTGTTCATTTGGAGATGGAAAATTTAGTTTGTATCGACACTCCAATATGGTTGCTTCTGGTTTTCTGTCCGTTATGGATAATCTTTATGCTTTAGATACTATTGCTTCCTATAATGAGACCTTGAATAATGAAACTCGAAATGTTAGACAAAAATTAACACATCGTATTCAAATTTGCACTTTGGCACAAGCGTTTAGGTCATATTTCTCAACAGAGAATTACACGTCTTGTTCAAAGTGAAATCTGCGCCCTTGATATGTCGGACCTTGGTCCGTGCATTGAATGTGCTAAGGGCAAACAAACAAGCATGCGTAAGTATACGACCAATCGTATGACGGATGTTCTTGAGCCGATACATACGGATATATGCGGACCATTCCCTACAAAGAACTAGGAATGGTCATGTATATTTTATCGGTTTCATTGACGATTATTCTAGATATGGCTATATATATTTAATTAGAGAAAAGGCTCAAGCTTTGGACACATTTAAATCCTTCAAGTCCGAAGTCGAGTTACAACTCAACAAAAGGATTAAAGGCGTCGGATCGGATCGTGGTGGTGAATATTACGGTCGCTTCCGACGGCTCGGAGAGCAACGTCGTCCGGGCCTTTTGCTAAATTCTTGGAGGATAATGGGATTGTGCCACAAGTATACAATGCCGGTTCACCGACAATGAACGGTGTAGCCGAAAGACGCAATCGAACATTAATGGAGATGGTGCGAAGCATGATTTCTCATACATCGCTTCCATTGAACCTCGGGGAGAAGCACTTAAGACAAAGAAAGATACATTTTGAATCGGGTACCGATTAAGGCGAAGAAACAAAACTCCATATGAGTTGTGGACTCGGACGAAAACCTAGTCTCCAACATTTTAGAATTTGGGGTTGTCCGATTGAAGCTCGGCCTTATAGGCCACAAGAGAAAAAGTTGGATGAAAGGATCGTTAGCGCTATTTTATCGGATATGCGAGAAAGGTCCCGTGGGTACAAATTTTATGATCCCACTAATAGAATAATTTTTGAGACAAATACGCTTAAGTTCTTTGAGGATGTTATGGTTCGGAGAGGGAAATACAAATCAAATTGTCTTTGAAGAATCACATGATTCTCCTATACGAGAGGCACCCACATCGGTACCAATTGTAATAAGGATATCCGGAGACTCATTGGTTCTGAACCCACATCTCGTGGTGAATGAACCTATAGTCAATGAACCTCCAGAAATAGAAGAGAATCCGGAACAAGACAATGTTGATGTTGATGAGGAACCTATACCACCTCAAGAACCTCAAGAAACTATGCCTTTAAGACGGTCCACCAGAGAGAGAAGAAGCGCAATATCTAATGATTATATTGTGTTTCTTCAAGAAAATGAATTCAACATTGGCATGATGGAGGATGATCCTGTCACTCTCCGTCAGGCTTTAGAAAGTGTGAATTATCATAAATGGACCAAAGCCATGGATGAAGAAATAAAGTCAATGTATGACAACAACGTCTGGGATATCGTCCCTTTACCTCAAGGTGTGAAACCTATTGGTTGCAAATGGATATTTAAGACAAAAAAGGATTCAGAAGGTAATGTGGAAAGATATAAAGCACGACTAGTTGCTAAGAGATTTACACAGAAAGAAGGTATTGACTTTACGGAAACTTTCTCGCCTGTGTCAACGAAAGATTCTTTTAGAATTATCATGGCTTTAGTGGCACACTTTGACCTTGAGTTACATCAGATGGACGTTAAGACTGCATTTCTCAATGGCGACATTGATGAATGCATTTATATGTCGCAACCACCGAATTACGAATCTGATGATTCGAAACAGATGGTTTGCAAATTAAAGAAGTCTATCTATGGACTCAAACAAGCGTCTCGACAATGGTATTTCAAATTTCATCAAGTAATTATCTCATTCGGATTTAAGTCTAACTTGGTGGATGAATGTATATATCACAAGTTCAGTGGGAGTAAGTTTGTATTTCTGGTTTTATATGTCGATGACATATTGCTTGCCAGTAACGATAAAAATATGATGCATGAAACCAAGAAATTTCTTTTCAAACATTTTGACATGAAAGATCTTGGCGAAGCATCGTATGTGTTAGGTCTTAAAATACACGAGAGATAGAAATAAGGGTATTTTAGGACTTTCACAACAAGCATATATCGATAAAGTTCTCAAGCGATATGGTATGAAAAATTGTAAATCGGAAATGCCCCCGTTGCTAAAGGAGACAAGTTTAGTCTTGATCGCCCAAAAACGAACTCGAGAAATCGAAATGCATCGTATTCCATATGCTTCCTTGATAGGAAGTCTTATGTATGCTCAAGTGTGTACGCGTCCGGATATTGCGTATATCACAGAATGCTTGGTCGCTATCTCGCAATCCCGGTATGAATCACTCGGAAAGAAACCAAAATGGTACTAAGGTACTTGCAAAGAACGAAGAATCACATGTTAACATATCGGCGATCGACAAGCTTCGAGGTCATTGGGTATACCGATTCCGACTTTACGGGTTGTGTGGATAGCTTAAAGTCAACATCCGTTATATTTTTATGTTGGTGGAGGAGCTATTTCTTGGAGGAGTGCAAAGCAATCCATGATTGCCTCCTCCACCATGGCGGTACCGAATTCATTGCGTATTTCGAGGCATCGAACCATGGAATATGGCTAAGGAACTTTGTCACAGGGTCGCGCATTGTGGATACTATTAAGTTACCACTTAAGTTATATTATGACAATAGTTCAGCGGTCTTTGTATTCTAACAACAACAGGAGCTCGTCGAAATCCAAACATATCGACATTAAGTTCCTTCTTGTGAAGGAGAGAGTTCGAGTGGACTTATAAGTATTGAGCATATTGGTACAGCCTTCCATGCTAGCGAGATCCACCGACTAATGGATTGATACCCAAACAGCTTTCATGAGCATGTCGCTCATATGGGTATATATGTTACGAGGATTATTAGGTTGAGTGAGAGTTTGTACTTGTATTTTTTTTTTTATGTTTTATATGATATACTTTTTCGATATCATGCGTAGTTCTTATATGATATTCGTGATTTCATATGTATCATGCGATTATTCGCTTATTCGCTTATTCGCGATTATTCGCTTTATATACACTCGAGCTTATAATCGACCTCTAATTCGATTGATTAAGGTGACCAAATTGAAAATAGGCATGTGGATCACATTACATGTAATTTTCAAACTACACATCCCCTTCATGATTCATGTCATTCGCTTATGTTTATATCGTGATTTATGTCGCTTTAGTTTCGCTTTATGAGACGAATACGCATAAAGTCCTTATAAATATGATTGATGGACGGAATTGGATGATGACATAAAAGGTTATGACAAAGATAGTTAAGAATACTCAATTCATATATATATATATATATATATATATATATATATATATATATATATATATATATATATATATATATATTTCGTATACATATAGCCCAAGTGGGAGATTGTTGGAATTAATTATTATTAATTACAATATGTATGGGCTTATATGTAATAAATATATTATATAATGGATCACAAATTATACCCATAATGAAGTGATCAAATTACGTATCGGGTTTATTATATGTCATGAGAAGTGGAGCCTTTAATGTGTAGAATGCGTATTAATGACTTTATGATTTAGTGATGGTCCAATTATATAAAGTCCGATAATAATACAATTATGCTATTGGTCCCTGGAGAACACAATCATAGACAACTTTCGATTAAGCAAACCGTTAAGAGAGAATCTGGATCCAATATGGACCCATTAAGGTATAACTGCACTCAGTTATATGGACGTCCATATATATGCAGAGATACAGTTGACTTTGGACATCTTTTCATGGCCATAACAGTAAAAGTTCTAACATAAAGTGGTATGGAAGCTATTCAAAACTAGTTGTTGGTGAAGTCATTAGTTAGCTAATTGAATTGGACAAACCTTGAACAAAGAAGGCTTGTTAGTCATGTCTAATTTATAGAAGTTGAATATAAAATGTAGCATTTGAGGATTTCAAGTGAATTCTTTCGAAACTCTACTTATACAAATTTCCATCGCTTTAAAGTAATTGATGGTTACTTCTATATCATATTTTTCTATTTTATTTATTTTATGTATTTAATATTTACAATTTCACAATTTTCATAGTCAACAATATAATCACTAAACCACTACCGACTCTTATAATGCCTTTAAACGGAGTTCAAATTAGCCCAAAACATTATAAGAAGAAAACTATGTCATTTTAACTGTCAGCAGATATATAATGGTGTCTCATAGTAAATTTTCCTTGTAATTATTTCCACGAGTTGTATAGGTAGAAAGTAGACTGAAGAAAATGATTGTTTTCTCGTAATTAAAGAAAACTCATAGAGAATTCCCTAAGATTATAGTTATTTTTTTCTAAAAAAATATAATTAAATTGTAATAATTAAAAAAAATGCTACTTATCCACTATTCCATTACCGTGAATATGCATGGTTCTCTCGAATTTAACAAAATTGATGACTAATTTACTTATCTAACCTACAGAAGGCATATTTACAATTTTATTGTTTTTATCATAATAACTATTGGTTGTCAGTTGTCACAGACTCACAGATTTTAAATAAGCGGTCAATGTAATGATATTCTTTAATTTCCCAAAACCATTTCCTCATGTCTTTAAACGAATTTGATTTGATGATAATTGTAAATTGTTCTAATAAAAGGGCAAGATATATATATATATATATATATGCTTAATGATGGAGCTATTTGTTGAAAGAGTTTCAAACAAGACAGTACAACTAACTCTACCGTAGAAGTTGAATATATGACTTTTTGCGAGACAGACAAAATGAGAGTCTAGATATCAAAGTTCATTGATGAGCTTTGTGTTGTTCCTAGCATCATAGAACTTGTGAAGCTCCATTGTGACAACACAAGAACTATCACCAATGTAAAGGATCATAGATCCAGCAAACGAATTATGCACATCAAGCGCAAGTATCACGTTATTCATGATTCGATGACAAAAATCGCTTGAAACGGTCAATAACTTCAAAATTTTAAACCGAACAACTAACGATAAATCATGATTCGATGACAAAAATCATAATCGAAATAATAATTATTAAAATGACTCAATGCTCCTTATGCACAAAAAGACCATATCTAATGTGCCACAGAAAATCCCTCAAACTCTGTTTCTCTCTCTTCATTAACTCTCCACTCTCCTTATCTCTCCTCCCTTTGTCCCTCTCTCTCTTCTCACTCTCTCACGAAATCCCCCTCATTAATTACTCTCTGTCTGCCCCACTCACTCCGCCTCTCACCGATTCTGTCTTTTTTTTTGTCTCACCTCTTTCTCTTACTTGCGACTTCATCGCGACTTCAGGGCACTTACCCTCTTTGTTCCCCTTCCTCTCTCGTCGATCGCCTGTCCCCTCATCAACAACCCGCTATCACCCTTTTCTCTCTGACCATCACATCACGCGCTACAACGAGCCCTATTGTCTTGTCGACTCGCCCTTGACCTTACCGTGCCCTATCTAACACTGGCCATCACCCCAGCTCCCTCTATAAAAACTCTGTGCATGCACCTCCTACCACTCGCTATTGCTCTCATATGCTGAGAATTTTATAAATCCAAAAATTTTAATTGATAAGAATAGATAAACTGAAGAGGGGGAGGAGGTGGTGGTCGGAATCGAGAGGGGAGGCCTACCTTTTTCCATTACCAGCCTTACATTGCTTATTGAACATCTGAATTGCTGTACTGGTAAGACCCCCCTGTCCCTTTGTGCTTGATGTCTTATCTCATCGCTGTACTGGTAAATGCCCTAGACTAAGGCCTTGTTGAGAACTTGACTTGCTCACTTCCTCAATTATTTGCTGTGATTTATGCTTGCTTGATCTGCTTATTGGTTTGATTTTGTTAATTGCTTGCTTGCTCAATTTTCTATGTGTGCTGATTTGTGTATTAAGCCTTGGTACACTGGTGGTACCACTTGGTACCAGTGAGGTGAGGCTGTTACCCCCGTGCCCTTACTCCCCTCTCGTTGCGCCATAGTGGTAATTTTTTCTCTTCCCCTTACTTCACTGTTGCTATGTTGAGTTGTTGCTGTCTGATTTCTGCCCCTTTTTGACTCTGTTGGTACTGAAAGTAGTGGTTGTCAGAAATTGACACTAGCTTGATTCAATTATTTGGGTCGGTTGTTGGCTTGCTGGTACAGGGTTGGGTTATTTGCTAGTGTTATGCTATTGGTTCTGGTCCCTTTGTGATTTATGTGGTATGTTGTCTTGTTATGTTATTCTCCTGGCTGGGTTTCTCATGTACTGGTATATGCCCCTCTTTGTTGTATTATACTGTTTTCTGATCTATGCTGGTTTGTGTTGATTTGCTGGTAACTGAACTGATGCTACATTGAACCTGTTGCTGGTATGGTTCGTCCGAACTCCGATTTGAGTGATCTAAGAACCATTGAAAATGTGCGACCCTTTTTCGCGCCTCTCACCGTTTGAAAAGGAAGTTTAGCGATTAATTACGGAAAAAAGATACGAAAATCCCTCTAAGTATGCATTGTGATATATTTATATGGATTTGGAATGCACATTTAAAGATATAGTATGAGTTCTTTCTTTGATATGGGTGCTGCCAACACCAGAGGGTTGAGTAGGTAAGCCTTGATTTTTTTGAAGGCTTATTGGCATTCAATGTCCCACTTGAACGGGATATCTTTCTTGGTCAATCAGATAAATGGCTGGATCTTACCCGAGAGATTGGCTATGAAACGTCTGATATACGCCAACTGTTCTTATAAGGATCGAAGTTGTTTTAAGTTCTTTAGCGGAGATAGTTCCATGATCGTCTTAATTTTGTCCGGGTCTATTTTGATTCCCCTATGGCACACCAAAAATCCTAAAAATTTGCCTGATGATATCATGAATGCGTATTTTAATGGGTTTAGCTTGAGCGCATGTTCTCTCAGTTGGTTGAATACCACTTCAAGGTACTGGAGATGTTCTTTGTATGTCATGGCCTTGATGATAAGGTCATCCACATATCATTCGACTATTTATGGATTAGATCATCAAATATCTTTGTCATCACCTGTTGATATGTGACACTTATATTTTTTAGCCCAAATGGCATGACCTTATAGCAATATATGCCTATTGGTGTGCGGAATGTGGTATGTTTTTCATCTTTTGGCGCCATTTTATTTTGATTATATCCTGCGTAATCGTCCATGAAGGAAAATACTTCATATGAGGATGTGTGATCGATTATGATTTCAGTTATTAGGAGCGAGAAATCATTCTTGTGATACGCCTTGTTCAAGTGCCTGAAGTCCACATAAATACAAATTTACCCATTTTTCTTCTTAATCGGGACAATGCTGGCCACCTATTCTAGTGCCTCTTCTTTCCGTATGAAGTTCGCGTAGATGAGTTTCTTTGTTTCCTCCACGACCTTTTCTTCGAGCTCTATTCTCATCCATCTCGGTGCCTGCTTGATTGGCTTGAATGTGGGATCACTTTTTAGGTAATAGACTGCCACATTATAGTCTAACCTCGGCATCTCTTTGTAGCTCCAAACGAAACAGTCCATGTACCCTTTAAGAAAGACTTTTAGTCTGTTAGCCACCTCTTCTGGCAGTGATGTACTTATAAAAGTTGGTCGTGAGTTCTCTTCTGTTCTCAGTTTGATTTCGGCGAGCTCATCGATCGTATTGGACGCTTTTTCCAGCTATTTTAAGGCGTTCTTCAGGATTGAGGCGATATCTTGCTCCAACCCGTCTTCTAATGTCTCGACGGCTGTCATGCAGCAGTTTTCCCTTATTTGATATGAGTGGTGTTCATCAAGGGACCCTTCAAAGCATGCTGCGTCGTCGAGGTTTTAACCCAGTCCTCGGGTATATTTTATTTTACCATCTAGACCCATGATTTTATTCTGGTCATCATTTCACAGGTCATCAAAGCGCTTGGCTTCTGTCCCTGATATATCTCTCAGATATTTTGCCTTCTCGGCTAACCTATGCAGCTTCTTCCTGAAAGGATGGGATGTTGTTTCATCATCCATTCTGTTTTCCGACTCCTCGCTCTCCATTATCCACTTTCTCCAAATGTTGTGGTCAAGATTCTTTGGAGATTGAGTTGAGTTGCTATGGTATAAAATTATCGCTTTATGGACAATGGTCCTCCTTTTAATACGCTCCACCTTTGTCGGCACAGTGAAGGTTTTTAGGGTTTGAATGTGGTTCACTTCCCTTTGTATAAGGTCCTTGAAGCACCCGTCGGGGACCACGGTGTCCTCTAGGGTCGCTATTCTGTCTCCACTTCAATATTCATGACCGAGTTGGAGTGGTAGATTTCCTTGATTGGCTTTTGCTTCGCAACTTTGGGTCCGCTAAGTATCAGAGTGTGCGAAATAGTATAAGCAACCCTTTTGCCTTTATAACCTGAGCTATGTGGAGCAACACATTGCTAGAAACTTTATGGGAGCTGAATTGTTCCCAACATTCTTCGATCGTGTAACCTAGTACACGATGATAGGGGCATAAGTCTCCCTCTTTTGCTTTTCTTATGTCTTCGGACCGCTTGCAGGTTGGAATGGGTAGCCCGTTCTTTATGGCTTGCTCAAAGATTTGAGTTATTTTGTCTTTCTGGAAGGAGTAGGTTTGCTCCTTTTTACGCTGAGAGACGTCATGGCAGTTAGGTTTCTGAACTGAGCCTCTCCAGTGCTTGTCTTCTATTATTTTCGATTTGTAGCCTCATTTCATTGATCGTGTTCTCTACACGAGTTTCAAAATTTTTCCGTCACGAGCGCTCTTCGTTTACGGGTCTTAACCTAGCCGATTGTCCCTTCCACCACTGGGTCCCATGTTAATCATAAGCGATTCTTCTCTTTCATTACGTTCTTAGACCCTTTATAAGGCTTCTTGAGAATGTGGTAGATAATTTTCTTGTCACACTCTTCGTCCCAAATTTAACGCCCATTGTCATTTTCACCTTTGGAGGTTGTGGTATCTAGGTCGTCAGATTCTTCAGAGTTTTATTCTTAAGTCGTCTCGGTAATTTGGATTTGGACTCGAGGCGCGTTGGCAGGCTTGAAGTTGAAAATAACCTCCACCTCAGAATCGCTCACATTTATTTCTTTAGGCGTTGTCTGGACTTTGAATGTAGCCACCTGTTTGAAGTGGAATACTACTTCTTCATCCAACTCTTCATTAAATTTTCAGCTTTGAGTACCTTTGGGTTTGAAGTTGATTTTGATTTCTTATTCTTCCTCTTCTGACGAGACATCATATTTTGAGCCTTCATTAAGGGATCTTCTATTCTTCATTTTTGTCAGCCGGCCTGACGCTATGACAGATTTTGACAAAAAATATTAGGCGTCGTTGAATTTCACCTCACGCACACCGAATGACTTGATGTCATCGTCAATTCTTTTCTATTAGTCATTCTCGATGTATTTCAAACATTGGTGTAGCGCGGAGGGTATGATCTGGTTACTATGAAGCCATGACCGGTCTAATAGCACTCGGTAGGTTATCTCGGCATCAATCACGTAGAAACACGTCACTGCCAGTGGCGCGTTTGCTTTTTATATATACAAAACGCGCAGCGCCTCTCCATCTCACTTGCGAAGATTTGGACGAAATGCGTCACTGACAGTAACGCGTTTCATAAAAATAATGAGAAATAATGAAACGCGTCACTGTCAGTGGCGCGTTTCGACCGCGCCACTACCAGTGGCGCGCTGCTATTCGTATATTTGAAATTTTACGGTTCTCACTCTTATTTTTAATAATATTAATTTAATAATAATTATTAATAATAAAAACTGAACCCACTGTTAACTTGCTATTTTATTCATCCATTACTTGTTTTGCTATCAATTTATCGTCGTTGGAAATCCCAAAGAAGTTCGGCCAAAATTTCGTCACGAATAGGGAACAAAAATGTAAAAGGTGGCGCCACAAGCTGATTGCACGTCAAAAACATAATAAACTGAAATTGCATGAATAACATAACAAGAAATTTTATTTAACAGGACAAAATTACAATAAAAAATAGATAGTTTTCACATCTCTCAACAATCTACCAAGTTTTCAATTTGTTATCCAGAATCAATGTTTTTCGGTGTTAGTTCGTTTGCATATATCTCAAACTCGGACAGTACGAATGCAATCAAACGAGTATTTACTTGGTTAATTAATTCAGCTAAAGAAAAAATGAAAAAAAAAGCATAGCAATTAATGTTTACTTCCCAAAGAAAGAAAAAAAGGAAAGAAGGTAGCATATGACCTGATTTTCGCCTAATATATAATGGATGAAGTCTTGTATGATATATGACTTGGCACTTTTTACTTTTTAGATCTTTAAATATTTGGAATGAGGTCTTTCCTAAAAAGACGACCAAGCCTGAGACGAAGCAATAGAAGGGGCCATTCGCCGATGATCTTGGAGACGATAGGAACAACGCAACTGATCACCAAAATGAGAACTGCAAGCAACAAATGCTTGGGTGCCATCACCGTGAATAAACCGGTACCAAATGCCACTACAGTAGCCACATAGGCACACCACATGAGGGCCCTTGTTGTTTTCCTGTAATTCAGCAGGAAATCTAGGTCCTCCCATGTCGCTAAAATACAAAGGAATGCTACGGCCAGAGAAGAGCACATGGCTATGGTGTCAGCGATCAAGAAAATCTGAAAAGCAGCTTTCGCAGCAAAAATAGGTTGTCCAGCATCAGAGGCGTCACTAATGTATCCTCCTGGTAAGGTAAAGGCGGCAGCGAAGGTGATGGTAGCGAGAAGAGCTGCAACCAGTGAGGTGTTACTAGTGTACCTTTCTGTGAGCGATTTGACATCTTGAATTGCTTGTTCCTTGATCTTCTTTTTTGCGTCGTCTAGTCTTTTTTTCTTCCAAGCGAAGGGAACTAAATTTGACACCAATGTATAGGATTCATTCTGTTCCAACATATGTACAATTAATGAATAAATTTGATATTAGTATAATCTAACTATATCATGGGAATTAATGAAACAATATAAATTTATATAAGTGTTATGTAGTTAATTAAGAACAATATGAGAACTATACCCATTTCAGAGTCTTGATTAATTTGGTACGTGAAGTTGTTATCTCAACAGCATTTTTGTTCCAAACATTAACAGCAGTGTAATCTTGTCTTTTGTAATTTAGCAGAGGACGAAGAAGCGTTGGATTGCAGCAGTCTGCAGCCCTGTGTAGGGGAAGATTGCCCTGGAAGTCAGCTTGATTAATAAGCCGATGAAGCTGGGGTGTCTGGAGGATATAATCCACAAAACATGGTTTATCATTATAAATAGCAACATGAAGTGCATTACTCCCGATGTCAGTAGTACTGACATAAGCAGAATCAGGACAAGCTCTAATGATCTCTTTTGCCATCGAAACTAAACCACAACATGCTGCCACAAGGAATGGATGACCCATATTATTATTTTCTTTGCTACCAATATGGGCAAGATTTGGATCGTGTTCTAAGAATATCTTGACAATCTCGAGATTGCCATTTGTTACAGCACTTCCAAGAGGAGCATGACCATAATTTGCATCTATACGATGTGCTAGTTCTGGGCGTCCTTTCAGCAATTGTTTAATTATATCTGTTATCAGAAAACGAATTACAAGAAAATTAATACATCACAAACAACACGAACACTTTTAATACAAGAAAAATTAAAATCAAATTAAAAGTGCAAGAAAATAATGGGCAAATTTCGAGATCTAGGTATGACGTGGGTGTTAGTTTGTAATAGTTTTGAAGTCAATAATATAATACATTTGTTATATAAAGCTTTGTTCATGAATTGAATATTTAAATGATATTTTATTTTCTTGATTATTATTGAATTTATGAATCATTTCGAGTTCATGACAGGAATTGTAAAACTTCATAACAGAAATTGTGAAACTTCATAATATAGAATATACTCTTAAAAGTCAATAACCAAGTTAATATGTGGATTAAATGATGGTTAAGTTTTACGTAGACCATACAAAGAGTTGTTTTTAATCACATATAAAATATCATATTTGACAGACCCTGAATGAAACATTAAATGGAATTATATTAGTATCATTAATGTTTTCGTTCAGGATTAAATTCTAAAGTATGAGGTATTAATCTTTCCTACATAAGATATGTATGTGTGTGATTTCTATCAAACATTATCCGTAAAAGGTGGCTATAAAGGTAGCTCTTCGGTATACATACTTATGCGGAGGAAGAGATGGTTTGCCAAAAGTACTATTGTCCCTCGTATTTTTATACGAGTTATAGCATCACTGGGCACCTTAATAGAGTAAAATTATCTGCTAGCAGTATAATTACAAGAGTAATTATATTTGATAATTTACTCAAGATCAAGAAAAAAATTAAGTTTACAAAGATGACACATACTTATCTTGAAACTGATCTTATAGCTATGAGACAAAAGAATTAAATATAAATAAATAGTTTAATCGATCATGATATTGTACAAGTTATCATCTCTCGGAATTGAATCTTATTTATAATTATAGAAGTAAAACGATTTTAAATTATAACACGGATATAATTAATTAATAGAATCTTATTTATTAATTATAAATTATTTATAATTATAATAAGATGATATAATTAATATATATGATATAATTATATTTGTCATAGAGATGGCAAGAAGCAAAAATCGATTGAATTTATAATGTATTGACATTTCGTATAAATTAGCCAAAACAACAACCGAGAAAAAATATAATCGTACATGACAATTATATATATTTTTAATTTGAATTTTAAATGTTAATTATGGATTAGCATGGATTTATCATAATTAATTATGGCAAGAAGCAAATTTCAATTTTCTATATTTCTTACTTTGAACTAGTCATTAATAATTGAAGTCTTAATTAATAATTAAAAGTCCAAAATCAAAAAAAGCCCAAAATCGAAAAGTCCCAAAATCGAAAAGCCCAAAATCCGAAAAAGCCCAATAAAGGTCCATGCCGACATCCAAGGGGTATTTTGGTAATTTAGCCAAAAGCCCAAGGACATTTTGATAATTTGGCTAAAAAGCTTAATGACATTTTCATAAATTGGATGAAATTTAAGGGTATTTTAGTCTTTTTACTTTGGAACCTCCCTACTATTCATGAGGGTATTTTGATAATTTGGCAATCTCATATTTTCTATAAATAGAGGGGTGGGGGTGAGAGAGAAAACTACACCAAATCAGTTCTAGTTTCTCTCTCTCGGTATACGATTGTTTCGGAATTTACGGGATCGGTGAATAGTGTTTTTATGAAAGTTACGGTATTTCTGTACATTTGTGAAATAAAATAACTGCGAGTCATGAATAGTACTATTTCATCTTTTTCTCGGTGAATAGTATTTTTGCGAGAAACCACCGTTTATGATATTTCTGGCAAAAGAAATAAGCCGCTCTCTGGTCAGTCTTGGTGGATAACCTACAGAGACATCAGACGTTTGGTGCTCCGAGATAAGCTAATTTTCATTCCAATTGAAATTTGAAAGCGAGGTATAACATCTTATATTAATCTATTTAATTATTAAATAGATTAATATTTTAGAAATCAATCGTGGAGTAGATCAATAAAAGTTTAAAGAGATGTGTATCTCTCGGTAATCATCCGACGTTAGAAGTAAAATAATATTTTACTGTCTTTTGTAAAGGATTAAATATGTGTATCTCTCGATAATCATCTGACATACTTTAATTCCTAATTTAAGTAGAAGTAAATTTTTTATTCTACGATCTTTCCGCAGCTTGAGCATTAATGAAATTTGGACATTCCAAAATCCAACAGTGAGTTACAAATCCGTTCGGCCATAACAATGGTTATGGATTAACAATCACGTCGCAAGATATGGACCATTATTTTCTTACATTTTTAATTCAATTTTAAGCATGTATTGATCAACATTTTATTTATTCATCAAAGCAAAGAGATTCCATGTGAATATTAGAAGGAGAAAATAATATTTTGATATGTGAAGAAGAATAAGAGATCGAATTATCAAACAGCCTCCTTTTGACATGAGATAACAATCTTATTTGGCATGAAAAGAAGAAAGAAGTGAAATATTAACAATAAGAAAACAATCTTATTTAAAAAATTTAACATTTTGCTCTTCTTTCAAAAATTGTAGATAAATTATCCGCCCTCTAATATGTTAAAAAAAAAATTCTTGTGGGCCCTTAATTTACTCCCCTCTCTTCTCCTTCATCCATCTTACCTCTGATTTCTCAATATACATTTCTATACTGTTATACAGTTGTTGCTTGCTTTCTGTATGAAGTCATTCAGCAAAAAAAAAAAATTATTTCCCTTTTAAGTTGAGCCGAATGTACATGCATTATCGTAATTAATCAGAGTTTAATTAATCGGACAGTGAAAAGGACCTCTTGTACGATGATCTCATAGTTCAGAGTAGAGTATTGAAGATGGGACGGGGCGGTCCAATCCAGATGAAATTTTCGGGCCGCGGGTGAGCACGGGTCACATGTGACGGGTGAGGATGAGTGGGGTGGGGCGGGACGGGTTTAAGCGGACAAAAACTAAAAAATTCTGATTCGACCTGTGCTGGACCCCACGGATACGACCCTCACGGGTCAGAATAGGTGGGTCAATGGCCGGTCTGGATGAGTCAAGAGGGTGGGGGCAGGTCATTTTTTTTTCAATTTTGCAAAAAAATAAATAAACTCTCAAAAACTCTAAAACTCCAAAAAATTCAAATATTTCCAAAAAATTCCAAAAAAAAGAAAATTTTAAATAAATAATAGAAGTGAAAAAAATTTAATTATAATATTTAATATAATTTTTTACTAATTCGGTTTTATTAATTCTAATTGTTTGAAAATAAAATAAAATTTAAAAAGATCCAAATAATTCTAAAAAATTCAGAAAAATATAAAAAAATAATCAAAACCGAGAAAGAAGTATAATCATAATTTTTGAAATAATTAATTTAAACCAACTCGGTTTTGCATATTAATTGTTAAAAAATTTAACAATATAAAAAAATATTAAAATTTATAAAAATTCTAATTTAGAAGATCTGTCAGGGTCGGAGTTAGTGGGGTAGACCCGTCCGGGTATGGGTTCGGGTTTTGGTGGATTTGCACGAGTGGTGTAGGTAAGAACGAGTAACGGATGAGAGTGGAACATATATGACAGTTTATTTTTTAAAAGTTGAGACTTAGCCCTTGTTAAGACTAGACTTTTACGGATCTACCCACAAATCTAGAATGAGACGGTCCGGAATGGATGACGGGTATGGATTTGTACGGATCGAATCTATCCATCAGGATATTTTCAAATCTCTAGCTCGGAATGATAATTAATTATACAACTATAAAACTATAAGCGTCCCATTGTCCAGACTTTCTAGTTGACATTGTTCACCATTTTATTTGTTAATTGGAGATATACAAAAGACATTTTATATATTTCAGGTGTTGACATTGTCACCGCTTTATTTGTTAATTGGAGATATCCAGAAGACATTTTATATATTTCGGACTCACTGTAGCATATTTTTTCTTAATAAAAAGAAAGAGAGGGGATCATAGCGTATTAAGATGAAAAATGTTTAGACAGATTTAACAAACAGAATTGTAAGGTTGAATAGGATGGATTAAAATACATAGTGTATTAAGCAACATGTGCACTTTCTTGAAAACTTAAAAATGGATGATGAGAGCACTATGAGCAAGTAGGAGAAGCGAACTGTGAGAGATGCGTTGATTGATCGGAATCATGATCCATAGGAGAGTCTCTCTTTTTGGTCTTTTGGAGATGTTGGGAAGCAAATCAAAAAGGAGAGTGGGATAGAGGAAAGGGAAATGAAAATAAAAGATAAAAGGAGATAATTTGAGAGTCAGATCCGATTTAATTGATATAAGATGTGTCGTTTAGATTTTATGGTAAAGATGTAATCACCTATTGTAGATAAATGAACGGGATAAAATAGGGTGATTTTATTAAAAAAAATTCTAATTATGAAATGAAAATATTTTAAAAGATTCAAAAAAAAAACATCGTGGGGATGCGACCTACCTACAATAGGTTGCACTTTTGGAATACAACATTATGGAAAAAAAAAAATTAAGTAGGCCGCAATTTGGGGAACAACTCACTTATTGTTTTCTATCATTTTTTAACAAGCTTCCTGTGGATCAATCTTGGTGTCATTTTTTTGTTTCATTTGTTTTTTTAACATTCTTTGACATGAGATAATTATCTTTTCTACATGAGATGGATGTCAATTGATATAAGGTGTATATTAATTAATGGATGAGAATAAAACACATAAGATCAACTTATGTTTATTTAAATTTCTACCAAAATTATATTTTGGTTGAACCAAATTGCTCCTCTCATAATTCTCCCTTTCTTTCTTTATCCCTTTGAGGTCGGCAGCGCCCAACCCCTCTTAAGCCGTCACTTGGTTAGATAGTTGATTTTGAGAATACATTAAGGATTTAAAATCACGAAAGTCTAACAACATTGGTTTGAATGATTTCTTTTTTTTTTTGTATGGATTGAGTAGTGATCACCGAAGCCGAATTTGAGGAGCAAAGAGCACTTAAGATCACATTCAAGTGCCATTAGAGTTTGTAGTATTACAATTAAAAGTATACACAAATGAATTCTCTTACAAAATATTTGTTGAATTGCTTGAGTGAGTGTTTGCGTGATAGATTTATAAAAAGGCCGTAAATTTTTATAAAATGAGTTCTTTTGACCTCTAATATGTTTCCTAACAGGTTTTTTATTTTTCTAATAATCTCTTAGTTTTTATGCGTAGAACTGAAAGTTATAAATGTAACCTGTGTGGCCAGCCTCGACAGCGGCATGTAGAGCTGTGTGACCGCAAGGGCCAGAATCAGCCGAAGATGGGATATTAATCAATCTCTCTAGAATCTTATTGTATCCTCTGCGGCTTGCCATATGCATTGGCGCCTCGTTACACTTGTTAACTTGCTCTGACAATCGCGGCTCTATGTCCAAGAGCTGAACTGCCAAATCCTCAAAGCTGTTCCGCATCGCATGATGCAGTACACTATTGCCACGGATATCGAACTTTAACAGCATCTCATTCAGTGGCTTCCCTCCCTCAATATCAGGTTGTAGACGTTGTGTTGCAGCAGCAATCATGTCGGAGGCCAAGCTGGCATTGGCTGCTGCAAGAGCTGCAACCAACGGGGTCTCCCCATCTTTGTTGGTACCCAAAAGGAGGGAAGGTTCTCTTGACCAGACTTCCTTTGCAAACTCATGGTGGCCAAGCATGGCAGCCAGGTGAAGACAGTTGTTCCCTGCATTGGTTACTGACATCAGGATAATCGGGTCATCGAGAATCAGTTGCCTGAACAGTTCAATATCGCCTTGGCTGCATGCCTTGAGCAGCTGTCTGTCCATTTGTCGCTCGCTTGTGGAAGCAAATGATGATGATGGGTTTGATGTTCCACTAGGTTCAGGCTGATCCGGCGACGTCGTCTTTTCTGTGCTTTCTGCTGCTGCCATATTAAATGAGATGAATATTTGTTGCAAAATTTTGAGACTTGAGAGATATCAGATGTGTACTGCAGAACGATTTGGAGACTTTAGTATCTACTCTTTTGCCGTTCACCACTTTATTTGTACGACCATTCAGATCTCATATGCTATGTCTGAAAAACGAATCAGATACTTCAAACTATGACAGTAATGTCATTTTACATGTGGACTCTATTTAATAATAAATTCTTTCTAAATTTAATTTGTCATGGATGATGGACCCATCTAATAATAAATTCATCTAAATTTTAATTTAAATAGCTTAAATCAATCCGACGATCATAATACCGTATCATATTTTTTCTGTTAATGAGAAGTATAGCACAGAACCCAAATCCGTTATACGTGACCTCTTTTCTCCAAATAAACACACAGTGGTTCTTTACTATCTTACTGTACATAAGTGAGGAATAAGGACTTCTTATTCACCTCTGATATATTTGGCACTCAATGGAATAGCAAAAAATTGAAATAACATTGTTATTCCGATGAATTAATTTGTCAAACGAATTTTAGACTAAATAGAAGAGTACGGAAGAGTTCTAATTCTGTATATCAAGTTATATGCGGTATATCGGATTAACACTTGTCAGAATAATGATTATTGTTTGAATATTTTGTATTATATTATTATATTATGATTATGATTATGGTTATGGTTACGATTTATTAGTATTAATATATTATATTATATTATGATTTATTATTATATTAGTATTATGATTATTATTTTTTATTATCACTTTGTTAGTATTATAATATTATTTATTATCATTATATTATAATAATATATTTTTACTATTATATTATTATATTATGAATATAAATATGATTATTTATTATTATGATATTATAATTATAATTTTATTATTATATTATTAGAATTATAATTATTTATTATTACGATATTATTATTATTATTATATTATTATAATTATAATTATATTATTATATCATTATAATTATGATTATATTATTATTATATTATAATGATTATAATTATAATTATTATTTAATTATATTATTTTATATTATTATATTAAAATTAAAATTATTTATTATTATTATGATTATGATTATAATTATAATTTTATTAGTATATTATTATATTATATTTATATTTATATTTTTACTAGATTATTATGATTACAACTATAAATATTATTATTTATTATGAATTATTATTATTATTGTACTATGATTATTCATATTTTATTATTATTATTATTATTATTTTACTTATTATTTTTATTATTTTTATCATCATCATCATCGTTAGTATCATAATTATTCATATTTTAATTATTCTGATTAACAACTATCAAATAATATTTTCGCTCTTCTAAATAATTAAAAATATCACCCTTTCGAAAAACATTATTCTATTATTTTTATAAAATTATCACTTTCTAAAACTATTTCTTGATTTAACAAAGAACCCTCTATCTCATTAAATTTATAATATTTTGAATCTTTGTTTTGATTTGAACTTTGAAAGTGAACCGCACCTCAGCCTTTCCCAAACCCCAAGGTCCCAACACGGCAACACATGCTTTCCAAACCTCAAGTCCCGGACCCGGATCCACTGTCCAAATCACTTCAGATTCGCGTTAGTACTTTAAGATTCGAGTTAGCCGAATCTCGAAGTGATCGACGGAGCACGTGCTGCGCCGCACCGTGCCGCGCGACAGCAGATCTGGTTCCTCAAGGTCCCCCCAACACATGCTTTACCAAATCTCAAGGTCCCCGCACATGCTTTCCAAAACCCAAGGTCCCCAACACATGGGTTTTGGACCGTTGAGAAACTGAAAAGGACAATATCAACAAAAACTAAGCACTTAAATTTAGAACGGAACAAAACATGAAAACAGAAAGAAAAAAAAAATTAGTGCAACAATGATACAGTTTGAAAGTATAATTTGTTGATATTATTAATTTTGTACTAACTTTTATAATAGTCCTGTAGATCTTCCGACTTTATAATTATAAATGTATTTAATCTAAATATCAAATCAAATCAATACACATACATCAGCTCATAAATTGAGTTAAAACTAGATCTTTTAGCTCTTAATATTTTATGAGCTCTACTTAGACTCGAATCATATTTTCATAAGTTAAATTTAAGATAAACCTTGCGCTAACTAACAGAGCCTTCCACTACTAAAAGGAAAATTGGTCCTGTCCACACATTTACAGTGTCCATCACTGACATATATGGCACTCACAGCTCAATCAATCATATCACAAGCCACGTCAGCATGCTGAATTTTAAAACAATTAATTGCCGATTGAGGGCTATATATATATCTTTCATGAGAGTAGCGCGTTGAGAAAAATATATTAGTGCATATTAATTGTTCTAGAAGTAAATGGAAGCCTTTTCTGATATATTATTTTTTGAAAACCAGTTCTATAAGGGGCTGTTTGGTGATGTTATTATGCGCGTGAGAAAATAAATTGAGTCTAAACTGATTATTTTTTAGCCACGCGCATAATAAAATTCTATAACAAATCCATACCCAACCCCATTCCCTATTGGTCACCGAACAAGCCCTAAAAATTGAACATATTAAGCCAATTTTCAATAAGCACGCTAGAAAGTAAAATTTTCATTGTAAAAAATCCATGTGAAGTAAAAAAAAAAATTGGATATTCATTTTAGTTTAACTTACACTATTATTTTATTTTCATGGTCTTAAAATACTGCTAGCCACCGAGCTCTTTAATGACCAAGTGTCACTTGGAGTTTGACTATTAACGCTCTTTTGCAAGAAAACAGCAATTAACTACAATTCATAAACAAGCGTTAATTAATTAGAAACTTAAAAGAAAGACCCAATATACTAATACACCATCAACTATAATCTAAAATTATTATCATAATAAAATAAATACATGAAAAACAATTTCCCAGTCCAAATTTCATATCAGATATCAGCCTTTTACAGGAAACTCTCAACCACCATCATCTACTCTCTGATCTGGTTCCAGGAAGGTTGTCCTTGTTGTCACTATCAGTAATAATCATATGCAATCTGCTGCCTAGTTCCCGCTGGTAGAGACGACCTGTTTTGCAAACTTGGCAGCCATGTCGGTGCATACTGTGTTGATGAGGGATGACCAAGGTGTCACTCCCGTGAATCATGAAGGATAGTTCACATTTAAGTCTGAAATTAGAAAATCAGTATTGTCGATTTAAATTCAATGTATTGGTAATTGACTGAAATTGGAAATCTGAAGGACAATTCACAATTAAATTGACTGAAACTGAAACTGAAAATTCGGTATTGGCGCCGGTTTAAATTCAATGTACTGATAATCGACTGAAATTGCAAATCAGAAAGACAGTTCACAAAATATTCTAAAAATTTATTTACTTGGTATATGAATTAATTCCTCCAACTATGAAGTCATCCCCTTGAAATTTTGGTGGACACATACAGCCACTCAGGCTGGACTCCTCCGTACAATAATCCAGCTCCAAAATTTTAGACACAATGAGGTGAATTTTTTCACAATATATTGGTCAGATCCGAGTTTGTGTTATTGAAATTTGCATCTTTCCACACTTTCATGGCCTATTTTTGACAAATATTTGAACTCGGATCTGACCAATATATTTTCCTGGTCGGAATCCTAATTTTCTCACGTTTCATCAATTCAAATTTCAAAAAGATGACAAGTCCATTTTGTTTCAGTAAAGAAAAAAGTTATGGAAAGTTCAATTACAGATATGGAGTGGCGATGTTGATGCTGAGGAGAGGTTTGTTAATGCTGAAGTTTAATACATTACTTGATTTTAGTTGTTATTTCAGGAAAGAAAATAATCAAACAAGAAATTGAGGAAATAACGCAAGTTAGGGTCAAACACTACACGACAAAAAGGTTGTCTAATGATTTTGTAAGCCCTTCACTAAAGTTTTGCAACCATTAATAAATAATAATGAAGATTAGAAAAACATTAAATGACTGTTAGCAAAGGGAAGGCGCTGGTAATGATTTTCACTGATTTTTTGCTAACGGTTTTTGTTTAAAAATCATTAGTAAATGAACCACTGAATAACGAAGGCGTCAGAAGAATTGCTAACGGTTTTTGTTTAGAAATCGTTAGCAAATATCTTCAGTAAAGTTTTCTTGCTTATAACGGTTAGGAAAAGTTTGCATTTTTTGTATTTGTTTTGGTAACACTTTTTTGACTTAAAACCGTTAGCAATGATTTTTTTATATTTATTTCTAATTTCTTTGGCCAACCTATTTTATTAGCCGTATATAAATATTCATCACATGATTGATTTATAATTTTGCTATGTAAAATACATAAATAAAATAGATTTCTTATACAAATTAATTCATACAAATAAAAACAGATTATATATATACTCATCATATCATATAGCATATTCAATATGCAAATATCACATATCACATATGAAATATATTTCAACAATAAAAAATATATAAATAATCTAAAAAATATATCACATACATGCCCAAATAATTCACGTATCATGTCATGTATTACATGTTAGAGCAAACTTAAATTAGATGCCAATAAACAACAAGTCGTACATTTTCGATAATAAATTGAACAATCATTTATTTTATCTCATCAATTAAATCTTACTGGTGTGGCGCTAGATCCAACTCGATGCACTGTCATTAGTTTAAAAAAAAATGTAATTAAAAATATGCATTATAGATTTTTCAAACCTCAGACAAAGATTTTGAGTTGTGGTGATTTGTGATTATGTTATGTATTAATTTTATGACATAATAACTGTATTCTTTACTTTCGAGTTCTGCTGGACTCTAAAAAATAATAAATAATGACATAATTATAACACCAAATGATATTTTATAATTTTAATTTGGGTATATATCTTGTACCGTTCGTCCGACATAGTTGAATCAGGTGTTCTTCTTATTCTTATTATTTATCATCCAATAAAATCATAATGTCCTATAAATTTAATAATCATATTAGTAGAGTAAGTTTTATATATTTATTTTATTTTTTTGATTAAAAAATGAAAGAACTTATGTATTTAGTAAATTATGAATGTGCAAACCACGTACGTCGTGATTTATGAAATTTACAACATAAACACAATTATTGGAGAAAGATAAATTTGAGAATTTGAAAATCTTAAAAGATAGTGTTTCTTACCCCTCAATGTATGGTAAGAATAAGAAACTACTTTTGGCAAACAATAACATATCATTCAGATATTTTATTGCTGATGTGAAATCAAATTGGATGATCTTTTTTGAGCATTTATATGAACAAATGAGACTTCAAATATTTTGTGTTGAGCTGTTGAAATTCTGCATGTATATATTATCACCAATAATTATATATTCTTCACTTATGTAAGTATTAGGTTTAAAAAATTTACATGCAAAAAATATGAGAAATTAAGACGTTCAATATATCATTCATCAAAAGTTGCATAACGCGTTAAATGCACACAAGTACTTCCCCTGATACCGGAACAAGTCATCATCGAACTCTATACCTATCTTTGCAAATTCAAACAACAAGAATTACATCTGAGACCTGGATCTCCATACCTATCTTTGCAAGTCGAAATTGCTTTTCTTGACTTTTCCCTATTACACAGTATACTATTTCTCTCTATATCTTTTCAGAATTTCTCTCTCTATCTCCTTTCTTCTCTACTTCTTTCTTTGAATGTGATGTGTAGTGTATTACCCTTTTTTTTGCGAGGGGGGTCTATATAGGTTTGGGTCTGGGGCTTGATGAGTTGTAACTGATGGATCAAGATTTGGTCAAATTAATCTCATCCCTTGTTTCTATATGATTGAACAACCAAGATGAGTTTGTGCTTCTTATCATTCGGGTTTATCCTGCTCCCAGTGCATACACTGCATGGTAATCACCTTCTCACTTTATTTACAATGCATCAAGTTTAAGAAAATAATTTAGCCCTTAACCATTTTTTAGGCATTGAGTTGATTGTTAATGATGTCGGCTGACATCATCGACTAGATCAGCAAGGGCCCCGTCATCCTTTCTTAATTGATAAGTGGACCTCATTTGCTCTAGACTCCCTTTTTTTTTACACCATTGATAGTAATATGAGCATTTTTTTCAAAATTTAAATTCCAATTCCTTTCCGAGATCCAGTTCTGTTTTAGAGCTTACCTCTATCCTTGATGAAATTCATCTTCAACTTCTCAATTGTGTCGAGGTTTCCTATCCATCATCATCGTTCATGTTTAAAGAAGCTTCTCTAATCCTCAATTTTGATCCTCGGTGTTGTAATCAACCTTTTCATTTTTACATCGAGTTAAGGTGATGTTTTGTTTTACTCTTTTTTTTTCGTTTTGAACATTATCCTAATGACAATCCTTTCTTTTTGAAGGTATTACCATTTCAGAGGAGATCAAATGATGATGAGACGGCATGAGAAGAAGAAGCTTGCTGCTTCAAGGGGAACGAGAGATGACAGGAAAGGAAAAAGGGAAAGGGTCCAATTCACATAATCTTCTACTTTAGATGAGGTCGGTGTTCATAGACCATTGAAGAGACGAGCCTACTCCCAAGCACAAGACTTTCATACACTGGGTACACATTCCTCTTTCTCTGCCATCGCTTAGTTTTTTTTTTCTTTTCTATTGTATGAACTAGGTGTATATATCAATTATAGGCTAATGAAATATAGCTCTGAAATGTGGGCCCTAATGGCCAGTAATTTAGCCCCAGTTTATGACTCTAGTTAGGATTTGATCGTTATTTTATCCAAGATGAACCTACTGGTAGTAGTCTACTATACTTAATTATTTCCACATCAGTATTGCGACCCCTTATTTGCTGATGTGTGACCTATCTCGGAGTGACACGTGTCATCCGTGGGACCCACTGACTAGTCATTTTGTCTTTATGGGATCCATTTTGCTGACGTGACATCAATCAGTGACACATGATGTTTATAGGCCTATATTTTATGACACTTCACACTAGGTCGGATTTGTTCTGTTGACATGTCACTAACGACATGCTGCCAAGTGGACTGATCTGATTACATGGTTCAATAAAAATTGGCCGCATGGCATAACCGTTATCTACTTTTCAAGTTTTGAATTTCTTTTGACTAACATCCCCACTTTGCACCTAGGCTGCCTTCTTTCCCAATTCAAACCTAGAAACTCCTTAATTAAATTTCAGCCCTTTATTCTTGCTTAGTTTCCTTTTTCAATTTTATTCTCATAGTTTCATTTATCCAAAAATTATAAAATTTTCATCAAAAATTTCTAAATTCATTTTGCCCTTACCTGCTCAGATCAAAAAAGTTCTTTTGCAATATAACCCTTTCTTTTGATATTATGGTCAATAGTATTTTATCTTAACTATTTTTAAGTTTCCTTTTTGTTATATTTTGTTTTGAGTTATGTTTATATGTAATCATCAATCACACCTTATTTTATTTACTAAAGATTTTTTAGTTATTGTGTTTTGATTAAGTTTTCGATTTGTCTTTTCAAAACATTAAGTTAGTATTATTTTATTTACTAAAGATTTTTTAGTTTTATTCATTTAATTATTAGTTTGATTATTAAATTTTATTAACTATATATAATATTACTCCTATTATTCGTAGTTTTATTACTTGAAAAATTTCACGGTTCAACATTTCATAGGGGGAATAAAGGGATAGCGTACAATAAATTCGGTATTTTTTTTTGGAACTCAATGGACAAGGAGAGGATCAAACTGGACAAATGCAAGTCAATCAAAATTAACACGAGTTTTTATCAAGGATGCATATCAGAGTCAGATTATGTTGAAGGTCTATATGAAGTAAAGTTCGAAAATAAATAAATCGAATGGACCCTAATTACACAAGAAGGCGAACCGTAATAAGAATCTGGAAAGAAAATATTGCACTTGAAGGAATAAGAAGAGCAGTTCTCATATGATATGGAGCAATTAATATATGAGCCGTCGAGTTGGTCCAAGCTGTTGCACAACAAGCAATTGAACTGACCGTCATGCATTTGTTTGATAACAGACTGCTAATTAATTCTTTTAGCAAGAACAGTAAGGAGGCCGAACACAAGAAGTCATAGAACTATATATATTTGACTTAATTATGATCGTCAATCAGTGGCGGAGCTTGAACTCAAAGTCCGAAAGACTAAAATAATTTATATACTTCTTAAACACTACTTTAAATTTTGGAGGAGCTAAAATAATAAAATTATCATAAATGTACTGTAAAATATCATAAATTTTTGACAGGTATACTAATTTTAAAATTTTTTTGGTGGTCGGGCCCCCTCCCCCCGGGTCCCTTCTAAGATCCGCCGTTGTCGTCAATGCTCGATCGAGGCTAAGCTTTGCTTCGGTCGCCATCTCTGGTGCTTCATCATCTTTGAACAAAAGAATGTTCTACTTCTCATTCTTCACGTACTCTGCAAGTCTGCAACATACTGGGAGTTCGCCATCATGAGTGGCTCTTGACATGAACAATAATACAACATCAGCAAATTAAGCAGGAAAACAGACAATTGGTTTCATCCTTAGAATGCATCATATTGGGAGTTTGACCAAATTGAAACCGAAACGTCCCCGTTTGAAATTAAATAAATTTGCATCACTTCCCCAAATAATGATCTATTATACATATATTAGATCCTCTGCAGCAGTATTAATATTAATTATTAAAAAAAAAGCACAGTGCGCTGCAAAATGTTTCATCTCTCGAGTGCCCTTCCTATTTTCTACATTAGTTTCTTTACACGCATGCATATTAAAATGATATTACGAACTTTATTATTTATGTAAATGAATTTATAATTTATGTAAATGAACTTTATTATTTATGCAAAATGTTTGCACAGTGCACTTTTTTTTTTTCTTGTAGTTAGTGTTAATTTATGTGTGTATAATTATTTATAAAACTTAATTGTTTAATTTAGTTTGTATCTATCATGATAATTAATTAATTATGAATTAAAGAGGCCCCTGTCACTCTGTCACTGTTGACCGTGGAGTGAGGAGTGTTTGTTAGGAGGATCAGGGAAATGATCTGCAAGACAATTAAAAGTCTTAAATTCAATTGTAATTGGCATTCTGGAGATAATTGACATAATTTTTCAAGAGAGAAAAGGGCTCGATTAAACCTGATGTGGATGTGGTTCTGAATTACGGAGCAATGCAATTGGGCACAGTTTCGGTGAGAGGAACATATACATAATACATCCTCCTAACCATCACTACAGCAAAATAAATTATTTGAGTCTCGCAATTTTTCTATTTGGGTTGGGTTGGACTGGACCAAGTGAATTTAGCGACCACGTATCAAACTATGCGATACCCAGCGAAATATTGCTTAGGTCTAATTTCTCTTCAGAGGATGTGGTTTCTATTGGATCTCCGTCGTCTCTCCCTCTAGCATCTTTCCGTCCTCTTTCGAAATTCGAGCATTAGCCACGCCAGGTTTGAGATCTTCCCTTCTTACTCCTCATTACGAAGAGCGATGATGTTTTTTCTTCAGTAATACTAAGTGCGATGATATTTTTTCTTTTCGAAATGCGCTTTTGTTGCTATGATCTGGGCCATGCGAGATATCTCAATAGATTTTGGTCCTTTAAAGAGTTTCAGTTAATTACCATTCAATTTTTAAGAAGAGTTTTCCAATTATTTGTGAATAGGAATTGATATTATTGATGTTATAAGGATTCTGATTTCTTATCTGATGAAGTGTGTCTATTCAGTACAGGTCAATTGTAGTGAAACCTGTGATCAAATCTCGAAATAGTATCTAGAGTTCAAAAAATTTCACATATATTTTAGGATAATTCAGAAGGAACAAGTAGTTAAAAATAACAATCTACTATCCCTCAAGAGTAGGTTTTCCAATTGATGAAATAAAATTATAATATTCTTTGATATGCAGCAAGATCACAAGCAACATAAACTACATTTAAATATGCATCATATTCATACAATAGAGAACGAAGAGCAAAGTAGCAGCGCATCCACATGCTTCTAAAGAAAGTGATCAACTGATCAAGCTGCCTGCAAACCGAAGATAAATTTTTCTAGTAAGTAGAGAATTAATTAAAGTAGTCTTTCAATTCATAATTTATGTGGCATATGGAATCTAGATACAAATTTTGATATATATATACACATATATAGAGAGATGGACAATAATTTTTTTGATATATATACGCATATAGAGAGATAGATAATTATGAAAATATTGATATTTTGATTGATATGCAAACATCTCAAAAATATATTTTATTGTCTTCAAAATTTTAATTTATCATACTTATTAAATTCTTCAATGTACAAACGTTGAATACTTTGTTATTATTTTTAGAGCTGATTTTTAAAAATTCAAAATAGTGACTTTGAAAAATTGAAACACCTTAAATTTTTGTATCGCTCAAGATTTTCACATGAAATTTTTATGATTTTTAAAACTCACTTTATGTTAGAGCAACTGATAACAAAATGAATAAATCTATTTAACTAATTTTTTATCATTTGATATAATATAAAACGAGCATAAAAAATTATAAAATTTTGTGAGCACATCCACCATTAGTAGCTAGTAACAATACCGATGGATTGGATTCTACATTTGGTTGTCAAATTAAAAAATAAATTGATGACATTTGATGTCACACAACATTGATATCATTGGAACCTTACTCATACATATGACAGATTATCTATTGACCAATGTGCACAACTTGAGGTTTTATGATGATGAAATTAAAGCAATTAATTTCAATAATAAAGATTAATGTTAGATATGTTAGGAGAGTTTAATGTTTTCTAGTGATAAAGATTCAATTATCATGAGATGATGTTCAAAGCGCATACTTAGTGCTAAATATTTTTATGATTGGTTAGATGATAGTGGTGTAAATATCTTTTTTTCATTTAACATCCCATTCAGATTTACTCCTGGAAGTTAAAGCATTCTTATGTTTAGTTCATAGATATGGATAATTTTTGACAAAAGAAAATTTAGGTAAAAGAGGATGTATAAGAGATCAGATGTATTCATTCTGCAAACTATGACATATAGATAATCTCATTCCTTTGATGTTACTTGCGAATATGGATAGCAGAAAAGAGGATGGATAGGAGATCAGATTTTTGAAAGAGTGAATCATTTTTTGTTGTGAATATGTCATTAATATTTGACAATGGACTGCTGACTACAATAATTTTAATTTTAATTGTTAAAATATTTATGAAATGTGGCATGTAGATAATCTCATTCCTTTAAAAGATACAAGATTATTGAATTAGTAAGAGGAATGATTTTGTGGTGTATATGGAAGGTACGTAATAATATTTTTTTGATAACCGCACTTGTGAATTAATTAGTACTCTTAATATCAAATAACAGTCTTGCTTTTATGGGTGTGAAGTAATGAAAAAAAAAGATCATTTTTAAATTGCAATTAGTATTGCCAACTATCCTAATTATAATATAAGATCAGATTGTGCAGGTTTCACTGATAAATGAGGTCCCTCAAATACTGGTATTGTAGATGCTGAACTCAAATCTTTAAATGAGAAAAAATGAAGAAAAAATAATATAGCAATTGCATTGGCAAGAAGAACTTTTGTTTGGAGGCTCAACAAATCATTTAAAGAGGATAATGATCCAGACTAGTTTCAGATCATATTTGATAACAGTTTACTGTACGTTTGGTGGCAGAAGTATGATTTTAGATATAAATTATATAAATTCTGATAATAATATAATTATGCTATTGGTCCCTGGAGAACACAACTATAGACAGCTTTCTGATTAAGCAGTGAACCCGTTAAGACATAACTGCACTCAGTTATATGGGCGTCCATATATATGCAGGGATATTGTTGGTTTTAAAACGATTCTTTTTTTCTTCACTTTCTGCCACCCTTTCGTTTCCCAACAGATCCATCTCTCTCTCTTAACATAGTTCTAAAGAGAAGAAACTGTCGGCGCCGGTCTTCTCAATCACTCCATCGGATTAGAGGAAGATCGCTGGAAGGCTGAAGGAGTATGGTGATCAACGGAGTTGTGTCTCTCTGGAATGACCGACAACATGGATCAAGGTAACATAATTTATATTTGAAGTTCACTAGAGGATCACGGTCATAGCAGTAAAAGGAGGGGATTGAAAGGAAACTCTTCTATACATGTTATACTCAATTTTATTATCCGACACCGATCTTGACACAAATGGTGTTGGTGACATCCGTGTCTAGCAGATATCATGTTCAAAGTGGCAAAATAGTTTTCATAGCAGATAGTAGATATTATGTGGACGCTATCGATTTATGTCAAATATGAATATGAATATTTTGACTACTTTTTGTAAGTCATAAAGTAAAATTTTCAAAAAGTAATGAAAATATTAGATTATTAACTATTAAGTATTAAATATTGTTATGCTAATTGTCTGACAATTAATGACGATAATTTAGCAAAAATAATTCTTTTTTTTTCATTTGGATAATTCAAGTATTAAATTTAGATCATCTTTTCTAAACCGAGTATTACTTTTCTATGAACAAAGAAGAAATTTAAGAAGAAATTTAATGAGTGAAATCTATTGCAAGTTATTTAAAAATTAGAATCCGGCTACCTAACTCGGAGACAATATATGATTTTAAGTTTTCTTGTTAATATCAATTAGTCGATTATCAAAGTCATTAATTAATCAAGTTGGTTGTCCATGAGAATGCATTAAATCTATTGGATTATAAACATCCAAAAAGAATACTCTACCCGAGTTTCAAATATATGATCTCTCAAAGAAAGAACATTACATTTCAATTAGAGAATTGGTCTAATTAAATACCTCAAAAAAAAAGAATAAGCTCAATTAATTCTCCACATTAATTTCCTAAAACCCAATACTTTATTAGATTTCTAGTTCCATCCACTTCTGGTCGACAAAATATATGTTTCGTAGCGATGAACTGGTAATAAAGAAAATTATCGAATATATAACATTTCAGTGATGCGCCGTGATTCCTATATATATAGTACTGTCTGCCTTTATCAATAAACTCAAGAGAAAATAAAAGCGAACCTGGATTTTTTTTGCCACTTTTTCCGCCTTGCTACAGAGATGCACTTGAAGCTTATAACGATCTCTATCAAGTACTGCTTCGAGGTTCACATTTAAATCTGAAAAATGTCGCGCGTGGTTCAAATTTACTGACGTGAAGGAATTGGGGATGTCATAATGCATATGTAAGTGATCACACTAGCTATTTATTCCTACTAGGAATTTTTTGTAAAAAGTTTGTGTATTTTATTTGCTCCAACATATAGATGGGATTGCATGTTTTTTAGAGTAAATTTGTTTAGTTTAAGTTAATTTATTATGTTTTTTACTTAGTTTATTTATTCCTATACATTTCTGAAATTTCGGCATAATATATAGATCAACAAACAAGTGATTTTCTTCAGGAAAATGAAATTACACTATGAAAATTCTAAAGAAATTAATATACCTGCACGAGAATTCTCATCAAATACTTTCATATAATTATCTTCTAGTACTTTCATATAATTATCAGGGCGTTGCAGCTTAGGTAACGGGACCAATAGATCATGGAGATTTGACCCCGCTGTCGCTGATGATAGTGTTTCCTCAAATAAACCACGACACTCTTTTTAAATGTTTCTTCAAATCTCTGGTAAGAAGAAAATGACAAATTGCTATAATGAAACTTTGATAATTACTCATATGCAAATCAACTATATTGTTAAATTAACCCTGGAATAGACAAACATTACAAGCCTACAACAAACATAAGCAGACATACGCCTCAAAGATATATGACACTTTGAGTGCAATTTGCTTCAGTTTCGCTACAATTTTAACTGTTTAAATTTAATAGTTTTTGATGGAATATCATAAGGGCACTAAAATTACACCAAAATTGAAACTCAATCCATCCTTTAGCTATAATATATTTGTATATTTTCTCGCATTAGTTGTCAAGAGATTCCTACCCTTAAAATATATACTCGTTGAATAATGCCTGTAGATTTTTAATTTGCAGTGGAAGAGTAAAACAAATGCAGCAGGAAAAAATAATCACGTTCATATATCCTATGAATAATATAGGAAATTAACAAAAGTTGAAAAATGCGTTATAATTATGTAGTAAATTAAAGATTAAAATAATATCTAAATTTTTGCATTCCACAAGATTTTCATATAAAAAATTTAATAAGTATGATAAATTAAAATTTAAAAATAATTTGATGTGCTTTTTGAATTAAGCTCACGGTATATTTTATATATATATATATATATATATATATATATATATATATATATATATAAATTTTGTTTTCCTTTTATCTGTTTTTCTTGTTCTTGCAAGTTATTGTCAAATTAGTGTTGTTTCGTTGTATATATAGGAAAGACAAAAACTCACTCTTGCGATCTCCTTCTCCAATTTCAACTTCTGTCTTTCCCGTACAGGAAGGGCGCTAAATATTGCTGTTTCCTCCAAGTACCTATTTGAAGTACGTCAAATACAATATTTTCAATTAAGTACCAGTTCCTGTACAATGGTTTGAAAGTTTGAATATCATAAAGTTTTGTCGTCTGAGCAAAACTTCATAAATAGATACCAACTTTCGAAATGCACGAAAAGGCGCATGTTAGTTGACCGTTTAATTACAAATTCTGTTCTATTCTGAAAAATTGGAAAAAAACATCAAATATATAACAGATGTAAAAAAGATGATTCATGAATCGAAAGGAAAAAAATTGCCCAAATAACCGAAATTCCCATTTTAAATGAAATAAATATTGTAACTTTTAATCTTGGCGTGTTACATATATATATATAATAATATATATACCTACTTCAATTTACCTGTACTTTACTCTCTCAAGAAAGGACAACAGTTCTGCGTTGAAATCATTTACAGAATCGAACGTATCAGACATCAGGGATTTGTAGCCCTGTATTTGGAAAATTCGTCAATTAGGTAATTACTTGAGATATTGAAGTAACGAGAGCTAAGTGAAAGTTGTGGCAAACCTCCACTTTCTCTAAAGAATTTAGAATGTCATTTTTTATCTCCTTGCAAACATGTGTAGCCAAATCCTCCTATCCAACACAAATGTGAAAAATGAGTTTCTACATGATCAGATATAAAGATCGAACTATAAGCTAGTTATAACATTTAGCATATATCAAACATGAACCTTATTTGTAGAGGCCCTGATCCATTTATCTTTACAGATAAGTATCCATATCTTTTCTGATTTATGGGCGAAGTTTGCCTTCTTTTCTAGATTTTCTCTTCCAGCAATATCACAAAGCAGTTTAGCCAGATCCTTGGACTGAGAAAGTTTGTAAAATAAATCTTTTAATTGGTAATGTTGTTGGGTTCTATAAAAAACAAAGTTCATGTGAATAATTTCTTCGTTGTTTTTCATATATATTTGTAAAATTCCTCAATTTCGTGTGGAAAACGCAGTGATGGCTGTACTTGTAAATTGAAGCCTCGAATAAGAGAAAAAAGTAATGTAATTTGTCAGAGGTTGAGGTGACATAAGAAGTGATCGTTGTAATCAGCATTGTAATCCAGAAACTATGTTTCATGATTTCAGAAAACAAATAGCTTATCCAAAACTGTTGATTAATTGTGCCAGACATAGTGTAAGTCTTGCGTTATTTGTAATGAATTAAAACTACTACACATATGCACGTATATGTACAGGTACATGTGTATGCGTACTGTATAGTCATTTGTATATGTATGTATATGCATATAATTAATGATTCATTAGGTAATTCTATATTTCTTAGTGACATGCATGGCTGTCTACATTACCACAAAACTGGCTTTTAGTAACCCCATTTAATAATATTTTTTTAAAACAATTACTAAATAGGAGTTAATGCGTTGCGAAGAAATAAATGAAAGATTCAACAACAATTTTTAATGACCAACAACTACGAAAGAGTGGCAAAAATAATAAGAAAGTACGAAGAAAGTTAGTAAAGATTTTTTTCATAAAAATCATTGATGCAGGACAAACATGCTTCATGTATCAAAACAATCAAACATTTGTTCAGTTATATTTACAATATTTGTGAACACTATAAGATGAATGCAATAGATGTATGATTTTTCAATTATCTACTATATTGTGTGCTACTTTATATTAACTAACTATTATTTAGTTATCTACGTACTGTGTTAACACATTCATTTATTGTTTTCATTTTTTCTTCTGGTTTTCTGTCAGTTTAGTGATTTAGCTCAATTTTTCAATTCCTGCGTTTAGTTAATTTAAATTTAACATTTCATTCTTTTTTATTGAACTTCAATCGTCCAGCGCACGGCATGCATATATATAATATACTTGTTTGCATTTATATATATATAATGCTTGTGATTTTATATACCAAACAACTGTCATTAAAACATAAAGCAACAAAAACCGGTTCTAATTCAATTTTATGAATTAGAACCGCTTTTTATTAAAAACAATTTTTTTTGACTCTTTCTGTGCAATCGGCTCTAAAGAAATTCTTTGCATCAACCAATAGAATTTCAGTTTTTTGCTCCCACGGATTGCTATGTTTTTCAATCTAACCGTTGGTTCATGCTTATCCGACGATCTAAAAATCAAAAATAAAAAATCTATATCCTACGGATTACCACTCTTCATCCTCATATTTCATATATAAAAGAGATATTGAGAGACAGAGAAAGAGAAAGAGCAAAGGTCGTCTTGAAGAAAGAAAAAAGAAAGGGAAAGAGAAAGACGGATTTAAAGCTCGTCTTGAATCTCAAAAATGGATTTGATATTTATTTGAAGTTTTTAGTTTAGTTTTTTTATTTTTTCTTTAGAAATTGTAAAGATAGAAAATTTGTCAGATTTTCTTTAATATGTAAATTATATATAATCATTTTGTTAATGAAATATATTTTATTAGTTAATGATAAAATTAAATTATTTAATCAAAATTTAAAGAAATCGGAACTAGAGAATATTAAAATATTCAATGTGGGCTTAATTAAAAACACCCAATTAATGATTATGGGTCAAATTTGTTGTTAAAAGGAGTAATTGTCATAACTATAATAATTATGAACATATTTTATTACCGTTTTATATAAAAAAAATATGGTTAAAATGGCTTTTGGAAACTGTCCAAACTTTTCGGGAAAAAATTAACAACGGTTAAATGGTTGTTAAAACAACAATTAAATATGGTTGTTTTAACAATGATTTTAATAGTAACCGTTGCTAATTGTTGATACCACTTCCCGATCTCCCTCGTTTAACAACAGTTGTTTATTAGTTTTCTAACACTCCTTTCAATAATGATTGACAACTGTTGTTAAAGAACTTTAAAAATCGTTATTAATTATAAAATGTGTGCTAGTTGTGCTGCGGAGAGTTGATTAAATTTTCCACCAACCCTGTCGAGATATTCCTTATTGGCATTTGAGATTTAAGTAATTGAGTTATCCTTCATGTGCGGTATCAGGGACAAAAATATATTTTTCAAACCATTTTCTATAGTTAAGATGCATTAAAATGAAAGCACAATGAACTTTGCTAAGGTTCGCTGGTGTCTTCACTTTCGTTTTCACTTTTCCTCGACCTTCTAATTCCAAACCCTTACACACGATTCACTTTAATAATCTTGGTGCCTTCAATTTGTAACTCGGGTTTTGAATTTTCAAAACATTATTGTAGGGGAAGCGTTTTGGCAACTAATGACATATGTGAAATATTATATGTCTGTCTTTCTAAGACATGCCCGAAGTACCATAGTAGCAATGAGATGAATACCTTTTGTGCAAATGCCGCCGTCTTGTAGTGTGGAAAGTCTTTCACAATGACCTACATATATATACATATTTGGTTAATTCAGAGACAACATATTTGCCCAGACACCTTCGTTGTACAGCTTCTACCTGCATATTTCTTTATAGAAGTTTACCTCCACGTAGTCAGTCATTATCCTGTTTGTTGTAGGCGGATGCTCGTCATCCCACAGCTGTCATAATTATGCCTGATAGGTTAGTTTTGAATTCGAGAATCATTTGAAGTGAAATTATGCTACGTGTGATAAAAATTCACGCGCAATATATATAAAAACATATATATAGTGTAAATATAGCGTACTCTCATAAGTACATAGTCTTTTTCATACATTTAACTCAAAAAATATATTAAATCTTTTTCAAATTTAAATTTATCTATTCGTTAAATTATTCATATGAAAAACTTGTGGGACAAACATTTGAGATGTTTTGAGTTTCTAAATCATTATTTTTAATTTTGAAAAGATGTTTTATTATTTTATTATTATTTTTAGAGCTGATCTTTCAAAAATTAAAAATAATGATTTAGAAAACTCAAAATATTAAATTCATATGAAGAATTTTAATGAGCATGATAAATCAAAATTAAGATATTATTTGATTTATTTTTTGAGTTAGGAACATGATAGAGTTTCGTACTCCTAAGAAAACTCTCTCTCTCTCTCAATATATATATAGTTGAGTCTCTCTCTCAATATATATATATAGTTGAGTTATATGCTATACATAGTACAGATCATTTACGTGTATATGGATTGATAATTTATTTTTAAAATTTAAATGGTCAATTCAAACCGCTTAATATGATTTTCATATAAAAATCTACTAGTAAATTGAATTTTTTATTTTCTACATTTTTTTACTATTTTTTACGTAACTTGAAAATCATATTTTTTGGATGTCTCATAATAATGAATTCAACTGATTTTCTAACTATTCAAAAAAAAATTAAAAACTATATAATTTTTTATCCACAACTAAAATTTTAATTTAAAATTATTTTGAGCAGTTCTGATTGACCATATACACTTTAAAAATAAATAATCGATTCATTGAATAAGGACTATTTATGTTATGCATTGTATCATATCCCAACTATCTATATATGGAGAGAGAGAGAGAGAGAGAGAAAGAATTGGTTGTGGTGCTATGTATAGCACGAGTCACTCATATGCTGTGAATTATTTCTTCACTTTTAAAGTCTAAATGGTCAACCTTAACTACTTAAAGGGATTTTCATATAAGATTCTAGTTGTGGACAATTTTTTTTTACATAGTGATTTTTTAAATATCTAAAAAATACTAAAATATTTAAAAAAATAATTTTTTTGTCCACTACTAGATTTTTTTATTGAAGTCATTCTAAGCATTCAATCGACTATTTAAACTTTAAAAATAAAGAACTAATCTATAACACAGATGTGATCTGTACTATACATAGCACCACAGCCTAGCTTTCTGTCCCTATATATATAAAGAGAAGGGATCCAATTACCACTATTTTAGTGCCCATGGTGCCTATTTATTTTTTTATGTTTAAAATTAAAAATATGAACCATTAGATGTATTCAATATCATCTCAATTATATGTATATGAAAAATCATAAAATTTTAACTTCATTTGTATAGCCATCAAGTAACGTGTCTAAATTGTAAAATTTGGTCCGTTGATTTTATTAACGCTTGATACCTATAGAAATAATATGGAAATGATATAATTTTTTGTATACATATATAAGATGATATTTATAAAATATTCCTTCAATTAGTTTTATTATTTAAAAATTTAAATAATAGTTATTTGATATTTAATTTTAGTGGCACCGATGTGACACAAAAATGATGGTAATTGGATCCTTCTCATATATAAACACATATATGCCGGTATTTTTATTGTTTGAGATATGAAAATAGCAATGCGACAGAACATACAGAGATATGCAACAGCCGCATACATTACTGATAAAGACAACAATGGATGCTTCCAGGTAATACAAAGCAAACACAGAAAATACTAACAGAGTGTGACAAAGGTAAGGATCATGACAACAATCCATTATTCGTTGGAGTTGTTAATATCCACACCTTTGTTACAATATCCATTTAAATTTTGTTATTTTTATTTATGTATTTTTTTTTTTCATTTTTTCTTCAAATGCTAATGTAATTGTATTACATAGTTTTTTTGGCAATGAATGAAAAGGGGGACACTATGCCTCACCTTCTATCAAAATATATACACACATAATTGTGTTATGCTGATTCATGAGTTTTAATTTTTCAACTCAAAATTTTAATGAGTCAAATTTTAATTTTTCAAATTTAAAATGTCAATTTAAGTAACTCAATAAAAATTTTATATCAAACAACATATATTATAGTATATTTTTCATCATTTTTAGATTTCTTTTATTATTTTTATCGATTATTGAAAAATGATTCTAAAATAATAGAAATGTACTAATATTTATATGTTAGAAATGACCATCTTTAATCAATAATTAAAATACTAAAAATTCAAAAAAAAAGTAAAAAAAATTGTACTCTAAAATATTTGAAATATAAATATTTTATTGGGCTCCCTAAATTAATATTTTATGGATGAAAAATTAAAATTTTAGTCATTAGAATTTTGAGTTGAAATATAAATGAAAGCATGCTAGATAAACTATATTGCTATAGTAAAGTTCAAAATATTTTTATACTGCACATAATAACTCATATTTTCAAATTTGAAAACTGATCCAAGCCGTTTTATATGATCTCTATATTAAAATATCCTTGAATATCAATTTTTTTTTTTTTGAAAATGTTTTTCTTTTTTTTTTCAAGATAGAAAATTATTATTGTTGAACATTTCAGAAATCATGAGATAAATGAATATTCTTGCTCTCTCCAAGGAGATTTAATATGGAGATCACATTAAATGGTTTGAATTAGTTTTATGAATTTCCAAATGAGGGATATGAGCATGAAATATTAATATATTTTGTACTTCACCACTCATCATAGCATGTATATATATATGTATGTGTATGTGTGTGTGTGGAGTCTCTTTATTTTCTTAAGAAAAATACTATATCTAGTCATCATTAAATTTCAGTTATATTTGTTCAATAAATCATTTATATAAAATTATTGTGGGCTACATTTTATTTTCCATTTTTTTTAGTGTCTTCATGTATTAATTATTTTGTAAATTTAAACATGGATCTAAATAATACTAATGATGTATTTTTGTATATGAAATGTTGATATAAGAAGTTAAATTTTCAAAATTCAAAATTCTAAATAATACTTTAGAAAATTCTAAGCAAAAAAATGTTGATATAAGAAGTTTATATAGAAGCATAAATTGAAATTAGTAGATGATTACATATATTTTTTTAGTTAAGACCACAGAAAGACAACATGCTACTTGGAGCATTGAAGATTTACTCATACATACAGCTATATATATATATAGAGAGAGAGAGAGAGAGTAAAGATACCGTGAGCTTAAGCTCACGGAGGCTTTTCCATGAGTTTAACTCAAAAAATATATCAAATCATCTCCAAATTTTAATTTTTCACTCTCATTAAATTTTTTATATGAAAATCTTATGGGATGCAAAAATTTGGAGTGTTTTGAGTTTTTTAAGTCATGATTTTTAATTTTTAAAAATCAGTTCTAAAAATAATAATAAAATATTTAATATTTGAACATCATTTTTAAAAATTAAAAACGGTGACTTAAAAAGCTCAAAACACTTCAAATTTTTGCATTCCATAAGATTTTCATATAAAGAATTTAACGAGTATGATAAATTAAATTTGAGATTTTTATAAAACACTTCAGATTTTCATTTGAAACTTTTTTGAGTTAAGTTCATGGTATCTTTATTATATATATATATATATATATATATATATATATATTTATTTATTTATTTATTTGTGTGTGTGTATGAATCCGGCTATGGTACGTCCATAATCATTTCAAACTGAAATATTTATGGATCAAATTTTAAAATCTCCTGCTTGAAATATCAATCTAAATAGCTTAAAAAAATCTTTATATCAATAACATGTGGATTTTCAATTTTATCATTTTTTAAACTTTATTAATAATTCTAATGATTTTTAAAAGATGACGCTAAAAATAGTTAAAAATATCAATTATTGTATGTCGAATGGTGTGATTTTTGAAAAAAAATTAAAAATTGTAATGAACTTCTAAAAATAATAAAAAATTATAATCTACAAGTTATTAGCATGAAGAATGTTTCAAGCTTTCTTGAATCAACATCTTGGACATGAATTTTGAAAATTGATTCATAAGTGTTTTGGATTGAAATGCTTATGAAAACACCTAGCCTGACTCTATATATATATATAGTTGTCTAACTTACTTTCATTTGTATATTCGAACATGAAAAGTTAAAAAAATGGTAAAATCCTTAGTTCAGTTTTAGGCTCTACATGCCATTGTACCTTTAAATTGTAATTAATTTGTACATAAATATTTTGGTTTGCCTATATACCTTATTGATGGATTTCCTTACATCTCTCTCGGTGATATCAGGTGTACTCTGCAGAAAAAATAAAATAAAAAACAGTTGAGCATATGTTCAATGCAAATTGTAAATACATTGTCTTATAATTATTTGATATTAATTTGAGATGCTTAAAATGCCTACCTGATCGTAGTCATGGTCACGGACGAGAATGATAAGTTTTGTTTTTTTATTTTTATTTTGTGCCTCCTCCTTCACCTTTCTCTGCAACGGAGTTCATGACAGTTAGTTAATGCACAATGCATGCGTTGACACTTTAACGGTAAAGTTTTTTTTTTCTAGTCATTAACATCAAATAAACTTAGTCTTTTCATAAGAAAGCTAAGAGTCAAATCCTTAAATTTCATAATTATCCATAAAAACCTTTCAGGACATTACACTACCGCAAAAAAAAAACCTTCACTAATGGCCATTTTTGTTATTTGATAATGGTTCTTAATCCATTAGCAAAAGAGGATTAGTAAACTAATAAGCAATCATTAGCAAAAGAAAGGCATTGGGACAGATTATATCGCTCATCTTTGCTAATGATTTTATATAAAAATCATTAGTAAAGGGGAGTTTCAATAACAGAGCACTGTCAGGATTCAATAACGATTTCAATGTATAACTGTTAGCAAAGAGATTCTGTAATGATTTTCATAGAGTAAACAGTTAGGAAAGGAGATTCAGTAACGATTTACAGAATATAAACAATTAGGATAGCAGGGATTCATTAACATTTTTTTATAAAAAAATCATTAGAAAATATGTTATACTTAATAATTTCTTTTGATTTTGTTGTTTTACAAAACATTATCGAATTTAATACGTTTCTTCAATATATGTGTGTAGAATTCTATGAATGCTTCAAAGAATTCATGTGTAGATGTTCAAAACTGTTGAAAAAACTTCAATGAAGATATATGATTATATTTATTGTTAAGGTATAAGTCAAAATTTTATGTTTTTCTTCATAATTTTTGCAAGGAGAAAGATTTCTATCGCAGTAAACCATTATAACGGTTCACTCAACCGTTATAACATTTCAAAATTTTCACATTCTAAATTATCTAAGTTCACTGAACGCAAAAATCTCCAAGTTAACAGAGCAGATCGTTGTATAACGCTTCATAAAACGTTTAATTGTTTGAACCGTTATACGATTCATTAAAGCATTATAATGTTTATGTAGATAATAATCTTATCAGAGAATTAGTTAACACAGTCAAATTTAATCAAAGTGTTGTAACATTTTGGTAAAACCTTCAACATTTCCTCCAAAGGTTATAACGGTTCATCAAAATTATTCTGGACCGTTGTAACGTTACAAGAAAATCGTTGTAACATTACAAGAAAATGATAATGTTTTCAAAAGCATTCTTAAAAGTAAACTCTTTCTATTATGATTCAAGATAAGAAAAATGTTCATTCTCTTAATGTTTTCAATAAAAACTCTAACAAAGTCCATACTATATTCTCTTGCAAAAATAAGAAATAGAGATCTTAAATTTAGCCATATTAGAAATTTCTTGTAATCTTTTCAGAGTTATGTTTAAGCTATAATATTTGAGTTTTGACTCAATTTTTCTTTAAATTAAGCTGACATTTCTAACATTTGAGTGCTCATTGTTGTTATTTATTTTGTTAGGTGTTTTTAGTTTTTTTGTATTTATTTTTGTAAAGAAGCAAAATTTTCTAATTGTAAAAATAATTTTAAATAATATAACGACGTTATGTTAGTGGGATGAAACTCGGATAACAATAGATTTCTATAATCGAACTCCGTTAACATTTTGTGTCTTCTTTAAAATTCAGCTCTTATATTTTGTGTATTTCAAATTCTATATGTTTACAAAGTAATATTTTTTTGTCGAAACTTGTAGGATACTGTTTTACATAAATTATTTTTTTTTATAATTGATATTTGACTGAATTCTCATAATATATTTTTATTATATTTGCATCAAACATTCGACTTAGTTTATACATTCTCTTAGCCTTTCTTAAGTCGATTCTTATATGAAACTTATAGCAAATTTGTTATTAATCAAATCGATCTTTTTCTAAATTATCTAAACTAGTGCAAACTTGTGTTTTTGGTAAATACCATCACATATTACCTACATTTATCAAAAAGGTTTGCACAAAATATCTTATTAAATAATGATTTTCTAATTACAATTGTTACTAAATCTTTTGCTCTACTACTCCCGTCAAGCAATAGACTGTTTCCTAATAAACTGTTATTGAATGTTCATATTTTAATGATATTTTTTTAAATAACCGTTACCAAAAGTCAATGAGCATTTTAACAGATTTTTGACACAGTTTTTAAACGGTTTCTTTTTTTAAACCGTTATGGAATATTTCATCATAATTTCTAAAATGTCATAGACCTATTTTAATAATGATTTTCATTATAAATCAATAGTAAATAGGTGTTAGTAAAAATCTGTTATGTTATAGTATAATCTTTTATCATTAGACCAAATGTTTGTTCTCAAATAGACTTATAGTTAAGATCTGCGATAATTAGTTAGATAATGTTACTTCCAGTTAAGTTCTACACCTGTAAGGAATGATGTTTCTCTGTTTACAATTTGAAAAGCCAACTCTCTTTATGGATAAATTTTTGATAGGTCGTTCAATTTCATTTGAAATTCATATTGAATCATTGAATTTCAAATTATCCATTTTTAATAACCAAATTTTAACATATATTCAATTTTAGTCATTTTTATCATATCTTCATTTTAAATTAAATTAAATCCGGTTTTTCTTTTTCTTTTTTCTCCTTTTCGGTAAGTGAACTTGTGTAAAGTCTCTTATGACATCCTTTTAAAATTTTCTCAATTTTATTCTATTTTCTCTTAAAGACTACTTGTACTTTTTTCTGACTTAATAAATAGAAATAGTCCTTGACCTATATTTCTCTATCAGAACTAAAATTATCAAATTACCTTGCTGACGATGTAAAAAAAACTACATGATTAGGTTATGTCTTTGAAAAAGGCAATATGTAATAATTCGCATCTTAATTTTATTCCGTTCTTGAAGCACGTATTTTTATTTGGTATAGTTTTCTTAGCACACAAGTAACTAGGGACAAACTGCTTAAAGGTCAGCATATACCTGGAAAATCAACTTTATCAGATCCAAGTTGGCACCTTTCTGCCGACCAATGTCAGTATACCACCTGTAATACATAAAAAGTTTATATTACTATTTTAAAAATTATATATAGAACTTTTAAATAATTTATGTAGCTCAATAAATTATTTATATCAAAATCAAAATATCTTCTAGTTAGGATAAAATAAATTATATAGAGAATTATGTAATTATTTAGTTAAGAATTTTTAAGATGTAACTCTAAAATAATAATAATAATAGATTGTTTTTAAATTTTTTAAAAAATAGTTAAAATTCTAAAAGGAAAATTATCTCAAGAGATTTTGATATGAAAACATTAAGCAACATAAATTAAAATTTAAACACATTAAAATATATTTCTTTAGTCAAGCTCACTAAATAACTATTTTGAAGACATTAAAATATATTTCTTGAGTCAAACTCACTAAATAAGTTTTTTTAGAGAAAAATGAGAATTTAGTTTATAAATTTCATTTTGTGCCTATGAGTACTTAATATATGATCTTTTGAAAATCATCATACTTAATTAGCTACCACTTGAGTTACTAAATCATTTAAAAGCTCACTAAAAAACTTGGTGAGTTTAAACTCATAGTATCTAGTTTTGATCATACCAAAACATTGATTAATTTTTGTTTTGTTTTACTTGGTATTAGTTATATGTAACATTTTCATGCAAGGGGAGAAAATATAATTTTTGCTCATATATAATTAAGTACGAAATAAACTAACATGTTTAGTATCAAAACGTCGGAAACTGTAAAAGCAAAAACTGCACTTCGCTTTTCAAATAAGTCGTCCTACATCAAGAATAAAATTTGTCAGTACTTAAGAAGTAATAATTAATTACAAATTTTCAAGGAGGCAACAAACTAAGCTGAGGTCCTAGTGTTCTTAGTCGAAACAACAATTCCTGGTTTACGTCCTGAGCCTCATGTCTCAGAAAAATTAAAATGAAAAAAATAAAAAGAGCACGAATTTGTATGCTCACCACCCGGAAAATACATTCAGTCCCAGCAAATCTCCCAATGGTTATATATGTTACTTAATATTTTTCGGATTTTTCCTGATTAAAAATGATTGTGATAATATAGGCCACCACTAGTAATAGTTCTCAAATTAAATAACAAAATTCAATAATAAGTGTTAACAAATTTGTTTTTTAACACAAAGCAACCTCTGCTCTTTCCTTTCCGTCAAAACCTTCAATGTCCATCAGAATCATGCAAGGGTCAACGCATCCAGCAATCCAAATTCCTTTCGTAGTTTGATTCCTACACATTGAGAAAATCGAATTTTTAGAAAGGAAAATAATAATAATAATCATAAGACAAGATTAAAAATATACATTCTTAATATGAAAAAAATAGTAATTCAACGAATGGACCACATAATAATTTCTTTTTCTTTTTCTTTCTTCCTTTCTTCCTTTCTTTTTCTTTGGCTTGCTGACTTTCCCTTATCTTGTCCTTTTACTTCCCGACCCGTCTCTCCTTATCGACTCGATTCAAATTAACCCGAGACGAAAAAAGAAAAACCTGAGATGACCTAAAATGTGACTTGTAACCAAACGATTTTTTTTTTTTTTTTGTCAAACGATATGAACCAGTGCCATGCACTTCCTAACATGCCCCATCGCCACCTCTAAATAAACTTAAAACCGACAAAAACATCAAATCTGGTTATCAAAGTTTTCGACCACCAAATGGGAAAATGTTTATATATATGCACAAGAATTTTGTGTTAACAAAGCTTACCTTTGTCCTTTGGGAAGAACGGCGAATTCAGTCCCAAATAATTCGTTTAGTAAAGAACTCTTACCTGGAATACAAGATGTGAAAACAAATGTTATATACTGACAACCGGCATAACTAAATACAATGAAAAACAGGTATTTGGATGAAAGATCTAATTTAACAAATGTTGGTTGGTACAGAAATTATGTTATTTAAAAAATATATATATATTTGTCCTCGTTACAGAAACTATAGGAAATCCGTCATTATGTGGGATCCTCTTACAGATAAAAATAATTTTACGCAACACTATTTTTTTTTAATTTAATGATATATAAGGAACCTAGCTTTTGTTAATGCATGAAAAATATGAATTAATTGAAGAAAAAAATAATAGATGTTGTCGTTATACGAAGTTAATTGGTTTGGGTTTCAAAAATATATATATATAAATAATATATGTACGAGTTTATAGGAGATCTATTCTGCTAATTTTATCTAGTATTTAATATGAATGGTGGTGGTTTCAGATATAGTAGAGATCAGTGTGTTGACTGCCGTTTTACTTTTGCTTTTTAATTTTTTTCTTTTTTTTGCTAGCCTAATTGGTGGACTGAGTAACGTCATTACCACTGCTCTGTGGACCAACGATGGAGATAACAGCGTAAGAAGTACTTGCACTGGAGAACTTCATTCTCAGTTTCTCAATGAATCCCTGAGCATCGGAGGAAAAGAACTCGCTCTCTTCGCTGATCATCTGAATGGGGCCAGCGACAATGTGCGCCATTGGATTGATTTACAGATCTACAGATTAAGTTTGGCGATCTTATTTTCAGCTTGGTTCTAATCGAGAAATTCCTCCGTCTATATATAGGTTCAATGTACATGAGAAAAATAATATAAATTTTTAATACATTACAGGTGGCATACTAACATTGGTCCGCAGAAAAATAATTAAGCACTTTGTCCCTAGTTACTTATGTGCTAAGAAAACTAAGCAGTCTGTCCCTTGTTACTTATGTGCTAAGAAAACTATACCAGATGAAAATATGTGCTTCAAGAACGGAATAAAATTAAGAGGCGAATTATTACATATTGCCTTTTTAATTGACATAACCTAATCATGTAGTATATTTTTTTTTTTTGACATCGTCAGCAAGGTAACTTGATAAATTTAGTTCTGATAGAGAAATATAGGTCAAGGACTCTATTTCTATTTATTAAGTCAGAAAAAAGTACAAAGTAGTCTTTAAGAGAAAATAGAATAAAACTAAGAAAAAATTAAAAGAATGTCATAAGAGACTTGAGACAAGTTCACTTACCGAAAAGGTGAAGAAAGAAAAAGAAAAACCAGGAGCTAAGTATTTAATTTAATTTAATTTAAAATGAAGAATGACTGAAATTTAATATATGTTGAAATTCAGTTATTAAAAATAGATAATTTGAAATTTAATGATTAAATCTGAATTTCAAATGAAATTGAACGACCCATCAAAAATTTACCCATAAAGTGTTGGCTTTTCAAATTGTAAACAGAGAAACATCATTCCTTATGGATGTAGAACTTAACTAAAAGTAACAGTATCTAACCAATTATCACGGATCTCAACTCTAAGTTTATTTGAGAACAAGCTTTTGGTTTAATGGCAAAACATTACACTATAATATAAAGGATCTTTACTAACACTCATTTACTAATTATTTACTAATTATTATAATGAAAACGGTTATTAAAATAGGTCTATGGTATTTTGGAAATGATGTTGAAATATTTTGTAATGGTTTAGAGAAAGAAACAATTAAAAAATATGTGTCAAAAATCTGTTAAAGTGTGTCTTGACCTTTGGTTTTGGTAACGTTTATTAATAAATAAACATTATTAAAATATGAATATGCAATAACGGTTTGTTAGAAAAAAATTGTTAGAAAAAGATTTAGTAATGATTTTAATTTGAAAACCATTATTTAATAAGAAATTTTGTGCAAACCTTTCCTAGCGGTTTTTTTATAAAAACTGAATCCCTACTATCCTAACTATTTATTCTCTGAAAACAGCTACTCAATCTCTTCTTTCCTAATTGTTTATTTTCTGAAAACCGTTACTGAAACCCTTTGCTAAAAATTATACATTGAAACCGTTATTGAATCCTGAGAGCGTTCCGTTATTGAAACCTCATTTACTAACGGTTTTTATATAAAATTGTTAGCAAAGATGAGCGAATATCCGTCCTAACATCTTTTTTTTGCTAACGGTTGCTTATTAGTTTTACTAATCCCCTTTTGCGAATAGATCAATAACTGTTATTAAATATCAAAAAAGACTGAAGGTTTTATTTGCGGTAGTGTAATGTCCTATGTATGAGAGATTGCATATTTAAAATCCTAATGGGGGTACTAAAAGTTCCTATGTGGATATTTATGAAATTTTAAGGGTTTGACTCTCATCTTTCTTATCAGAAGGCTATAAATTTATTTGGAGTGATCATGATTACTTGTAGATTATTATTTTTTATTATTTTTTGAAGTTAATTATAATTTTTAATAATTTTTGAAAAATCACACCATTCAACATATAATAGTTGATATTTTTAATTATTTTTAACATCATCTTTCAAAAATTATTAGAAATATTAGTAAAGTTTAAAAAATGATAAAAATTAAAAATCCACATGTTAATTATATGAAGAATTTTTTAAGCTACTTAGATCGATAATTTAGGCAGGAAATTTTAAAATTTGATCCATAAACGTTTTTCAGTTCAAAATATTTATGGAAGTACTATAACCGGATTCAAATATACACACACACATACACATATATAGTTGTATGTGTATGAGTAAATCTTGGGCGCTCCAAGGAGCATGTAGTCTCTCTGTGTTCTTAATACAATTTTTTGTTCGAAAGTATTAATTTTGAAAATTGACCTATTTCATATACAAAAATACATTATAAGTATTATTTGGATTCATCTTTTATATTTATAAAATAATTAAATACATGAAGACACTCGAAAAATATAAAAAAATATTGTATCCCACAATGATTTTATATAAAAAAATTATTGAAAAAATATAACTGAAATTTGATGTTGACAAGATATAGTATTTTTGTTAAGAAGATAAAAGAGACTCCATGTTGCTAAGAGCATTTGGGTTGTTATATATACTAGAGATGTGTATCGGTTTCGCCCCAAAAAAAACTAAAATTTAAAAGAAAGAAAAAAAATTAGAAAAAAAAAATCTATAATTAAATAAAAAATAAACGATTTAATAGAAATGAAATTACCACCTCCTTTTCTCTTACATTTGCCTTGTACTATTCTTTGGTGCGTTATTGGGTAGTCCAATTGGATGACACAATTTCATATGATCTTCAAATAAAATAATATAATATAATATAATATATTATGATAATAACAACAGTAAAGGATGGAAAAGTAAATTTTACCCACAAGGTCATTCACACACAGTGACACAGAGTGTAGGAGTATGATCTATAAATAGTCAAGTTTTAATTAAAAACAAATGGGAAATATTTCTTTGATGGAAAGATGAACGGTTAGTCCAAAATCGGCGCAATCTTTTTATTTCTATAAATGTAAGTGGTAAGACACTTTAAACATTTTAAATGCATTAAATATCTTGAAAAACGAAGAGGCTGAAAAAAGAAATAAATTCTCAGTAATCTATCCTCGATCGTCAGGTGATAAAGTTCTTGAAAATTAAAACGGATCAAACGATACTAACTAACTATGACGTGGCATTGTTGAGAGATCAGGAAATTTAACACCCTTTCTCAAGTATGAATATAAGCTATAATGAGTTATAAAATTTTGTACTTCATACTCATATCTCTCATTTGAAAATTTATAAAACTTATTTAAATCATTTAATGTGATCTTCATATTAAATTTCTTTGGAGAGAACAAGGATTTTCATTTATATCTTGATTTATGGATTGTTCATCATGATTATGGGGTTCACTTTGAGGGTGTCATATGTAAAATATATAACAAAATAGAGAACAAAAGAGAATTGATAGCTATTGTGAACATGGAGCGGAATAGAATTTTTTCGCTCATTTTGAGACCGCAAGAGACGTTGCTTTAAAGGTTGATGTTGGAGATTTATCTTAGTTATAGTATAAGAGACTTGGTCATGTGAATTTTGAAAGCTTGAATTTGATATGTAGAAAATGTATAATTTATGGGTTGTTGTACATAGAAGATAAGAAAGATATATGTAAAGGATGTACTTTGATAAGACACACCGAGAATCATTTCTCAAAAAGAAGGTATGAAGAGTAGAGGCATCGTTGGAGCTTATTCACATAGATATTTACAGTCCTATGAGTACAAACTCGCATGATGGTAATAGATATTTATTACCTTCATAAATGATTTTTTAGAATGTGTTTGATGTATTTTTGAGACAAAAATCAGAAACTTTTTCAATTTTTAGAAAATTTCAGAAAATGGTTGTTTGATAAAGAAATTGAGAAATGGTAGATGTGGTGAATACAACTTTAAGGAGTTTAAGAAATTTTATGAGGATGTTGATCTTGAAAGATAATTAATGGTTTGGTATACATCGAAATGAAATAATATTGTAGAAAAAATAAATAGAACAAATTGTTGAAAATGCTAAAAATGATGATGAATGAAAAAGGGGTTATCTTTGACATTTTGGGCACAGGTGACATATACGGCGGTTTACTTGTTAAATCGATGTCCATGAAAGTAGTTAAGAACAAGACACCAATTGAAGCATGACCCGGTGATAGAAAGCCATCGGTGAATCACTTGAAATTTTTTTGTTCCATTTATTATGCACATATTCCAAAAGAGATAAACATAAGTTTGAAGATAAATATGAGAAATGTGTGTTTGTAGGTTAAAGTACCAAGTCAATGGTTATACTCTATGTTGCACAGGTGCGGGTGCGAGTATCGTATCTGATACGGTGCGGGTGTGGCGATACGTGAATTTTTAAAAAGTTAGGATACGGCTAATAGTAATATATAATAAATTTATATATAAAATAAATCTGAAAAATAAAAGTAGTATAATAAAAAAATTAAAAGCAAATAGTATGCTTGAAGTTAATATATATAAGTCAAAACATACTATAACAAATGTAAGGAGTTGGTGTAGTGGTAAGGGATCTCCTTGGGAGCACTAAGGTCATGGGATCGATTCCCAATGGCAACTATATTTTGGGACTTTTCAAATGGTATTTGATGATTTGTGGGATCTTCTATGGCTCATTTTGAGCGGCTACGCGTGTGGCGACTCTACACCCAATTGAAATTATGCTGAAATGAGATTGAAACGGGTCTGCAACGTATCCAGCAAGTATCCTTGACCAAATCCAGCAGTCAAACATATAAATATGTCAGGATACGCCAGCTGGAGTATCCGCACGCGAATCGCACCCGTATCCGATACGGAATACGGCTGGGTTTTGAAGAATCCATACAACATAGGTTATACTCTTTAGTTTGAAGAGGAACATAGTGATTAAAAGTTGAGATATAATTTTTAATGAGAAAGACAATTGGGATTGAAAGAACAAAAGTGTTGAAAGAGTGTCGGTTCAAATTGGAGATGATGTACAACAAGGGTCAAATTGTGGTAGTTATGAAAATGATAAAGAAGAAGAGCAACAACGTTCCCTCAACAATGAAACTTATAATTTTATGTTGTTGATCGGAATGTTTTGAGCAAGTTATTGTTAGAAATTATATAAACTTCATGTCAAATCAGTTTTCTTAAATGAGTATTAAAAGAAGAAATGTATGTGGAGCAACCATAAGGTTTTGAAATTGAAAATAAAGAAGAGATGTACAAGTTGAGGACGATATTATATGGGTTAAAACAAACATCACTTGCATGCTATGGCAATATTAATGCATACTTCACTAAAAATGATTCAAGAAGATTTCAAGTGAGTCAATACTATATGTCAAGCATGATATGCTTATTGTTTCTTTTTATGTTAATGATTTAATTTTTATCAAAAATAATGAGAAAATGATGCATGAATTTAAGAATGACATGTTGAAAAAATATGAAATGAATGATTTAAATTTACTTCATTATTTTTTGGATATTAAAATTGATCAAAGGAAAGATGATGTGTTTATTTCTCAAAATAAATAGGCTCAAAATATTTTCTTAAAATCTAAATTTGAGAATTATAATCCGATAATGATATCATTGTTGGTGAATGAGAAATTAGTAAAAGAATATGATAATGGTGATGTTTATGCGATAAAATATAAAAATTTAGTTAGAAATTTATTATATCTTATCACTACTAGATCCGATATCATGTATGTTTCGGAATTACTGTCTCGATATATGAATCAATCGAGCAATATATATTTTGGAGTTGTAAAAAGAAGGAAGATATAGAATTATTTGATTTTTATGATAGTGATTGGGCCGGAAGCATGGATGATATAAAAAGTACATCCAAGTACACATTTACTCTTGAGTCATGCCTCATAGGCATCAAAGAAACAAGAAAGAGTGATACATTCATCCGCGGAGGTCGAATATATATCGGCAAGTAAAATCACAAAGCAAATTATTTGGTTGATAAAAGTATTGAAAGATATGAGAGAGAAATAAGAGATGACTATTATTCATTTTTGTGATAACAAGTCCGCAATTATAATGTCGAAGAATTTAGTGTTCATAGCTGAACAAAGCATATAAATCTCAAACACCACTACATTAGAGAAAGTAGTTGAAGATGAATAAATTAAGATCAAGCATATGAATACCGAAGATCAATTGACGGATATTTTTACTAATACATTTTTTATCATAAGTTTATTTATCTTAGGGAATTATTGGAGATAACTAATAAAAATATTAAGGGGAGTGTTCAAATTAATATTTTTATGTTAGTGTTAATTTTAGAATTATATTTGTCATATTATATGATAAAATTATTGATCTAAGTTTAAATAAGGTTGGATGATGTAAATATATAATGTTGATGTTGAAAATGATTCATATAAGGCTTAGTGTGGGAATAACTATATGTGTAACAAAAAAATTGAAAAATAATGTAATTAAATTTAAATATTTTTTGGAATCTCTAACAGCCATGTTCTTTTTTTTTCTCTCTAAAAATCAATGATAAATCAAAATAGGTCATGCTAAGGCTAACAGGTATCACTTTAAACATTTGTTAACAATGTACATAATACATAACAATTCTTTTAATAATGTTACAAATTATTGTTATCAGCAAACCTAAAACCTTGAGGTGCTACATGTTCCATTGAGGTTACTGCACAGTGCACAGTTTTCATCTCCCTTTAAACCCACTAAGTATTTAATTTAACATCAGCAAAATAAAATAAAAATCTCAGTATATACCAACGGGCCCTCTAGAGGCAGAGAGCGACAGATAAAAAGCGAGAAGAACACCCCACCAATTTTAAAATCTTAGACGTAGAGGTCGGCGGCGCTGCCTCCCCCTCCTCATATTCGATGATCTAATGAAAATAAAACTTTATCCATATCTTCTTATCGGATACGATACAGATCAGATAGATGGCCAAAAAGATGTCATTGATAGCACTAACTACTTACCAGAAAAGAAAAATGATGCATTTACAATTTACATGTAACCGAAATCGCATGTGCTTGTGCTGCCAGCAATGTAACAGTTTAGCTAGCATGAACTTAGTATCAAATATCAATTAAGCTCTGCTCTTGCTCAATGCGCTATGGTTTCGCACACTTCGTTTATTTAAGTCAAGCTCAGTTCTGAAAATTTATGAATTGATAGTGAATTAATTAACGCTTTATAAATAAAAGCTTTTGCAGAGATGGTGTGAAAGTGCTTTACCATCATCTAAAACATTAGTTTGGTGCAGTTAACTAAAATTGAAATATTATATATTTTTGTGGTACTTCAAAGGGCCTCTTATCGTCATTAAAAACATGTATCTGGTATGATTGAAATTATAACGAGGATATTATATGTTTTCCATGGTAGTAGACTTTCAACCTAACCTAAAATAAAATATCACAAAAAAAAATCTGCCAGGCCCGACCCAAAATAACTAAAAACTCGAAACTACTCGATATCAGATGACCTAAAATTTGATCCAACCTAGACCCAAATGATCCAAAATCTGAGATGACATGAGCTACTAAGAATCTAAAATCCGACCCGACACAACCCAAAATGACCTAAAACCCAAAAAAAACTCGATAATGTTCGACCCAAAATTTGACCTGAGCCGAATCAAATTGACCAAACTCGACAAGTGACTCGATAATTTTTTTGATCAAACATACCTGATCCAATTCATCCGAACCCGAACCCGACCCACCCTGCCCGATTGCCACTCTATTCTTTATTCTTGTGAATGTGTTGACAACTATTATAAATCCGTTCAATTTTGTCCCGATATTGCAACCATGCACCATGCTTTCTCCATTGGTGATAAAACAACGGCAAGCTTAAGCCACGCTGTCATATTTCTTTCTACCAATCAAATAAATGATAATAGCTTCCTGCCTATGCTTTTCTTACGTTACAGTTTTCCTTTTTGGTCATCCATTACCACATGCAGTACGACAACACCAAACAACGTAGTGAAAATTTAGCAGTAGAAAAACACGTACAAAAATAGAACCAGATTAAAGTCACAGCTCATTATTTTATCAACTCCATTCTCTAATATGAGAAAGACCAGTTTATAGAAAAAAGAAAAGAGAAAAAGCAAATATCCGAATCTCAATGTCTCAGTACCACAGACCAGCACATCCAAATTGTCCTCTCTGACTAGCCATACATATGGCACATAACAGCACAACCAATACCTAAACAAAACCATGTTTATAATGCACAACAAGCACTTGTATTCACCAATCACTCAAGAACATAGCACCTAAACAGACTAACCTCCTCTGTAAAGTCTGCCACGTTTTGGTGGAGGCCTGGAAGGTCCCGCCTCGTCAGATCGCATGCGCCTGTTATCTTCTAGAACTAGGATGGGACGGTCTTGCTCTGCCTCCACTTGGTGCTCCTCAGGTCCATTGAGTGTCTCATCACTGAATCTCTGGGACATATCACCACTTCCCACAGACACGGCCTCTGGCACATCTTCCTCCATCCTACTCTCTGCTTGCTGTTCCTCATTTAACACATCAAAAGTGTCATCCAGACCAGTAAACTCGCCAAGGTCCTCCAAAGCACTTTTGCCGGCACTGAGCACACTGCGCATGAATGTTTTTGCACCACCTTCGTCCCAAGTTCTAAGCAGTCGTGCAGCGCCTCTCGTCAGCTCCCAGATTTTTTCAGCCTGTAAGAGAAATTTTCACAATTAAGGCAAGATGTCAAAAAAAAAAAAAAATACTATCAAATAAGAAGGCCCAATGTATGAGATTTTTACCGCGCTTTGCATGTCTGGTACGATTTGTTGATATTCCAACAGCCTAGGGTGAATCCAAGGTTGGTCAGCAGATCTCATCAGTGATGTCTGGAGGCGCAGTATCGAGGAGTCTGAAAGCCACCTTTTGTAGTCTTCAAATGTTGATGGGTCATATGGTCTATTCTCCATTACAAGATTGTCCCATCTATGCTCCCACTGTATCAGGTACACAGCCAGCTTTGCATGCCAACCGTTGCAGTTCGCGTGCTTCATTTTGTGAAGGCACCTCATGGTGTCCCGGAAGAATGGAGGAAAGCTCTGGTAAAGGCCGAATTGCCTCATAACCCTTTCAGGATTATACATCTCTACTATCCAAAAATGGATCAGAGGAGAGGTCGTTATCCACAACTCAGAGTTGTTAGTGCAGACAGGGGGCAACAAATGCATCTCCTGTTCATAAGGCGTCCAATTGACCTTACTATCATCGGTAAAACGATCAATGTCATCACGATATCCACCTGTTAACCTGCATGTCACATGCTCCGCAAATTCATGGTGTCCAGACCACTTGAAACCATATGGTGGTCTAGCTTCAATCTCATCATCATGGCCACCTAGTTCTGGCTCCTCCTTACGAGGCTGAGGGCGGCCAAATGGGAACCTTTCCCATGACCACATCTGCAGGAGGAGCAATGCACCACCAATTTGTTTCCTCTCCAGCCTCGTTGCCAAGCATAATTCCCGGTACAAATATGCAAGCACCGCACTGCCCCAACTGTACTGGCCAGCCTCATCAAAATCTTGAAAGAAAGGGAGATACATAACAGATACACAATCTCCTGAGTGGTCAGTAAAGAGCACCGAACCCACCAATGAGAGCATAAAAGCCCGTGCATAGTACTGTATTGTGATGTCATCAGCGTCATCTGGCAAACTGTGAAAGTGCTCATTCAACCATCCCAATTTCATACTTGTTCTACTTCTTCTTTTGAAAGTGTCCACAGTGACAGGAACACCAAGTAAGTCCTGCACCACAGCAGGCCAATTTAGATCCGTCTTTCCCACCAGTGGCCTACCATCTATTGGCAAGCCGAAGAGAACCGCAACATCCTCCAAAGTTACTGTTGCCTCACCAATTGGAAGATGGAAAGTGTGTGTTTCCTCCCTCCACCGTTCAACCAGCGCTGTAATTAGCCTGGCATCAGTAGGCACGTGGCCTATCTGTTGGACCCCATATAACCCAGCCCTAATAAGGTACGGTTTGTACTCGGGGTGCCATTCCAGCTTCACCATATGGTGGCGAGCTGTTAGCGCCGGTGGTGAACTACCAGTGATGACGGCTTGGGACCTATGAGAAGCCTGTAAATGCAATAGAGGCGGATGCTCAAGGACTTCTCCCCCTTGATTCTGAGGCCTACCCCTAGGCATCGTTCAACAGTCCTAAAAATACCAATGGGTCATCCTTAATTAAACTATTAAGTGCACAATGAGATTTAGTAAAAATGAGTTAAATGACTAAAAGCATAAATTATTATGGGTCATAATGACATATTGCTGAGTCTTTTGAACAGTTGAGCCTTACATGGCTTATGACATGTACCTTATTTTATGGAAGGTTGGTATTGGCAGCATGATGCACATAGGTTCAATCTATCATGGAAGGGTTGGTATTGGCAGCATGATGCACATAGGTTCAGTCTATCAATTATTTTCTTTACTAAAAATAACTTTCACGTCAGTTCCATAGGATCTACAATATTTGTTATATTTTCAAAGACAGTATTTTTACATCAACATATTAGTGAGTTTTGATATATTTTTATTTTCAACATACTACCAACAATAACAATCACAATTTCAGTCAGCAAGTTTATTTTTAGAAGTTATGGGCCTATATCAAACACTGAATTGAAGTCACTTATTGGACACAATTATATAGGAACATTATGTCAGTTTATCTTGCCATTAGTACTCCACAAATGAAATTAAATCAGATGCTTCTACTTGTATTAATTTCTATTTATATGTCGCCTATGAATATGCAAATTGATGCTATTAAATACTTCATTTATTTCAAATTTCACTCTAAAGAAAAAGTCATAAATCTGAGTAAAATTCTCTTAAAAATATGTCTAGGAATGCATCCGTTCTCAAAAACTTCAGATAGTTCCATACAGATGAGAATCAAAATGTGATTTATTGAAGAAAAATAAAATATTAACTGAATTTGCACACAGAAGTGAAATTCTCCCATAAAAACAAAACAGGTATGAAACTTACTGCATAATTATAATCCTAATTGAGTATCACTATAACACAAGGAAGAGCAATTATAGTTTATGCAGATGAACTATTACTAAATAGTAGAGCACACTATATCTAAATAGAGAGGCCGAAACAAAAATTTTGAATGATGCCATGGCTATATGGATGAATCTGCTCCAAATTTCTATAAGATAAATGCATAATTTTGTGATTCTACAGATCCCAAAAATAATTTACACATTTTCTACTGATTGCACAAGTCCATAATTTTACAGATTTAAAAGCACCAAAAATATGCATGTGGTCCTCAGATATCTAAAAAATTATCAAATATCTGAATTAAAAAATTATACAAACGTCCAAAACTCATACACAATTTCTACTGATCTAACTTGCACAATTTCATAATTCTACAGATCTAGAAGTACCAATAAACTACAATATTAACATTTCACCCAAAATATTCCTACAATATCTACATATCATATAATTTGACAAATCTTCCAAATCGTGTGATCAACAAAAAAAGTACCTTTTGCAAAGTCGACAGATCGAGAAAGGGCAGCTTGCGATGGTGCCACAGTTGCCGAGAGGAAGCCTAGGATTAGCTGAGATAGGTTTACCAAATCTAGGTGGTGGCAGGACTTCGACGCATAAGTGATTGAATGGGGAAAGTGTTTATGACAGGTGGTGCTGAACCAAGATTAGGAATCAAGGGTGTGAGAAAAGAGAATTGGTGGGCACACAGTTAGGGTTCTCGAATGAGTGGATAGAGCCGCTTTTATCGCAAAAGGAAAGAATTGAGGAAAGTCGGAAAAAGAAAAAAAGACAGGGACAACAATGTGGGAGTTGCTATGGCACTTTAGCTTGCTAGTATGCAAATTAGCTTTCACTCACAGAATATGAGTGCATTAACAAGGTCAGCATTCAAAGTTCCTAACCATAATGAACTTTTCAAATAACTAAAATCTCTATAAAGCAAGACTATACTATTTTATGTTTAAACATCTACCAAGTGTCATTTTGGGACCATTATTACTACAATTAAACAAACCAACTATGAATACAAAAGAATTAAATGTTAAACCTCAGGAAACCAATGTAGAAAAAACAATAGGTGTTGCCTTTTCCAACTTGCATAATTTTTTTCCTAATCAGAAAGCGTGAACAAAAAACCATGTTCAGACAATCAAACAAAATGACCAATTATTGATTACTTCGATAACTTCTTCCAACAACTCACCTGATAATTTTACTTCAAATAAAACTTAGGTTACATGATTCATAGAAGCCTCTGTACTTCTTCACTTATAAAAGCTCATATGCAATGTTAGAATTATCAATATCAGATTATAGGATACAATAGATATTATTTAAATTTTAATAGAATGTTAAACTTAACACTTAGGGAACAGTTAGATACTTTATATGTTCAATTATCGAGTGTAACATTAGGGAATGATCTATTGTACATATAAAGTGGATGTTGGGGTCAATGGATGTTGGGGTGTAAGTGAATTAACTTACCTAGAGATCAAGTGTGTGACCATGAAGCAAATGACTTAGTAGCTCATGTGGTAGCTAACTAAGATGGCATTCAAAAAGTCCTGAGTTCAAGCAAGGACTCCATGGGTGCAAAATTGAAATTTGAGAGCTAGAATCTCTTCTTTCTATTAAAAAATGATCGAGGGCTGAAATGGAATGGATAAGAATACAAGGGGTAGAGAGTTGAAGTGTGAAAGCAAGTCCTTAGTCCCAAATAAATTGGGTAGGCTAGAAATGAAACCCAATTTGAAAACATAGAGATTAGAGATCTCAAAAGTAAAAAAAAAAAAAAATCAATGATAGTAATGGTGGCAATGATACTGACAGTTGAAGTGTGAAAGCAAATCTGCAAAATCTGAACCAAAATATTTAATTCGAAATGTCTCATCAGAAGAGATCAGCTAACCAACTCAGCTAAATTGTGTTTTCTTTTATAATTCATGAAGTTTCACCAATAAGTTTCTAAGAAACCTATAGGTATGTACAAAGGAAATCAAATCTTTAGCAATCTGCCTCCCCATCATCCAGGAACTTTATAAAATCATAGCCCAGAGAAATCAGACATCCAACTTATTTTGAGTAGATCATGAATTGAACATGACCTCAGCCAACAAAAAACCTCAACTAGCAACCCGCAAATTGGAATCGATGACCCAAGGACCGCTGAAATCCCCACAATATCAGACCCAAGGTTCAGCCTCAAAGAGTCAAACCCCCATTAACTGAACTCAAAAGACTGAGTGCCAGATAATTTAAGAATTGAACAGAACTTATATATGACATGATTCAAATACATTTTGAGAGAACACAACAAAGCTGTTGCAAACCTCTGCTTGTAAGTAGGTTATCCAACTTGGATAGCAAATAAAATGGTAAAGATGATAAAAGTAAGTCATATCTTATAGTCTCTTCAGCTTGCTCCAAGAAAAGAGCACCAAACCCACCAATGAGAGCATATACACCTGTGCATAGTACAGTATTGTGATGTCATCACCATCATCTGGCAAACTGTGAAAGTGCTCATTCAACCATCCCAATTTCATACTTGTTCTACTTTCTTTTGAAAGTGTTTGCATTGACAGAAACACCAAGTAAGTCCTACGCCACAGCAGGCCAATTTAGATCTTTCGAAAGTAAGTGCATCTCATAGAGTTTCTTCAGTTTCCTCCTAATAACTAATGAAAAATCAACACTGTTTGCACCCTAAATAAGAAATAGAAATAGCATCCGCAGAACACTACCTTCATGTATACTAGCTGGGGATGCAACACTAATAATCCCACTCAGGAATTCAGTCGAACACCTCACATGCACAGGGATATAACCAACTAGCATGTTTAACAGATCAATAACAAAATAAAAAAGATCAGAAATTAAATGAAGACCAGGGAACAAACATACAACAATAGACTTACAGGAAATTGATTGCATAGAAACACGCTCCACTCATCCTTTCGCCAAAGACAAATGAAGAAAGGGATTCCTTTTCTGAGTCCGGACCAAATTGGTTAAATGATAGAAATAAAAAAATTGGAGATGTGAAGATAAATGATAAATTCGAACAACATTCTGTTTGGATATATGCATAAGATTTGCCATGGTTGGAAAATTGTAGTCGCTAGACGAGAACAGCTTTGATCATATTCCTGAAATTTTGTGGAATTGTCGAAATCGTCCTTTTTAGTTCTCAGTTGCAACGTTTGCTCTAACAAAACAATAATGGCCCATATGTGGCCCATTAATGTAAACCAGCCGAGTCAAAATATTTAGCTGCAACCTGCAAGTAAATTCGAAAGGAAGGGGCGTTAAATATGCTTCACAAAATTCATATTGTGACAAGTACTTATTCAGTAGTGCATCTCAGAGTCATACATGCTCAGTTAATTACAAGATCATCAATGAATCTGATAACAATTTATATTGCAAGTACTTTTTGCGTCGGATATAACTTCCCACTGCTTGGTACTTCAGACCATTTGATTAGCAAGATATGTAGTAAAACTATTTTTCTTCAGCAATGAATACAGAATAGTCCTGCATTTCTACACAAAACGTTTAGATACAATGCTAACGATCCACCATCACACTGATTTCTGAGACGTGATGCCTGAGACGTGACTTCAAAGGAAATTAAACAATAAGAACCCAACTCAATTGAAAGTTCACTGTCGTAGAAATTACTTATATGTAACAAACTATATAAATACAAATATCCATGCTGATAGGACATGAAACACATTCATATCGCTATCAAACACTTCATTCCATTCATTAGAAGAAGTGCAGGCATACTATCAATGATAAGAGATTTCTATGCTAATATATAAAATTAAATTTCTAGCTAGCCATCTATGCCAGAATCAGGCTCCCAGCATCATTCTCTATTTCCTCTTCTCCAAAGAAGTGTGCAACAATGGAGTCCACATCATCCAATCCCACACCAATACACAACTGATCCCTCAAAACCCTAGCTGAATCCCCTACTTGAACAGTACCAATAGTTCCTGCACCAAAGTTGGAGACCCGAACATTGGGCCCTTCCTTGCACTTGTCCATGCACTTGCAACCAACAACCATGGCCCCACCTAATTCACCTCCGATCTTCTTCTTAAATTCATGCAACAGATCCATCAAGTCTGCCTTCTTGCACTTGCCACCCATTCAAACCTCGATCTTAACAGGTGAGATATCCTGAACAGGTACTGTCTGCCTGAGCACTGGCACAGATGCAGGTAAGGATAAAGGTGGTGAAGGTAAAGGTAAAGGCACAATTGAGACTGCATTTGGTACTGTTATGGTGGCAGTAGTGGTAGTTTTGAGATCACTGAGTTGCAGAATTTGTAGTTCCTCGCAATCACTTTCACTGGATTCTGAGGAGCTCGAAGAAGAATCATCTTTGCAGGCCATCTTGCATGCTGTTTTTTTCTCTTCCTTTTTGTTATTTTTCATGTCCTTCTCTTTGACCTTGATCTGGTTGAGCTGTTCTAGCAATTGCTTTGCTGCTTCCTGTAAAATTACAAAAAAAAAAATAGCTGTTTAATCAGATTGTTCTTATCAGAACGTTTATCTGCATAAATTTATCAGTGATTAACATATTTTTCGTTAAGCCATAAAAACCATGAAAATTTTTACTATATCAGAAGCAGCAGCTGAAGTGGGAACTCGTATCACTACTATCTCCTAGTTTCTATCATAATAATCATATTATTAATAATAAGAGTGATAAAAGTAAAATTTGAAATTAACGAATGACAGCGCATCACTAATAGTGACATGGAGCAAACACGTCACTGTTAGTGACGTCTTTTTATAAAATAGTGTAACCGCGCCATTAGTATTAGCGTCTTTGTAACCGTGCCGCTGGTAATGATATCTTTGGTGACAACAGTGATGTTGATCCAACGGTAATGAAATCGTGATCAGATGAGTAAGAGCAAACGTGTCACTGTCGGTGACGTGTTTACTCTGTTTTACACAAAGACGTCATTAGCGGTGGCGCGTTTGCTCCACGCCACTACTAGTGGCGCGCTGTCATTCTTAGATTTCAAATTTTATTTTTAACACTCTTATTATTAATAATATAATTATTGTAATTATTATATATAAAAAACTTGCGGAACACAACATCGCTGCAAGAGACTCTCCCTGGAAACATAACCCTCGCAGGAGCACACCTCGGGGCACCTCCATCAGAGCTACCGAACAGGTGACGATGGTGCATGGAGCCGATCGAGGAGCGCTGGAGCACGGCGCCGGAGATCTTCATCACGGGCCGATGATTGATCGTTTGTTGGAATCTTTCTAAAAAATATTACGTCAATTTTTCAGAGTTAAGATAATAAATGTTGTATAAAAACATACTCAAAATATTCAAAATATCTCAAAAAATCTAAATTAGAATGTATCGAAATAATTTAAAAGTGATTAAACAAAACCTATTAAAACTATACCCCAAAAGATAATTTTTACAACTAGGAACTGTTAATTTCACCCTATGGCATCCGAGTGTGATATAGATGAGTGGGGATACATAGACAATGGGTTATTTTGATAAGTTTGACAATGAATCTCTAAATAAATATAAAAAAATCTTAAAAAAAAAAAAAAAATTATAGATATATTCTTCTTCTTTAGATTGATGGTCATTTAAATTTCATATAATTTCATTATCGTTTGATAGTCCATTAAAGACTGTTAAATTAGAACCGTTGAAAATTATATGAAAATTTGATGATCTTTGGTGGACCATCAAACGATAATGGAATTGCATGAAATTTGAATGACCATCCATCTAAAGGTAGATGAATATATCTATAAAAAAAATTCATTTTTAAGATTTTTTTGTATTTATTCAGAGGTCCATCGTCAAGGTTGTCAAAATAATTCATTGTCAACCGATCCCTTCTCGATACAAATATATAGATTTATATTTCTTCAGTGCATGTTCGTTTCCTCCCCACGTGTGGGAAAATCCCAGCGAATTGAACTAATTTATACTGTGCGCGCGGGAAAAAAAATTCACTCAGACTGAATTTTTTTCCCCACGCACACAGTATCAGCCGAACACGCCCTCAATGAAATGGATGAAAGATACCACTTTTTCAAAAAAAATCTGAATAACCAATAAATTTTGTGCAATCAAACGGTATTCACATTCGCATCACAGTTGACGAGTCCAATTAGATATTTTAAATATAAGTTCAATTAATCACCATTTAATAATACGTAATGTATAAAATATAATAATTTTTATAATAAAATTTAATAATAGTTTATATAAAATATAATATTTTTTATAATAAAATTTAATAATAGTTGATATTATTTATTTGATACATAATTTTTTTGATTATCCTACAAATGTATGATAAAAATAACAAACAGAATGAAAAAAATAAGTTTGACTAAAATCCGAACAGTCACTTTTATAAAATAAATCAATCTCATTCATAAATTGAAATATAAGAATTTCAATAATAATACATTATATGATAATAATAATAATAATAATAATAATAATAACAATAAATAAATTCAGTTCATACACTCTTTATGATATATTATAGTTTATAGAAAAAAAATTCTCTAAAAATATATACTGAGATAATTTAATTTTTGCTAAACAAGGCAAAATGAACGGACCTACATCTTAAACCTCATTAATCTGGCCATACCGTCGGATTAACCAAAAAACTACCCGTCCTGATTTATTTATTTTTTTGGTCATCACATATACGGTGATCAAGAAAAAAAATATTATGGATCCAAAATAACGATACATTCCAGTAAAATAATTACTAAAAATTTTGTTCATATCAGAAATATATCAGTAATTAAATTTGAACTGGTGATTCATTCGACTGTTTATGTAGACCACTCACACTGTAACATAATACACGTGTTCATAATTTTAGGAGCGCTAAGAAGAATGCATCCCATATTGCGTCATAATATTTTTTATCTCATTTTATTTACATGAGGTATAAAATTTAAATATCTGATATAACTGTTTTTTTTTAAAAGTAGTGTATACCATCGGTTTTCATGAAACCTAAAAAAAGAAGTGCATTAACTCTGGTACCAAATATCTGTTACCAAGAGCAAGAGTTTCATCATCCCAACAAAAGCAACTAAGTTGGGCACTACTTTGTTAAAGAAAAGACATCAAGATAACAACTACTAATGAAACAAAAAAACCACAAAATCCTGAAATATCTAAAAACATCATCTAGAACTCTAAGATTTTAACTGCAGCCTAACATGAAAGCTAGTGAGTGCTAATGATCAGAGGGAACAAGAAAAACTATCAACACAATCAATTAATCTCTTGTCCAGATATGTGAGGTACCAGAAAATCCTCCACTTGACCCAGAGCTAAATCTTTCAGAGTAGTGGCCTCTGGTATTATCTTCTCTTCCAAAATGTCCTCTCGCTCTATCAGATATGTTAAATTGAACTTAAATAAATATAAATTCAATTTAATATATCTAATATAACTGTTAACGACGGATATATATTTGTTATACGGAACACCATATTTGTTACAAGAAACATACATAATTGTTAAATGAAACATATAATTTTTTTGTCAACCCCACGTGAAAGTTAAAACTGCCTAAAATTTTGAACTTACGTGCAGTGTAAAAATTGAACATCTAACATAATTATTATTAATGACAGTTATATATTTATTAAACAAAATATGTCATTGTTAAATGTAAAAGTTATCATATATGTTAAATTAAACTTATATTTATTTAAAAAATTAAATATAATTTATATTTATTAAAAGATTTTTTCAACTTTTATTTAATAATTATGTATTTAACAAATATGATTGTTTCGTTTAACAAATATGGGTGTTCTATTTAATAAATATATAACTATTGTTAATAATTATGTCAGTCATTTAATTTTTATACTGCATGTGGGTTCGAAATTTTATACAGCTTTTGAGGTTGATAAAAAAATATTTATTTTGTTTAACAACTATTCCTATTTTTAATAAACATGATGTTTCCTGAACAATTATGTCAAATATTTAAATTTTATGATGAGCGCATATGAAATGAAAATGTTATAACGACACATTCGATAGATACAAATCATTTTCGTAATTCTGGCGTGTTTTTGAATTTCTGCCCACTTTACTCTTCGCTGCCTAGCCACATCGTTTTTTTTTTCCATAGGTATGAATATGTAGATCTCAAATTTACCAGTTTTTTTATATATAATATTCATAATATTTATATTATTATTAATAAGAGTAATTAAATTAAAATTTTAAAAATACGAATGACAGCGCACCACTGGCAGTGACGCGTTTGCACCTTTCAGTTTTTTTTTTAAGTCCGGCACGTTTTACTTTTGTTTGACGCCAGTGGGAAAACGTCACTCCCACCGGCGTCTTTCATTTTTTTTTTTTAAAAAAAACACTGAAAAGTAAAAAAAAAAAAAAGTAAAAATGCCACCATCAGTGGCGTCTTTGCAAAGCGCCACTGTCAGTGGCACGCTGTCATTCATATTTTTAAAATTTTAATTTCATCACTCTTATTATTAATAATATAATTATTATAAATATTATATATAAAAAAACTGCAAATTTACAGACTGAAACTTAATAAAAGATGTCTCATGTAACTCGATAAAAAAGTGGACAATTCCGTAGGGATTTATTTACGAAAAAGAAAAAATAATTTCATTTTAATATATATCCGAACTTCATTTTATCTCAATAATACAACAAAACTCTTTATCCTATAATATGTATTCATCTAATTCTTAAAATACACAGCAGAATAAGCATTCCAACTTTCAAGGCATGCAATATAATTTATTCTATTATATACTTGATTTGTTTTTACTCTTTTCTTATATTGATCTCATATGTATTGAATATATAATTTAACTTTAAAATTAATCAAACTTTTAGTGTTGGAAAAATATCTGATCGAAAATTTACAAAATCATAATTTTTTTAAAATTATTTACTTCCAAAATCTTAATTTTGCCCCCAAATGGCTTTTCGAAACAAAATTTGCAAGGAGTTGTTATATTCATAGGTTATAAATTATAAATCTCAACTGCTTATTTGGCCGATTACCAAACACTTTCACAACTTATATCATTTTTACAAATATTGTTTTGAGTTGTTACATTTGACAGCATACACGCCTAACTTGCATGTTACAAAGTAATTTATTTAGTCAAGGATAATTTATTAATTTCGACGACCATTGTTCAAAAATAAAATTAATGAGTAGTTATATATATGACCTGTCTTCAAAATATCTCCGTCCCAGATATAAAAGAATCTTAATAAATAATCTATCCCATTTACTAACTCAAAATATTCATGCCTGTTATATAAATATTAATTTATCTTTTCTTTTAAATTTCACATTGTTTTTGTAATTGGTTTAAGTTTTTAGAGATATAAAACTTGTTTATAATTATACATGTAAAAATTAATATACTACAGTATTTAGTTAATATGTATCGCAAATTAAAGTTAGAAGGCACTTGCATGGATAAAATCAATTAATATAAGATTGAAGAAATATAGGGAAGGGGGATTTGGAGGGCATTCCCCCATAATCCACGTAATTACAATATACAAATTCTAATATTTATTCTTCCTTAAGCTATAAAATTAATCTCTACTAAGTTAATTTTAAAATAAAATAGAATTAAAATCATGCAAAAATAGGAATGATCTTGATATATATATATATATATATATTTACTGTATTTTTTATTTCTTGTGTTATTTGAAAAGAAAGGTTAACTTAGAAAAGAAAACATAGGCTTAAATTTGGTAATAATAACATCTTTAAGTAATACAAAAATCGTGTAAATTGCCACCTTTCTAGCACGAGCATCATCTTTTATATCTTAATTGTCATAGTACTCTATAATTCATTGTACCTATTATATAAACAACTAATATTTTTTAATGATTAATTTTCAATTTTTCGTATAACTAGTTTATTTCATAAGAACTTATATTAATTTTCCATTTAAATTATATTGATAAATTAAATTTAATAAAAAATCAAAATATTATATAAATTGACTGCCTATTGTTACAATATTTTTATGAATTGACGACTGAATAATATTATAATTTTTTGATTAAAGGGCAATGATACAGTGCTTCAATATCGTCCCTTCATTTTTTTACTATCAACTTCACGCGGATCTCAGGTACTGTAATATTTTAAAGAGTTCATTTTTCAATAAAAAAATATTAAGGATAATGTTGAGGAAAATTGATTTTTTTTTTCATCAAAAATGTGCCAGATAGCTCATGCGCATTTAATACAAATTCAAATAGTCAAAATGAATTTACTAACTGCTGTTACATGACATTTATAATGAACACTCAAAAAATATATAATATCTAGAATCATGGGAATTGGCATGTCTTTGGAACGGTGTGTAATGAATTCATATATCTCCATAAACTACGGTGTCAATGGTTTGGTTTGGGTCGAGTTCAGATCGGATCATATAATTTTATTATTTCTTTTTTATTCGATCCGATTAAATTCGAATAAATTTTTTTTAACTCATATCCGATCCGATCGGGTCCCGGGTCGACCCGACCCGACTCATATAAAATAATTAATTATTTGTTAATTATTTTTATATAATTTTAAGTAATTAAATATTTATTAATTCATAATTAATCTTAATTAGTATATAATTATTGTATATTTAAACTTTAATTAGTATAAATTATAAAATTACTTCAAAAAAGATAATTAATCGGGTTGGGTCGGGTTGACTCGAACCCGACCCGATCCGATTCAGATCAAAAAAATTAAATCCATATCCGATCCATTTATTTTTGAATTATATCGGATCGGGAAGAGATCATATCGAGTCGGATCGATAATTGACACCTCTACCCTAAACTCATAAAATATTCATTGTATCTGTATTTTAAATTTTTATCTGAAATGTGAGATATTTCGACATAAAACTCAAAATATTCGTTGTACCTCTGAAAACTCGTAAAATAGTCATTAGTATATCCAAAATATTTGAAATGTGAGATATTTTATCATAAAAAATCATTGTATCTGTTTTCATTTTTTGTATTTACACCATTGCCACTAGGGTTAGCACTCTATAAAAGAGCAACAACAAAAAAAACAATAGTGCCAAGTGAAAATTATTACCGCCGCCAATTGCATCAATAAGACTTCTATATTCAAGTGAAAATTGAATCAAGAAGACTCTTGGTTGCATCGAAGGCCAAAAGCTCTGTTGATTCAAGGAAGGACACACAAATCCTCTTCAATCCTACAATCAAGTTAAAAGTAAGTTCATATTTCCTGAAATTCAACACCAATTGCCATTTGTTTCTCAAATATTTTATCACAAACTTTATCCATTGTATCATGCACTTCTTCCATGAACAAAGATTGCAGAATATTAATTTGTACACTGATTCCCGAGCATTTTTTTAATTTTTGAATCTTTACTTTATGTTTCATAGATCTTTATAGCAGTTCACTAGCATCGGTTTAGAGTTTGATGTGAACCAATACGGAAATAAGAAAAGCATAGTGAGATGAGTCAGGCTAATTTGGTTTGTTTAGCAAGGTCTTTAGGAAAACAAAACAGTATTGGTTCTGTACCCCAACCAACCTCCAATCCTCAAATGTAAGACCACTTAAAACTTAAAAGGGAAAACAAACCTAAAATTAAAATCAATAGTTCATGTATATTTTCACAATGATATTGCATTCATCCCTAAATTTGATCTAAAACTTTTACTTACAGGATATTGGCAATTTTTTAACCAGTCGAGAAAGTATTGTTTGGCTGAAAAATATCACTACCACAAATATTTAGTATTTTTGCAGTAGTTTCTATGTTTTGTAAGGAAAAAAATTCCGAGAGAACCTTGAAGTTAAACTGATCCATATTAGTGTCTATTCGATATTGCCTTTTTGAGATTATTCGCACAAGCATTTGTTACGTGGAAAATACTTTGACAAAAATTAAGTGTTTTCTATATTAGTTTCTATTCGATATGTTCTTCTTTTTGAAATCAGTCGTTCAAGCATTGGTTGTGCGTGCAGAAAATACTTTGACATATATTCAGTATTCTCCATAGTAGTTTCTATTGAATATGTTTTAAAATTAATCGCGCAACCAATGCTTGCGCGAATAATGGTTTGACAAATATTAAGTATTCTCTATAGTTTCTAACTTTTTCTTAAAAAAAATGTCTTGCAATCATTGGTTGTGAGGAAAATACTTTGACAAATATTAAATTACTAAGTATTTCCTATATTTGTTTGTATTCTATATATATTTTTAAGCATCTGCATCAAAAAATTTAAATTGGAAATTTCTTTTAGCCAAATATAATCCAAATTGAAACACTTCGAGCAGCAATCATCTTTTCTTGTTTCCTTGCATGTAGTTAACTATGAATTTGGGTATAGGTCAAATAAAGTTTGTAATTACCCCCTATTTGTTTCTTAATTTTTAAACAATTACATTAGTATATAAAACAATCTTTAAGAAGCACAGATTTTGTTTTTCTTCTTGAGTACCATAGAAAATTAATCTGTATGATTTGGCTTTATTTCTGAAATTTTGAATATATACAACAACAACAACAACAACAACAAAGCCTTTAATCCCAAATAAATTGGGGTAGGCTAATTTTTGAATATATAACTTGCAAAATTATCCAAATAACAGAAACATCAGAGCTGTTCCTGACTATTTTAGATACTTCACTAGCTACACTATTTTAGATACTTTTCTGACAATGTTTACTCCCAGGACCTGATGAAAAGTATAGAAGACAACAACACACTGCTTGCTCAATGCAATTAAGTTATATGAACTCTTTAAACGAGAAGGAAAGAAAGCATAACAAATTGTCAGAGGCATCTAGCAATACATCTAGGTTCATGTGCATAGATTATAATTTGAGGTATGCAAAATATCTGGCTCAATTAACATGCTGATATTGAATATATTCATAATGAAATCCAGTTGCATCTAAATCCATTACTCATGTAAAATTTTGTTTGTTTTGTCAAATTTTCAACGTGCCTTTAGGTTGAGGATTAATGGCCAAATAAGATGGGTCCTTCCCACTAATGGTTCACTATTCATAATCCTAAGAGAACAGTAACATCCTCCAAAGTTACCATTACCTCACCAATTGGAAGGTAGAAAGCACGTCTCCTCGCTCCAGTGTTCAACCAGAGCTGTGGTTAGCTAACAACAGTAAGCAACTGTGCAGTGCCTCTCGTCAGCTCCCAGATTTTTTTCAGCCCATAAATGTTTCACAATTAAGGTAAAATGTCAGAAAAAAAAACATTCTATCAAATTAGAAGAGGCCCAATGTATGAGATTTTTACCGTGCTTTGCATATCAGGTAAAATTTGTTGATACTCCAACAGCCTAGGGTGAACCCAAGGTTGGTTGGCAGATCTCATCAGTGATGTCTGGAGGCGCAGTATCAATGAATCTGAAAGCCACCTTTTGTAGTCTTTAAATGTTGATGGGTCATATGGTCTATTCTCATTAGAAGATTGTCCCATCTATGCTCCCACTGTATCAGGTACTCAGCCAGCTTTGCATGCCAACTGTTGCAGTTTGCATGCCAACTGTTGCAGTTTGCATGCCTCATTTTGTGAAGGTACCTCATGGTGTCCTGAAAGAATGGAGGAAAGCTCTGGTAAAGGCCGAATTGCCTCATAACCCTCTCAGGATTGTACATCTCTACAATCCAAAAATGTATCAGATCAGGAGAAGTTGTCATCCACAACTCAAAGTTGTCAGTACAGACGGGGCAGCAAATACATCTCCTGTTCATAAGGCGTCCAATTGACCTTACTATCATCTGTAAAACAATCAATCTCATCACGATATCCACCTGTTAACCTGCAAGTCACATGTTCCGCAAATTCATGGTGTCCAGACCATTTGAAGCCATATGTTCTAGCTTCAATCTCATCATCATGGCCGCCTAATTCTGGCTTTTCCTTATGAGGTTTAGGCCAAATGGGAATCTTTTCCATGACCACGTCTGCAGAAGGAACAACACACCACCAATTTGTTTCCTCTCCAGCCTCGTCGCGAAGCATAACTCCCAGTACAGATATGCAAGCACCACACTGCTCCAACTGTTAAAGTCCTCATTCAACCATCCCAATTTATTTTGATTGTACCTTTATTTTGAACACCAATGTCCTGCACCACAGCAGGCCAATCTAGATCTGACCTTAACCAGTGGTCTACCATCTATTAGCAAAGCCGAAGAGAACCTAACTTATATGATGTAACTGTTATTTTGATCTTAGTAGGTAGCAAATTATATAATGCAATGGTTTTTTTAATCTTTGTATGTTGCAACATAGCAACTTAGTACAATGGTTTCATTAATTGAAATGCAACTTTTCTGGGAAAAAGTAACGAAATACAATTAATGCTTGTAAGATCCGGATAGTGATAAATTGTGTTTTTGTGTGACAAATTGTTTATAACAATATCAGTCTTTTTATTTTTCTTTCTTTCCTTGCTTTGGATAATTATATATAATAATTATTCTTTTTATTTTTCTTTATTTCCCTTGCTTTATCAATCAAGGGTTGTGTCAACTTTTGGACCACTGAAAAATTACAACGCTGGTATTTATCGCACCATTTTTTTCAAATAATTTATTAAGAATTGCTTCATACAAGTGTCAAATTGACATATTGCAAACATATCAAAGTGTTGAATATAGATTTTGATAAATTGAGAACAGTAACGGTAACAAAAAAAAGTAGAAGAATTTTAAAGGAGAAGGAACTGAAAAGGAAAAGAAAAAAGAAAAAAATAAAAGAGAAGCAAAAAGAGTAAAACTGGAAAGAAACAAATAAATTTGCAAGCTTATCCATAACAATAAGGATATCAGCTATGCAAACTAACAATTAACAAACAGAAAAATACAGTAAAGCTTCTCCATTTGCATATCCATTACTCCAGTGATTCAGCACTCAACACTGGGGCTTCCAGCACTGGTGTCCATCTCGACAGTTATATAACTTTCCGGGGCTGATTCCTTAATCACTGGGCCTCTGTCTTTGCTTATTTCCTTTTTTAATAAAAGTGGAAATAAAGCCATCAGTTTCATTGAAACATAAGAGTTTTATACATCCTTTGCTTGTCAACTTCTTTTTCTCAGTTGCTTCAGCCCATTGTCTTCCCAATGGCTATGTTCAATTGAGTTGGTGCCAATTGAGGTGACATTATCTGACAAACTTCAGCAGTACAAGAACAAGTACAGAAATAAGACCACATTAAAGCCAAAGCTCATTATTTAATCAACTTTCTTCTCAAATATTACAAGTTTACAACGGCCAGTAAAATGAAAAATCAAATCTAAGATCCTACAGACAAACACATCGAAATTGTCTAGACCAACCGTACAAATGGCACAGCACAATCAACCATATACAAATACCCAAAAAACAAACAATGTTTACAACACAAAATCATAAAGCAAGAATGACTAAGAATTCTATATAAGGGACTATCTTAGTCTAGAAGTGGACGAGCATATCTTCTCCGCTGTCTACTCTGTTGGAAATTATAATCTCCAGGTCTTAGCTCAAGAAGATAGTTTGAGAAGAAAACTCGAGAAGAGGAGCTCGAGGAACAACAGCGAGTATAAGCAAAGATAAACCTCGAGATAGATCAGAGCTTAACTGTTCGGGAACATCAGTAAGCTCGAGATAAACTCGAGATGGATGGAACTCAACATGAATTCGAAATGGATGATGAACAGACACTTCTGACATCTGCCGCATGTGTCAGAAATAACTGATGGGAGCAATGGTGGAAGTGACAGAAATGTAATTAGATAAATAATGTCATTGTATATTTAGATTAAATTGATTGTATAGGATTGCATGTGCATTAATGACATCAAGCACTATAAATATAATTCGAGCACTTATCACTAGAAGTCAAACCTAAGTCCGATAAAGAAGCTAGTTAAACCGGGGAATCAATAGAATTTATATTTTATAAGTATAGATTAAAAAAACAAATTCTTACATTTATTATTTTTTTTCTTTCGAATTTTTAATATGCACTCTCTACCCATTTGTGATGCAACATTATCATGTCGCGTGGTATACCTGTCTGGGATGGCCAACTAAAAGATCAATAAAAATAATATCCAAATGGCTCGTCTGACTCTTGTTTACCAGAGCGGGTTCTTATGATAGGCACAGAGCAAGACGGGATAAAGACAAAGTAGTTAGTAGGTGCAGTACGGCAGTTGTAATAAAGTTGTGAAAAGTTTTAAGCCTTCTTTGGTTAGTAACATGCCATAGTTACGAGCTGGGGCGAGCGAAGAGGCTCAACTGAATGTTTCAGTTTGAAAAGATTCATAACACGTCTACGTTACTCACTAGAGGGCATCGAAAAGCAAAGAAGAATTTCGTAGATAGAAAGAATGATTTTGACTCGAGGGTCCAAAACAAATTAACTCAACAATAATTTTTTTTTTGGAACTCTATTAGTGACTTTTGATTTCATCATAGTTATTTCATTATAGCTATGGGATTGAGCACACTAGCGCTGGCAGCGCTTTCACCGTTTTAGTTAGCTCTGATATACCCTCCCACTGCTTGGTACTTCAGACCATTTGTGTAAAGAATAGCGCTGCATTTCTACACAAAACGTTAGATACAGTGATAACACCAGCACAGACTCACAGAGATATCAATCTCTGGAAATAAAGCCAAAGACAACCAAAGTGTGCTTGAGATGTGACTTCGATGGAAATTAAACAATAAGAACCCAACTAAATTGGAAGTTGACTGCTGTAGAAATTACATATATGTAATGAACTATATAAATACAAATATCCATGCTGATAGGACATGAAACACACTCATATCACTATCAAACACTTCATTCCATAGATTAGAAGAAGTGCAGGCATACCATCAGTGATAGGAGATTTCTATGCTAATATATAAAATTAAATTTCTAGCTAGCCATCTATGCCAGAATCAGGCTCCCAGCATCATTCTCTTCTTCCTTTTCTCCAAAGAAGTGAGCAACAATGGAGCCCACATCATCCAATCCCACACCAATACACAACTGATCCCTCAAAACTCTAGCTGAATTTCCTTCAGCAGTACCAGTAGTTCCTGAACCACAGCTGGAGACTCGAACATTGGGCCCTTCCTTACATTTGCCCATGCACTTGCAACCAACAACCACAGCCCTTCCTTCACCTCCAACTTTCTTCTCAAATTCATGCAACAGATCCATTGAGCCTGTCTTCTTGCACTTCCCACCCATGCAAACCTCGATTGTTAAAGGTGAGATGTCCTCTACAGGTACTGCCTGTACGAGTGCCTGCGGAGATGTGGGTAAGGATAAAGGTGCAGGTACAGTTGAGACTGAGTTTGGTACTGTTACAGTGGAGGCAATGACGGTTTTGAGATCACTGAATTGCAGAATTTGTGGTTCCTCACAATCACTTCCGCTGGATTCTGAGGAGCTCGAAGAAGAATCATCTTTGCAAGTCATCTTGCATGCTTCCTTTTTCTCTTCCTTTTTCTTCTTTCTCATCTCCTTTTCTTCGACCTTGATCTGGTTGAGCTGTTCGAGCAATTGCTTTGCTGCTTCCTGTACAATCTCAAAACTTATAGTTTAATCATTTTTAATGAAAATGTGAACCATCTTTTTCTCCTTTACCCATATGCACGTAAAGTCTGGTTCTGGATATTTCTTTGTCAAGATCAATTTACACGTTTCCTTTAAAGGAGAGACAAGCATTTTTAATAGTAGTAAGTGCAGTGTGTTGGTGTTTGTAGAAACAGAGAAATGATAATATCTTTTAATAATCAATCCACGTTTACTGTCAGGAGATTATTTTATTGATTTGCTCTGCTGTTTTTCTATTGGTTAGGGAATTCCAAGAATCATATGCAACAACTAGTCAAAATATGGATGCTGCTAGACTTTGCTGAAATACCCCAACAGGTGATTAGAGCATCAAATGCAGCTGGGAACAATTTCAGTACGAGTTGGATGATCAACTTGGCAGATGCGCAAAGGCTCTATCTAGCATGTGAGCCAATGATTTTGGGTTGTTTTTAAGAGAAAAAAAAATAGAATGATAGCTGTCTTAGTTACTGTCTTTGTTGGTTGGTTATGGTGATCAGTGTTATGTGTTGGTTGAATTTTGATGTAGTAGCACAACCAATTGTTGGTTTGTCTTTAAGGTTAAGGTACCGTCTGGAACCATATGCCAGAAGTTAAAAGGTGTTGTTGCATTCTTTTAATTAGGGATAGTTGTTTTTGTGATGTTAGGATACTCTAGTTTGTAAGTTCTTGTTTCTTTTTAGAAAAAAAATAGGGATAGCTGTTTAATCATATTGTTCCTAACAGACAGCTTATATGCATAAATTTATCAGTAATTCAACATATTGTGCGTTAAAGCCACAATAACATGAAAAATTGTACTATATCAGCTGAAATGGAAACTCGCATGGCTACTATCTCCTAGTCACTACCTCTAAAGTTTTAATAGCAAAAAAGATAGAGAAAAACAGGAAGGAAAACACAACAAACCACGATTTTGTCGCTTTGATCGGCGGGTACACCAAAGCCCATGGAATAAAGCTCGGAGAGGTCCTTCTTCAAGGTCTTGATAAGTTTCGCTCTCTTCTTATCCTGTTTGGATCTTCCCTCTTCGTAGTACTGGAGGGCTCCCTCATCACAGAACACAGCACCGCCGCAAGAGGCTGTCGCAGGAACCCTGACCCTCGCAGGAGCACTCCTCGGGGCACCTCCATCGAATCGACGACCGAACAAGAGACGATGATGCACGGCGCCGATTGAGGAACGCTGAAACACGGCGCCGGAGATCTCCATCAGTGGTTCGATGGTTGATACTTGATCGGTTGTGGGAATCTTTTTTTTTTCCTTTTCCTCACGAGTATTGTTTTCGTTTCTGATCGGAGGCTAAATTGGATAGGCGAAAAGAGGGAATTCTAGAATTCGGAGGAGGCTGCTTTGTTTATCTGAGTCTACGTGTAACAAGTGGTTCGCTGTTAAGGAAAAGAGATGACGTGGACCAATAGTATGGGGAATATGGAGAGAAGGTAAAAGTATTTCCACTCCAAATGCATATGTGTCAATTATTGATCAGATCTAACGGATTAATTTGATTTTGACACGATTCAACGGGTTAATTCGATCTGATCCGAATAAATATGATCAAGATATAATTTGATATTTTTTCATCCGAGTCGGATCGGGTTGTATTTGAGTTCCACCCGATCCGATCCGATTAATTATGTTTTTTGAAAGTAATTTTAAATTTAGTTCTAACTAAACTTTAAATATACACTAATTAAGATTAATTATAAATTAATTAATATTTAATTACTTAAAATTATATAAACATGATTAATAAATGTTTAATCATTTTATACGGTTTGGATATGAGTCAAGATTTTTTGACTCGAATTTAATCGTGTCGGGTTCGATCAAATTAAAAAAATAATAAAATAATGTGATCCGACCCGACCCGATCCATTGATGCCCCTATAATGACAGCATTATAAATATCGATATGATAGTTATAATTTTAGTTAGACGTCAATTGCTAATAACCTTTGTAAACAATATTTCGTCAATATTTACGGTTGTTGTTATTGTCTATAAATTTCAGAGATTTAAAAATCAAAAGAATAAATATCTCATGAAAACATATTCAGATACTCAAAATGTCTGACGAAATCTAAATGAGAATTAATATATTGCAGGGCAGAGATAATTTAAAAGTGATTAACAACAACTATTAGTACAAAAAAAATTACAGTTATAGAAAAGAAAATGCTCTAATAATATACTGAGATAATTTAATTTGTGACAAACAAGGCAGAATGAATGGACTGACACCTTAAACTATACCGTGGCATCAGAACAAAAAAATTATCCTTCCAAATTTAGTTTTTTTTTTTCATGGTCGTGATAAAAAGAAAATATTAATCAAGATATTTTTTTTGTCGTGACATATACAATAATCAAGAATTTTTTTATGAATCAGAATTGACAAGGTAGACAAAGAAAACATGCCACAATAAACACAAATGTGATTCATTCAAGTAAAATAGTTACTAAAAATTTTGTTCACAACAGAAATATATCAATAAATTTGAACCGATTCCTTCAAGTGTTGATTTCCCTTAGTTTTTAATTTATTCATATTCACGTAGACAACTCACGCTGTCAAACAACACAATCAGTGCGTTTCATTCGGAAATTAATGAGACGTAGGTGACTTGATCAAACCCCGTTTTGCTCATTTGCTGGGAAGTGGTGGCCTCTCATATTCATATATACGTCTCCATAGCTTCTCATGTAATTACGACCTCTTTTGTCTGTCTTCATTTTTATAAAATTTAATAACTTTATCCGCATTCTATGTTCTGAGTCTTCTGACACCGCTATACTCAAAATGTGAATGATGTCGTCCACATGCAGGGAGATGTGAGATAGGCTCGCTCATGAACGGTACATCTGAACGATAGAGTTTAGGCATTTGGGCCTGTTTGATCTGCCGGATATTGTATGAAAGCATCGTATTTTTTTTCTGGATGCTAGTTAAAAAAAAAAAAAAAAAAACCTGCTCCAACCTGCCAGCTTATTTTATTTGAGAAACAGTATGACACGAGAATAAAATTTTGTTCTATTCTTTTATTACGACTTATGATCTCATAAGTTTGTTATATATAATCAAGCGCTTACAGATGTGCAGAAATTTTCTATTGCAACTGAAACCTTATGAACAAAATTTTGAGTATTCCAAAAATTGCTCGATTATGACATCTAATGACAAATTTATTCACCCATTCTACAAACTCTTAATTTTAAATACAAACTACTGGGGTACAAATCAACCTAGACTTCATCAATACGTAAGCAAAGAAACCAAAAACTAAAATTGTAGAAAAACACCATATTGTATATAGTTCTTTGTATATAACTAATATATATTTTGATTCACATCTGAGAATTTGTATAGGTAGCAAGGTGCCTAAGACATGTTCTAGTCCCATAAAATGATTAGTTGATTACCTATTGATGTGCTTTCTGTGTCAAAATTTCAGATATTTTACTTCTATCAATGTTTCTGTAGTTGCATTCTAAAGTTGATGTGGTGAACAATAAATCAGTTTATCAGGAGCAACTTTGATTGATTTAACCAGGATCCATGAAAAAACCAAATATAAGAGAGTATTTTTTTTAAAAAAAAATACTGATAGAAGCCACTTTCTTTGAAAAAGTGAAAACAAAAAATACTATTAGAAGAATAAGTCAATAAGGTAATTGAGGTGTTCCAGTGTCAACCGTAGCTCCAGTAAGGTAATACTATTTGATACTTTTATCCTCCTTCCAAAGTCCAAACCCTCTCTTTCGGCACTGACAATTTTCTTGTTCTAGTATTTCCAGAAACTCAGTCCTTCACTGAGGATGTCAGTAGAATAAATGATATAAGTAATAGCTGATACTCTTTACGGACTTATTGGGAATAAATTCCTCCAAAAGATGGATAGCACTGATCATCTTGCAATTCCAAGTTACCTCTAACTAAATCATTTCTATTGAATTCATTGGATTCTCAAAAAGTTTTGGTCGTATCCATATATTCCTATGGACATTCTTCTCATTCCTCCATTCCTTGTGAATATTGTACAGTCTATCTTATAATGAATAAAAAACATTCACATTTTGTTAATTTGAGAAATAATGCCTAAATTAGAAACCAATGAGTCCCCCTTTAAACATCTAGATATTCATTTGGGTCTAACATGAATTCACTATCCCAATGACTCTTAGAAGTATAATTCTCCGCCAACACAGACATGTTAGTACTCTCTGACAACATAACATTTTGCAACGAATCAGCCAAGTGTCCATCCCATAATCCCATTTCACAAACTTTCTTATATGCCCCAAAACCCGCAATGTTAACCCCATCAGACAGCATATTTTCAATATAAGAACTCACAGTTTCTACTTCCTTGAGCAATTCCACTACAGCACCTTGCCTCTGAAACGCAACAACTGCACAATTTCTGTCCACTATCACCAAATCAAAATCATCATTGAATATTGGATGGTAGCTCTTCAGCTGGCGTTTCAAATGCAAACTTGAAGCAGAATTGAAACCCCAAACAAATACCAAGTTAGGGGGGCTCCATGTTGCAATATCCTCTTGTTTAGTTAGATGATTTATTGTGTCATCTTGGTGGCTGCTGGCATCAAGTTCTGTGCAAGATATGGGATGGAATATGTTGCTGTATCCTTCAATAGGATTAAATTTAAGAAACTTACTTATTTTTGCAAAGAGACTTGTTATTTTGAGTACATTTCTTCCCTGATTATTTTGCTCAGAATTGCTATCAGCTGAAAAAAGAAAACCAGATATCAAGTTATTATGGTAATATTTTTTTATCAAAAAAAGTCAGTAGTAATATCATGCAGCATGTTAACAGTGGCATAATCTATTATTTAGGTCCATATATGCATGAGCTTACTTTTACTCTCATATTATAATTTTTTTTTGTTGTTGCATTGATCCTGAAAATTACTGGCAAGCTCAGAAATATCCTTTGCATATTTGTACTAGCCTACTGCCTACCATATCAAATAAGGGATAAGTTATATTCACAATGAACATATTTGAGAATGGAAAATATGCTTCAAGTAGGAAAACAGAAAGGAGATATGGAGGAGCTTTTCATAATATTAGATTGGTGCATCAAACTTGTGCAAATTGGAAACTGATTAGCATTTCCATCAAGAATTTTGAAAGCTTAACAGCTTACTTTCATAAGCTTTTACTATGCAACAAAATGATTTTCAAATTGCACTGAATTTGATAAATGGTCCGCCTAAATGATAATAGAGACATAACATAGTTTTTTTTTTATTTTGAAGATTAACAAATGGTTGTCATAGTTGTAAAAATAAGTTGGTTGTCAATGAATCTATTCCTATGAAAAAAAATTCATACCAAACCTCTATCACTAGTGAATATTTAATACATTTACATCAGTACAACCATTTAGTCACATAGAAAAATGTATCAACATAATACATTTACAACAAAATTTGAGTTTTTGAGTAAGAAGTTGCTAAACTAGACTAAAGGAAACCACTCTAATTTCCAAGGATTATTCCTTGTCAATTACTGGTAGTCAACCATGGTTAAGATTCCGCTATATTGACCTGTATGGACCTGCCATTCACTATATTGAAGATTCCGCTAAAATTTGATACTCGTGGTCTATAATTTCTCAACAGAGGAATTATATTATGTTAATAATGAAGAGAGGCCATTTCCCCATTGTGAGATAATGAAGGATTTTTTGCAAAATTCTCTTTTTCAGACAAAAAGCAAGTACCTTGAAAAGGAACTTCCAACTTCATTGGTGGGAACAACTGCCGATTCATACAATCGAGAGCTGAGGAAACATTCTTGGCATTCCTCAAAGGACCGATTTCCTTCATTAAATGCCCCAAATCAAGTATTTCAGGAAATACCATTTTCAGAGAGCATGCAAATTCATGCATGCTTGGCGGAAGAGGTGCAATGAATTTGTCATGAATGAATGTAAAATCTGCACACAACATAAAAAAAGTGAAAAACTAATTCAGGGCAAGGGGACTAAAAGTTAACATGTTGAAAAATGACTTTCTCATGAATATCTACCATCACTTATTCTTTTCAAAGTTGGAATAACTATCGCCATTTGGATGAAGTCACATGTTGATCAGGACTTAGGGTAACAACAATCACTTATAACTGAAATTTACATATTACATTGAAATCTCCTGAAAGAAAACAAGAATGGTAAAGTTTACCGTTGAGGCAATTGTATGTTACAATTGGTTTTTGTGAACTTGAAATCAAGTCAATAACTTCGCGAAAACCACGCAGCTTGAAATTTTGTTCCTCTTCAGCATGTTCAATGTCACTCTAAAGGAAATAGATGATCAGTCATCAAATAACATGAAAACATGATAAGAATATGTCAAGTAACCTATGGGGTCTGAACTCTGAAATATGAATATGCATCCTGAAATAGCTAATATTGTGTCCATAACACTTTGTAATCCCTAGAAAACACTTAAAAGGCTGATTGCATGATAAAACTAGCAAACCTATTAATATAAAACTAATGTGCCCTGATCTTGTAATCCTCACATAAAACTACCATATTTTAGTGTCAAAATATTATTGAGGTATCGCACATACCAATTTAGCAAGGGTACACCATACAGAAAAGAAAGAAAAAGTCTTTTAAGTGAAAAAAAATAATCTAAAGAACACACCAGAAGAGCACTCTTGTCCTCCTCAGAGCTTGTAAGAACAATCCGTACTGATCTGGCAAGTCCATTGTCATGGACTTCTAGAGGCACCAGGCTGTCAGAAATGCCATTTATTGCCTGCATCATGAACTAGATTTCAGAATACAAACCATTATGTTGGAAGCACCGTTCCCCATTTGACTATGTCAAGATTTACATTAGCAGACCATAACATTATTACTTGTTTGTTATTGGTACAGTGTAATAGTGTATTTTTTGTATATTTTCTCACAAAAAATGATCAAATAAGAGATTAGAGATATTAAATATGCATCAATTTCATAAAATGGTTTTGTGCAGAGAACCAGTATACACAGCAGTCTATCAAGTTATGATTCATCATGATAAAAATGAAAAAAAGAACTAAGGAATCAAAGCATATTTTTAAATTCCATTATTTGTACCTGTAATACAAGGCTGACTTGATGGTCACTGCATACATCGACGGTCATGCAAGGTCTTTTACCATAAATCTGAGTGCCTAGAATAATCGTCCTAAGGGAATTTGCCATTTCCTCTGTCAGGCAGAAGTCATAAATTCAAGTGCCAGTTAATAATACTACAAGTATTAGATGGAAATCAGTTATTTTCATAGTAGTAATTCTGCAAGCAAGTGAAATTGGCCAGAGATACATTCATATAAAGTATAGTTTTCAAGACATTACACAAATTCAAATTTCACAAGGAGAAGTATGCATGCTCTGAACAATTCCTCGATACATAAGAGTTTTGACAAGTGACACAATAGTATAACTCAATATGCACCTTTCACAGTCTCCGAAGATACCTAGAATATCTCCTCTCCCTGGTTTATGTATAGAGAAACGGTGACCAAGGCAGTTATTTTTGGGCACCTTTTGATATAATTAAGGAATAGAAGGGTACATGTAACATTTCTTGTCAGAAAGAAAAAAAGAAGAAGAAGAGAGATAGAATATTGCATAAAAGCTAATAAATTTCAAGAAATTACCATGAGGAGATCTATTGGAACTTGATTGAGACCTAAACCAGTATTGAATTCTTGATTTGATTCTTTCTAGGAACAGTGCATTGACAACTGATGTACTTAATTTGGAAGTTATTCTGAAATCTAAAGGTGTCAGGTTTCTCTGTCTAAGCAAGGATTCTTGCACTCTGGATAAGTATGATATTCCTACACAAGAAAGTAAAATAACAATATAATAAACAAAATACAATTCTTAATGTCATGAAGTTGTGTCAGATGAAGAGCAAAAACTCATCATAACTGCTCTCCACCTGAAATTTTGGACTTAGGCTCATTCGGGCAAGACATTGATAGTTGCAAAGCACACCTCTGACATCAAGAAATTATCTGGAGATGGAATAAGGTAGGAATTTGTCTCTATTACACATTACTCCAAATGAATGCTAAAAATTTTCTGGGATTTCTATCCAAGATTATCTCCCAAGTTTCTGACTATTTTTCTCCACAAATGATATGAGAAAGGGCAAAAGAACCCTCATTTTTTAATTGCAGGAGGCATTTCAATTTATTCCAAGCACAAACCAAGAACACATTATCCACATATGAAACTTTCTAAAGTTTTCTTTTTGGTGCTTTAACTGATATTTCAATTACCTTCATATATACAGAGATTAAAATCAAAGCCTTCATGTGCCAAACATTTAAGGTATGAAGCTTGACAAGAAAAGCTGTATGAAGGCAAGCCTGTTCTTAGCTCCTCTCTTGGAAATAGATAGAAGTTATAACTACATCACAGTAAAAACATACCCAACTTATCATAAAAAAGATGTAATTTGATAACCCCTGTACGAGTATGGACCTGCCATTCATTGAACAGTATTTATTGGATATATATAAAAAAAAAGTTCATTCATTTCTTTTTGTTTATCCTTTTTTTCTGTTTGGTGCACAATAAGGATTAGCAAAAGTTTAAATGGGTTAAATTGAGATATAAAGAGCCTCCATTGTTACACAAAATTGGACCCAAGAATTGCGCAGATAAAACACATTTAATGCTCACATTCACAGGATAAGCCACTCTGTCAACGAACACCATTGAGAAATTGGCCTTTAACATACTAGTACAATCAGTAGGTGATTGACATGTGCCAAAATTCTTAGCCTATGTAATTCTATTAGTGGGATGGGATCAAAGCAAGTAACTGGAGTAACATTAACATTTCATCAAACACTTGTGCGCAACAGAGACTTTTACATCACAACATGATCTGACGCGCCATGCATTCCATCAAACATTTTTAACGCATAATAATGGCTTTAAAAGCAATCTCTGAGAGAGAGAGAGAGAGAGAGAGAGAGAGACATACGGAAAAGCTACGACAGTGGAGCCGTCGACACGAAACGGGCAGACAGATACATTGAGAAGCTGGAAGGACTCAGCGGCGAGCTTGGCTTTGAGATAAGCGGTCTCGCCCGTGTCGAACGGGAAAAGACGGCGCCGCCACGGCGAGGCGGAGGTGGCGGAGGCGGTTTTGATTGAGGAGAGCGAGATGAAATCACAGAAAGCGATATGGGATTTGAGTTCTCTGAGAAGGGATGGTGTGAAGGTGGATTTGGTTACTTGTTTTATGACTGTTTGAGAAGACATCGGAAGTAGCAATGACAATGGCAATGGCGCGGTTCTCTCAAAGGGAAAGGGGTTTTAGAATTTAAGAGGAAGCGCAGACTGGAGATTGAGTTTGATAGACTTCATTGGAATTATATTAAAATTATTTAGCTACGATCATAGAAAGCATGAGATGGATCTTGTCTAAAGATTTTATTTTGAAATTTCAATTTTTATATTGTGTTATTGATAGGGTTTAACACCTTGAGCCCAAGGACATTCAAGGTCCAAGTCCAGACTCAAGAGTTTGAAATTCCTCTTTTGATTTCTTAACAGTTAACAAGGTGGGTTGATCTGTTATTGATGTTTTAGAACGCAGACAGTAGTACATGGATCACGAGTGACATCGTTTGAAACCTTTAAGGGGAAAAAAAAATACTTCACCTTAAACAAAATACGAAATATGTATATACCTACTACTGGAGGTTTTTATCCGGTCAATTTAGGCTCTCAATAGATGTGCTTGCACAAAATAAAAAGAAGATAATTCATCTTCATGTTAATAAATGCGACTTGCTATATGTATTCGGATATAATGTTTCAGACGTTATGTCAGTGGCATCCACGGATGCAAACAAGTCGAATTTAAGCAAGCTAGACTAATTTTAAGTTCGACTGATGAATTTAGCTCATCACAACTCAAACTTATTCACTGAGTTTAATGTGTGCTAACTAGAATTAGAGAGCGGGAAGACAAAGATCGGCATCCATTATTAACTTTTCAAAATAGAATTAGAGTTCTAGTTAATGAGATTTAGTGAAATAATTTTGAGTTTAAGACTTGAAATTAATTATTTAAACTATTTTATTATTAAAATATAACTCACAACTCGTGATATAACAAAGTTGGGCTGCGATACATGTAGCATGACGCTGTGATGCAACATGTAGTACGATCTGTGTGCTATATATTATTTTTTCATTTTTAAAAATTCAAATAGTAAATCCCGACAGTTCAAAAAAAAATTCATATGAAAATCTAATTGTAAATTAAATTTTATATTATTTTAATTTTTTTACTATCTTTTAGATAGTCAAAAATTACTCTTTTTAAATGACTTATAATAATTAAGTCTAGTGGCTTTCTAACCATTTAAATAATAATAATAATCTAAAAATATAAATTCAGTTTATAATTAAATTTTCATACAAAAATCATTTTAAATAGTAAGATTGACTCTTTGAATTTTAAAAATAAAAAAATAATCCATAACACGATCATCCGTGCTGCACATAACATCATAAGCCAGCACATAACATCATAAGCCTAACTCGATACAATATATACGAGTTGATGATTAATCCCAAATGAGCTAAAACTTGATTCAAACTCAGCTGATAAAAATAACTAATAACTCACACCAAATCCATCTCTTGAGCTAACAGTGAAATTTGACAGGTCTCATCAAAGGCACTTAGGCAAAAGTCTTCATCTGTTGATTTCCACGGCCGAATAAATTCTCAAACAATTTAGGAGCCATCGGAGGAATGGTCATTGGTAGAGGAGCCATGAAATTAACAATCTTTTCATGTACATGATACCTGAAAATGTGCATGCAAATCCAAGCTTCTCTGTCAGCCAAAACCACTAGAAAATTGACCATCCATTTTTTTCTTTTCTTTTATATATATATATTTTTTTTAATAATCAATTGCAAAAACGTCATCTTGCCATTCTTATATTACTAGACTTTTTAACTTTTGAAAAGATAAATAGTTAAATAGCGAAAATGAAAAAAAAAGGCTGTGCACCTGATCTTACGACTTTTCGAAGCACGGCGATCAACGACCTTGCGCTTCTTTGGTTGCATTCTTCTCATAGCATAAAACATTGACTCTACAACCATTAAACAACTTCATTACCTTTCAAGTAAAATTAGGCCAAAATGACAGTAGTGCTAATGGATCGAGCTGTTTTGGATATTATATTGATAGGTTGTAAAACTGTTTCTCTCGAAAGAGTATAAAAGAAATGTGGTGGAACTTAATGTTCCACTTTTATGTTCAAAAAGTGGAACCCACTGAGCACTAACTAGGATCCAAAAACAACGCACTCAAATCCCACCTGATCTAAAAGATATAAATGTAAAAAGAAACTGCAAGTCTTATTGAACAAAACAAAACCGAACAATACAAAAAATTCCCAACTCAAATTCATGCAAACACAGATCTTCCAAGAAACCAAAAAAAAAAAAAAACCAAATAACTAGACCTAATAGAAACAAACCAATATCAAATCGCCTGAGAACCGAACTAGACAGAACTTACTAAACCTGAAAGAAATTTACCTATTTACCAATTAAGAAATGTATCATTATGTCAATCAGGGCCATTAACAAAATAAGTTCCAATTTTGTTATTGCTTCACTCTTTCAAAATTTTTGTTGGTCTTGTATATGTTGGGGGCAGGACCTAAATCATAGAGCCTTTGAAGCATGGAGAACTAAAAATATGTTATACTGTTACAAAGATAAGAAAAAGATGCTGCTTTAAACTGACCAGAGGAACCAAGATTACAAGATTCAAGGAATTCCTTGAGAAGTTGTTGGTAGAACTCTGAGTCATCCAGTAGTTCTGGATCACCATCTTCATTCACATTGTCATCCTACAAACATTATATAATTTGAACATAGTATTGAAGTTAAACATAAAAAATAGTAGTCTGAATATGTTATCTAAAATTGTGCTGATCATGAATATTTCATTACCTCCTTTTTGGTATCCGCTTGTCCATATTCCTGCACAAAAGTTAAATACATTAAACTTTGGTTAAATAGTGTAGCAGTAGTTGCAGTACATGAAATTTTATGGACATAATACAGTAACATCTTTGGCCATTTTTATAGTTCTTTTCCTCTCCAAAATCATCTCAATACAAGAATTTAAGAAAGCAACTAGACAACAAAAAAACATAATGTGAATGAGATCAATCAGAACAAACCATATATTGGCAAGTATGTTATAGTATAAATATAGGCTAGATATGTAACAAAGCCAAAAATGGCAATCCTAACCACCCACACCTGACTCGTGCATTTGTTGAATGAGTTTCTTTCTTGCTTGTTTCTTATCGCACTAATGCCCACATTTAACTACTATTTCTTCTTTCTATTCTTTGAGTGAGGTCAAGAGAGGCTGTTTGGGGTCAAACAATCAAAACTAACTGTCCCGTATTTTTACAGAATTGGGGATGAAAATCATCCCTACATGTGCTGGCTTACAAGTTTAATACATGGTCTGAACCCAGTCAATCAATTTGCTCTTTCCAATTTCTTTTCATAAAAGCACTATCGTTAACCAGACCAAAAGATAAATTAGACATAACACAACTTAATAAAATCATGGGGATATATTGAGGAAAAAGACCTCTCCAAATATTTCTACAGAAGGTCGCCTCAACTGCATGCGCTTAATCACGCGACTTGGATCCCTCATGTATCCTGCCACTTGATTGCTGATGTTCTGCTCTCAATAATAAAATTAGCAATTAGTTCAAAAACAGTGATAGGTTACAAGTTTCATGCACGAGTGCTAACCATAGGAAAAGTGCAACAGTCACCCAGGAGAGCAATTTAATTATTTAACAACAAAGGAAACAAAAGACTTGAAAAAAATTTTATCTTTATCAAATGACAACTTTTTTGTCAGCCATCATCACAACACGTCTCCAACTGCTGGTTATAGCAGGAAACAACTTTTCATATTGGACTTCCTGAAATTCTGATAATGCAACTATAGACTACATTTTATATATTTTTTTTATGCACAATTATTGCTCAATGCAGAGGACAGGATCGACGGCCATACTTTTGGCATTAACATCTCAAAATTAATTATTAATGCAGCATATAGTATTACCATAACACGTAACACCATTGAAGGCGTAACTGAACCAACAACCTCAAGGAAATATTGTGTTACAAAACAAGAAAACAGGAACAAAATTGAGATAATCATGACTTCAAGTTGCTCCTTTTCCAGACAACTAAGAAACAACAGAAATCATATAAAACAATAAGCACCTGATTGAAAGCATGCAATTTGCCTTTCAAAACAGCAGCTCCTGTGTTAACCATAGTTTTTCTCTGCCATTTGTCCACTGCATCATTTCTAAATGGTGCTATTCTGATGACAATGAGAATACATATCAGCAAAAATTGATACCAATCTGGACTTGAACATGCTTGGTCTTAATTGTTAATTGCAATGATTTTAAATACTTTAAATAAGTTTGGCCCCACGAAAGGTAATTGGCTCAAACTTGCAATTCCTTCATGAATTAGTTCTAGTTGACCTTACTGTGAGATAAAGGCTCTTAGTTAGCTATAAAATTTGAACTTCAATTGATCCAGATTAGTAAACTATGTATCAAATCATTGACTTGAACTTACAATTCACCACATCCTAATCCAATCAAAAGTACTAAAAGAATTTAGCAAACCCGAATGCCTTGATTCTCGGAAAAGAGGCAGTTGTAGATTCAAATTAAAGTAGATTTCTTTTGTATCATACCTTAGGTGCATGTTCTGTAATCTTAACCAATCATCATCGCACTCTTCATCCAACCCGTCAGAAATCACATCATGTTTACCAGATTCTTTTTTGCGTCCTTTACCAAGGAAAAAATTACCAATGATAAGAAAATACACAAACTAAATTAAAAAACAAATTCTGTGATTGACAAGTATTAACCCCGTAATCCTATTTTTTCCCCAGTAGTCCATTCCTCTACATGCAAAGCATTGTTTAACCTTTTCAATCATAAAAGAGATCAAGAGTTATATTTTAACTGGCTAGTTCATCATATACAAAGTAGCAATGACAAATGCTGCATTGGCAATATTATTTATCTCCAACATTAAATATATTTTTCTATAAATTCATAAACAACTTTATATGTTATAAACCTGCATAAAAATTAGAAAAATCAAAACATACCATGTCAATTACAAAAATTGTTGTACATATATTATGATTCTCAACTGAACAAACAAACTGCTATTCACTGAACTTGTCTCATCTTTACATAAATTAACATGAGAAAGAGGGATTCCCCCAAATGGCTACGATATATATAAGATAATGATCAGGTACAGAAGTCTTAGAAAAAGAACTATATCATACCATCAGTCATGTGTACAATGGATGGATTCTTCTCAAGCAAAGCCTAAAGAATACAAAAGATATGAAAATATGAAAAAAAAAAAGTTGAACTATAACAATATTTTACTGAAATAAGTAAACTGCATGGATTATTCTTCAAGTCTCATGAAACATTTATCGGTTATTCAATACTGCTCTGATAAAAAACAATCAATTTGAAGGAAAATACCCCCCCCCCCCACATACCTATTGCATCTGATCACACAAACAACTCAAAAATGATTTAACAGCATGTTATACATGCATTTAAAGTTTTACGGTTTAATCATTAAGATGAAGAGAAAAGCAAATAAAACATTAAGGATGAATAAAATATCTACTATATATTTTGAGGGAAAAACCTACTATATATACTCTTGTATGCGTAAATTACAATACCTCTTGTAGATCCAACATGGAACTTAGAACTTCTCGAGATGATGAGATTATATCAGCATAAGCTTTGTCCACTGCTTCATTGGATGTACAAAACTCTGACCTGACAGGATCCTGAAACAACCTCAAGCATAGTCAAGTTCAAATGTTCACTGTATTAGATATGCAAGATTAAGCCAAACCAAATACTTCCGAGCACTGTTCATTAACTACTTTGCTCAGATTCTATAGTGCAACAGTATGGTCAGATCAGAACAAGGTAACATTTTCATACCAGTAAAATTTCAGATTACAGTCGATTATTATTGTGCTTAACAATTAACATAACAATTTGAAGTAAATCTTTTGTGAAGATAAAATCAAACCTTGGGCAATTTATTTGAAGATGAAAAGGCCTTTTGCAGCAAAAACCTGATCTCCAGTGTCTTGTCCCAGAGAGCCTCGAGTTCACAAAGGACAGAAGTAAATATTTAAAAAAACGCATAGCAAAAAAATCCTACAGAGTGACATTAAATAGTCTTTCAACTATTAACAGAACTTCTCTTTCTTTCCATAAAAATAAATCTCTTTCAGTCTGTGAAGTCCGAGTTTCACAAAAAATTAAGAAAGCTAATCAATGTAGTAGTTGACACCTTGTGTCATTGCCTGAATACAAATGTATTTCATGCCAAAAGTGATTGAATTAACACTACCAAAACAGAAGAATACTTCGGCACTGGATAGAAGAATAATTATTTAGTCTAATTGACGGGAAACTAGTCAGTTTGTTACATTCCAAAAAGAATTGTAATTCCTTTACTGACCAGGTAGTAAAATGCATACCTTTTGATTTTTCACAGCATGTCCTTTCAGCACGTCCTCATCTTTATGACGTCTCAAGTGAGTCACAAGATTTCTGAAATTTGAATGTTTCAAATAAAGAAATAAAATAAAAGAGTCACTGTTACTGGATATCTGAAATTGGAGCTTTGTGATGGGATCTATGCACCAAATTTAAGGCACTAGAAAAGGTTTTTGAGTATGTGACAGAACCAGTATTATGGTAAGTTATGCAAATAGACTTACTGCTCCTCATTTCGTAGATTCAAATATTCTTTCTCAAGTTGCTCCATTTCAGCATCTCTATTTTGATCCTGGTCACTCCTCTCTTCATCACCTTCTTCCTCTTCCCCATCATCCCCCTCATCCTAAGATTACCACATCACAACTCATTCAGCTAAACGTTCAAAAGTATAATCTGAAGTATATATATATTTGAAATTTCCTTATGTAAAAACAGTTTTACCTCACTATTCTCATTATTGGAATCACGACTTGCACTCTGATCCTCTTCAGAGTCAAATTCCTGATAAATTATGCAAATGTCATTTTCATATGGGATTAAAAAAAGAGAGAATTTTTTTTTTAAAGTAAACTGCAACAGAGGAAGAGAATTTTTCAGATTTTTTTTCCACTCAGACTCCACACTTCTATTTTTTTTGCAATCAACCATGACCTTCACATTATGTAAAGGAGCGAATCAATGCTACTTATAGTGACAATCTGCTTACATATTGCGTAGTAACATCTTTAATTACGGAACTTGTCTGAAGTTCGGACATGCAATTGTGAATAACTGAAGTTTCAGTGACTGAATACTTTAACTAAAAGTGCCATAAGTATTAATGACTCGAAACCCTAAACCATAATCCCTAAACCCTAAACCATAAACCCTAAATTCTAATCCCTAAACCCTAAACCTAAACCGTAAATCTCATCAAACCCTAAGCCCGTAACCCTGAACCCTAAACACTAAATTGTTTACCCTAAAACCTAAAACCTAAACCCTGAACACTAAACCCTAAACCATAAACTCTAAGCCCTAAACCCTAAACCCTAAACTCGAAATCCTAAACCATAATCCTTAACCCCTAAACCCTAAACACTAAACCCTAAACCTAAACCCTAAACCCTGAACCCTAAACCCTAAACCCTAAACCCCAACCCTAAACCCTAAACCCTAAACCCCAACCCTAAACCCTAAACCCCCAAACCCTTAACCCTAATCCCTCGACACTAAACCCTAAACCCTATGCCCTAAACCCCATACCCTAAAACCTAAATTCTAATCCCTCAACCATAAACCCTAAAGTCTCAACCCTAAACCCTAAACCATAATCCCTGAGCCTTGAACCCTGGACCCTAAACCCCAAACCCCAAACCCCAAACCCTAAACCCTTAACCCAAATCCCCTCGACCCTAGACCCTAAACCCTAAATCCTATGTAAAAAGAAAACTATAGTTGACAATATACCTCCCCCGAATCAAATTCCGTCAATGAGGCAGTGGTAGCGTCCATATCACTGCCATCTGAACTAAATTCCTCCTCACTTTCGCAGGGGTCTCGTTTTAACCGCTTCAAAGCTTTTCCCATCGAAGGTGCAGTATGCAGAGAAACAAGGTTGAAGAAGAAGTGAAGTGGATTGGTGTAGAAGAGATGCTTGGAAAGAGGTTTGAACAGCACGTGCTCAAAATCTAGGATACAGCTGTACATTAATATAAATAAAAGTCTCATTATATATTAAAATGTTTCAAAAAAAAATTGTAGTCAATCACAGTGTTCAATTTTTGCACAGATCATAGGCAACAAAGCATGTAGCCATTGCAAAACAAACATACAAGTATCATGATTAAATTAAAAGTTCAAGACTCATTCAGTTCAAAATACATTTAAGTTCCAAGTCTACAACACCACATAGAGACCTAGCCACGCACCAATGTAAAATCAGACATCAAGTGCTACATCCAATTAATATTACGATATTACACACTAACATCAATAAACATAGTAAAACAAACAAAAAGCAATAATCAGGAAATCAGTATCGAACCAAAATGAGAATTAGGAAATTCACATTAAGCAATTTATTCTATCTAGCAATTCAAACTAACAGCAATTTACAGATTATCAGATTATCAATTCAACTATAAGTCTATAACGATTTGATGAGTAAGTGAGAAAGAAAACTAAGCAAGTTTATGTATCATTTTCGCCAGAAGTTCAAAGTTAAGAAAAATACTATAGCAATTCAATTTAAACAGCTGAACTCTTGTGTAAATCAATAAGCAAGCGAGAGAGAAAGGTGCTTAGTTGCTTACATTGTTGAAAGCTGGAGGCGAAGGAGACCAAGGGTTGGTACTGGGCGCTAGGCGGCGGCAACTCAGAGAAGCAATAGCACATAGACTGAGAGGAGAAGGTCAGGGCCTTAGCGATCGTGTGGAGGTGAAAGGCGATGGGGGGTTCGGCCAGTCGTCGCGCTGAGCTGAGAGCTAAAGACCCGACGGGTTAACAAATGAGAGATGATTTTGGATGGTCGGCTGAGAGAACCGCTAGGGTTAGCGAACAAGAAAAGTTATTGACCCGTATCCTAAACGTATCCAAAACGCACCATTTCCGTATCTCGACGAATCTGTCAATCCGGCAGTCAAAAGAGTTAAAATATCACGATGCTAATAAGTATCCGCTACGGGTGCGGGGGTTCTGGAAGAATCTGGGTAATCGCTGCTAAGTGCTAACGAATCATGATCTTATACAAAAAATCAATATTTAATGTAAAAAACAAAAAAAAACAAAAAAACAAAATAGTTCCAACATCAGATTTTGAAAATTTTAAATCAAAGTGAATTTTCATGATGACTTGTTTGTCTAGACTTTGGACCTAACTAACGGGCTAATGGTTGTCGTTCTATTGAAACCGGTTGAGAGCCCGGGCCCCTCACAGGCTTGGGCCCTGAATTGTTCGGCACTTTCCGTACCATGAGTTTGATTGGGGGTTATTTTTCCAACAACCTGTTCGGCAGCTAATTTATTGGAATGGTTGAGATAACTCAAACTCCAAAAATGAAATTAAAAGGAAGGTTGAGAGAACATTTGAGTGGGAGTAAAGTTTCTTTTTCCCAACTTGTTTGGAAACCCACCAAACATAAACACTGTTCCCATTACCACATAACTCATTACCATCTCATTCAAAGTTCACCGACACAGGACACTGTGCTAAACAAGTTTTGAGAGGGGAACAAACCAATAGGAATTGAATTGCAAATTTGACCCCAGCGGTCAGATCCCGGGCCGTGAGAAATTTAATTTGCAAACGATGGCCTTTATTATCAACTATTTATTTCATGTAAATGTTCAGAGTTTCTATCTGAATTTTAATTTGCAGGACTCTTTTAATATTTTATTAATAAGTTTTATGTTTATGTTCTTGCAATTGACAATTGCAAACAAATTATAAAATTAGTGTGATAACTTCGGCTGATAAAAAATATTTGCATTGGATTTATCTTTATAATAATTCATGTTGTAGTTGTTTTCTTTTTCTTTGAAAGCTTGGCAAAGGCTATCAAATACGTAAATTACAACCAATACTCTACATCCATAATATCCTCTCAAAAATAACTACATCAAACACATCATCGCACTACACCTATCATCATAACATCAACATCTAAAATAACAACAAACACATCAACAAACACATTAAACAACATTACAACAGTTGATTGTGGTTCACAACATCTCTTATCTAAAATTCCATAAATTTCTCTTAGTACTTTTATCCTTAATTAGTCGAGGCGTGGAACACCATCATCCATCCCATTATGAATCTTGACAGTGGCTGTCAAGTTCTTGTACCACTATGTCAGGAATAAATTAGGCATACACCGCGATGATTGATCTTCACCGCGCACAAACAACTTGCAGCAAAAGGGCTGAAAAATTTTTAGGCCATTTTTTTCAGTGTCAGGTAGTGCTGCACAAAAAAACTCAAGCTCGTGGCTCAGCTCGGTCTCGACTCGGAATTGAGCTAATCTGACTCAATAGTTAAATGAGTTGAGTTTGAGTTGGCTCGGCTCGTAGCTCGACTCGGCTCAAATAATAATAGTTTATATATATATATATATATATATATATATATATATATATATATATATATATATCTAAAATTCTAATCCGATAATTCATCTCTCATTATCTCTCATGATCTCACCATCTCATCAGCTTAATGATTTCTCGTACTCACTTGTGAGTCGAGTCATATATCTGACTCGGTAGTTTTTTTTATTGGTTCATCCATTCAAATTAGTGCAGTAAAGATTTTATTGAAAATATAGATTTTTGATATATATCTATTTTGTACTAACTCATGTACCGTTTTTTGTAGATATACTGAATTTACAGTTTATAAATATACTAAATGTAAATATCAAACCGAATCAACGTACATGTATTGACTTGTGAGCCAGCTCGTGAACTAACTCGAATAGTAACGAGTCAAGCTTGAGCTAGACTTTTTAGCTGGAAGCATTTCAGAAGCTCGACTCGAATTTTCATGAGCTGAGCGCAGCTCGCTCGAACTACAGCTCTAATGCTAGAGTTGGTGGCAATGGAGGCCGACGTTGATCTTCCCTGTCTAGAGTTTATGTGTCCAATATTTGATGATTGCTGACAACAGTGGCGGAGCTTAAGCAGGGCCAACCTGGGTCATGGCCCCTGCTTAAGTTCTAAAATTTTATAAGGAGACAGTAATATGGCCCCCAACCCAAATCCATGATATAACATTATAGCCTCCTCCTCCCAAACCCAATTTCATCGTGACATCTTTCCTCCCAGTTAATATCTCCCTCTTTTCTTGGCGTTTTCTGATCTCCTCTCCGCTCTCCATGACTCTATCTCCTCTCCGCGACTCCATGTGACCGTGTCTCATCTCTTCTCCAAAGTCACAGTGCTCTGCGCCTCTAATTTTTATTTTCTCCGCTCACTGCTTTGCGACTCCACTGCTCGTCTGCTCCACTTGTTCTTCTCCACGAAAGGTAGAGTTCTTCTTCTGAATTCTGATTATTTGATACTTTACTTTCGCTTTCTATTTTGTTGCAATAATGCAATGAGCCAATGACACATGTGGACTATAATACTTTACTTTCACTTTCTATTTTGTATTCATTGTTTATTTGGTACTTGGCCATAATTCATGTCTGTCGACCTACATTTATAGTTTGATAGTTTATACAATTTAATTAAAAATTAATATTTCATAGATTAACATTATATGCAACTTGTTTTTGGGTAAGTTTCTTAATCCATTACCAGCACAACTTATGTTGATTCTGATGCATCCTTATTTAATAATTTGCTAGAAATTACTAGCTATTTGTTTCCCTTATAAATTCAATTATTCAAATATAGATAATAATGGTTAAGGAGAAAACCATTCATTCCTTTTTCAAGAGAAAAAGAGTAGAAGTGGTGAATCAAGCTGAGGGTTCTACATCAACCCTTATAAGTGAAAATTCTTCACCTACTGCTCCTGAATTGGAAGAACAAAACCCAGAACAACCCCAAAGAATTGAACCAGTAGTATTTCGAGGCATTGAATTTTTGGAGCGGGATCCTGGATTGCGCCCGCAAATTTAGGAATATTCAGTTAACCAAAGAGATGAAGTGCGACGTGCATATTTGAAATTAGGACCTATGCAACCGAAACTGACAAAGTATAAATCTTCTAGGCCAAAAGGACATCGGCGGCGTTTTCAGTATAGTTGGTTCAACATTTTTCCATCATGGTTAGAATATTCAAAGAGTAAGCATCGTGCATATTGCTTTTTCTGCTTCCTTTTCAGCAATAATTTGATCAAGCGTCCTGGTTTTGATGTGTTCACTGTGAAAGGCTTTGAAGGTTGGAAGAAAGTCCATGAAAGAAAAAGTTGTCCATTCTTAACTCATATAGGTTCTGATCCATGTTCTCAACACAACAATGCAACAAGAGCATGTCAGGATTTACTAAATCAATCTGGTCATATAGAGAATATCATAGAGGTGCAGAGTAATCAAGAGACGGTAAGAAATCGTTTACGACTTAAAACATCAATTGCATCCGTGAAGTGGCTCACATTACAAGCTTGTGCTTTTCGAGGTCATGATGAGGATCCCCAATCAAGAAACAGGGGAAACTTTCTTCAAATGGTAATGCTTTTAGCAGAGTTCAATCCTGAAGTTGCAAAAGTAGTGTTAGAGAATGCTCCTTATAATTCCAAGTACACATCACCCGACATTCAAAAGGAGATTTTGAGTATTTATGCAACAAAGGTACGAAAACTGCATCTAAGGATGTGGTTCCTGTATTTCAATTTTTTGAGAAGCTAAATTACATCAAAGATGTCGTTGACTCATCATCAAAGCGTCGCGATGAACTCCACAATGCACAAGTCGTTGAGCTTGTACGCATGCTTGCTATTGATGAGCTTGAGACGGGTCGAGGAGCAAATCAAATTGGCAACCTGAAACGACCGGGAGACACAAGATGGGGTTCTCACCTAGGTTCTATTTCTAGCCTTATGAACATGTTTAATGAAGTAAGCTCGGTACTTCAGAATATAGGTGCTAATGCATCTATCGGTTCAATCAGTGTAGAAGCGGATACTGCTTTTAACCATTTAGTATCTTTTCAGTTTGTGTTTGTGTTGTGCATGATGAGGGAAGTATTAGAAATTGCTAAAATACTTAATCAAGCTTTGCAAAAGAAATCACAAGATATAGTAAATGCTATACAATTGATGTCATCCACGAAATTGCTTCTTCAGAAGATGAGAGAAAATGGTTGGGAAAGTTTATTTGACAAGGTGGTTAAGTTTTGTGAAAGTCACTCTGTTGTTGTTCCAAATATGGAAGAGACCTACATTCTACGTGGTGGACTTGCTCGTCGTCAACCTGATTATTTCACTAAGGAGCGTTATTACCGAGTAGAGATTTTTCTAGTTACAATTGACACACAATTGCAAGAGTTAAATTATAGATTTAATGAGAAAGTCATGGATCTTTTATCTGAAGGTGTTACATTAATTCCAAAGGATAATTTCAGATATTTCAAAGCTAGTGACATATGCTAGATGGTGGAGAAATATTATCCTGAAGATTTTACTCAACAAGAGAGGTTTGGATTGGAGCAACAGCTAAATCATTTCGTTTTAGATATTTCCAGCAATGTAGAGTTGAAAAAGATTGCAACATTAATTGATCTGTGTCGTTGTCTTGTTGAGACAAATAAGCATACAATCTACAATTTGGTTGATAGATTGATTCGCTTTACTCGTCACTCTTCCGGTTTCTACAGCAAGTGCTGAACGAGCATTCTCTGCTTTGAAGATTGTCAAGACAAAATTGCGTAACAAGATGGAAGATGAGTTTCTAGCTAATAGCTTGCTAGTGTACATAGAAGGTGAAATTGCCGAGAAATATAACTATGATGATATTACCTCGGATTTTAAGAAATTGAAGAAACGAAGGGCAAATCTATAGCTTCTTTAGCTTTTGAAATTTACGTTTATTTTGGTACCTTTGAGGTTTGAGCGTAAGTTAGTAATTGTGTTATAGTATGTTTAATTTACTAATTTAGTATTTTCAAATGATATTTTTTATGGATGTATATTTTGGGTCATGAATTAAAACTTAGAAGGATATGAAAAACTGCATTGCATGATACTGATATGGGTTCTCTGAAAAAGACATGTACTGAATGTATTTTTTGTGTTATAGTATATTAATATGTATATTTTATATGGATTTTTTTGTATTGTCATTTATTGATTGGCCCCCTCCTCTGTTGAAGCTCCGCTACTGGCTGACAACATAGATAGAAAAGGAACAAGACTACAATTGAGATGTAGATGATTGCTAGGATAAGCCGAAAATTCGACTTCCCTCCTCCCTATCCTAGCAGTAGCGTTCTCTCTCACTTTTTCTCTTGGGCTGAAGTCGGAAGAAACTAAAATTAGAAACAAAGTAAAATTGAAGACGGAAGAAGATTGAGATGGAGCAAATTTGAGGTGGCGGCGAAAGAAGGTCAGAGCAGAGGGTGGTCGAGCGGAGAGGTCACAGCATAGCGGATCTCAAGGTGGTCGAGCGGAAAGGTCACGACAAAGCAGATCTTAGGATGGTTGGGCAGAGACCTCCCCTACAGTATCATCACCGCTGTAGAGTTTCACCACCAAATTCGAGATGGATTGGTGTGTTTCCTCTACGCCGGCCGGAAGTGAGATTTTCAACTGGGGAGGGTCTGGTTTCAAATAGAATATCTAGTATAATGCTTGCATCCTCGTCAGACAAGTTAGACCATTTCACCAGAATTTCAGGTACAGCCACCCTGGAGCTGTGCCTTCTCTTATTGGGTGTCCTATTTTTATTGATTACTATTATGCAAAAAGAAATGTTAATGTTTCAAATTTGAGTTGCATTTCCCAGCACACAATTGAGAGACGATGGTCTAAACAAGTAGCTTGGTAAGTCCACAACGCTTCGGGGTTTGGGTGAGGTGAGTCACACCAGCTACAGTGAGTCAAGAGACGAAGGCGCTTGCGGCTGAAAGTAGGCGGGACAATGTCAACAGTCAAGTAGGCAGATATTAGGCTGTTAGGAGGAAGACGTAGAGCGGATGTCTGTTGAGCGAGTCTACCATCTCGTATCCAAATACCAGCGATCTAGCTCATTCTTTTGCTGGGGTTCAGTGCCCTAGTTGAAAGTGTTCTTCTTCATCATTTGGCACTTCCCTCGCCATTTTATGGTGACCGGACTCTACTCCCACTCCTGCTTCCTGTGCCGAAATCGCCCTTTCTCTTATTCGAGGCTGGACGGAGAGGTCACAACAGTGGTGGAGGCGTGAGTAGATCGGAGGAGACCGAAGGGAGATGATCGGAGATGGTGGCTGGCGACTGGCGGCTAGAGTTTTTTTCCTCTCCTCTGTCTCTCTCGCGATCTCGTTCTCCCAGTCGTCTTCTCTCCTCATTTTGTAGTTGTTACATCAACATTTGACTATCTATCTGCTTACGAGATACCTGCACCTACTACTGGCACTGGTTGACAGTCGGCTTTTCAGTTTTCAGTAGGGAGTGAAGGCTGACTCCAACAACCCGGTTTCACCTCTGCTATCGTTGTATGAATTATAACATTTGTTCCATACAAAATATTCATCAAAAGTCTAAACTGATTGGATAAATTCAAGACTAAAAGAAAAGTATAATGTTGGCAAAATTTTCTTGCCTAGTCGTTGTCTAGCCGCCTTAAAAATAATTTATAAAGCTATTACGTAGGAGTCCAAATTATCACCAATACACAATAGAAGGCAACCAACCAATCACACAATTACAACATCATTGAAACAAGTCATTACAGTTCCGATGCCAGCACCTTCCAAATCAGAAAACAATTCAAACCCTTCCAACCACAACACTGATTATTCACTACTTTGTTAATTAGGCAGATTCAGACTTAGTGTAGATCCTAATACCAATAGCAAGGCCAAGGATGACGAGTGGGACCAGGAACTGGAGGATACGAACAATGAAATCAGAGGTCTTATCTGCATTGTAGTATGGCTGCTTGGGGGGTGTATACTTCACCCTTTTCGGAATTGTGCTGACGTCAATGTCACCAACATAGTACTCATCCATCATTGCCCGTGCTGTTGTGCTATGACCCACATCCTCAAAGTCGTCAGTTGCATCTTTTCCTGCATTTTTCAGATGCATTATTTGTCAAACATTTGATTTCATTTAAGACCTAGGATTAGGATTTGAGAAGGTAATCTCTAGGTGCAGTACTGGCGTAGGATTGGGAACTTGGGTTAAAAGAATGGATCAGCAACTCTTGCTAATTAAAAGATAGGAAGATATGCTATACATGATGAGCTGGCCACTTAATACCGATATAAAACGGCTGGTTCAATCTGGAACAAGCGTGAATGATAGAAAATATATCAGGTTGACAGATTAGCTTCTTAGTGACTAAAAGCTGAATTTGCCACTGGAGCACAGCTGCCAGTTACTATTAAAAATCAAGAAACAATGGCACTGTAATCGGAGTCGAATGCTGTCCTGGAAATAAAATTGATCTTACGTCCTTTTCAACTTTAGTATTGTTTTGGAAGTATGGTTCGAAAAATATAACAAAAATAAACATCAGTACATCACCAAGTATATGTAATAAAATTAAATTTTACGCCAGTAATACCTGTTGAGGATATTAACACATCATCTCCACCAGGATGATCTTCCAAGAACTTTGTCACATCATAAACCTAATAGAATATAGGGGTAAATTAATTAACTAGCGAAAGAAAATGCTTTCAGAAATTTAAACATAATCATATTTGTTACAAACAAAGTTAGAATCAGGATGACTTAGAAGATGAAACCTAACATGTTATGCATCCTGAATGGAAAAACAGTTCATTAAAGAAGAAAAACAACTACATAACAAAGTTGTCTCCGCTAAAATATTTCCCTTCAGAATCTCAACTAAGGTATTTATTTACAGTAAATGAGAACTTAGACCATTCAATTTAAAGTACATATGAATAGAATTTCCTATTTTGACCCCCTCAATTGATAACTTCACGTTCTCATTATTTGTGAGAAAACAAATATCAACCTTGGCTTTTTGGATATTGCACTCCAGAATTTTGCTCTGCTTGCAATTAAACTAAGCATTGATCTGATGTGAACTAAACAGGACTAATTTTAGATATATGACTATGAAAACCATGTGTTAGGTTAGTGCAACAAGAATGCGTAAACTAAATAGCAGCAATTTAAGAAAGAAATGTACCAGTAAGTTATCCATTTTAAAAATATAATTGTCAAAAATATACTTGTTTATCCACTTTGTTAATGCACAACAAAAAGATCATAGCATGTGCATGCATATGCACACACAACACCATTATAGAGAGATTATTAATTAATCTCAATCCTAAAATTAGATGTTGTGCTTGTTCTAATATAGCCAATGCACACAAAATTTCTCAAAAATCCCACTTTTAAATTAATTATAACCAGAATATATAAGTAGCTAATTGACAAACACAAAGAAGGCTGAAAAGTGCTTCAGAAAGGAAAAAGTTCTATGAGCACACAAAAACATGTTTCTTAATAGTTGGTAAGATTCAAACAATTATATTAAAATATCAGACTCATGATTTTCATTTCAATCTAAAAAAAATTATAAAGCTTAATATGGAGGAAACAGGGATCAAGTAAGAAGAATGCAATATAATCAAGCTATCTGAATCTGAACTCATGAATGGTATAATTGCCGATAAACCCTTCCAAAATTTCCTAACTCCAATTAATAAACGGATTTTTAATTCTTTACCATTATAAAGCAGATCTGCGTATTTCTCAACGAAACAGAAACAATGTAAGAAAGTAACGCTAAAATCAGATTCTGGTAAGACATGCAAAGCGGATTAAGAACTAATTTATCAGATTTTAGTGAGTCTACATTGCGGAGGAGAAAAAGAATAAACTAAAAGACTCTAATAACCCCGAATCAAATAAAAAACTCCAAAACTGGGAGCAAATAGTATACCTTTCCATTAATTATCAGCCAACAATCCTTGTTGGAACTGTGCTTGGCGACCTCTTCCAGAGTATACACCTTCGACATCTCTCTCTCTTTTTCTCTCTTTCTAGCTCTGTCTCTCTCGCTGCTGCGTTTTATAAAATATTAAAATACCAGCGAAAACAAATTTGAGAGCAGAATTGCAATTATAGCCAGCGGTTATGGAGGGAGGGAGGAGAGAACAAAAACAAGGGGCTGAGTGTAGGTGAGAGTCAGTGGGTGTAGGTGGGAGTCTGACTCATGGATCTGCTGCAATTGTACTCCAAAATATGATCCTCCACCCCACGTAATGACCGTTCGATTAAAATCAGTCAGACAGCTACTATTTGTGGTATCGACCTAACCTTTTAAGATGGCCTTTTCGATTGAATTTATAAATAAATAACCGAGATATGAAGCGTAGATTTTAGATCGGAAACAGCAACACGTGTGGTGGAATTTTGTTTCCTTCTACAGAAGTAACAGTTTACAGTTTATTTGGAAACAGTAACAAATTGTTTAGAAATTTCTGTTTTCTTGAGATAAATCATAAATGTATGTATATGATTCCATTTGACAAGGAACCGATAGAACAAATTTTGAGAATTTCAGCTCTTTTTTTTACCTAATATAACATGTGATTTTGCAATTTGTTTGATGACTTTTGGAGTAACGAAATAACAAAATGGAAACTATTTCAGCTAAAAAAACGGCTGTCAGCTGCTGATTAGAAATTGTTGTAATATAACAGATTTCTGGTTTGTTGAGTTCCATTGACATTTTATATAACTTTACATTGTCTAAATTTTTAAATTAAATTAAATTAAAAAGAATGACAATTTTTTTTACAATATCCAATGACAAGTAACATTATAATTCAGCAAAAATGTAAGTTACATATGCTTTATTCTGTCCATAACTTTTGATTTACCAATTGTAGAACTTAATGCAATTCAGAATTATTTGGTTATCGGTCAAATGCGGACAATATGAAATAATCCTTACATGTTTCATTGAATATTAGTATTTAACAAGTATATATTATTATATTTATTATTTATTAGAAAAGTTCACTTTTTTAAGTTGGTTGATATATTGTCTTACATCTGTTAAGAAAATTTCTTCCTCTATTTTTGGAGATATTTCTTTTCAGCTTTTAAACCTTCATTTCTGTTCTGTTATTTTCTTTTCTTTTTCTTTTATGTCTTTTTTTTTTCTTCATTTTTTTTGTTTTCCCTGAAACTGCTTTGTATTTTTCCCCCGCCTCTGTTTCTTTTTATCAAAAAAAAAAACATATTTAGGTGCACGTTATTGCAGTTTTTGATTAGCTATCAAATGTTCTTCCATTTTCAAAATTCAATACAAATATTTTATATGCTCGACAAAACGTTCATGAACTTTTTTTTTCCCGAATTGCCATGTAATGGTACTAGTGTTATAAAATCGGGATGGGTTGGGTCGGGATGGGACGGGTTATGGCGGGTCGGCGGGTTATGGCGGGTCGGCGGGTTTTGACAGGACGGGTCAACGGGTTATGGCAGGGCGGGTTACCACAGGTCCACTTTGGGGGGTTTGATCGCAACCCGTCGGGTTGGACGGGTCGGTGGGTCGGAACGGGGCGGGTCGGAATGGATGGGATGGGTCGGCGGGTCTAATTTTTTTCCTAAAATTCTGAAAAATTCAAAAATAATTATTAAAAATATATAAATACTTATATTCTTGACCAAAAATATTATTTTCTTTTTTTATCATTTTTTTTAAAGTTCAAAAATAATCAAAAAAATTCTAAAAAATTCTAAAAAAACCGAAAATAATTATTTAAAAATTAAATAAAATATTAAATCATATGACTTAAAATAAATTGAAATAAATTTTAAATGATATAAAAAATTCAACATTCAAAAATAATCAAAAAATTCAAAAAAATTGTAAAAAACCGAAAATAATTATTTAAAAATTAAATAAAATCTTAAATAATATGACTTAAAATAAATTGAAATAAAATTTTGAATGATATAAAAAATTATTTTATTTTGTTTTTGTCATTTTTTTAAAGTTCAAAAATAATCAAAAAAACTAAAAAATTATAAAAAACCGAAAATAATTATTTAAAAATTAAATAAATTCTTCAATGATATGACTTAAAATAAATTAAAATAAAATTTTAAATGATATACAAAATTATTTTATTTTTTTGTCATTTATTTTTCAAAGTTAAAAAATATTCAAAAAATTCAAATAAATTCAAAAATATTATAAAAAACCAAAAGTAATTTAAAATGATATAACTTAAGTAAAATTTAAATAAAATTTTAAAGAATTTGAATAAATGATATAAATTTAAAAAAATTGAGAAAAAATTAAAATAAATGAGTTATAAATAAAATTATCCTCCTCCTTTATTCCGAGCTTGGAGTTTTTTTTTGTTAGTAAAGTTTATTAAAAAAATCAAATAAGGATTGTAAATGCTAGAAAATATTAAAAATGGGAAAAAATAAAGAATATAAATGTTTAAAAATACCATCTAAAATTCGGGTTCATATACCATAGCTCATTTTCTAGCATACCATCTGAGTCTCCATCCGCTTCTGTCATAAATTCACCGGATGATTGTTCTACGAGTGCATGTTGATTACGTTGTTTCGCATCAAACCAATCTTTCAAGCATACAAGTCGTTCGGATGTTTTTGCACCTAATCTGCTGTATTTATCTGTTAGTATCCTGTTTGCTGAACTAAACCTGGATTCAGAAGGGACGGTTGACACGGGCACGGCAAATATATCACGTGCCATCATGGCGAGATGTCAATACCGTCAGGTTCCATACTTCCTAAACAATAGTAAACTAATTCATTCATATTTACTTGTATTTGTGAGTCGTCATCTTCCTCCAATTCTCGTAATAATGCAATCGACTATTGCTCCTGATATATTTCAAAAAATAAAAATATTAGTCTCATAATATTATAATAACATAACGAGATCGAATATTGTAAATATGATAGATTTTAGTACCTAATATTATGAGGATTCGAAAAAGATGGTTGATTCGTTTGGTTAGCATAAAGTTGGGTGTTGTATAGGTTGAACATTTCTTCCAATGCGGATGTCACACGTTGTTCCTCCCCGATATATGGTAAATTTAGATTCTTCTTATACTGTTCAAGCAATCTTATAGTATATTTCTTCTTGAATGAAAGATTGAGACAATTGACAAGAAATGTAACGAGAGGAACTTCATCCCAATATTTTAGGAAAATTTCTCTCTCATGACTTCTATAATCGGTGACAGAGGCGAGTCACCGTGCACATTCTCCGCGATTCGACGAAGATCTATATCCTCAAAATCATGGTACACCTTAAGAAAAATAAATTAAATTAGTAATGAAATAACTTAAAATTTGTAACGAAATAAATACAAGACGCAAAGAAAATAAATCTTGGATATCGAATAGAGATGTTGAAGCAATTAATGCGCAGATGGTATGTACGGTTGCGTTGAAGAAAACTTTTAAAAATGTGTGAAGTTGTTCGAGTTGGACCCATTCTTCCGTGGAGCATAATAAGGATAATCTCTCGGGTGAGTTACGTAGGATCTCACTTATAGTATGTTTGTATGAAAAGACACGGTGTAGCATTCTATATATTGAATTCCAACGTGTATCTATATCCCACGGTACTCTTAACTTGCTCAAATTTAATTGCCCACACAAAGCATGAAAATCTTGTTTTCTTATATTATTAGAATATATATGATGAAAACCGTCTTTAAATTTGCAAATTAAATTATTGACGGAAGTTATCTTCAAACCCGCCTTAACAATTAAACTAAGAATATGACATGTATATTTTTGGTGAAACATTCTGCCATCCATAATTGAGTTTAGTGCATGTGTAAAATAATCCATAGATTTAATATTGTTGCTTGCATTATAAAAAAAATTAAAAATATTTTGTTCTCTAAATCTCTTTTCAAATTATACTCATACAATACTTTTATAATGGCTTGATAAATAATTTGTGCGGTGTGCGGATAATTCATGGTTCGAAAATTTAATATTTCTTTACAAAATCCAATCATGATCAATATAATGGGCGGTAACACAACTATAACTAAGACCATATTTACCGGCGGTCCAAATATCGGATGTAACTGATATTTTATTTGTTGCAAATGTAAATATGACCAATAATTCACTTTTTCGTTCAACATATTAATTTTTTTAACTCAGATAAAATTTTGTTATGATGAAATCTTTTGTATAATGGTTGACCACAACCTCTAACTACCAATCGGGCAAAATTGGTATAATATGTCATACTTATTAGTTGTTCTTTTTTCGCTATGTATCGAGCAAACTCTAGTACCGTCCGAGTTCAAACAACTTTGTACCATACGGGTATCGGGTCTTTCTTGGGGTTCTTTATTATTTGCTATGTGTTTATCGGCATATATTTTTAAAATAACTTAAATTATTTTTTATTATATAATTATACGAAGTTTTATAATTACTTACCTTACATCGTGCATTGATTAAAACACCGTCGAGACCTAAAGTTTGTTCTTAATAACGCCATCAAGGTGCATCATAAGTTGGGGGAGCTCTCTTCCTTCTCTTGTCAGCTCCGGATTCGACCGGGGATTCCGGGACGCTTGAGTCGGGTGTTGGTGTGGAACATCCCGCACTCATTGGATGTAGCGATGGAAGTCCACCATTAGTTGTTATATAGGTATTATATTGGAAACTTGAGTGATATTGGGAACTTGATGGATATTGATTAGAACTTGACAGATATTTAGAATTTGATGGAAATGAGGTCGAACATTGTCCGGTACTAAAGGGAGTGATTTGCGGGTTGTAATTAGAATCAACATGCGGTTGTAATGGATAATATTGTTATGATAGAATTTGTTGATAATAAGAATGCGGAGGGTTAAAATTTTGTTGATAGTATGAGTTTGGAGAGTTAGAACGTGATATTTCTTCACAAAAAAATTTAACGCTCAATCGATGTGTCATTTCTTCAGATTGAGAGGGATTGGTATATGCCATTTAATATTGCTAAAAAAAATATAATGAACGTTATAAATATAAAAAAGAATTAATTATTGCAAATTAGAAATACAACTAATGAAATAAAGAATGTAACAAAAAATAAAGAATATAACAAAAAACTAATTAAAAGAAACTAATGATAAAAAAATTAAAGAATGTAAATATTTATTTAAAAAATTAATTATTAAAGAATATTCTATAAAAAAAACCTAATTATTATAAATACAACTAATTATAAAAAAATAAAGAATCAAATAAAAACTAATTAAAAGAAACAAATGAAAAAAAGAATGTAAATATATATTTAAAAAACTAATTACTAAAAAATATAAACTATATAAAATTTAATATATACTAATAACTAACTTTTTTTGTCGGAATCGAAAAATTTTCGAAAGCCCGAAACTTTAAAATGAATTAACGACAGATAATATAATGAATGCTAAATTGATAATAATAAATAAATAACACTAATATAAATATTTTTGATTTTTTTTTGGATAATGTAACAAAATTACTATAATAATATAATTAGAGAATTGCTAATATCTAACGATTAACGAATTAATGAGAGAGATTTTGGTTTGGAGAATTGAGAAGAGAGATAGAGTGAAGTTATTTGTGTGGGGATATGAGATGAAATGAGATGATATTTATAGAAAAAAAATTGAATTGTAATTTTTATTTTATTTTTTGAATTTTTTCAAAAAATTTCGATTTTTTTTTAATTTCAGCGGGTTTAACGGGTAAAGTGGGTCGTGTTTAACGGGTAAAGTGGTCGGGTCGGATGGGTTGGATTCCTGAGTTTCCCGGATCGGGTCGGGCACGGGTTATCACGGGTTGGACGGGTCTAAAACGGGTCGAGTCTAGCACGAGTTTTTTTTCAATTTTTTTTGTTTGCACCCGTGCTAGACCAGCCGGTTCTAACAGGTCACGAATCTGATGAGCTTAAGCACAAATCTGTTCGGGACGGATCGCGGTCACGAATCTGACAGATTATTTTAACACTCTAAATGCTACTAAATATTTACACTTGTGCTTTCTAGTTGAAATATATCGTACATCTAGGTAAAATAAAATCTTATTTTTTTATGTCACTTCAAGTACTATTTTTTCACGAGTCCACACCTGCTTCAAGATTCATTGACTTGTATTATATTTGTAAGGTGGCATCAAACTGATTATTTTTTTGCAGGCTGTACGGACGTAAGGAAATATAAAGAAATCCAAAAAAAAAAACTTTTTGGCTGACATTTGGAATTATCTAAATAATTAGATTATATAATAATAAATTTAAATTACGTTATTATTTTATGTAGTTATCTAAAAAAATTATTTAATTTGTAAGTTAATTTTATATATGGAATCGTTGCACATCCACATATTCAGTTCGCATGCCTATTACATGGTACACGCGGAGGAATTGCGTAGACATTGAAAAAACACATTCTTAAAAAAAATTGTATGTGAATGCACAAACAAATTCAATGTGATATTTTTCCTCTTACAATGGCCTCGTTTTTATCACAAATCACGTGCTAATTTGTCTTTTTTTTTCTTTTTCTTTAGTTTAGTTTTTTTTTAAATTATAGCCTCGTTTTATCACAAATCACAAGCTAAAATATCTTTTCTTTTTCTCTTTCTTTAGTTTTTTTTTCTTAATTAAAAGTTTGGCCTTTAGACGTGTGGTAACAAATAAAATAACAATGAACCCAAATAGTAGTTTGAAGACGGTCCGGCGGTTCAAAATCGGACGGTCTACGGTTCCGTATGGTCCATACGGGACGGTTCTAGGTGGTCCAAATTCAAAAAAATCGAACTCATCCCACCGTTAGCCCCCGGGGGTCGGACCCCCATGGGATGGTCCACGGTCTGATCCGACATTTTTTTTATAAATTGAAAAAAATAATAATTTATCATATTTTTTAATAATAATTTTTAACTAGTTCGAATTATTAGTTTTAATTATTTAAAAATCTAATAGTACTAAAAAATTATAAAAAAATAAATTTTTAGAAAATTATAAAAAATAATAAAAGTTGAAAAATAAATTTATTAATTTATAAATAATAATTTTGATCGAATTAATTATGTATTTTTTAATAATTTAAAAATCAAATAATACAAAAAATCGGGGTCCGGTCCGGTCCACGACCCCGCACGGTCCACGATCCGATCCGGTACATGAGTCCGCACGGGACGGGTCGGCACAGTTCATTTTCGGGTGAAGGGATGACCGATCCACTATTAGATCAGACCGTGTTAGAACACGGGACGATCCACAATCTATTCCGATCCGATCCACAATCACGATTCAGTCCGAAACGGATTAGACCGTCCGGTCCATTTCAAACCACTAAACCCAACTAGACCGTCCGGTCCATTTCAAACCACTAAACCCAACTAAAACGAAGGTAAAAATAGTATGGAGATCCTGATTCTTGGTTTTGAACTGTGAAGTAGGTACATAGGTGCCAACAGCCAATGGGATCACCACCAAATAAAAAAACTTCAGTAGAGTAGGTGTATCGGTGGTCTGTCTTGGATTTTTGTTCCTCATCTACCAACCCACTTCGTAGTTCTTAGCCATTTTTTATAATATAATTATTATCATTTAGAACTTCTTGATCACAGAAATTCACAAAAGGAGGAGGAGAAATGGCTGTACTTGTAGGTATGTTTGAATTGTCTAACCGTTATTTTCGGAATAGAAATGATAATTATATATTTAAATATAAATTTACTACTTTGAAATAGTGAGAATAGTTATTATTTTTTTATTCTATTGAGGAGATGGAATAGTTATTGTTCTTCTCAACTCTCCATTACTATTCCAAACAAACAATCCGAATAATATTTCTACCATTCAGAATAACATCATTTTTTACTATTCTCACGCTAACTGAAAAATCACTATTTTTTCACTATCTTCATGTGTTATTATCAATTCCTCTATTCTTGCACTATTCTTACGGGCGTGTTTGGATCGTGCAAAGAATAGCGTAAGAATAGATGAATTGAGAATAACAAATGAGGATAGTGAAAAAATAGTGATTTTTCGGATAGCGCGAAGATAGTAAAAAAATGATGCTATTTCGGATAGTAGAAATATTATTTGGATTGTTTGTTGGGAATAGTAATGGAGAGTTGAGAAGAACAACAGTTATTCCATTCTCACCACAGAATAGCAGAATAGCAGTTATTCTCATTGTTCCGGAATAATATATTTACGTTTGAATACATAATTGCTATTCCTATTTCGAAAACAACAGCTATTATGCTATTCCTGGCCCATCCAAATATACCCGTACACGATCCAAACATACCCGTACACCAACAATTCTATTCGAGACGGACATACTAAAGTCAATTATATCTCCTAAGTATTGAGTTATTTAGTCCAATTTGCTCAAAGGACAAATTTATTATAGACGACTTTTTAAATGATAATTGTTATTTAATTATTGTACTTATTCTTAGTATAGATCTTTTGCCGGACTAAGACAATTTTGAGTGAGATCCGTCTCCATTCATGTTAGACGACATATGGTTTTAATAATTGTGAAAGAGAATTAGTTTTTCACGTTTTTTTTAAACTATATCAAATCATTCATATTTTCCGTCATTTATTTTATTTTTCTCTTAATTTATTTTAATTAAATGACTCATATATTTCTTTCTTTCTTCATTTAAAAAAGATGATATAGTGTCCTTAAGAAACAATTTAAATACTAAAGTAATATAACTCTTTATATTATTTTTTAATAAATTTATTATATAACTAATTATAATATTTATTGTTAAATATATTTTTATCATTAAAAATATATTTATGTTAAAAAGTTTCTAATAAAAATTATTTTAAAAAATATATTCATTTTAAATATCTAATTATTTATATATGTTATATTTTTTGGGACAAAACCCAATTGAAAACCCTAGTAGATATTAATGCCGGACTTGCAAGTTGCAACATTGCAAAAATGTAAGCAAACGCTAAATTGACATGCATACTTAATAGTGATATATCTCAAATTGAGAAATCAATATTTACAAGTATTCAATTGTAGAGTTGTAAAATTACAAGCTCAATATAAATGGTAAGGGATCTCATAGAAACGGATCAACTATCATAGTTGTAATTATGGCAGCGGTGTTATTTATGGTTGATAGTGGAACATACTCAATAATGAATCTCTCATGAATTTAATTTGAGCCGTTTAAATTAATTCGATGGCCGGTGATCCATGCCATGAAAAGTATGACAACAAATCTGGATCCGAGATCTTACCTTATTATTAGAGGTGACAAGAACCGACTCAACCAACAAACACGTCCGACCCGTCCGTTCTAATATGACCTGAAACTAGGGCTATCAATGGGTTAGGTAGGGTAGGGTATGGGTTGAGATATTTTTATATCTATATCCATTAAATTTTTTTTACTCATACCCATTAAAATTTTCTTTACCCATACCCTATCCTTACCCATTAAAAATTTCGGGTAACGAACGGGTAACGGTAGATAACGGATAAAAATAAAAATAATTCAATGAAAAATTAAATGATTTAGATAAATAAATATCATTAAATAAATATACTAATAAATTATAATAATAATTAACATTTTAGATATAACAAAAATCATATAATTTTTTTCATATTAATTATCATAAAAAATATATACTAATTACTATATATATTTATGAAAAATATAAATAATTATATTTATATATATTTCTATATATATATATATATTTCTATATATATATATATATTTATATAGTTTACCCAATGGATAACGGTAACGAAAACCCCTTACCCATATTCATACCCGATAAGTTAACGAAATTTTTTTCTTACCAATACCCATATCCGATGACCATTGAAAATAAAACATTATCCATACACGTCTTATCGGGTACAATATGGGTCGGGTAAATGGTCAAAAGAGTGCCATTGACAGCCCTATATGAAATTTAAAATGACTATGTTACACTAAATATCTTTTTTGATTTATCGATTTGCAAAACAACCTTGAATTTTATAATTTATCTTGTTTGAGTTTTATGCAGTGATTAAAATATAAATGGATTAGTATATAAAAACCAAGACTAATGATGAGATACAAGAGCTTAATCAAGACTGCATTAGACTTAGATTTAGTTAGACTTAAACTGGGTTGAATTGATTAAGATAAATTGAGCTTAAACAATAAAGAAAAATGTTTCTACCCAGTGAATCATTATAACGGTTCAGTAATCATTATAACGATTCATCTCAAGACTCAAAAATATTCTAAGGTAGAAAAATTCTCAAAGAAACTAGAGCGTATTGTTATGTAACGATTCAGTCATCGTTGTAATGATTTATGAAACGTATAACGATTCAGTCATCGTTGTAATGATTTATGAAACGTATAACGATTCAGTGAATCATTATAACGTTTCATCTCAATCAGATCCAACGGCTATTCTTTCTAAGCCATTATAACGATTCCCAAATCGTTATAACGGTTCAAGCCAAAAATAGTTTCTTCAGTTGTTATTTCAGAAGATCTATTTTAAAAAGATCACATCTCTCACTGATAATGATTTGATCTATATAGCTAAATCATTTCTTTCAGAAGACCTTATTAGCCAAATACGAAGTGAGAGAGATAAACCAAGAGATAGAAACACTCAATTATTCAAATCCTTACTTAAGCTCAATCTAGCTTCTCTCTATTCTCTCAACTTGATCCTTCGTGATCTTCTTGTAATATATTTTTTGAGATGTAGTGCTCACCTTTTTTCTTGAGTGTGTTGTCACTCACTTTTTTTTGAGTGTGTTGTTACTCTTATTACCGATAGGCTTGGCAGCCCATTTTGTGTAAAGGACCAAGTTCTACAAGTGTAAAACTATTTTTGAGTGTTTCGGCTCAATCTCAATTGTTGGAGGTTGGGAGTCCCGAAGACGTAGGCATTTTTAAGCTGAACTCCGTTACATCTTGTGTTCTTATTTGATCTTTTCTTTTCTCTTATTTATTTGATTGCTATATTCTTGTTGAATCAAATTGAATTATTTTTCGCTGCCATTATACTTGAACACTAAATTCCAAATGGGTTTATACATTTCTACCTTAGGTTCTTTACAATCTTGCACTCTTTTAGCCTTTAAATACCACTATCCTAGGCCTATCAAAGTGGCATCAGAGTAGGAGCTTAGTTTTAATTACTTTATTTGTGGTATTTTTAGTCCAAAATGATTTCTTTGATGCATGTAAAAGAACCCCCAACTCTAGGTCTTAATTGTAAAAATTTCAGCTTTTGGAAGAAATGTATGGTAAACTATCTCAACATACTAGACCTTTGGGATGTTGTCTACCATGGTTATGTACCACATTATGATCCTAGCAACCTCACATTGACACAAAAGGTCAAAGAACTAAAATCTCAAAATAATTACGCCGTCAATGTTATCTTAAATTCGATTAGTGAAAGAATTGCTATATTATTTGGTTCTACCGAAATTACTAGTGAGATGTGGGAGATCCTATAAAATAGATTTGAGGGTAACTCTCAAATGAAAAGAACAAAATTAATGGGACTAGTGTCCGAATTTGAAAATTTTTGTATACAAAAAGGAGAGTCAATTGAGAATATGTATTCAAAATTAATGCATATTCTAAATGAATTTGATGAAGTTAGAGAATCCTTGTCTAATTCTAAGATTGTAGGCAAGATTTTTAGGGAAATAATGAGAAGACCAAGATGGGAGAGCATGATAAGCACTCTAGAAGCAATGCAAGACACTCTTGGCGAATTCACATATGAAAAAATATTTACTCATCTTCTATGCTTTGAGGAGAAGGTACGACAAAATGGAGAGCTCACACCAAAGCTCAAAGAAATCGCATTTCAAGGTAAAAAATCTCCATCTTGCTACTATTCAAGTAAGACATTATCTAACTCATCTTCTTTGAACGATCAAATCATCACAAAGATGTTTGAAAGAATGCTAAATCTAGAGAAGGAGCACAATAAAAAGCGAGATGAGAAAGAAATGACGTGCATATGCTTCTCATGCCATAAGGAAGGTCACACAACACATGATTGTTGTTTGGTCTTTCCACGTAACAAAAAGCAAAATTTTAAGAGAATTGGTGCTATGCTAGCTACAAGCAACCATGTTGAGAGAAAGAAGGATGAAAGAAATTCATTCAACCTTGTCATAATTGCGAAAGTAGAGGAGAACTCATCCATGGTGGATGTTGATGAGATTGTAGCAAGAAACAACATCACCGACTTGTGCACATTGGAGATCCTACACGACATTGTCATATCCAAGAATATGAAGATAGACTCATTTACACCTAAGGTACAATTTTATCAAGAATTTCAATTGCACAATCAAGTAGTACCTTGCACTACATCCACTTGGGATGATAGTGATGATGATTTTGTTGAGAATGATGAATTTTGTGTTGAAATGAAAATAATTTGGATGATGAGGCTGAAATTGAATCTTTTTTTATCTAGTTTAGAGAGTCATATTCATGATTCATTCTCTCAAAAAGAGATAATTGAAAGACTTAAAAATAAAATTTCAGAGTTTTAGTTAAAGGTTCAATCTTTTGAGTCTAAATTGTAAAATCTGGAAAAGAATTGTAAAATGCACTTAGGTGAAGTTGCAATGATGATGGGTTGTATCAAATACTATTTATACTTTCCTAATCCCACTTTTACGTCGCACCAAACGACGATCAATTGCAGATCATGGTCGAACCACAGAGACGGGACTTACTTATAAACCGACTTTAATTTGGACTCGAAAACTATTTTTGGTATTTTTGTATAAAATGGGGGGTTGTAAGCAATTGTTTTGATTAAGGAATCCTAAGTAGTTAAAAGATAATTAAAAATAGAGAGTAAACAAGTGCAAATAAAATTTTAGTTTTAAACTTAACTATAAAAGGTATTCCTAGGGAGTTCAGGATCAATTATTGCTCTGGATCAATGGTCAACTACTCGTTCACTACTATGAACGACCCGTCGACATAGGTATGCGACCCGTTCAGTGTCCTGAATGACTCGCAGAGGGCATGCTAGGTAAACAATACCAATGTTCGTAGGCCGTTCAGTGTCCTGAACTACCTGCAGACATTGGTCTTGTCGCTGTTCAACAGCGCTGATAGATGGTCAACTACCCGTTCAGTGTCCTGAACGACCAGTTGACATCGCGACAATACCGATCAAACCGCTTAACATAGGCTTCTATCGTGTATTATGAACGTTCAATGAAACTAATGGTCAAATTGACTCCTCAACTTTCGTGTGTTGGACTTTATAATGTTATTAGTTCATTAAAATATTTCTAGGATTATGACTAACCCTAAATCAACTTGTTTTATACCTAAGTTCCGTTAATACCGTCGTATAACGCAATTTCCCCTCTCGGGTACTTATGGATCCGAAGATCAACTCAAGCAATGCATAAAATAAAGGTTGGTCAGTTGATATTTAACAACCACACCGGACTTGGCCTTCGTCCGCGGGTTTACCATACAAAACAACAATCAATTCATGCAAAGATATTATTAACGTGCAACAAGTTGAACATAATACAACAATAAAAACATAGCATAATCATCAATCCATTCACAACAATTTACCCTAATCCCTAAGAACAAGTAAACTACTCAGTCATGACAAAAGAACACAAAGAAAAGTAAAGAAAATAAGAGATCATGTTGATAAAATCGAAGATCTCAAGATGAGCGAGGTGTTGTCTTCGTGGTTGAATTTCTCTCGAAATCTGTGCTCTCCAAGGTTGGTAGCCGCCTCCAATCTCTTCCCTTGAAACCCTACAAGATCCCCCCGAAACTCCCTTTTATAAGCCCCAAAACGCGCCTCCAAACTCTCCTTTTATAAGCCCCAAACCTGCGCAATGGTGAACGACCGTCTTGTTCATCGTCACGTAAAATCAGATGCGACCATTTACATTGATTTCCTTCGAGTGTCAAAAAATCCAATGGCGATGCCTTCAACTACCGTACATCAATGGATGTGTACGTGTTTTTGTGGACTCTCACAAGTCACTCCGCTAGGCACTTTGCGTGCTTTGGTAGACTCACTTTTCTCTCAATATCACTCTCAACTGGTGTTTAGTGTGTGTATGGTAAGACTTTCACCGTTCTCGTTGTTTTGACGCAAGCGCCAGGCACAACGAGTAGTCCTTTGTTCTGACCCCTCCAAGATCACACGAGGTGAACTCATCTTTGGGCGTGCGGTGCTTTTTCTTGGATATAACACCAAACACCAAAGGATTTAGTAAAAAGCCGGGTTCCCTTGTGACCCAATGGAACCTGTGAGGGACAGGCGCCAAACCCTGTCCATTCTAATTATTCCCGGTCGGAATGGACAACACCGGGGCCGCGTCTTTCGACACACGCGGCTATGCCTCAGATGTTTCATTTAAAGTGGGTGAAGTGTGTATCAGTGCACATATATGTGGAATCTCACATCTCTCCAATAATTTGTGCCTTTGGCATTTTGGTATTTGAATATGTGTGTAAAATACAACATTAAAAGTGAAAGTGTAAACTTTAGAAACTGAAAATAGGGCATTAAGGTCCTCATGTACTTCAACAAGCATCACCTCAATGGATTTAGACAAGGTTGTAGGTCAAAAGTCTAGCAACAAGTCGGGTCTTAGATATAATAAATCTTTTAAGATTTCAAATTGCCCTAAATCAAAAGAGAAACAAGGTCAAGGATCGAATATAAAAATTGTGAAACTTAATAATGCTAAATCTTTTAATAAGAAACGTAATTATACATTTCAATATAAGCAATTTGATAAAAAGATTAATAAAAGACAAAATAATTTTCAAAGCAACAATGCTATATTTTTCAATCCTAGTTGGTCAAACAAATTATATTTTAAAGGACCTGATGGATGATTTTATGAGTTTAAAAATCAACATGGTTTTCAAATCAAAGATCAAAGATATGAGCATAAACGAGTTGTTTCTCAAAAGCATAAAAATATTTCTAAAGAAAAACCCAACACTCAAACTCAAGGATTAAAAAAACTACCAAAATACTTTTATTAAAGATAATAAGAAGTTTCAAACATGTGTATTTTATAATAATTATTATTATATTGGTCATATCTCACTTGATTGCAAACTTAGAAAGGAAAATAACATCACAAATGTTGTTTGGGTTCCTAAAATTAAAAATTAAAGACCTCAATGATTAATCTTCCATTTAAACCGTATATGTCACATATTTAGGGGGAGTTAGTTAATTTCTTTTTGAATGAATTATATATATATTTTTATTTTATTATTTTGGAAGTATTTTAAATTCTTTATCTTATACACGGTGCATACATTAAGCGAGAGCAATCAATTTAGGGGGAGCTAAAGTGAAATAAATGGGGAGAAGTTTTTAGGTGAAATCCACATATTATATGTTATATCTATGTACTCATGTATGTTTTGCAAATCGACAAAATGAGAGATTGTTACACTAAATATCTTTTTTGATTTGTCAATTTACAAAATAATCTTGAATTTTATAATTTATCTTATTTGAGTTTTGTGCAGGGATTAAAATGTAAATGAATTAGTGCATAAAAATCAAGACTAATGATGAGATACAAGAGCTTATTCAAAACTGCATTAGACTTATATTTAGTTAGACTTAAATTATGTTGAATTGGTTAAGATAAATTGAGCTTAAACAACAAAGAAAAAATGTTTCTGCCGAGTGAATCGTTATAACGGTTCGGTAATCGTTATAACGATTCATCTCAATAATAAAAAATATTTTAAGGCAGAAAAGTTCTCATATAAACCAGAGCGTATCGTTATGTAACGATTCAATTATCGTTGTAACGATTTATGAAACATATAACAATTTAGTGAATCGTTATAACGTTTTAGCTCAATCAGATACAACGGCTATTCTTTCTAAGCCATTATAACGATTCCCAAACCGTTATAACGGTTCAGACCGAAAATAGTTTCTTCAGCTGTTTCAAAAGATCTATTTTAAAAGGATCACATCTCTCACTGATAATGATCTGATCTATCTAGCTAAATCATTTCTTCGAGAAGACCTTATTAGCCAAATACGAAGTGAGAGAGATAAGCCAAGAGATAGAAACACTCAATTAGTCAATCTTTATTTATGCTCAATCTAGCTTCTCTCTATTCTCCCAACTTAATCCTTCGTGATCTTCTTGTAATCTATTTCTTGAGCTTTAGTGCTCATCTTTTTTTAGTGTGTTGTCACTCACTTCTTGTTTTGAGTGTGTTGTCACTCACCTTTTTGAGTGTGTTGTCATTTTTGTTACCGATAGACTTGACAACCCATTTCATATAAGGGACCAAGTTTTATAAGTGTAAAACTATTTTTTAGTGTTTTGGCTCAACATCAATTGTTGGAGGTTAGGAGTCCCGGATACGTAGGTATTTTTAACCCGAACTCCGTTAAATTTTATGTTCTTATTTGATCTTTTCTTTTCTCTTATTTCTTTGATTGTTATATTCTTATGATAATTGAATCAAATTGAATTATCTTTCGCTGCCATTACACTTGAACACTAAGTCCCAAATCGGTTTATACATTTTTATTTTAGGTTATTTATAATCTTGCACTCTTTTAGCCTTTAAATACCACCATCCTAGGCCTATCAGACCCGACACCAGATGACTTAATATGCAAACCAACCGGACTTGATGCAATTCAAAACCCGAAATGGCCCAACTATATATGACCCGATACCCGACCCTACCCAACTTGATATGACCTGATATTGGAAATGACTGATATCTGAATATTAAAATGACCCAACACCTGAATGTTAAATTTAAAATGTAAAAGATATATGAATCTCTTAAATTTGAATATTAAAATGATTCAGCAAAAAAGATAACTATAAGTATAAAGTTCCTCATATGTGATATACATATTTGTATTGTTTCTTGTGGTTTAAAAATATACTATTTATATTTTAAGAAAATAATATATGAAAAGAGTACTTAATTAATGAATGCATCAAATGAAGTATTGCAACAATAAATATTATATTTAATTTTTAAGTGATTTATATATTTTTTATGATTTAAAACTACTTGAATAGATCACTCATAACTTTAAACTTAAAAATAATGCACACATAAATAATTTAACTCATAGATAAAAGTTATGGACATAAAATACGAACTTGAGTTTTGCTTGTGATAGTTATTTTTTCATTGATTACTTTCTTTTGATTATTTTCTATAAATATTTTTGTCAATTTGAGTTTTTGATCTTTAAAAATTAGATGTGACGTAATTTTAAAAAAATATGAATCTACTGCAATAAACATTATCAATGATAAATGATAATGTATGAGCAAATATATAAATATCATAAGTTGATATCAATTACTAAATAAACCCGATCCGACTCAAAAAACTCATCTGATCCGAAATCAGAAATGATCCGACAATAAATGATTTGATATCCAATCCGATCCGACCCAACTCGACCTAATAGTCCCAAAATCCAAAATGATCCAAAACCCAATCTGATAACACCTGAAATCTGAAATAACCCGACATTAGATGATCCGATATTCGACTCGACCCGACTCGTGACCTGATAATTTTACTGAGTCAATTTGACCCGACCCGACCCGAACTCCCAACCCGTCTGATTGCCACCTCTACATATTACGAATTGGTGCATATTTCAAGTCCCAAAAATGATATATAAAAATTAGAAAATAAGGGTTAAGATAATTTTTATTTTTCTTAAAAAATAAATTGCAAGTTGTAAAGTGACCTACCAAAAACTAACTTATACTAAATTATTTATTCAGTTCCGCAATTTAAGTTAAATGAATTATTGGAATGAAAATAAGATGAAATTTATTCGGAAAAAAAAAACTATAAGCGGCAGATTTTGTAGGGAAAAAAGGAACATCTTATGCACCATTTAGAACTCGTGTGCTTTTTTTTTTTATATTTTTTTATTTTCCATTTAAGACTGTTTTATTTCATTTTAGAAGTTACTCGTTGCTACTTTCTGACCTGCCTAGCTTTCCTTGAGTAAAACTAGGAAACCTTACACAAAAAGAAACAAACAAACTAGGATGCTTCCAATGACAATTTATGGCTATATATATATAACTTGATTGAATTGGATGCCAAATTGCTAACTACATTTACACAGCAATGCATGATGCATCGCCATGTTGCTGCAACATGATAAATGGAGATTGCACAATATCTTCAATTACTTTTTTGTTCTTTAAAACATTTATTTCTTGAACAGAAGAAAACATAACAGAATGATGGTAAAGATCATCAGAAAAGCAAGAGAAAGTGATCAAACAACCAACTTCATCAAATTGCAATTAAGCCCCTCATTTAATTTTTTTTACTCGTCCTTGGTGGGGTAAGAGGCCATCTTGTTAATACCGCACAAACCCTCTGGTTTGCCAGTACCCCTCTTCATCCTTATGTAGCCCTTTTCACCCCAGTGTGGGCCCCATGAGTTCTTGACGATGATGTAATCTTGATCCTTCATGCTGCCATATCCTACGGCTGCCACACCATGATCCAGTCTGGTTCCGCACGGTCCATTGAACACCCCCTGGATATGATAAATAATGTTAATTTAATTTGTTTAGGAATGCTACACGTCGAAGCTTTTTCATACGTCACAAAATGTTCATTTAGATTAAATGATCATTCAGTAGTAAATGTAGTAGGATTAAACTTCTGTCTATACATCAAGACTGGATTCCATAGACTTACACCACTGTAGAACTGAAAGTTCCTGCCAGAAGCTTGAATAGCAACACTGACTGGCTGGTGGGCCAGGGCTTTAAGGAGACCTTGTTCACTGTTTTCGGGTACATCTTCGTATCCGGTTATGGTCACAACCTTATTCTCAACCTAATTTGATTAAGAACAAAATAGTTAATATCCATAAACAAAACCAATAAATATCCAAAATTTTACTGTTGTTTGGCAATACAAAAGTGTGATGTTCTGTCTATTTATTTATTTTGCTAGAGTTATTACCTACTCATATCCAAATTTGTTTTTGCATACATGTACGTTATTGTTTTGTAAACTGTAATTAGTGTTCTCACACTCTTTTCATCGCATGTGCCTTCTTCCATGAGGTATGGATAGTCTTCCTCAGTGCGGAGACCATCATTCTCTATGATGAACTTAAATGCATTGTCCATTAGGCCTCCGTTGCATCCATTGTTTCCATCAGTGTCGCAGTCTACGAGTTCCTGCTCTGACAATGATGAGAGGTTGCCCTTCTTAATTTGGTTTATTCCTTCAACTGCTGCCACTGTTGAGAATGCCCAGCAGCTCCCTGTTGATATTATTAAAATTTATCATGTCATTCCTCAAATAATATAAAAAAGATGTTGCTATCTCATATGCATGATACAAACCTGTGATATACATATGTATAGATGTGCAACTCTAAAGTATATATAATTACCCAAGTAAAGGGACATTAATTTGTTTAAATTGATACTCAACAATTTATATAATTATACTATATGTCTTGGGGCTTACCACACTGGCCCTGGTTCTTCACTGGGGTAACAGCTCCTTTCTTTCTCCAATCAACACTTTTAGGCAGTGCATCAGCATCAGCATACCTGAACCTAGAACCTTCCCTACTTTTCCTTCTCTGGATTTGCATCTCAGCCCCTGAAAGACCAAGATAATTCTCCTTGAACTCCTCATGGGTCAAATCAGCAAAGTCATTCAAGCCAAGCCAGTAACTAGTCACCTTTTTGTTTGTCTCATCAATGTGAAACAAATTATCCTTGAACACCTCAAATCTTCTGATTTTCTCTTCAATACTGGCATATGTTTTTCTGTGCTTTTCCATCCATGATTCAAAGAGTTCTAACAGTTTGTCATGAGATGATAGATCCTTCTCGTCATAACCAACAATGGAGAAGTCTCTTGAAAGAGCTAGAGTCAAGCAAAAGAGAGAAAGCAAGAGAAGAGCCTGAGAATAGTTTTTGAGAGAGAAGGCCATGATAAAATGAATTAAGAGAGGAAATATTGTATGAATGCATTTGACAAATAGGGTATATGGGTGTTTATATACCTATCAGTTTTTGTTGCTTAGAAGCAAAGTCTGGAAAGAATTTTACCACATGTCTATGTGAATGATGCCATGCCTTAAAGCGTTCAGGACTCTGGCTTTACTTTTAAGCATCCCTAAGACCAAAAACTAAATAAAAAAGATAAAGCAAAACAAACAGGATGTGTACACTAGCATTTGAAATTAGTATTCCAGCTGACCTTTCTTTGCTCTCTGAAGAACCATTCATCTCATCATAGAGAGTGAACAAGATACTACCAGAGAGGCATTTTGGTAAATGTCCTTATCGTTTTTTATGTATCCAAAGTAGGTAATAAGTGTCCTTGTCAGAGCCTGCTCTATCATTCCTTTATTATCATCACTGCTTGGTGCTTGGGTACCTGTTTTTTCTCTAATTATATAATCCGGTGACTTTTGAAATAGCCAAGCAGCACTTGATAGCACAGGCTACAAAATAATTGAAATGCAGAGATAACATTGAGAAGAAGTGGAACAGAGAATGTAGTACTCGGCAAAATATAGATGATCATGATGGATCTGGATCCCATGTAGCCAGTAAAGACTGCCAAACAAGCAGCGAGTATGAGTTTGTGCAATTATTAGATCTGCCATTCACTGACAAGAAACGTGTCTCACTGTTTTTGGGTTTTTCCCAGTTCAGGGTTCTGAACTCAGATCATGCATCTTGAGAACTCCGTGTCTGAATCACGCTCATTTAAATTGAAGGAATTATCATTCCAAAAATGTAAGTAACCCGATTTAATGTTATACAAAAGATTAAAGCTAATGTTAAGAGAAATTATATGGATTTTATATTTTAATTGGTTAGAATCATGATGATTCTTTGAGCTGCCCGAAAGCATGCAGAACGAGATTTCCTAATATAAAACTAACATAAAGTAGAATTTTCTAAATAAATGTCTTTCATATGTCAGGGGACCCATACTTTGTAATCATACAGATCAAAGAACTTTCTGATCTCTATGATTTCAAATTGGATTTTATTTTTTGCCTACCCGATTTATTTAAGATTAAAGATTTTGTTGTTGTTGTGAGACAGTTTAGGGAGTTCACATAATAATTTGCTGAGAGCAAGATCTAATACAAGGACTAGTGACACACCATTTGATTTTTTTTTTCAAGTAGCATGTGAATAGTCTACTATATAATGTCATTAAATCAAATTGAAAAAGAGCCACAAATTGATTTTTCATTAAAAATTCAACAGACACTGCAGTTGAATTTTTACACTCAACCAGGCTTCTTGTTCATATAAATAACCTGCCAGTACTCAGGATGTGCCTCCCAACCTGTACAGAATAACTTCTAGAGTTCTATCAAAAAGTATATGCAGAAATATTCATTCACCAGGAATTTTGAACACTGCTTATTATTTTCTTATCATGTTTCAGACAGTGGATATAGTTGTTGCTCCAACATAAATCTAATTAACAAAGTATTAGAAAAAAAAAGTAAAAATAGGAAAACCATTTCAAAAGTAGGCTCTAAGATAATACTGACAATGAACAGCATCAACAATACAACTTTAGGAATCCATAACATTTTTTTCGTTCCTTTTGCATAAATAATAAAGAAATATAAGTTTTATTAAATAAATCAGTTGCAGATAAGCAAGAATCACCTAATACAACAACAGATAACTTGCAAATAATTCAATGAATTCTGCCAGAGGCGTTTCTAGAACAACAGAACATTGAACTATACTGTTCATAGTTAGCTACCGTAGCATGGAACCTATTGCCAATGCTGAATTCTTTAACCGCCGAGATTAGTGGCTTTACCATATATGTTTCATTCTGCAGTTCCAGATCATCATGCTGTCACTTGCCAGGTTAATCTATCAATGATCTTATAACAAGATTAAAAATGTAGACCTTAGATGATGTACCAGTTGGTATGTCTTGGCAAATGGTAGCATAGGATAACAAATAGGCATGCAAGTACAAAAAGATGGAAGTTAAAGAAAACTTTGTTGAAGAAGTAATTTGAATAACTGCTGCCAGAATGAACGGAGTAACTTGAACGACATATGCTTCATTTGTTCTGAATCGAATTCTAATAATAATTCATTATGCATGGTTTGGGCAAATAAATAATTTATTATCAGCAACTTAATATCAGAACTGCACATAAATGACAAATTAATTTGGATGAAGTGTGCATAAATTCAAGTAAGAATCTAAGTAGCACGAGTTCCTATTTCAGTTCATCTCTAGTCCCCCCTACTTGGTGCAGCTTATCATCAGACATAAATTGAAAAGAGATTTTGGTTTACATTTCATCAACCTCAAAAACATACATCAAATATAGTTTTGCAGTTTGCATAAGTAATCTCCAAAAAAGAAAGGCCAAAGTACCCCTTCAAATAAGATTAATAAAAAATGACTAAATTCTCATTAATCACACATTTAGTGAGAAACAAAGGCGACAGTCACGTATCATAATGTCAATTTGAAGGGGTCTAGTAATGATTAATGGTGGTATTCTAATCATAGATCAGGTTGAGATACCAAAGAAGAACCTATTTCTCTTATACCTCATAGCCTCTGGATTGAAATCAAAGAAAAGTTCATTAAGTTAGTTTGTCTAAAAATGTTATGCTCTGTTATCCCAACTTCCAAAGTTTTAACTCTTTATTTGCCACCAGTCACGTTAGATAGAACAAATAAGGGGTCAATTGCTTCAAAATAAATCCGAAATTAGAAACAAAATACTTGCTTGAATCGAAATTTCTTCAGACTTCAATCAAACTGTTTCTGGACCAGATCTAGGGTTTTAAACATCATAACCCGCATCACAAATTAAAGGACGATACTTTTAAATTACCTCAGAAATACTGCATCTCTTGTCTGTGTGAAAGAAGAAAGAACTTATTTCCATTGAAGATCGCTATTTACAATTATTTTGACTTCACTTTGAGATAATTTTCTAAAGAACAATACATCCCTTCACTTATAAACGCAGATATCTTCAAGAACTGCATTATTTCCGAAAGGGATGTATTGTTCTTGTAGAAAACGACCTCAATGAAGCTCTCTAGAGGTGGTGGCGCCATGGCGGCACAGATCGGTGGTACTGGAGCATCGCAGGGCGATGTGCGCCGCTTGAAGGAACTGTAGAGAAGTGAGGAATACTTCAAAATAAGTGAGCAATTTTATAAACGAAATATGTGGTAAATTAAAAAAATTGTGCAAATTTTAAACAATCATTTATTTCAATAAATTATATGAGAAAATATTTTTATCGCTATAAAAATCAAAAAAATTATATCATGATATAAACCCTAAAAACTCAACTAGTATAAATCCTAAAAATTACAATGATAATTAAGGTTTTAAAATGTAGATTTTTTTAATATACGTGCAGTTGACCACGACATAGCTCATATGTAATATACGGGTGGGCGTATATGCGGTTCAATATACGGATTACATATATGGATATATTCTATAAATTTCTTAAAATATTTAAATCAATTAAATATTTAAAAAAATATATATAAAGTAAATATATAATGGAGGCCTTCCGTGAACTTAACTCAAAAAATATTTTAAATCATCTCGAAATTTTAATTTATCATTCTCATTAAATTCTTTATATAAAAATCTTGTGGGATGCAAAAATTTGGAGTGTTTTGAGCTTTTTAAGTCACCGTTTTTAATTTTTTAAAATGATGTTCAAGTATTGAATATATTATTATTATTTTTAGAGCTGATTTTCAAAAATTAAAAAGCTCAAAACGCTCCAAATTGCATCCCATGAGATTTTTATATAAAGAATTTAATGAGAATGATAAATTAAAATTTCGAAATGATTTGATATGTTTTTTGAGTTAAACTCACGAAGGTCTAGCTAGTAGGATATAAATATAATTTTAAATTTTTACACGAAAAATGTTATATGATTAATTTTATAGGCTTAATACAATAAAAAATAATGTGTGCTACTGAATATGTAGATGTATATTATTATGCATGCAATATTGTACTACATAAACAGACCGTATATGTTGCAATGCATTCATATTTTAAAACAATGTTTGATATAAAATATTGAAATTGAGTGTTATAAAATTTTGAATTGAGTGTTATAAACTCTTGAAATTCAACTATTATATATGAAATATTTACTCTTAGATGAGTATCCAAAACTAAAACGATTCGATTTGAAAACAATAAGTATACAGTTCTAAATTTGAATTTGAATACTCTGAATTAGATTATAAGTGAAAATATGAGAGTATCCATACTCCGATTCGATTTGAAATGCTTGTTTGCAGCCCTAGCTGATTCTTTCAAACAATGATTTTTTTCCAAGGTCTGCGCATAAATTTCAGGGTTAAATTATTATGCATCATTTCAAAGTAGGTATGTTGGTAATTGACGTGAGTTTAAATGGATAACCGTGGTTATAGTTGTTCTCTTTCTTTGATGCAACGTTTTTATCTTATGTTTGTTTGTAAACATAATCTTATTAATTGAAGGATTTTTTTTTTAATAGCTGCCGAAGTGCTTAGTATCAATTTTAATGCAATTTTTCTGGTGGTTTCTCAATGCATATCTTACAGAATGTAGGATACAAATTATCTTATAATGACAGCTAACATTTTTCAGGTAAACATAATTAATTACATGTAACATTGATCTTTTCTCCACACATCGGTCAGAAAGGAAAAGAAAATTTGTGAGATCCGCGGAGAAATGTTGGCCGCTCTCTTTTAACTTCCTTCTCCCTCATCTTTTCATAAAAAAAAAACTTTATATCTATAAGTTCAATAATATGTATATATTTCTTTTTATGTTTTCTAATTGATTTCAATAACCATTATCAAGATTTTGTATGAACAATGATTGATTAATTGAACTAAATATGTGAAGTATCATTTTGGTAACTTTCACGCCTCTCCACACATCTTCACAAATCACAAGTTCTCTAAACATAGGCTGTCCATTATTGACATGATCCGATGGGTTAATCTGATCAGACCGAATCTGATCCGACCTGAAAATAAATGGATCGTGTATGGATTTTTTTTTTTATCCGAATCAGATCGGGTCGGATTCGAGTCAACCCGACCCGACTCGATTAATTATGTTTTTGAAGTAATTATGTGATTTAGTACTGATTAAACCTTAAATATACACTAATTATATACTAATTAAGATTAATTATAATTAATTTATATTATATTATTTAAATTATATAAAAATAATTAATAATTAATTATTTATTTTACACGAGTCGGGTTCGGATCAGGTCAAAAAAAATAATAAAATAATATGATCCGACCCAACCTGACTCATTGACACTCCTAAATGAAACTGAAGACATGCTGGGATATTTTTTTCATGCTCTTTGGTGGTAGACTAGGGATGTCAATTATTGACCTGACTCAACGGGTTAACTCGATCCGATCCTATCCGAACCCGACCCGACCCGACATGACCCGAAAATAAATGGGCTAGATATGAATTTAATTTTTTGACTCGAATCAGGTCAACCCGACTCGACCTGATTAATTATATTTTTTGAAGTAATTTTATGATTTAGTAATAATTAAAGCTTAAATATAGAGTAATTATAAACTAATTAATATTTTATTATTTAAAATTATATAAAAATAATTAATAAATATTTAATTATTTTGCATTGGTCGAGTCGAGATGACCCGTGACCCGTCGGGTCGAGTATGGGTCAAGATTTTTTTACCCGAATTTAATAGAGTCGGATTTGAGTCGGGTCAAAAAAAATAATAAAATAATATGACCCGACCCGACCCATTGACACCCCTACCTAAACATGTGTTAGCTAACATTTATCTTTTTTTTTCTTGTAGTAACTACATCAGAGGTGAGCTAAAGATGTTTGATTAAATTTTAATTAACGTCCTTGATTCATGCCATAATAAAAGACTAAAATGCCTTGATAAATAACAAATTATTTTAACATATAATGATTAGAGAAGCATTAATAATACTGAAATAAACTCCTCAAGTCTGTAGTTATAAGCATCGTCTTTAAGGGCAGAATCGGGCCTAGAGGCTATACGAAAGGGTCGGATAATGATCATGTTTGATAAAGACTTTTAGAGAGTTGAGTTTAAAGGGCTTGATTTTTACGGAATTAGTCTGGCCTTTGAGAAGCCCGACTCTTATCAAGTCCTCCAGACTTTAAGGGTCAGATAAGGGTCGATGCATAAGAGCTTAATATATTTCTGTTGAAAAATGATAATTGGGGTCTAATGGCGGAAGCGTTTAAACTAAATAAGGTAATTCAAGTAATTCAATCACAATTCTCGAATAAAAATATTGTAATAGAATGTAAATAGAGGAAGAGTGAGAGAAACACAAACATAAGAGTTTTAATAGAGTTCGGATTTTGACGATCCTACTATCCGGGACTCTCGACCCCCGACACGGTAACAAGGTCGAGCCGATGTACTAAATGAAGCAACAATTTATAAAGTTGAACCTTTCCCTTCTCACACAAAGAAAATGGAAGGTGAAAGGCTGAAGCAAGATCACGTCTCGAAGGAGCGAGCTTAAAGGCTCCAAAGATACGAGCGCACAATGCCTTGAAGGTGCTAGTTTAAGGCTAGATGAAATACTAGAGAAACAAAGAGAAACTAAAACTCTAGATTTGATAATAGGGAAAGAGATTAAACCAATTTAATTGAGTCTTTGAATTTTACCAATTAGTTTAAGGTTTGTTGCTCTCTCTATAATGATTTTGCTCTTTTAAATATGAGAATATATTTTGCTATAATGAAATCTTACTCTTGAGGGAAGAAAGAGCTAACATTTATATTGAAAAAGCAATCCTGAAAAAGTGATTCTGCGTACAAACTATTACAGAATGGTTTATATCTCGTTACACAACGGTTTATTACGCACTGCTGACTATTTTAATCATATCATATTCATACAATATTAGATTTAAATGATCAAAGATGTTTTGGAAAGATAAGAAAAAATCTACAACTTTTATGTTTTGATCATTTTCAAATTCAAAGATCAACATAGTCTAAAATCTGATTGAATATAGAAAAGCTTTATGCTTGTAAACCGTTACAACGGTTTGTAGGAATATAGCCGTTATTTTTGTCTTTTTCTTCACAAACCGTTATATAATGGTTTGGACCATTTCCAATGGTTTAGAATCAGCAACTACAAAGAAGAAGTTCATCAAAACGTTACACAACGGTTTGTTGCGCATTGTTGACTATTTTACGCAGAACTTTTTCATACGATATCAGAATTGAATAATTAAAGATGTTTTGAAAAACTAAGAAAGATATCTACAACTTTTATATTTTTAGATATTCCAAATTCAAACAGATTGTATTCTAAAGTCTGATGAATATGATTAGATAACGGTTTTTTGATTTTGACTTTTTCTGACTTATTGACTCAATTAATTTGAGTTAAATTAGATAATTATAAAAGCAAAACGTTTTTAAATATCATATTCTATGTCTTGACTTGTATTCTTGTCAAAGTGCTTGATTCTTATCCAGGTTCTTGATTTTGCTTGTAAGATTTCCTACAAACAACTCAAACATAGAAATTATGAAATTCAAGTTCATTATTTTACAAGTCGACAAATCAAAGAAATTATTTAGTATAACAATTTCTTTTTGATGATTATATATTTTTTTAATATTAATTTATATTTAGATAAATATATTAAATTATATGTTTGTGTTTTGATATTTTACTTTAAATTTTCTATTTTTTTGAATTTTTTAAGTATAATTAATATATAAAATAAAAATATTAAAGAAATGATCTGAGAAGGACTGGGTAAAGATCGGAAATGGTCGGATTTGTTAAGAGTTTGATTAGATGGGTTTGCTTTTTAAAGATTGATCATGATCTTTGAGAAATCCGACTCTTACCATTAGAAAGAGTCAAGCTGGACATATGAGGATCGGATAAGGATCAAATTTTTTGAAAGATCAGCCGATCAAATTCAAAGTCGGAGTCTGATGGACTATGCCTACGTAACTATAACTAATTTACTATTTATATTAAAAGATAATGGTCAGCCACATCATTATTATATAAGTATTAATTTTGGAGTCTCTGCAATACTACAACAGTATTCGTTATAATTCTTCTTCAAAAAGTATTGACTAAAGGGAGTTTTTGTGTGGATTGAAAAGAGTGATATTTTAAGGTAATGGTTGATGATATTTACTAAAATATAAATTTATATTAATTTAAATAAATTAGGAAAAAATCAGTTTGGTAGATGATTAATTTCCTATAAATTTGTATAAGAAGCGACTAAAAAAAATAATGCAAAAACAAAATAACTAAGTTAAATGCTACACGTAAAAGTAATGAAAATAAGTTATGAGAATTGACTAAATATAAATTGTCAAAAAAAAAAATTAATGTAAAACAATAAACCGGAAACTACTATTAAGAAATATAATTTTTTTTTTAAATTTAGAATATGAAGTGATAAAAGTGAAAGTGCTGAAAAACAGAGAAGGCTAAGGTATTAACGAAGTTTGGTTATAGAAATTTATCTCCGGAACCTGTTCTAAGAATGAAATATTGATTTATTGGTTCAAAAATATTTTATAATTAAAAATTTTAGCTTCTTCATAAACACTAGTGCAATAAGACTAAAATCTAGCTAACAAAAATAAAATACAATAAAGAAATACTCAAGACTTAGAAAAATCACTAAGAGCTGAAGAGAAATTCAGCCACAACTCAAAAATTAGAGCTATAGTAAAAACAATTTTTTTTATAGGAAGTTATTTGATTTGACTATTTCAAGATGTTAGTTTTTTATATTTATAAGGAGAGAATATATGAGTTCTTTATTAGCATTGAAATGAGTGCTCATGTTGCTTAGGATAGTGAGAGTTTGATCAGTTTGGACAATCATGAAATAACTCTTTATATAGAGTTCTTAAAAGAAAGCAATTGGTATTCTTGCGTAAGAAACCGTTATAACGGTCTAAAAATAGTTATAACGTTTATTGATCTTGAATCTTGTGTTTTCAGTAATACCCCTTAGCAGAATTTTATGAAACATTACAACGGTTCAGAAATTAATAAGATGAACCGTTATAACGATAGCAAAAAAAGTTGAACGCTTTATAAAATATTAATAATTGTTTGACTAGTTTGACTAACACTCTGATAAGGTCTACTATCTTCGAAAACATTATAATGATTCAATGAAGCGTTCAATGGTTCCTTAACCGTTAATGCTCTATGTATCATTACATAACAATACACTCTGTTAACTAGAGATATTTTCCGTCTTAATTAAATTTGAGAGGAATAATGAACCGTTATAACGGTTAGTAAACTGTTATAATCATTTACCACGGCAGAACATATTTTTCCTTGCAAATCATAAAGAAACTTAAGATTTAAAATATACCTTTACATAATTATGATTATATATCTTTAGTGAAGTTTCTTCAATAGAATCCTATAACAAACATCTTAAAAGAACTTATTAAATTTAAGTATATTTCATAAATAAAATAAAATAAAATAAATTATTAAGTACAACAAAGAGCATCATTAATTTATTAGTCAATAATAGTATTTTTTTACTGATCAACCTCTCTTTTCTGTAGTCATATAAAAAATATACATCTTAATCACATGATATATTAAATTAACCGGCATAAAATTATTTCAATCCATACAGAAATCTCCCATATATTTATATATGATGCATGATTTAAAAAGACTCCATCTAGCATTACTTTCATTTTATATTTTTTATATAAATTTTTTATATATTATTATATCCGTATTCTATTTTTTTTAGAAATTTTCGTATTTTTACATCGGTATTGTATTAGTTACGATATTTACACCCGCATTTATACACGTAGGCTGAAACTCATTTCTAAAAGGATATTCAATTTTTTTTTATTCAGTTCTCAGTGGTGCAGTCTCCAATGCATCTCTTTATATTTTTCTCCTCTCTTTATATTTACATATTCCTGTTCTTGTATTCTCGAATAGATCAATCTGCTCTGTAAAATAAAAGAAAGTATTATCTGATGAAAATAACAAGTAGTATATTTTATTTTTGTTTTTTACTCGACGTCGTACTTCTATGCTGATAAAGATCTGACTCTGAAACGACAATGCCAGGTGGAAGTGTTTCAGCTCCTTTTGGATTTGTCGGTTCATAAATCTTGCAAGAACAAAAGAAGAAGAACAATTCATTGTCATTGATTTATGTTAAATGACATATCTGATAGACAAATTAACTAAAATTTGTGAAGTCTGTCAGAAAAGGAGGTAATGAAGCTGTATCGATACGACAGTAAGTTTCAACTAGTAATATATCTCCCTAATATGATGCAGTTTTTAGAGAATTCTACGATATTGCTGTTCCATTATGATGGCCGAGTAAATGAATGGGATGAGTTTGAATGGTCACAACAATCCATCCACATAAGCACAAGGAAACAAGCTAAATGGTGAGTGTGTGCATGTGTTTTGACAGAAAAACTCAACACTATTTCAAATCAAAAGAGATAAGATGAGATTTGTGGTGCAAAAGAACCGCACCATTTTCTGATTATCTAACGCCTTTTATTCAATCTCATAATCATATATAGCAACAAATAAAAACTAATACAGTATTTTCTAAAAATAGACATGTGGTTTGTTACTTTCCACAAGCTAATGAAGGAAATAAAATAAAAATGTAATATTGTCTAAAACCTACAAAATAAACTTTTTTTTAAAATAAAAACTGATTCTTTAGCATATCAGCTCTGTCCCAGCTGGCACAACGGCTTATTCCAACATTTCCTCCCCCCTAAGCCTGTTGTGCCATCCTTGGCATTAACCACTCCTAATCGTTCTTTTAACTCCAGAAACTTTACTCTTCCTAACGGCTTCATCAGTGTGTCCTGGTTGGTCTTTGGTTCCAACATGCTCAACTTCCAGCTTCCCCTCTTCTACACATTGCCTTATGCAGTGGAACCTTGTATCTATGTGCTTACTACGGTCATGAAATACAGGATTTTTGCATAGTGAGATTGCTGATCTATTGTCAACTTTAACTCTTATTTTCTGAGTTTTCTGGCACAAAAGATCTGCCCGTAGGGACTCCAACCAAACTCCTTGACATGCTACTGATGAAGCAGCTATGTATTCGACTTCACATGAAGATAAAGCAACCACCTTTTGTTTCCTTGAGAACCAGCTAATTGGGTTGCTCCCCGGAAAATAAATCACTCCTGTAGTGCTCTTTTTATCATCCAAATCACCGGCCATATTACTGTCAAAGAAGCCTACAAGGTGTTGATCTTCCTTGAAGTTCTTTACATAGCAACACCCCAGATCAATAGTCCCTTTTACATACCTCAAAATATGCTTCACAACTGTCATGTGCCCAATTTTAGGTGACTCCATGAACCGACTAATAATTCCCATGAAAATGCTAAGTCAGGCCTAGTGTGTAGCAAGTACCGGAGGCTGCCTACTATGCTTATGTACTTGGTTTGGTCCACTGACTCTAAGTTGTTGTTCTTGCTCAGTTTGAGTTTGGCTTCCATAGGAGTAAGTACCAGACTGCATTCTTCCATTCCACATTCTTTCAAAATTTTCTGAGCAAAGTTTTCTTGGCACATAGTTATCATACCAGCGGTTTGTCTCACTTCTATGCCGAGATAGTAAGTTAACAAGCCCAAGTCACTCATTTTGAATTCTCTCATCATATCCAGTTTGAACTTCGCAATTTCAGTTTCACTTGTACCTGTGATCAACAAGTCATCCACATACACTCCCACCAAAATAATTTCTTCTCCTTTCTTTCTCCTGTATACTGCATGTTCCAGTTGTCTTCTCTCAAAATTCATCAACTTCAATGTGTTGTCCAGCTTCGAGTTCCAAGCTCTTAGAGCTTGTTTTAGTCCGTATAATGCCTTGTGCAGTTTCAACACTTGATACTCTTTGCCACTTTCTTTAAAATCTGGTGGTTGTGAGACATACACCTCTTCCTTCAATTTCTCATTTAAAAATGCTGATTTAACATCCATGTGATGCAATAGCCACCCTTGTTGCACTGCAATTACTGCAATCAATCGCACTGTCTCCATTCTCGCTACATGAGCAAAAACTTCTTCAAAATCAATCCCTTGCTGCTGTACATACCCTTTTGCTACAAGGCTTGCCTTGTATTTTACCAATTTACCCTCAGCATCCTTTTTTAGCTTCGACCCACTTGAGTCCTATAACCTTCTGACCATGAATCGGTTCCACTAAGCTCCATGTTTTGTTCTCTTGAATTGCTTTAATTTCATCCACCATTGCTCCCTTCTAGTTCTTATCCCTAACTGCATCAGCAAAGTTTGTTGGTTCTTCCACTCCAATTAGACATGTATCAGTGTAATTCACCTGAACCGGTTGTGTTTCATTGTATATCTCTTCTAGGCTCCTCAATCTCACGGGTGTTCCCTGTGATTCTTCTTCAAAATCCTCAAATTTGTCTTGAACCCCACTTTTAGCAAATTCTGGTACTAAAGTTGGTGACTCAGAACCTTGCTGCCTTCACTTCATTCTCTCCACACTGATATTTAGTTTCCAGCTCACTTTGGTCTACACCGAAACCGGTGCTAGTTTGAAAATTATGTTCATCCTCTTCTATCTTCCAGTCTCACTTCTTATCTTCCTCAAATACCACATCTCTTGTCACATGTACTCTCTTTGTATTAGGATTATATATCCGATAAGCCTTGGAACCCTTTTCATATCCAAAAAGTACCATCAGTGCACTCTTATCTTCAAGTTTAGATTGTTGAGAATTTACTACTTTCACGTGCACTAAGCTTCCAAACACTCTGAAGTGGTCAACTTTGGGCTTTCTATTGCTCCATGCCTCATACGGTGTAATTCTGTCTAGACTCTCCGTTGGTGTCGATTTAATATGTATACTGTAGTAGTCATTGCCTCTCCCCAGAATTCTGAAGGAATTTCCTTACTCGTCATCATGCTTCGAGTCATTCCCAAAATGGTTTGATTTCTCTTTTCAACCACTCCATTTTGTTGTGGAGAGTATGGCGCAGTAAAAATCTCTTAATTCCTTTTAATTTGCAGTATTCATCAAATTTAATTGATCTAAATTCCTCTCCCCGATCAGTCTTGAAACCTTTTATCTTTACATTCCTTTCAACTTCAATGTCCTCCTTTACTTCCTTAAATGCAGAAAATACCTTATCTTTGGTTTTCATCAGCTGAATCCATATATACCTACTGAAATCATCCACCAGTTGAAGAAAATACTTATTACCTACTAGGGTTGTAGGTTTAATTGGTCCACATAAGTCTTCGTGGATTAACTCCAACACTTCATTTGCTCTGAAGCTTGCTTCATTAGAAAATGATGATCAGCGTTGCTTGCCAATCACACACCCTCTACACATGCCTTCTTTGCATTCAATTTCTAGTAATCCTTCCACTATGTTTCCTTAACTCAGCTTTCTTAATGACTGAAAATTAATATGATCATACCTTGCGTGCCACATCTGCGAGTCAACCTCAATACTTGTTTTCAAACAGACCGATCTCACCAAGTTAAGTTTGAGAATGTACAACTTGTTCCTTGTTCTTTGGACTCGAATAATCAATCTTCCATTCTTGTCGAACACCTTTAAATTTCCATCATCAATTTCCACTTTGCACCCTCTCTCTTCGAGTTGACCCAAACTGATGATGTTATTGGTCAGCTTTGGAATATAATACACACCGGATATTGCCCTTTGCTCTCTATTGCGTCCATTAATTACAATCGTGCCACGTCCAAGCCTCACACTCCCTTGGATAGTCATGTCAAAGTTAGTAAGATGCTTTTTGCAGCCAGTTATGTGGTTACTCGTTCCAGAATTCAAATACCAGGTATTCTCTTCTATTTCCGCACTTATCCTCATATGTAAGCTCTCAGACTTCTTAGTGTTAGTATAACTGGCACCCTTTGCCTTTTGGATTTTGACCAACTCATGCATCAGAAGTGCTGTCTCCTCTTCCTCTTTCTCTACTAAATTTGCCCTTTCCTTCTTTGGTTTCCTGCACTCTGATGTAATGTGACCGTAGATTGAGCAATTGAAACACTTGATTTTGGATTTGTCAAACTTTATGTATGGTTTCTTTTTAGTGTCTCTTTTCTGCTCACCTTCTTTCCTATCTGATCATTCTCCACTTCTCCTTTCTTTGAGCGTTAGGGCCTCCCACTGAGAGCGTGTCAGCAGTAACTTCTCGTCTTCATGAGCTTCCCACTGTGATCGTGTGAGCATCAGTTTTTCATCATCTTCTTTGTGCTGCTGTCTCCCTTTCAAACTCTCTTCAAATACCCTCAATCGCCCAACTTCTTCTTCTACAAACATCACAGATGTGTCACCCCATTGTTCTATGGTTCCGATAATTGACATAAATTTATCCGGTACTGCGCTAAAAAGTTTTTCTACAACAATACTCTCCTTCACCTCTACACCTAGAGACCTAATCTCACCCACTGTACTCATCAGGTTTTAGGAAAAATCACTGGCAGTCTCCGACATAATTATTCTATCAAATTGCCTTTTCAAAACCCGCACCCTTGCTTTTCTGATGCGATCTTCCCCTACACTCATTTGCTTAATGGTCTCCCATGCCTTTTTTGTTGTTTTCTTTTCAGCAATCACCATGATCACGACGTCTGGTACTGACTGGGAAATTGCAACTAAAGCAGCCTAGTCCTTTTCTTTTCCGACCGGCTCCTTACCCTCCACTGCATCCCATACACCAAGGTTCCTCAAGATGATCTTCATTTTTACTGCCAACAAACCGTAGTTTGCATCATTCAGCATTGGATGCTGAATTGATACGTTTACTCTTGTGATTAGGTTAGGCCGCGCTTTCTCTTCACCCTTCTGCCATGGCTCTGATACCAAATGATAAAAAAAAACTCAACACTATTTCAAATCAAAAAAATATAAGATATAATTTGTGGTGCAAAAGAACCGCACCATTTTCTGATTATCTAACTCCTTTTATTCACTCTCATAATCATATATAGCAACAAATAAAAACTAATACAGTACTTTCTAAAATAGACATGTGGTTTCTTATTTTTCACAAGCCAATGAAGGAAATAAAATAAAAATGTAATATTATATCTAAAACCTACAAAATAAAGTTTTTTTTTAAAATAAAAACTGATTCCTTGGCATATCAGCTCCGTCCCAGCTGGCACAACGGCTTATTCCAACATGTTTGTACTTTTCAATAAACATCTGGAAAAGATCTAGATTGTAGTATTAACCCCTGATTCAATCTAGGTGGTATGCGAAGAGATTTCTCCATCCAGATATAGTAGCTGCGTACGAGTACATTTTCATTTGGGATGAAGACCTGGGGGTTGAGCACTTCAATGCTGAAGAGTATGCATTGTATCATCATTAGAATCTACTTTTTGGATTTCTATGCTCCTAATTATAGGCAAGATGGAACTGATTTTGGATAAGAGTAACCGATAGCTCTCACAGTGACAAAAAAGCTTAATTTCCTGATAGGTGCTACAATTTATTTATTTATTTTTATAGTTTGTTAATATTTGGATCTACGTCATTTAATTATTTTACTAATTAGTAATTATCCATAGATTCGTGGAGATAATGGCACCAGTATTTTCCAGAGATGCATGGAGATGTGTATGGCACATAATTCAGGTATCTTTTTATAATTAGTAATACTTTATTTCTGTTATTATTTTACATAAATATATAGCTATTAACATGTTATTTAATTAATTTGTTATAGAATGATTTGGGTCATGGATGGGGCCTTGATCAAGTCCTTAGGAATTGCGTTGAGGTAAGTTCTAGCCAGCAAGTTCCTCTCAAAAGAATTTTCTGGAAGTGCATATATATATATATATATGCAAAAGGAAAATTTGAATATTTTTAAGGCTAACTGGACATAATTTTTGGGTCTTGACGAAGCCCAGAAAGTCTTTTAAAAAACGAAGCTTAAATTAAGAACCAAAATGGAGCTATTTTCCATGCCAGTCGGCTAGCTGTAGCCTAATTAAACATTTTATAATTGTCCTTCTGTAAATGAAATATAGTCCATTAGTCCCCCAAACTCCTGTTGACATTATATAATTGGGACGTTAATTAACTTCCCAATGTATTTTATCGAAATTGAATGAAGAAGCCTGCAGAATGAAACAATCTGCTTGTTCGATCAACATTTCAAACTAATTATAATGTTTCTTCTTTGCTTTGTTTCTTGCAATGAGAGCCAGCACGTGACAAGATGGGAATAGTTGATGCACAGTGGATTTTCATCACGGAGAACCTACACTCAGAGATCAGGTAAAGAATTATTGACTGGTGCATTATATTAACAACAAATTAGATATATTTCTCTATAGTTTAGACATTAGATACTTTGTGTATTTTAAGTTTCTATGATTTGTAAATTGAGTCGTCATTCAACAATTTTAAGAAATTATTGGTTTAATTTTTTGTGCATTTTTGTATAAAAGAAAAAATAATATTTTCTAAATCGCATCAAATTTAATATAGAATTTATCTAAAATATAGAGAATTATGTACAATATATTACAATTTTATTATTTTGATAATCATGCATATTATTTGTTGTCACGATTGTCAAAGGTTTTCAATATTTTTATTAAAAATATAAAGAAAGTAATATCTTTATTTCAGTATATAATACATATTTTGTCCGTTAAAATTCATCTAATTGAAGTATCATATCCTTTCTGGTCCCTTAGCTAGACATGATTTTTGTTAATACCATTCGGAGATATATAATGTTTCAGGTGTCCAATTTGTGCCATGTTGATATTTAATTTGTCTTCCTTGACAATGAAGAGCTCCAAAGTTTTTGAGATTGTTCACGAGCACCAAAATAAAATAAAAAGAAATTAACTATTGCAAACGAGAAATATTAAGCAATGTGCATGTGCCTATCAACTACTAGTTGAAGATGTCGTGCGTATCTCTATGTACAACACATCAAATAATCGAAAAAAATATAGTGTAAATGTCTCCCACGATCTATACTCTAAAATATTCCTTATTATGACTTCTTTGTCATCATTTTTCTTCAAATAAATAAATAAATAAATAAGAGATGAACAGAAACAGAGAAGAGGTATGTACTTTACCCTTTCATATTATTTTTTTAGAGAATGTTATATTTATACTTAATAGTAAAGGCTTTTATACATAGGCCATAAATTAATATGTTTTATTGATTTTCTTTTGTTTGATAGGGAAAAGAAGATAATAGTACCGCTAGTAACGCAAAAGAGGTTTGCTTGCTTCTTAGCTTATATTTTTCATTTTATAATTTATCATTTTCTTAGAATTGTTATATTCAGAGGCGGAGTTAGAATTTTAGTATAGAGATGGCCAATATATTGATTTACGCCACTAAAGAATTAATATCAATAAATTAGGGGAGACCAATACAACCACACGAAATAAAAATAAATGATAAATTTTAATTCTGACGTATAACTTCCAGAGGATTGAAGGGGCGCCCCTTAAATCCACCTCTGAATATATCACCTAGTATATCAAAAAAAGAGAGAGAGAGCAAGAGAAGCCTCAAATAATCTTTTGTATACAATAACAAAAAAAAAGACAGCGAAAAAGTTTTAAAATTAAAATGGTAAAAATAATTTTCAGATAGATAGAAGGTGCTACGTGGAGAATAAAATATTCAAAGATTGATGGCATGATGTAGAGCGAGACTATTACACAAAGAAAGGCCTTATACTCGTTATCCATGAGCTTATTAATTATCCAGGTTCTTGACCCTCAAATTAAATCTTATTTCTTTCTTGTTTTTTTCATAAATTACAAAAAAAAGAAGTTTATTTGTGGTTAAAGTTCAATCATTAAACCTCTAACTGTCTTTTACTATTACCTGAATGGGAAGTGATTTTCAAATCATGCTTAAAAATGATGAAGCTTTAGAGACATATATAGCTAAAAAAATGCTGAATATATATATATATATATATAGTGTGGAGATACCGTGAGCTTAACTCAAAAAACATATCAAATCATTTTAAAATTTTAATTTATCATTCTCATTAAATTTTTTATATGAAAATCTCATGGGATGCAAAAATTTGGAGCGTTTTGAGTTTTTTAAGTTGTGGTTTTTAATTTTTGAAAATCAGCTCTAATAATAATAATAATATATTCAATACTTGAACATTATTTTAAAAAATTAAAAACGGTGACTTAAAAAGCTCAAAACACTCCAAATTTTTGCATCCCACAAGATTTTTATATAAAGAATTTAATGAGAATGATAAATTAAAATTTTGAGATGATTTAATATGTTTTTTGAGTTAAGCTTATGGAAGGCCTCCGTGAGCTTAAGCTCACGGTATCTCAACTATATATATATATATATATATATATATATATATATATTGGACAATGTTTCGTGACATATAAAAATAGTTCATTAATATATGTTTCTCTGTTTCTCAATCTGGTGTAGATAATTATGATTTTCTACATCTACATATTGGCAAAAGTGAAGTGAAGATTTGCATGAAGGAGATAGCTAGCCAGCCAATTATTTAATTTTCTTGATTATCCTAACAATTTTCGTCAAAAGTCAGCCAACTAATTGATATGTTAAGATAGGAATTAAGCGTGTGAATTGTACTGCCAATAAATAAAAAATTTCCCTGTTGCAAATTATTTTTTTAGTGGTATTCATGTAAATTTTCAAATAGAAGCTTATAATCAAAACGCAACAAAAGGAGCCCATATATATATATATATATATATATATATATATATATATATATATATTATAAGATCAGCTTTCTGAAATAGGAGTGCAAATGCTTGCTGTTGATTTTCATCATAACAAAATATGTATGCTACATATAACATGACATATGGCTGCTACATATAACGTGACAACTGACATTTGAAATTAACAACAAAAATTGAAATACTCTTAGAGTCTAATCCTGGTTACTTAATTTATCCAATTCTCTGGTGTACTAACTAATGCTTAATGTTTCCATTTAATAGCTTAATTTTAAACCATAATCAAATAATAGCGGATAGTTTTTCTTTTCAAAAAAAAAAGAGAAGACATTTGGGTTTTAATTTGCAGCTCTTGATACGGTTGAGGAGGTAGGTAGAGATGACAATCGGGTAGGTCGGGTCAGTTTGATTTTCTGAAAGAAATCGGGTTGGGTCAGTGTCGGGTTGGATCGGGTCAATTTATATGTTGTGTTTTTTCAGATATTTGATAGATTTTAATTAGATTGAAGGTCATTTGATATCAGATCGGATTTGAATCGGGTACAGATTCGAACAGGCCAAACGAGTTTCTTAAATAAAATCAGATTCTGCCACCTCTAGATGTAGGCCACAAGATTTGGAATCAAGGCCTGAATTTTTTTGCATTATGAAACAAACCAAGATTTGGGATCAAGGCCTGAAAATGTAGGCTATGAATTTACTATGGATCGTGCATTTTTAGAGACTAGCCGTGTATCCGCTGCAACCAGCGGATTTTTTTTTATTTAGATATAGAAAAATATTACATCATAATATGTTTGTCATTCTAATATAAAAAAATATCAATAAATATAAAATCAATTACAAGATCAATTGCAAATGCTATATCAAATATAATCTCACATATAATTTCTCTCAATCTTTAATTTCTTTCCTCATATATGGCAAAGAAATGGAGAGAAATATAAAATAATTGACGCTATCGTGTTTGTCCAATTAGTCAAAACTAATATAAATCATTAGATGAGTGATATTTTGGGATATAAAAAATTTGAAAGAAATGACAAAAAATGAACACATCTATTTCTTAGCTGATTTATATAATAGTATAGATTTTCAAGTTTTCTAAGAAAAACGCTTAAATACAGGCACGCCTAGAGGTGGCAATCGGGCGGATCGGGTCAATTTGACCTTCTGAAAGAAATCGGATCGTGCCGGGTCAGGTCAGGTCGGGTCGGGTCGGGTCAGTTTGACTTTCTTAAAAATCGAATTGGGTCGGGTTCAGATCCGAACGGATTGGACGGATTTTTCAGATCAAGTCGGGTTTTGCCATCTCTAGAAACTCCCTTGAGGTGAGCACACCTCTGACGTCTTAGCTTCCACAAGCAAAAGCAAATGCAGCAAGTTGCCCCTCAACAAAATTTACACTTTTTCATTATCTTTTTTCTTTTTTTGAAAATATTAATGAAGATTTAGTTTTCCAACTTTATATATTTTAAAAAGCTATAAAAAAATGTTCTACTTTATTTCAGACATGTAATCTCTGATGTGAAAAATACATTACTAAAAAAATAATTCTCGCTCATATTGTGTAGATAATTTCATATATTTGTCTTCCCATTATATATATATATATATATATATATATAATAAAGATTGAAATATAAGCTACTCAACTTCTATAGAACGCCTATTCGGATTTCAAACATTCAACCTTCCATATAAAAAACATTGACTTTGCCATTAAATCAAAGTAGGGTTCTCATTTATCACACTTCTATTCTATGATATTAGAAGGCAGAAGTACATCTCGATTGGCATATATAACTTTGCCATTTTCTTTTGGTTCAGAGACATACGTACATACATATACATTTACATACATTAATAAAGGCTCTGGCTAGAACCATTTAAAATTGTGACTTCAATTGGCCAGTAAATTTTCAAATGCATTTAGTATATATCTTTTATGTTAAGAAAGAAAAATAAAATTCTTGAGCTACGCCACAGATTTGGCATTTAACTTCCTTAAATCTGGTTTACCATATTTTGAAGCTATATCCACCACAATCTTATCACCATGGCACATGTTAATATCTCGTGAAGGACATATCTATACTTATATACTATAGTATAAAGAACGTAAGGAATTAATTTATTTATTTTGTTTAATATTTGATATTTTACTTATTTTGAAAATATCCTGTTCTCTCGAATAAGCGTTGCTAATTAAGGTAATGGCATAAATTTAGCTGTTCTAAAAACTTTCATTGCAAAGGCATTTTAGTATAACTATTTTTAGTATCTGTATTTTAATTATCAAGTTTTAGAAGAGAAGCGAGAGTTATTTCAGAAAATAGATGGTAAAAGATACAGTGCACTACTCTTTAAAAACACACCATTTATATATATATATATATATATATATATATATATATATATATATATTATTTGCAAGATTTTACTATTTTACTATTCATTATTAAATAGAAGGTTTACTTAAATTATATATTTTGTGTTAAATTAAAAAGTATGTCAATTCAATACACTACCCTTATTTTACAGATTCACTTAAAAATCAGTTTAAGATGTACATGCAAATGAAACATTAATAATGCTGGTGGCATTGCATGGTTTATTTGCTAGTGAAGAGTAATATTTGCCGAGTTGATGAGATTCTCTTTTGTAAAAAAAAAATATTATTGCTTGACATAGTCTAATTAATAATCTTATGAAATCATAATTAAAGCAACCCCAGAAAGCCTCTTAATTATATCAATAATTTCCGACACACATTAGGTTATGTTTTCAGCAATCATAAACTGATGCAAAATACTGTTTGACAAATGTTTCAGTTTGATCATGCTTGTACCTATGTAAAAATCTCAATTCTTGCCCAATTTTGATGATTCAAAATCTAATACATGCACAAATAAATTGCACTGCAATATCAACCAAAAACATCTCTTAACGCCTCCGACATTGCCATTGAAACCTTGAAAGAGTACAGCAAACTCACACAAACCCTTGTGCAAGACCCCTCCACATTCTCTAACGGATTTCTCCCTGCACACCAAACCAAACAACCTAAATTTACAATCAACATAAACCTCATTTGAAGACCTAAATCATGGTTCAAACCCCACATAAATCCATCAACCATAGGCCGAGAAATTCATCTCCAAAGTCGAAGGAGAAGCACACCTAACAAAATATCAAGGCATCCCGAGAGAGCCAAGCATCCACGCCTCTCAGTCTCACCAATTTACGACCGTTGATAAGAGATCAATCCAAGGGCCCACAATCAACGCTCTGCGATAGCTCGATCCGTGTGACCTCCTCTCGACCAATCAGAGCGCACTAATCCATCCATCCTTTGTCACGGTTCTCATATTTAAACAGGCTATCTCGTTCAGAAAATAAAATAATATATACCAAAAAATTCTCCCTCGCGCCTCTCATCGTACAAGCGACTGTCTTTACAAGGAACCACACCCAAAGCTCGAGTTGTAGAATGGCTAGTGTGGATGGTGCGTTGGCTCCGATCGAGGAGGTAGCCTCCGATCCCACCGCCGCCAAGGCTAAGTCTAAGAAGGAGAAGGTTCCGAAGGAGAAGAAGCCTCGTGCTCCTCCCAGCCATCCGCCTTACGCTGAGGTTTGCTCCTTCGCGCTCTCTCTCTCTCTCTCAATTTCTTGAACAATCAATTTATCATTTGTTATCCAAAATCTATAGGTTGTACGAATTGCATCTTTTGATTGTGAGCACATGTAGTTTTAATATCTGAAACAAGTAACAACTAATCCTGGCAGTTTCTCTAAATATCACAACTAGAAATACATCATTTACACAAGAAAACCTAAGTGCTAGTGTTTAGGAACACATCTATAGATCTAGACATGAATCATGTATACTCATCTTAACAGCTTTTCTTGTGAATTTACAAACAACTGATTTCTGACATTTTCACCATATTACAACAATATTTACCTTTTTCTAATGTTGCAAAAATATGTTATGAGTGTGAATATATCTCTAGTAACTTTAATTATTCACTCAATTCAGATGATTAGTGATGCAATCACATCCCTGAAGGAGAGAACTGGGTCAAGTACAGTTGCAATTGGCAAATTCATAGAAGACAAGCACAAGACACACTTGCCGTCCAATTACAAAAAGCACTTATCACATCAGCTAAAGAAGCTGATTGCATTTGGCAAACTTGTCAAAGTTAAGAATTCCTACAAATTGCCCAGCATAGCCCCAAAACCTGCATCTGCCAAACCCCCAAGCCAAAGGCCAAGGCCAGCATCAAACCAAAGGGGAAGGTTCCAAAATCTGTTGTTTCTCCATCCAAAACCAAGGCAGATGCAAAAACCAAATCCAAACCAGCAGCTAAGCCCAAAGCCAAGCCATCTCCTGCCAAGCCAAAGAAAGCTACTTCTCTGAAGCCAAAAGCTGTGGCCAAGGCAAAGAAAGAGGCATCTCCAAAGGCCAAGGCAAAGGAATCTGTGATCAAGGTGAAAATGACAACTAAGCCAAAGGCTGCTCCTACAAAGACCAAGGCCACTGCTAAGCCGAAAGGTGCTGGTCGGCCAGCAAAGTCAGCTAAGACTTCAGCAAAGGATTCTCCGGGGAAGAAAGCTGGTGTGGCTCCAATAAAAAAAAAGGTTCTAACAAAGAAAACAGCGAGCCCGGCTAAGAAGCCAACTCCCAAGAAGGTGTCTCCAGCAAGGAAAGCTCCTGCTAGAAAGACTAAGATATAGGGGAATTTAGGGTTTATAGTTTAGTTTTCTGGAGAAATTAGACCTGCTGATATGGGGATGTTCCTTTTAGTTAATAATTCTATATTCTTCTTTTTTTTTTTTTTTTTTTTTTTTTTGTAAAGGTTCTATTTCTATCTATAAGAACTTGTCATTTGTGTTCCTGATCTCTTTTTTTTTTTGTGATATTTTGGTATGTTAATGGATTGATATGCTAATATCCATGGAAATTAGCTGGATGCTTTGTTCATACCGTGCAACATTGGTCATTGTTTTGCTTGATTGAGCAGGTTTTTCAATTCACTACACAAAACGCTCTGGCAGGTGAAATATTTGAAGGAGGCTTGAATGGAATTTCGTTTGCTCTTTTTTCTTTATGTTTATTTATTGCTTGGAAGAGGGCTTCAAGGTGCCTACGGTTTGTAATAATAAAAGAAAAGAGAGAGGGCTTTAGAGTTTAATGTGCAGAACAGTCATAAATTTTTTTTTTGTATTAACCGTTTTGTTTAAAGAATGATTAATATTTTTTTGCGTTAATTTTTTTGTGTGATAAACAAAATAAAATTTTATCGTGTTGATCATTTCGTTGAATTAAATGATATAAATGATCTAAACGATCAAAATTTGTGATTGTTTAACATTATGCACCAGTAAATGAGTATGTATCACTAAACCAGCAAAATCAATTAACAAGATTTCAACAAATAAGACTAATCATCAAATCAATTAACCAGCAAATCAGACTAATTAAATACAAAATATTTTCATTAATATTTTTATCTTGAAGTAAGATCACTTTCACTTCGTACCAGTAAAAGGAGAAAACCCCATCCAGTAAGCTCTTTCCTCTTCTCTCAGCAAAAACTGACAGGGAATCACCAAATCTCGATTCAAGCTTGTTTTATTTCTGAGCCCTTGAATTCACCATGTCAAGAGAAGATCCAACTCAAAAAATCGATAATCGCGCATCGAAACATATAACTTTCTCCATGTGGCACCAAAAGAAAAGGGTTAAGCTGAGCGGCTGAGGTGCGTAAATGACTGAGCGGCGAAGAAAATGACAACATGAAGGAGAAATAAGGTTAGGTCATTTTTCTCCATATATAATGGATACAAACACAGCTATATAGAATATCAAACGAAATAACAAAATAAACGATCGTGGAACAAATTATTTTCGTTAACTGTTTCGTTCTAAAGATGAAATGACTGAAATTTGTGTTAACTGTTTCGTTACGAAAATGAAATGAAATTCTTTAATCGTTTCGTTCCGTTTGTCATGAAACGAAATGACAAAACAATTAAACGTGTTTCCGTTGACACCCTAGCTTCAAGGCCATAACATAAGGTTATGAAAAGGAGGCTGATTCGGCATTGTTTTGATGAAGTTACCAAGTTCCTTCTTTTGAGCTGTCAATTCAAGTTCTGTATTTGAAATGACGTCACATAAGTTCTTTGACTTCCTATTTACTAAGGCTGTATTTGGCAATCAATGGAATAACAAAAATTTAGAATAAAATAGCTACTTCGACGAATTAATTTGCTAAACGAATTTTAGACTAAGTAGAAGAGTACGGAATAGTGCTAATCCGGTATACCAACTTATAGGTGGAATACCGGATTAGCTCTCGTCGGAATAACGATTATTATTTGATTATGATGTATTATATTATTATATTATGATTATGACTAAGATTTAGTATTATTATATTATATTTATGATTATAATTTATTATTATATTAATATTATGATTATTATTTATTATTATTATTATTATCATTATATTATTATTATTAATTATTATTATCATTATTGTTATTATATTATCGTTACCATTAATATTATTATATTATTTATTATTATTATAAATATAATTTTAATATTATATTATTATATTATGAATATGAATATAATTATTTTATTATTATATTATTATGATCAAGATTATGTTTTATTATATTATTATATTATGATGATTATGATTATGATTATTATTACTTATTATTATTTTACTATGTACTATATTATTATATGTTGATTATAGTGATGATTAATTTATTATTATAATTATAATTATTTATAATTATTTTTATGATTATGATTATATTTTTATTATTATATTATTATGATTATGGTTATGGTTATATTATTATGATTATGACTATAATTATTATTATCATGATTATGATTATGATTATTATATTATGATTATATTATTAAAATTATGATTACTTCTTATTATTATATTATTATTATTATGATTGTAATTATATTTTTTTTATTGTTATATTACTATATTATGATTATGTTTATATTTTTATTATATTACTATTATAATATTATTATTTATTATGATTATTTTTTATTACTTTATTATTATTTTATTATGTTGTATTATATTATTATATGTTGATTATATTTAAGATTAATTTATTATTATATTATTATAATTATAATTATTTATAATTATTTTTATGATTATGATTATATTTTTATTATTATATTATTATGATTATGATTATGGTTATATTATTATGATTATGACTATAATTATTATTATCATGATTATGATTATGATTATATTATTAAAATTATGATTACTTATTATTATATTATTATAATTATGATTGTAATTATATTATTATTTTACTATTATTATTATTATCATCATCATTATTATTATTATCATAATTATTCATATTTTAACTATTCTCGAAGTAACAATCTTCCAACGATATTTTCGCTCTTCCGAATAGTCAAGAATACCACTTTCAAAAAAAATATTATTCTATCAACTTTTCAAAATTATCACTCTTCAAAAGCTATTCCTTGATTTGCCAAACATGGCCTAAGGGAATGGAGGAGGTTTAAAACCTTTTGAATCAACTTTTGAGTTCAAAATCTCTCTTAATCGTTGATTTTGTATTGAAATTCATAACAATTATTATATAAAATTAGAAAAAAAAATTAAAAGTATAAATCTCAATACAAAATCAACGACTGAGAGAGACTTTGAACTCAAAAGTTAGTTCAAAGGACTTTGAACCTCTCCATTCCAATTTACTAATCCTGTGGCAGCCACTGTTTCACTTCTTTTTGTTGTACAAATGTACAATTTCGTCCCATTTCTCCACTATCATTATACATAGATCTCATACATTTTAGCTTTTTATGGAATTCAGTAGTGATAGGGAAATTGATAGGGATTTAATGGAGGCATTTTATATTTTTCCATCACGATAGTTGTAACAGTTCTATTGTTAAATGGTTATCATAACATAGAGATCCTTGCCAAATTATCCATCAATGAGCAGCTATCACTGTTAAGAGAGCTAATCTCTGCAAGGCTATTTAACTGTATATCGTCTTTTCAATGTATCAAATTGTGATATGCTACTTTTATGAGGATAAAAGTTCCATAAGATGTTGGAATTATAATTTATTTTAAATTGGATGGTCTAATTAGTAAATTGACTCAATTGATTGTAAATCATTGTAAGGCGCAAATAATTAGACATCTTAATCATTTGCACTGACTCACGTTTTGTAAATCATTTCTGTAACCCGGAACAAATCTATCCTTTTTTATTTCATACATTTTAAGTTTTTAACTGATTCATATAAATAATCCTATATTGTCCCCACTCCCTTCTCCATTAAAGAAACCATTACCAAAGAAAGCTGACTGCAAAGAACCGATATCTTGACTTTCATTCAGGATTGCTGGATAGTAATAATCAGGAATGCCAGAACTATCAAATGATGACTCCTGCTGCAGTGGGCCCATCTCTGAAAATGCTGCAGTGATATCTTCATAGGCAGCAGTTGGAGATTGAGGCACCATCTGTGGCTGAAAAGGCGGTGGAGCGATCTGCTGAAAGGGAGCGCTCCGTGCTTGAGGCAATTGTGTAAACTGTGGTGACATTGTGTCTTGATACATAGTGCTTATTGGAAATGCTGGAAGTTCAAATGGAGTACCGAATTGACCCATGGAGTTCCGGAACCCACAAAAGTTAAGATGCTGGTCCCGCAACTCCTCTGAAGGAAACCCAAATTTTTTATCATTGTGAAGACACCTTGGGTGATCACACGTGTAACGCATCATTCTCCGCTCAGTTGGGAAATTCAGCATTGAAGCCACATGTTGCTGCTGCTGCTGCTGATGGTGTCAGTGATGGTACTTGCTTTTGAGGCACCATTGCCTGTTGAATATGTTGCGATTGAAAGCCTTCAGCTTCATCATGCGAGCAACTAGATTTGCTACTGTTGGATAGAACAGAAACATGGGTCGGGAACGATCCCAGAAAGTTGGATAGAGGCACATCAGGGTGCTCTCTGGAATAAATTTTCACCTCTTCTTTTAGCACATAGTTCCATGCTTGCATCTCTCTAACACTCATCCTGCCTTGGAGGTTCTTCGATTGCCTCACCATGTGTGCCAATTTGTCGAAAGCAGGCGCCATGTGCTTGATTATGGCAATGACTACAGCAGCCTTCCACATTTTTCTGAGATCATGAGGTTTTTTGTAAGGTGGCGGCCCCTGGTCTTTCTCAATTGTGATTTGGTCCCACCAGAGTTCATCCCCTGTGGGCCACCACGGAGGTGGAACCTTCATATCAAGAGGGAACTTGCGCTGAGGCGGGTTGCAGCGATTCATCAAGGTTGATAGAAGAGACCCCAGTGTGGCATCAGAGAGTGCCATGAGTTTGTTGTAAGTTCTCCTCAGGGTATCAGTATCCTTGTTTGGGTCAAAAAGCTCATTCGCTACATAATATCGGTCAATAGCAGCTGGGCCATTTTGTTGAAATCTTACTGTTTCTGCCCACCACCTGCATAAGCTCGGTGATGATCTTGATATCACACTACCATCCTTGAGAATTATTCCATACGCATAACCTTGCATATTTGCCTCATCCATGGCCCTTTGGAAACTATTTTCGATGATTTTGATAGAATTATGCTGCAGCATCTGATGGCTATTGATATCACTTGGGGAATTCTTGGGTTTCTTCATTTTTGTGCTTTCGGGATTATGTTCGGCTTGCTTTTCATCTAGCATCGCCTGGTACATGAAGAGCTTTCTCTTGTATTTCTCCATCCTTGCTTCTTCAGAGGATGATGATTGGTAAGAACTGGAATCAGTGGAGTTGACTTCAGAATCATTTGTATCTGACAATGAGAGAATCTCCTTCAGATGGAGAATAGATGGCTCGACCGGTGATGAATCGGCCTCACTGGTGGTTGATATGTTTCTTTGGCCAGTTGAGCTCTGCCCTGACAACAGAATACTCTCATTCCTATCCATCCCTGATGAAAACAAAATGTTTCATTAGAAATTCATTAGAAAATATATTTCTAAGATAAGCTACTTCCATTTACAGAATAAATTTTTGAATGTAGTTAGTTTTAGCATGTGTTATCACTTATCACTTCTTCCCCACTGTTACAATATCATAGTAATCTCAGGTTACAGAAAACTCAGTGGCCTCAACTTGGCCTGTTACAAAATTCTGGGCTAAAAGTTCCAATTTTGTTAATTTTCAGGAGCATTTTCCCAAATAAAATTCTCAAATGATGTCCCAACAAATGAAAACAAAAGAAAAGAAGAAGGTTGAAATCAAATTTAAACTTTTTTTTTACTTTTTCACAGGAAGCTTATTTATTAACTGGCAAAATAAATAAATTTAATCCGAATGGCAATAAAAAGGGATTTGCCAAAATGTTATTTAATGTTCTTCTTGTTGTTGTCTGTTATTTTCTTTCTTCCCCCTTGGATAATTCAAATACAATATCAAATATCATCATGAGAAAGTAATCAAAAAATATAATCGGACAACATATAGTGACACTTACATATATAGCACATGCAACTAATAATTAAAAAAAAGAAGCTAAATTGGTAGAAACATGCATGATTAATGAAATCATGAAGGTTGACAGACAAAGATGAGAGTTATATATTGTATATATCATTAAAGACCTTGTGATATGGAAATTGGCAGATTAAATAAAAATTGATTTGAAATCAAACCTCGTGGCTTAAAGATTACTGTTTAGACGAGTGCTTTCAGGATTGTAGAAGTGTACGACTTTTTGAGGTAGATAGGTTTCAAACATGAAACATCCTGGATTTATATAGTGATCCAACGACCAATGAAAAATCATAAATGCATGATATTCGCTGTATCATATCATATCATGCTTGCACCGATTCATTGTAAGTTGTTATTTCTACATAGCAATTGTTATTTTTTCGTTCAATGGTCGCGTCTTTTGGACCAAATATATATATATAAATTTGTACTGCTTGGAATGGATAAGAACAAAACTTCTATGATTTTGAGGTAAATTAATTACTTCTTCTTTCCATATAAACTTTTAAGAAAAATAAAAAAATGAAATTCCTATATTATATACATGATCAAGTTATATATGCATGGATCCATTGCATGTATTTCATTGTAAAAGCAAAGCAGTGATATGAATTTGTCTTGCGCGTATAGGTTATTTGCCACCCATGACCTCCGTTGGCTTTTAGTTATGCTCCTCTATTGTCATTAAATTTAACTTCACCATGATTGTACATTATATTATTTGTATATCCTCTTTAGGTATTAATCATATACACTTTTATTATTACGTAAGAATTTGCTTGTTATTATGAATTTAACCGATTGCGAAACTGAAAAGTATATATAAAAATTAACTAGGATCATATGTTTGCTGTGAACTATAAAAACATCACACTAGTGACGATTATCAAAAGTGAAATTTCATACTAAGTCATAAAATTGACAATCTCTTTAAGAGTAGCATCTTTAAATAGAATGAAATTATCAAAACGGCACAATCATAATTAATTTTTTATTTCTCCGCTAACGTGACTTATCAAATGCACTGTTAAATTTAGACAATTGACTAGTTTGTCTAGTCTCTACATCTTTGAAATTCAAATCATAATAATTGTCAAATGAGATTGACAATCAATTTGACAATAAGATGTGAATGTTCTAAAATGCGCAAAGAACTAAATTAATTTTATGTTTTTTGAACAATGTAGGCAAATTAAACCTACTTAGGGTTTTTTATTAAAACTAATTTTAATAAGGACCAAGAACTAAATCTACCAATCAGCCAGAAATCGAATGGGTATGATTTCTTACATTAAAAGATCGCCTTTCAATTTTATCCAACATGACAAAACCAAAGCTAATATGAGTTTCTCGCCGGATCTTTCGACGAGTAATTTTAACTCAAAAATACACTTTAACATTTTTTAAATTTATATTATTCAATAATTCTTTTAAACCGAAATTTGGGATTTTTTTACAGTTCAAAGTCCTTTAAGTATATATTTTTGAATTTTTTAAATATAATCTATTTTTATATGCAATTTTATTATTTTAAAACCATCTTAAAAATGAAGAAAATTTTTTATCCCACTAAAATTGTTATAAAAATTATATTGATAAGAATAATTGACATTTGAATAAAATAAAAACATATTTTTAAATTAAGCTCACAAAAAAAACTTATGAGATTAAGCTCACAATAAAGTATATATAGTAAAACTAGTGTGCTTCTAGAAGCATGGAGTCCCTCTGTGATCTTAATTCAAAAATATATCAAATGATCTCAAATTTTTGATTTATCACTCTCATTAAATTCTTCATATTGAAATCTTATGGGGTACAAAAATTTGAGTTGTTTCAAGTTTTCTATATCGCTCTTTTTAATTTTTAAAAATAATATACAAACATTAAATATTTTATTATTATTTTCAAAGTTGATTTTCAAAAATTAAAAAGAGTAATTTAGAAAATTTGAAACACCCTAAATTTTTATACTCCATAAAATTTTAATATGAAGAATTTAATAAGAGTGATAAATCAAAATTTAAAAATCATTTGATATATTTTTGAGTTAGAATTACGGAGAGATTTTGTGCTCCTAGGAACACTCTAGCTTTATAAAACCCTGTATACAAAACTCCGATTGAGTTCATAAATTGCTTTCCTGCATATATATGGAATTCCTTTTGAATTTCAATGTTTTATACCAGATAATTAAATAAATAAATGTTACATTATTTGGATAAAAATAAAACATGAAATGAGCTTCAACCTTTTCTCTTTTTCCCCTTGGAGTACGATGATAAGATTCAACTTTCAATATTTGTTTCACTACAGAAAATATGTCCTTTTGCATAAGTTAAAATTAGCTTTTGGCCTCTAAATTTTCCGTACATATAGTGATTCACATCAGCCGACCAATACAAATAAATCCAGCATGGTAGGCTTCGAGGTTAAAAGTCATTTGCATCGGCCTAATATCATTGACACCTACTTTAATATTAACATCAATTGTTATTTTTATTTGCATCAGCTATTCCGACCAATAACTATTATGACAAAGTCAAAATATACTGATTTGCATCGACAAATCTCATACTAAAAGATTGTTGCATCAACCAACACTATACAAATAAAGCTCCTTGCTTGTGGAGTTATGATGTTTTGTTTTGAAACTTAATGTTAGGTTTTGTACATAATATTTTCTAAGTTATGGCAGTAGTGGGCTCTATATACCCCCCTTAGCCTTGAATAGTTATTTGAGTTAATAAATGACTACATAACAAATTGATCTTGCAAATTTCTGTTGCAAACAATTTAGTTGACAATAGAAGATAAGTTTTAAAAAGTTGTATTATTCATGCTTATAGGAGGGCTGGTCTTGCATATTTGTTTTGCAAAATTAGTGAAATAGCAAAGATCAAATAAGTTCTTTAGTAGGATTTCACTACCCAAAACCCTATTTTGTTGCAGTGATTACAATTGTTATAATTATATAAAATATTGATGATATTTGATTGATTATCAAATGAAATTTATATTTTTTTTATTTATTTTTAAGATATTTTTAATTTATTTAGAGTGATATTATCAAAATTGTCAAATGATCCTCCCTTTACTTTTATATTTATAATCATACTCTATTCATAAAATATGTTAATTATTATTTTCTAAATATTATTCTTATATAAATTGGAAATGTATTAATATTAATAATAGTATTATCATTAATATAATAAAAAGAAATGATGAAAATTTATACTATTACACTTATATTGGCTAAGTCAATTCAAATAATTATTATTTACATCAGCAAGTCTGATGCACATAAAAAATGATGCATCAAAATTTTTGTAACAACACATCATCCATAATAGACTATATTTGTATTGACAAGGTATGATGAATTAATAAATCAAAATATTTATTTTGTTTAGGCTAATGAATTTTATGACTAATGATAATGATAAAAGTCGATGCCAATGAATACTAACTGATGCAAATGAGCCTATTTTCTGTAGCGGTAGTGTTTGGCCATCAATTTATTTAAGTCTAAACGGCACAACAGATTCCTTCTGAAACACACTTTACTTATTCTAAACAAAATTGGATTTTATATTTTTCTTAAACTAGTCATTTAGAAAGACAAAAAAAATATTAAATTATATAAACTATGATCCCCAGCATCTTCGTTCAATGACTATAATAAGTAGTGTAGCATAACTCAATAAACAATAAATTGGGCTAAACCAACGAGAAAGGAACACGATGAAGTCAAAGATTTGTGTGCTATTAGTAAACTTATATAAAGGTTGGAAGAAAATGAAATTTTCCTTTTTTTTTGGTTGGGGGGGGGGGGGGGGATATAGTTCGGTTATTATCTGTACAAATATCTCTGTTTGAAGTTCGGATCTCACTGTTGTTTTCAAAGCTAATTACAAATTTATCAAGTTTTATTTGTTGCAATGTTAACTATTTTGTGTATTCAAAATCGAATGTGCTTGATGATCAACCTGATTTAATGTTAAATAACTTTCTTTATGTAAATAATCGCAGATTCAAACTCGGATAAAAAAAAATATGATATGAATATTAATAATGAATGACTTAACTCTCAGTATCTTTTATCTAAATGAGAAAACAAATAATTGCGAGCATTTTCATTTTCGTTCATTGATGGATTATGATCATATTGTGTCATGATGACATAAACTGACAGTATTTGAATTATCTCGAATTGTCTTCGTTTTAGCTATTATTCACACTCGGATTGTAAAACTCTCTTTAGGTTATGACAATGTAATTTAAAACGAATAATTTAGATGAGTTCTATGACATCGAACAAAAAAAAGGGTTGAAATACACCCGTAAATAAAATCAGCAAATGAATATCAATGTAGTGCATCAATTGCAGTATATATATATATATGATAAATTAAAATTTCGAGATGATTTAAAAGAAATGAAAAGGCAACTTTATTTATATAATATAAAAGAAATGAAAAGGCAACTTTATTTCAAATAAAAAAAGAAAAAGAAAAATGGATATGCCGGGGATAGGAATAAAATTAGGAAGTCTCACCTACCCTCTGTTAAATTTGTTGGCGAAAATAGCATCTCTCTTTATTTATATCTTTGCCTAATGCAAATCTATGACCACTTGACTAGAAATATACTAATCCATTATTCAATTCGACGCAAAATGAGGCCAGGACCACTAACTCTAACCATCATAACGTGCCATGTTCATCAATTTAATAAAATCTTATTTCATTTTAATTTTAATTTTTTATTTAATTGTTGGCAACGTGTAAGTACGCTAGAGAATATATATATATACCGGTCTGGTCTATGATGTGATAATATATTATTTGGACGTATCAAAATTTAGAGACATATTCGTCCAACTTAAAAAAAATATTAAACTGACTCATATAAGATACAAAAAAATTAGAAAAAAAATAGCAACTCAAAAAGTTTTGTTTATTTTGTTCCAAGAGAACCTCATTCCTCATACATGCTTGCATGCACATAAATCTCCTTCCCAATACATGTGATCGGTCAGAAAGAGCAGGTTCTTTCTGTATCTCTTCTCTGTGTCCATGTCTCCATGTATGAAAGAAATCCAAGAGGCGCATTCAAATACAAGAGGAAGAAAATATAGAAGAATATCTGAGAGGTATTTCTACATTATATTTGCTATTTAAATTCAAGAGGAAAATACTTTGTGAAAGGTTCTTTTTCTGCACTTATATCTTTGATATTTCTCATAGAAACACATTTTCCTTAAATCTAAGAAGCAAACTTAAAGATTTCTTTAATTACACATCATGTTTCTTGTGGGAAATTATTTCAAATCATCCCTATATGTACCACAAGGGTATCATACTTACCAGTACTATCTATCATGTTATCTACCATGCTGCGGTGCCATTGGGATATGCACTTAACACATATTCCTCTTTTTTCTGCAATACAGGGATCAGAATTGTATAATGTCTCTCATTACCTACTTGGCTGTATTAACTTCAGGAGTTGTTGGATTTATGATTGGTGCCACTTACCCAATTTGTAGTTTCTCTAAGGTATGTTACTTTTTTATGGTAAAGGTTTACTTCCAAGAATTTTTTGTATACTTTGTTAAATGAACTCAATCAAAACAACAAGGCAAAAGGAAAAAAAAATGCACTTAATCCTGATACTATAGGTAGGATAGGTTTTCCCCCTATTTGAAATTGATATAACACAAGTGCTATAAGTCAAGCCAAAGCCTGATGTTACTCCTGACAGAATGTCAGATGCTCTGATACCATATGTTGTAATTGTAATTGTGGACACAGAGAAAGAAGCTAATATCAACTATTTTGTAAATTTTCAGTATGAAGTTTCATCCCTTATTCTTTCGTATGGAGGAGAAATGGTTTCTGCTTCTATGACTAATAATTCGACAAATGGAATCAATGATTTGACTTATAGACCCAACAATTCAACTGATAGGCCCAATAATTCCGCTGGTAGATTAAAGGTACTTCTTCTATTTTTAGCTTTAATATAGAAAGAAATCAAAGAATAGGTACGTAATACAAGATTACCTATGCAGCATGGTCTATTTAACTCTCACCAAATTAGGTTGTTTTATTGTATGTCTTATGATGTTGTCTAAAACTCTTAACTAGGGCTAGCGTGAAACTCATTGCTCCTTAAACATCAAAATAAATAGAGGGAACTTTGGTCATCTTCAAAGAAATAAACAGAGGGCAGTTTGCTCAAACTCATTGCAGCTGTACCAAGAATGATTGTAATAAATGTGAAGCAACAAGAAACATATGCATATAATAATGTACTCTTTTCTTTGTTCGTTCTTTCAAGATTTATGAGCAATCAAATCCAAAGGGAGCAGAGTCACTACCCCCAGGTATCATTGTATCAGAGTCAGATCTTTATCAGCATCGACTATGGGGAAACATATTCGAGGTACCCATATAACCTCTAAAGGCAAACACTGAGATGTGCTTTCCATGTTGAGTTCATAATCTTGGTCAATTTTTTTTTATTTAAGAAAATTTAAATTCATTGAATAAATTTGTTGACTCACAGGATGTACCTTTGAAGCCAAAGTACCTTGCAGTCTTCACAGTTGCATATCAACAGAAAAATAATGTCAATTCTGCAATTCAGAAGGTAATGCTTTAGTATAGAGAAGTCACCCAGTACCAGTATATAACAATACAAATTAGGTAGATAAAGATGCATTAGTAGTTGAATTTTCATATTTGGGCCAGAATTTACAACTTTTAATTCTGCATATTAGGCCCGCCTTCTTAACTGACGGGTATGAAATATGACATGGTAGGACCGTAAGGTTCGAATTATGAAGCTATTAGAGATATGCCTTAGCAGGGGTCCATGAACAAATGGGGTAGTTTCTAGAAAGTTGTTTATCTCATCTCATGGTGGATGTACCTTAACAAGGAGAGGTTAGTTTCTGGCCAAACACCTTACCATGTGTAAAATACTAAAATGTCTGCACTTGCACAATACTGTGAAACAGCATTTATAACATGCCAGGTTGAGGTAGTATGCTCCACATAACTGTGTTGGTCATCATTCATCACGTTTGACACTGCTCTAAGAGGCATTTGGTCGAGCAATTGATGTGCATGAATAGTAGGTGTTGTTCATGCAAATTTTTGTTGGTACTATCATTTCGTCCAAGGTTCCATTTACCAAGGCTTCATGGGCTCATGGGTACAACAAGATTCTACTATACATAAATTTGTTCCACCAGTGAAATCGTATCTGATTTGGCGCAGTTCTCAGAGAATTTCACGATTTTGTTGTTCCATTACGATGGCCGGATGAATGAATGGGACGAATTTGACTGGTCGCGACGAGCCATTCACATCAGCGCAAAAAAGCAAGCTAAATGGTATCACACCTCTCTCTCTTTTCTTATCTTCCTTGTAGTTATCCAATGAAATTCCCTCTCTCCGTCTCTCTTTCTTTGTAGGTGGTACGCAAAGAGATTTCTCCATCCAGATATCGTAGCTGCGTACGATTATATTTTCATTTGGGATGAAGACTTGGGAGTTGATCACTTTAATGCCGAAGAGTATGCACACTCCATTATATCTGTCCTTTCTCTTTTCTAACAGTTGATTAATGCAAAATAGGATTGGTCTGAGGTGTAATTGAGCAATCCAACGAAGTAAACTGATTTCTTTTCATCACGCATTGCAAGTTTAGGTATATTAAGTTGGTCAAGAAATACGGATTGGAAATTTCACAACCAGCTGTGGAGGCATATTGGGAGCCTTCATTTTCTATAACAAAAAGAAGAAATGATACTGAAGTCCACAGGTGTGATGTACCAAAGAATTTATTTGTTATTATAGTTTGTTATGCTTCAAGTAAAAAGCATACTTCTTCAGTTTAATCAATCAGGTCCATACCATGCTAAGGTTGACAGTATGCTGGTATTACTTTGTCCGCATTGTAACAAGACAATTCAAATACAATATTTAGCATCATTCATTGTGCTCTTCTATTGCTACTGCTTTATTGAGAATGCTAGAGATTCAACTGCTGGCAATTTCTATAACAAAGATGGGTATCAAAAAGAAACTATCCAAAGTTCTAAACCAGTACCATTTTGTAAGTACCAAAACTGGTACAATAGCAATATCACTGGATAAACAAAGTTTATCAGTGCGGGCATGGAAGTTCTTTGCATCTCTAGCTTGAAATGTTCTTTAATTTCTCTTCAAAACATTATATTTTATAGTAACGCCTGATTGGTAAAATGTGTGTTAACAGAGTAGCTGATGCACCAGAGATGTGCAGCAATCTGCATGGACCACCTTGTACAGAGTAAGTACATGATCTATGTCCTTCGATCTCTATCAAGTGAATAACTATCAAATCTCCAAAAATATTGGTGGAATTTGTGTATTTACATGTCCAGTAATTGTTATCTTAATTTCATTGTGTTGCAATATTTTTAAAATGTACCCGCTTTTGGTACAGAACAGCTCAGGCAATTGTGTGAGATAAACAGTTAAACACAGTTGGACAAGGACAGTTTTGTGTTTGGGTGTCATTTCAAAGAAAAGTTAGAAGTACAATTTTGTGGAGTTGATGCATATAATATTTTATCAGAATAATATTTCTCGTTACCTCATTTGTTAATTATATATTCCAATAATTCTTAGGTTTGTTGAGATTATGGCGCCAGTATTTTCAAGAAGTGCGTGGAGATGCATATGGCACATGATTCAGGTATCAAATCTTCTAATTACTACCTACTATGATCAGATTATTACCATGTGATCGTAGCGTGTATTGCTGATGTCATCACCATCATCATTTCTAGCCTACCCAATTTATTTGAGATTAAAGGCTTTGTTGTTGGTATGGTGTCATCACCATCATCATTGTTGTTTTTATGTTATACATTACTTTTGTTTATATTTAATCACAGAACGACTTGCCTCACGGCTTCGGCATGGACTATGTTTTCCGAAACTGTGTGGAGGTATGTAATTGCAATGCCTAAAGAAATTACAAATTGAATTGATGACCACAACTGAGAGCACTAGACATTTTTCTAAAGTGGAACTGAATTTAAAGATAAGCTCAAGGGCAACCAATTAAGTTCCTGGAGCTGTTTGGCTTTGTTTCTATTTACATTTGTAATTTTGTAGGTTATCTTTGTTTACACCTTCTTTTCCAATTGCTTAATTGTTCAGATTACTTAGCTTGGTTTTTTTATTTTATATTTATAGCCTTCGCAAGAGAAAATAGGGGTGGTAGATGCCCAGTGGATTTTTCACTATGGAACTCCAACTCTGAAAAACCAGGTAATTAGAAAGAAGGAAAGCCATATTTGAAGGATATATTATGAAATAGTTCTGTTTCTGTCTGTACTGTTCAATTAGCCCTGCCAAGGAGCGGGTTTTTACCCAAACCTGAGCTTGGACCATTCTCAAATCTGAAAGCTTTAACCCAAACCAAAGTAATACTTACCCAAACCCAGCTCCAGCTCAGCTCCAACCCAGCTTCTGTCCAGCTTCAACCCAAATCTAACCTAGCTGCAGTTTGCCATTCACCTAACGATTGACAACTTCCAACAAAAATGTAAATTGCAAAATCTTAAATATTAAAACAAAAAAATTGTCAAAATCTTAACATCTAATTAAATTGATGCATAAAAATACACAAACTTAACCAAAATAGGTACCGTTATTATCTCAGATGTACAAACACCTACTAAATTCAAAACATTATGTAATCTTCCTACTAAAATACAAAGTACTGACTTTGCTCTTGCTTTAAGGATCGAATTTAACTCGAATCATCCAACATATTAGATAAATTTGTCAACTCCCAACAAAAAAAGCCCTCAAAATATTGTAAATGACAAAATATACAAGTTTTTCATCATAAGAACCAATTCATAAAATCTTGACGCACGATCCTATTTTACAGTAAACCTAGACCATCAAAAGCACCCGCAGTTTAAAAAAAATACCATAAATCAGGAAAATAATCAAAACATTACATATTCACGATTACCAAGAAATAAAAGAATGAACATTAAAAAAGAAAGAGGATGTCTGTGATGGGCTTGAGGTTGTCAACATTTGCATTCTAATTAGAATGGACATTAAAAAAATTATTTAAGGAACTAAAAGAAGGGCGACCAAGGCGTTGGATAATGAAGACACCATATGATCAGATTTGATGCCCCACTATCAATGATTCAAGAATTAGAACTTGAAGAAATAAAATAATTTTGCTCATCAGCCTGATTTGCTGATTTGTTTTTTCCGCCCCTAGTTCGATCAGCTGTGTTTCAAAAAATATAAATATTTCCACATCAGCATAAATACAAGCATAAATAATGAGTTATCCAAAAGTAATTAGAATAAAAAATAAAAATGATATAACATGCACATCTCAGAGATACCTCCGTTCCTGGAAGGCAACCATCCAAAAGTTCTATGAATGACTGAAAAGTAACAAAAGGATGAACAAAATCTTATTTATAATTATCACATAAAAAGGAAAATTTCAAGTCTACCCCTGGAAACCTACAAACATTACATGTACATATCCCAAACATCATGGATACCCCTGCATATTAATTACTTGGTATAATGCACAGATAGTTCTTCCTCATTGCTTCATTTACCAGAAAAAAAAAAAGAAGTGAAGAGAGACAATAATTTTGCTATCTATGAAGAGAAACAGAGAGATACCATATTGTATTTGTTATAATATGATATATCTCGGTGGAAGGAAGAGAGAATAATTCTGAATTTTTTTTCTATTTAAATTATATCTTCTATTTATCTTACACTTTTTTTCTTCTCTCTTACTTGCTTATAACAGAATACAAGTCTATTTATAGGCTTAGACATGACTCTTAAAATTCGTAATAAAAACAGAATTCTAAACAGCACCTTTTCAGCTGACCACTATCCACTAAAATCGTCATAACTCTCTGTAGGGAACTCCAAACGATTTGGAATTTGAACCATTGGAAACTAGAATTCATGAGCTTTCCATCCATAGGTCATACATTAAATTTCACGTCCATTTGTCCCTTCAAATGCTGTCATTAATCAGCCTTAAAATTCTGTCAAAGTGCTGAAGTTAAAGAGTCTCCCTTTATTTCCACTAATTTATTTAACTTTAATACTAAAATTAAGTTTATATTTCAACAGTATTTTCAGGATTCATAAAGAGATGAGTGTGATAACTTATCATACTGTAGGGGTATACAACATTAGTTTGATGCTTTTTCCATTAGAACACAACAGACGTTTATAGTTATAGCACAACAGACGCTTCATAAAGAGAATGTTTTCATAAAACCTCAAATCTTTTTCATACCATTAGACTATTAGTAATTGTAGATGTGGGAACAGAGCTGTGTTTCTCACCACTTTTAGATACTATAAGAAAAAGGAGAGGCAAATAAAAGAGGTAGATTGAAAAATTGAACACGTCAGCTTCGCACCGGTAGTTTATTAATTAGTTAACACTGAAGTACTTAACACAACAACATGCAGTCCCATTTTGTTGGATCAATGTGCTCATGGAAACCCAAAATAAATAAGTACCGGAAAAGAAAACATAAAGCTACGAAAGAAACAGTTGCAATTGGTACAAGTTATATTGATCAATTTGTCCCCCTAAACCTTTAGCTAAAGTAAATTGCTAAGAGGGAAAGTAGACGAGGTGTGCACCTGTGTGGACGAAGAAGAGATCAGATCGGAGGTGGGTCCTTGCTTCAGATACCAGATCAATGTCGCTGAGACGGAGAGGCGCTGAGGCGGCATGCAAAGTTGTCAGTGAACGGGTTTTGATGAAGGAGACGAGACGGTGGATGAATAGGAGAGAGTAGGCGAAAGAGATGAGAGGTTTTGATAGAACTGGTTCTGACTTCTGAGGGTTTGAACAGGTTCGGAACTCGGAACTAGGAGTCGAATCAGGAGTCATATCTGGAGTCAATTTTTTTTCTGGGTCGTCCATCGTCTGCCCGCCACGATGGGTGTATTTGGATGAGTGAAGAATAGTATCTTTTTGGATTAGCTACTATTTTTATTTGCTATTCTATATTTGAATGGAAAATTAGTTTTTCAAATGTATTAGGTTAGTAGTTATTCTACAAACTCAATAAAATGTCGATTTAGCTACTACTTCAAATTTTATATTAGTGACTATTCTCACTAAACCCATCCCTTCATCCAAACACACCTGATATGTCCAAAGCTAAATCCATTTAAATTTTAGAATTGGGTCGGATTTGAGTTTTGGGCTGATGAATCCATAAAACCTGATCCACTCTGACCCAATAAAACCTGATCCACTGTGACCCAACTAATGTCCATGGACTACCATATCCATTAGCAGGCCTATGATAGACAAAATGACAGAAGAAAATGTAACAGAGAAAACATGCTTGTGCTTTTCATTTTTTAATGCTTTGATAGTGCCTCCAGTATTATCTACTGAGAAATTTTGGTCGTCTCATCCAAAATGGTCTTCAATTCATGCATGAACATGTGGTATAATGTTATAATTTTTTGGGAGAATATGCTAAAAAATATAACTGAAATTTGTATCAATAGCCCTTCAAAATTGTCAAAATACAAAAATGTCATGCATTCCAAGTACCTTTATGAAAGCTTTGACTAAAAGTACTTTACAATCATCCAAAGATAAATTTAACTGCATGCATTCTCCAAAAATGCTTGTATTACCGTTTGTTTGATTTTGCTTTGAAGAGAAAAGATAGAAAAAAACAGGTAGTTTGGACCTTTTCTGGAATTAAATACAAAGAAGGTTATTATTGATTTTTCATTCTCTCTGAAGGAGATACCAGGTTTTTTTTTTTGAAAGGCTATTACTGAATTGCCTAAGCGTTTTATTTTCTTCCATGGCTTTAAAGGGAAGAGAAGACAATAGAACCGAAAAAGTGAAAGAGGTATGCTTCCCATCCTTTGTCTTTTTTGTTATTTCTGAACAATTTATTGGATTATACCGACTAGCATATTTATTTGCAAAATACATTCTACGACTCTTCTTGAATAAATTAACATAAATTTTGTCAGATTTTGCATCAAAGTGAGTGCTTCATTTTAATCTTCTCTGTGATTTTGATTAAGTGGCTATGGTAAACATTAGAGCATTGACAGAGAATTTTTATGATTGAAAAATAATTAACATGCTGAGTTAATAATAACCAATTTCAAATAGATTCATAAATATTAATTACTGAACGATCATCTTCATGCCAATTTCATTCGATGATGAATGATGTCAGAGCTTCAAACATTTCTTTGCTTCATAAATGTTTAAGTTTTACATATATCTTTGGAGCAGAAAAAAATTGATTTTTGTTTCTCCAGATAGACACGAGGCGTTATCAGGAACTGGGAGTTTTCAAATACAGATGGAATGAAGCACTGAAGGATTATTGCAATAAGAAAAAGATAGTTATCTCAGATTATGCGGATAATCTTACACTTTTTCAGTGACTCACAAACTTATTCAAGAACTTAATTTTCCAAGGAATAGGTTATGTTGACATCAAACTTATTTGGACAGTGTTCGCAATTAATTAAAAATTATGATATAATGAAACGTAAAATTGTATGTTTTTTTAGCTTTGGTACATTGTGTATCGATTGAATTTTGTACACCTCAAAATATTGATTGGGATTCAGCAAACGGCGGCTTTTGATTGACCAAATAATGTCCAATTTGTACTAAAATTTACACCTCTTATGTCATATCTAAGTTATAAAGAACATATTTATTATTTTATTTTATTTTTAGTAAAATTCTATAGATATTTTGTTTGTTTTAACGCATTCATATTAATATGGTGGTTGATGTGCATCCTTTTCCTATTATGTAGAACTAAATTTGAAATTCAATATTAAGAATATTGGTTCTTTTTTTATTTTATGCATTCAAGGGCAGATCCAGTATACTGACGAAGCAGTTGACCCCTGCAGATCAGGAAATTTTTAAAATATTTTTATAATTATGTCTATTTTCAAAATAATACAATTTTTTGCACCCCTTCTCCCCTTTCGGCCCTCAGTGAAAGATTTTTTTTTTTAATTTGAATCCCTCAAAAGCAGGGGCGGACCCATGTATATCCAGGGGGGCACGTGCCCCCCCCTGGATTTTGAAAAATAGTGCTTTTCGGTAATGTTTTCGGCACGTGCCTCCCCTGGAAATTTTTTTTGCCCCCCCCTGAATTGTCTGGTTATTTTTATTGAGAAAAAAATATTTAATACCGTGCATAATGAAATAATTATGCAAAGATATCAAAATATAAAGTTCCTTAGTCGAAAACTTCCTTCATCAACTTGATTATCTATTACTTCGAGCTTTATTTTATTGTTATTTTAATATATAAAATGTTATTATTTAATAAAAAAAATATTAGTTAAGTATATATATTAAATTATTAATTTTTTTTATTTAGTACCCGATTAGTTAATGGATTTGAACCCGATAAGCCATTACAATCCGATAATTGCCCCCCTAATCAAAATCCTAGATCCGCCACTGCTCAAAAGGATTTAATTTTTGTCTCCCCTCCCGTCAAAGTCTGCCTCTGCCCTTAATGCATCTCAAAACGGTGACAAAATTACTTTTTTAGTCCTTGTGGAACCAAACAGTTGATCATAATGACGACGAAAAAGAAAATAACGTATTTCCACAAGTGTTAATAAATATTTTAAAAACAACGCTAAATAACCGGTTATAAGCACACAACCTATCGTCTAATATGTTATCGGATATTGAATCCACAAAAATTAAGACTTAAATATTAAATTTATTTCTTTTAATTATCTAAGCGATCAATTTTTGGGTTTTCAGATTTTGATTAATTAAATTCTAAAATTAATCCTAATTAAAGCAATAAAAGATGAGAATTCAAATATCTTTAGTATTCTTAGAATTTTGACATATAAATTATTAGAGGTTATTGATGTTCATTTAACTAATATTGCATTTTTATAATTTTTTTGTGGTTTTCTAATTCAATAGTGATATTTATCAACTTTCATAGTTTCATACCGTATCTAATTTACTTAAACACCCACTTTCACTGCGTATTCTCCTAAACTAGATCCATTAAACTTCATGATAAGCCTAAATATATTTTAGCAATTTATTTTCTTTTTACGATACTTCAATAGATCAATCAAATAAGTTTAGGTTTTCCTCTAAAAACGGGTTTCTCTTTTCGGTACTTCATCTATCCCTATGCTATCTTGTGTTGTCGGATCTCAAATTATTATCTTTTGATCTCTAATTCAAGTCCTAATTATAAAGATGGGGAACAGTGACAGAGCTGCTACAGGAAAAGTTTTTTTTTTTAAACAAATCATCCTCTATATCTTTGATTATCATTTTTTTTTCTGATTAGAAACTCAATCAGCTAAAACTGGAAATGCTTTTGGGTATCAGATTGAGGAAAGGTGTTACTTGGAACTTGGAAGATTCAAAGAGAGATGGACTCAGTCTGTGAGAGCCTATTACAAAATGAAGGGTCTAATCCCTTTGAACTCAACAGCGAATTACATTATCATTAGTACATCTCATTTACTCAAAAAATATTCAATTGGCTATCATTCAAAACATATACTAACTTCATGGGCGAGCAATATTTTTTTTGCATTTATTTTGGAAAATAATATAAATTTGTAATTCTCTTTTATTGTATTATAGCGAAAACGAAAAATAAGCCTTCTTTCTTCTTGAACTAGTTAATATGCATCACACTGTGATCCAAACACATGAGACATGATCCAAATTCATACGAGAAAATTAGTTATGTGTCCGTTTAAACTTCTAGAATTAAGTATTTGCCCATCAATATTTTAGAATTATGTTGTATACCCATCAAAATCAAATATTTTTTTTATGTATTCATTTCTCATTTTCAATATATTTAATTGTCGGTTGAGAAGAAAATGCCCATTGTATTCTTAATCAACAATACCTGTTGTTGCGTAAAAAAACTTCAGCAGTATTCTTCAAACTATTTCTTATTTATCAAACTAATCTGAAAATGCCCATTTTATTCATCCAAACTATTGATGGGCAAATATTTAAGCCCCATTGTATTCTTCAAACTATTTCTTATTCATCCAAACTAATCTGAAAATGCTACCGGCAAGCTAAGATTTTCCTTTATATTTTTTCCGTTTAAAGAAAAAGAGCACAATATTCATTTCCTTTCCTTTCCTAATTAATTATTTTATTAAAATGAGAAATGAAGATATGAATAAAGCAATTGAGCTCAGATTTAATTGAGTTTGAATCTACCTTCTTTTTTTTCTTCAGAACCCGCTGATGGGCGATGGATCTCACTCTCACCTAAAGACAGTAACCCGCTAGTACCCGATAAGCAGGACCAGAATTATTGGACTTTAACAATTATCAATTTGATTATCAGATCCTGTTATCGGGTTTCGGGTCATTGCATCCTCTTTCAATCGGCATTTTCCAACCGATGATGAGATCCACAGGACCACAGCGCGCAGCGACAGCGAAGACGAATTAGACAAAAAAACAAAGGAAATTTCATCCCGTTCTTCCGATTCATTTTTCTTACATTACATTGCATTGCATTCCCAGATATATTCGCACGATATCACTTCCCTCCAATTCTCTCTCTTCTCATTTCTACTGTTTCGTTCTAGCATTCGCTTCCATTGCATTTATTTGTCACTTTTGCGCTCGTTTTGGTTTTCAAAATATAAACCGAAGGCTCAGATTTTCGTCTTAAGCGGAATCATTCTCGAACTTGATCTCGTCTGATTTCCCGACATTTTTGGAAAGAGATAGAATTTTGGGGAAATCTAGGCTTTTAACCTTGGATCTGTTCAGGTACACAAACATGTGTTAAGTTTTCGGTATTTTAAATTTCGATTTATTATATCTTGTTTCCTATCTGGGAAGATGGACTATGCTGGAGCCGGGGATCTTAGAAATTTTTTTGTTGGTTTAAACAGCGATTTAAGCTGATTTAACAGAGTTAAATATAATGAAGATTTAGATCCGAACATAGCTATCAGTCTTGTTGACGTCTGATACTAGGCTTTAACCAGTCCTTGATGCAACCTAAACTGATGATAGCTAGGAATGACAAAAAAAAAAGGAAAAAAATAGTGAGATTAAATGGTAAAGTACCTTCAACAGGTGCAGTGCCATTCTGATCATTCCAACTATCAGTGCATTTGTATCATTCCAACTTTCTATTTTATCGTCTTTGGTTGGTCACTGGTAATTTGGCTCTATGTATGAGACTAGTTTGTTCTCTGGTAACATTGCATGTAAAATAAGTTATAATACATTCATAATATTGCTGGGGATTGGCGTATGTGATCGGAGTTCCTCATCTCTGTGCATCTTTTGTTTTATGTATCACAGTAGTAATGCTTTTTTTTGGCTGCTGTAATTTCTTATCAGTTGCAGGATTTGAAGTGGCTTTGTGGGGGTATCATTTAATTATGAGCTGTTTGAGACATGTATAATTTCTCCGGCTTATTACAACAAATACCCATTTATCGTCTGTCTCCTAATTCTGTATCATGGCTAAGACACCTAGACACAGGTTTTTATTTCTTTTGTTTATTTCTGTACCAGTATAACCACCAGCATACAGACTAAGCAATATTTGAAATAGACATCATCAAGCACATATTCAATCGTGGAACTGAACGAGTCAACTTTTGACTGATTTGGTGCATGCTGAGTATTATATCTAATTATCTATACCAGTTTCCACTAGGTACCTAATTTTCTGTCAGCCTATTGTAATCATGGTCTTTATGCTCAAAAGGACAGGCTTATTAAAAAGCTTTGTGCCCAACCATGAGTATGTAATATGGGTTCACAAACACCAGATCATCAATTCTTGTACGAGAGCTTTGCTTTTCGTATTTAAACTCAATATAATTGTGTATATATATTTAAATGCAGTGGTGTTTATAGGAGATCAAACGAGAACATGAGATTGGTTATAACTACTGTTATTGGAGCAGTAATTGGTTTTTGCATTGGCATCTCTTTTCCATCAGTTAGTATCACAAAGGTTTACTTTTAACTCTTATCAATTATTATTGTAACCAAGCAAGCTACCCAATTGAGCCTAGAGATTGGATACTTCTATGTTCCATCCTGAACAATTGGAAAGTTTGCAATTACCTAAAACCACCTCTGCAATATACGTGTTGGCTTCATGAGTATGGACATTACTGAATGCTTTTAGGAAGCTTTCTACAACAAATTTTGGTTCAGTAGAAATCTGAACTTATCTTATTCAATCACTGGGAAGTTTATTATTTAGACGTACAATGGAGTAAAATAGAAAAGAATACAATAAAAAATAAATCAATTAAAAATCTTTAATTGATACTAAGCAATGATTTCTATATTTCAACACTCCTCTCAAAATGGACAAAAGATATCCATCAAGCCCATTTTGTCACATAGCCTTATTAAATCTATTGAGCTAAGTCTTTTGATGAGGCAGTCTGCTACTTGATTTTCTGTAGCTACATGATTCAGCTCCAATAGCTCACTCTTCAGCTTTTCCTTAATGAAGAATCTATCGATTTCCACATGCTTGGTTTTGTCATGCTGCATATGATTGTTAACAATGTTGATTGCTAATTTGCTATCACACCGCAACTTCATTTTTTCTCCGTGATTCACTTTGAGATCTTCTAATAACCTCTTCAACCACAACATCTCAGCAACTCCTAATGCCATTGCTCTGTACTCAACTTCTGTCGTTGATCTCGCAACAACCGCCTGCTTCTTACTCTGCCAGGAGACCAAATTGCCCCCTATGAACATGCAGTAGCTAGATGTGGACCTCCTATCATCTTGGCAACTAGCCCAGTCAGAGTCACAATAGCCATCAATGTTCATGTGCCCATTCGTCCTGAAAATCAAGCCCTTTTCAGATACACTTTTTAGATACCTCAGGATGTGATATACTGCGTCCATATGACTCTTTCTAGGGTCATGCATGTAGCGGTTCACCACGCTTACTGTAAATGAGATATCGGGATGAGTGTGACACAAATAGATTAATCTGCCTACTAATTTTTGATACCTCTCATGATCAATTTGTTCTCATGCATCTGCAATTATCTTGGCCTCACATCAATTGGAGAAATTGTAGGCCTGCAACCTAACATGTCTTTCTCTGTGAGCAAGTCTAGCACGTATTTTCTCAGGGATAGTTCAATCTCTTCTGCTCCACGAGCTATCTCAATCTCAAGGAAGTATCTAAGTTATTCCAAGTCCTTGACCTCAAATTCCTTTTCTAATCTTGTCTTCAACTGTGCGATCCCTCCTTCATCATCACCAATAATGATCATATCGTCGACATACACAGTTAACTCGGTGATGTGACCATCATGTTGCCGAGAAAATATTGTGTGGTCTGCATTGATTTGCTGGTAGCCCAGACTTATCATAACATTTCTGAACTTATCAAACAAGGCTCTTCAACCCATATAGTGACTTCTTGAGCTTGCATTCCTTACCCACTGTTTGGGTCGTGCCAAAGCCCGAGAGAATCTGCATTTAAACCTCTTCCATCAAATCCCCGTTGAGAAATATATTTTTCACATCAAGTTAGTGTAGCTTACACCCACCATTCACGATCATTGAAATCAATGTCCTTACTGTGCTAATCTTCGCCATCGGTGCAAAGGTCTCATCATAGTCGATGCCATACGTCTGGCTGTATCATTTGACCACTAATCGTACCTTGTACCGCTCGACCTTCCCTTCTAGGTTCTGTTTCACTGTGAAGACCCATTTGCATCCAACTGTTTTCTTGCCCGGTGGTAGTGACATAAGCTCCCGTGTTTTATTTTTATCAAGAGCTCCAAGTTCTTCTAGTATAGTAGTTTTTCAGTTTGATCTTCATTAGCATCCTGCCAACACTTAGGTAAAGTGACAGAGTTTAAAGATGCAATGAATGCTCCATGTGTAGGGGATATGTTAGAGTATGAGACAAACTGAGCGATATCATGTGAAAAAACATAACGATCAGGAGGAATTCCTGCATTGCTGCGAGATGTCCTCCTTAATGACATGGGTGAAGGAGGAGAAGGAAGAGGAATCATATTACTTGTGTATTCTGAGTCTGAGGATAATGACGACGTCTCAGGAGTTAAGGTAGACAGAGACAAGGAACTTGACGACACGAGTAGCACTGTAGGCGCTGGTCCTTCATTTTATTTCTTCCTCCTTTCATACACATATCTCACCTCCCTCGAGTTCGAGTCCCAACACATACAGGCTCTTCCTCTTCTTCATTATTTTCTTACTCAATCGATGAAGGAATTAATAAAGGAATCGATCCCACATTTAGCAACATCTCACCATTTTCCCCCTCTTTTCTTATACCCGCAGTATCAATTGAATCATCAAAGAGTGAAGACACCTATTGTATATAATATGGCTCGAATTCTCGAAAATGTACATCCATGCTCACAAACAACCGCTTCTCTACTGAGTTCTAACAAACATATCCCTTATGAGTAGCTGAATATCCCACAAACACACACTTCATGACTCGGATCAAGTTTCTATACAGAAGGTCTGTTGAAGGTCCGTTGTCCTTTACAAAACACACACAACCAAACACCTTTAATAGAAAAATTCCACTATTATCTCCCTTCAACATCTCACACGGAGACTTTCACTCTAATACTCTTGAAGGTACCATATTGATCAATTGAACGACTGTCAAAATCGCTTGCCCTCACAACTGTTTTACGATATTTATGGAGATCATCATGCTTCTAGCCACCTCTAGGAGATGTCTGTTTTTCTTTCTGTTACTCCATTCTAAGCCAGTGTGTATGAACATGTAGTCTGATGATATATTTTCTGAGCTGATAAGTATTCTCTAAGCATTCTATTGGTATACTATGTCCCATTATCAGAACTCAACACCTTCACTACTGTCCTATATTGAGTCTGAATAGACCTATAAAATCTTTGAAGCAATCAAACACCTTACTCTTATTTTTCATCAAGTATACCTAAGTAATACAACAACAACAAAGTCTTTAATCCCAAATAAATTGGGGTAGGTTAGAAATGAAACCCAATCGAAAAGTATAAGATCAAAGATCTCAAATATCAGTGATAATAATGAATATGATGAAAGAAAAAGAAAATAAATAAATAAATAATAATAATAATAATAATAATAATAATAATAATAATAATAATAATAAATAAAGATGATAATGATAATGATGATAATATGCTAATAGTAATAGCAATAATAACAATAATAATAATATTATAATAAACCTTTATTATAAAACCTATTTCTAAATCCTAAAATTCTATTTCTAAACCTTTATTTCTAAATTCTAAATTCTAAAATCCTAAAAATCTAAGAACATGAAATCTATAACTCTACTATTAGACTCTAACTCCTAAATCATATTTCAGGTACATGAATCGCCATCTTTCAAGCACTTCTATCCAAAGCAAGCTCTTGGGATATATTTCATTCCTTCAAATCTCTTTTTATTGCTTCCTCCCATGTCAGTCTCTGGTCCACCTCTTCCTCTTCTTGTATTTTCAGGACGACTTAGAATACCGCTGCGTACTAGTGCTTCAGGAGGCCTTTGTTGGATATGACCAAACCATCGCAAACGATGTTGGACTAGCTTATCTTGAATTGGTGTTATCCCAAGTTTGTCCCTAATATCATCATTTCTGATTTGATTTTTCCTTGTGTGGCCACATATCCAACGCAACATCCGCATTTCAGCTACACTCATCTTCTGGACGTGTTGTCCTTTTGTAGCCAACATTTTGTGTCATACATCATCGCGGGTCTAATCGCCATCCTGTAGAACTTGCATTTTAGTTTGTTTGGGATCTTCTTGTCACAAAGAACATCAGATGTTTGTCTCTATTTTACCTATCTAGCTCTTATTCTATGACTAACATCTTCATCAATCTCTCATTCACTCTGCAATATCGATCCCAAATACCGAAATGTGTCATTCATGGGTACTACTCGTCCATCCAAACTAACATCTCTGTCATCTGAGTTTTCCCCACTGAACTGACACCTCATATATTCGCTTTTGGTCCTACTAAGTCTAAAATCTTTCGATTATAAAGTTTGTCTCCACAACTCTAGTTTCGATTGACTCCACTCCTCGCTCTCAATCAATCAAGACCACATCATCAGCAAATAGCATACACCAAAGAATATCTCCTTGTATGTCCTTTGTGATCTCGTCCACCACTAAGGTGAAAATATATGGACTCAATACTGATCCTTGATGTAATCCTATATTAATAGAAAATGTATCGGACTCGCCGTCACATGCTCTGACACACACAAGTCATAACATTTGTGTACATATCCTTAATAAGGGTAACGTACTTTGTTGGGATTAGTTTCTTTTAAGCGCCCACCACGTGATATTTCTTGGTATTTTATCATACGCTTTCTCTAAATCAATAAATATCATATGTTGGTCCTTCTATTTTTGATGTCTCTCCATAAGTTGTCTTATCAAGAAAATCGCCTCCATAGTGAACCTCCCAGGCAACCAAACTGATTTTTAAAGACAATTGTCAGTTTTCTTAAACGGTGCTCGATCACTCTCTCCCAAAGATTCATGATATGACTCATGAGCTTAATTCCTCTGTAATTAATACAACTTTGAATATCTCCTTTATTCTTGAAGATTGGTACTAATATACTTCTTCTCCACTCATCAGACATCTTATTGGACTGGAAAATAGTATTAAATAATTTAGTGATAAGTATTCTCCACTCATCAGGCATCTTGAGTTGCTAAGTATTCTCTAAATATTTTATTGATATACTCGTCCCATATCAGACCTCAACACTTTCATACTTCCCCATATTGAGTCTGAATAAACCTATGAAAATCTTTGAAGCAATCAAACACCTTAATCTTATTTTTCATCAAATATATCTAAATAACATGAGAAAAATAATCAATGAAGGTAACAAAATATCTATAACCATTCATAGAATTTGTGGAACAAGATCCTCAAATATTAGAATGAATCAAATTAAAAACACAAGAACTCTTATGATCAGATCTAACATAAGAATTTCTAGTAAGTTTGCCAAACTCACATGCATCACATACAAGTTCCGATTTATCAGCCTTTTTAAACAAACTAGGATACAACCTACTCAAAATATTAAAGGAAGGATGTCTCATCCGCTGGTGATCGAGTATCAATATTTTCTCAGCACTCATCCCAGATCATCCTACTCCTACTCTCTCTACCATAAATATCAATGCTGAGTCCATTCTCTCACGATCCAAGTATCACAGTCCATTACGCCATGTGCCAGTCCTAAGTTTTCAGTCTTTCCTCTTCTCCTCGAAGATCATCATGGGAATATCAAAAGTAACAACACTTTCTAGTTGGAGATAATAAATTTACTGGAAACGAAGGAGTATGCAAAATATTGGACAAAATCACAGAACCATAGTTTACTGCACCCTTACCAACCAAAGGTTGTGCTGTACCATCAACAGTTTGGATGCTCTCTGGCATTGTCAGGTGAGTATAAAAAGAGAACTCACGAGCATTACCTGTTACATGTCGAGATACACTATAATCCACAATCCATCCTGCTGATCTAGTGGTGGATATAGAGGCAAAAGCATGTGTGTTATCAATACCTTCCGTCGAATAAGCATAAGTAGTAGTGTCACCTCAAGAGAAGGATGAAGTGCATGCCTTCTCACTCACACTCTCTTTTTATCCCCATCACCTGTTGCTATCTGTTTCTGTCTAAACATCTTATCATCTTCAGTAAATACTACTCTAGTTTCTCTTTCTCCTTCTGCTACCGTCAGATTCGCCTGATAACCTTCTCTTCCCGCCCCCATAGCCTTCGGTATATTCATGCCCACCTGTCTCTGTCTCTTTGTGTGACTTAGGACAAACTTTACTTAAGTGGCCACTTCTCCGCAGTTGTAGCACTTTCGAGTCTCGTCCTGAATTTTTGTCATACCTAAATTCGAAACTATCAATGTTGAACGCATCCCCACATCTTCTCTAGCCTCTGAATGTAATTCATGTGACTTTCTTTCTGCATCATAACCACAATAGCCTCGTCTAGTTAAGGGATCCTCGCTTGCGCCGGTAACACTGTACTTCTTTGCTCAAAAATCAGGTTCAACCTCCTCAGAAAGTGCATAGTTCTTCTTTGCGCATCTCGCTCCTCTCTCTTGCACTCCGGATCTTTGCAGCATGCTATCGGTGAGAAGTAGTCATAGTCTGCCCACAATCGCTCTAGATCTGTGACATACTCTTTGATTGACCTATCTCTTTGTACTACTGCTTCTATCTCGCGCTCAATCTGAAACACCCTCATGTTGTTCTCAGCGCCTATATAGATCCTCTTCAACTTAGCCCAGATATTTTTCACACTCTGAATGCCATCTACCGTGTTCGCAATTGACGGAACCATAGAATTGAGAAGCCAAGTATACAGCAACATGTGTGTGGTCTTCCATTCGTTCCACTCGGCAGTGTCCTGCCTCGGTTCCTCCTTCCTCTTGTCAGAAATCCCTCCAAGTTTTTTCCGGCGAGAGCACCTTTGATCCGACGCGACCAACTTAGATATGTGACTGGTCCATCAAGCTTTAGATTCACTGGTGGGAGATCTAACTTAACTGGTTATGGATGTGTCAAGACCACGACTCCTTTTAACATTCTCATGAGCTCGAACAATGTCTTTATGTTACCGGATCTAGCTTCGCAATAAGTTTTTCCATTGATTCACCTTGTTCATCCATCAATACCACTTTAGATCTCCTTCTCACACTTTCAAAAAACAATCAATCGCCTATTTTCTTATTTCCAATTCGTTCAGAGAAGCCTACAATATTTTTTTCTTTTTTTTTTAACTAACTATGCCTAAACTTAAACAAGAGAGAAACAAAGAGGTGAGACGATGGTGGCAGTTGCGCAACTTGGAGAGGCAACAACGGCTACCATAGAAGTTGAATCGCATTTTGTATCATGAATCGTAGTATTTTGTATCGTATCGGTGTATCGTGTATCGTATTGTATCGTTAAGATATGCTAAACTTGTTTTAAAATGAATCAATAATAACTAAAATTAATATGTAGTGAATTTTTACACTTGAAAACATTATTATTTAGCATTTTATCACATTTATGTAGTAAAGTTTTATTATAGCTCATATGATAATCCAATGATAATAGTAATTAATATCTAAGGAGAATAAAACAAAATAATTTTATTTTAGCTAATAAAATCACTACATTGCACTAAGCACGTGCGGGAGAAGTATCTAAGGAGATTAAAATAAATAAAATCAATTAATATAATTTAGTGGTCCTAACTACATTATTTGAGTCTTCAAAAATTAATATAATTACCTACAACTTTGAATGCTTCACAGAAACACTACACGTGTTTGTGAGAGAGAGACATGATAGCAGAGGCGGATACAAGATTTTAGTTAGAAGGGGTCAGTAATCAGATTTCAATAACTTATCGGGTCAAAACCTATTAACTAATCAGGTAATAATTTAACGGAAAACACTATTTTATAAAATCCAAGGGGTCAACTAACCTCCTCTTAGGCTTTACTACATCCGTCCCTGCATGGGAGAATAAAATAAATGAAATAAATAAGAATTACCTCATTTGTACTGTCTCATGCTTGGAGTTTTTAACTCTTCTCTCTCAAATCGCTGGCATATTTTTTCTTTTCTTTGTCGTTTTTTCTCTTTTCGCCTTTTTTTTCTATCACACTAGGGTTATCTGATCGCCGAACAGGATGCGTTAAGTCGAGCAGAAGAGGTAAAGTCGAAAAAGTATATGCATCTTACAATTATTGTATCGTTGGGATACGTATCGTATCGAGATACAAAAAGATACAGACATGATTCTTAAGATTCTTCTCTCTAGAGATACAAAGTATAGATTCGTATCTTTATCCATTTGTATAGTATCGAATCGTAAGATTTGTATCGTGAATCGTGAGATACTAACTTCTATGACGGCCACTGTAACGTTTCTTTTTTTTTCCTATAGTAGCTGCCCTAACATAGTTGGCTCTGATATCAAGTAGAAATCTGAACTTATTTTTATTCAATCACTGGGAATCCTATTATATAGACGTACAATGGAGTAAAATAGGAAATAATATAATAAAAAGAAATCAATTAAAAATCGCTAACTGATACTAATCAATACTTTCTATATTTCAACAATTCCTAGTTGAATCAATGTATAGACGTTAACTTTCTGTCCAAAAAAAGTGGAAAAGAATAAGTGTACCCAAACCATCTTTTAGAATGACTAATCTTAGTGTTATTTTCTTTAAGTTCTATATTATTAATGGTGTGTGGGCTTAAACATTTAATCTGGGCCTTTGGATGTTCTGTTTTTCTCTTTGCAAATTATGCCCATATGATAGTATTCATATAAAACACCCAGCATTTCTCATATTTTATAGTAAAGGCCTGACATTGAAACAAGGTTAAGCAAAAAAAATGACCAAGTTCTAAAAGAAGTTTATTTAAATACAGAAGACTATGATTAATTTGTGTTTCTCATGTGGTTCAATTATGCTTTGTTTTGGTTACTATTGTCATTACTAGCAGAAAATACACGCAATATCAGTAAGCTACTGAGTGGGTCTTATTGTTCAATAATTGAAATGCTTAGGATTGAGATATTACAAATGTCATTTCTATTTTCATATCTGGCATGCTGGGCATCATTTATAAAAACCGACAAGCTTAAGATCACTTAAAGTATTTGCACACAAGATCATTGCATTAAATACTAAACCAGGAGAGTAGCATTTATTTTGTATATTAAAAATGAAATATTTGCAGCTGCACTTTCCCTCAAGTATAATATCATATGTGGAGGATAAGAGCTCGGGCATCTCAACTCAAGCGCTCCTCAATCATGCCTGGGCTTCTGCCAAGAATATTAGGGACAGTGAGACTCATTTAAATTCCAAAAGTGCTAGGGTATGGCTACATTTCTTTCATGTTATTTAAATATTATTTCTGTTAAAAATCTTGACCATATGGTGGAAACATCAGATATTACCCTTTTGAAAGGAGATATTCTTATTATGATCTTGTATCTTTTATGGAAACATTTAATATAAAGTCCTGAATGTGGTTAGGTCCATAATCTTGACAATAACCCAACCTGCCAAATCATGCAGGTTATTGGTTTGACTTGAATTACCTAACAGATTAAAATTAACATTATGGTGCCTAATATATATACATTTCCTATTTTTTCTGATATTGAGTCAACTTCATCAGAATGGTTGTTACAGGATCTTATGGTTTTTCTACTCATACACCAAAATTGGACATTTTCTTTGTGATGCAGTATACTGGAGCCGTTTCCACAAATGTGGAACCCAACATCCAAATAAAGCCAGTGAAGCATCAATTATAACCTCATGCTTATGTTTTGCTGGATCTGTAACTCCTGACATACCCTTAAACTTAACTCTGTAAACTTGAGCACTTATCTGTGTTTAATCTACTATCAAACTATCAGTGGTGTAGACCTTTGCATACATGTGCCTGACATGTGAAGTGCCTTTATAATAATAGTTCTTGTTTTGTTTGTGATAGTGATATTTAATTATATATAAAGTCAAACCATTTAAAGTGGTGTTAGTAATAAAGGAAGCTCGACTTTGATGGGTTTGCTATGCAGATATATGTTCCAACAAATCCAAAGGGGGCAGAGAGACTTGCACCTGGTATAGTGGTACAGGAGTCAGATTTATACCTGCGTCGGTTGTGGGGTGACCCTAGTGAGGTATTGCAAAGAATGATAACTACAGTTTTTACAAAAGCGAGAAAAAAAAAGCTATTGTGTAGTTCCTTTCCAACAATGTATCTGCTTTAATTCTATCAAAATTCTGTTTTTGGTTTTATTCTCTTTTTGTACTGTGAGAAGTGAAGTGGAAATTTTTTTTTCTTAGTTTGTCATTCCATAGCTTATCTGATTTGTTAACACATCCAATTGTTGTCAATATGTAGTGCGTACATTGTTTGTAAAATTAACAGTAACAGTTGTTATTATTTTTGTTATGTACAGGATTTGTCGAAAAAACAAAAGTACCTTGTAACATTCACAGTTGGATATGATCAGAGACACAACATCGATAAGGCTGTAAAAAAGGTAGAAGTTCATACTATACAGGTCCCGTAGATCACCCAGTCCAAATGATGCTGGCATGCAGTGCTGGGGCTTCTTTAATGGAAATTGGGCTGTCCCCCCCTCCTAGATCGAAAATTTAGTACAACTAGAGTAGATTATTTACATTTATTAGGGAGTGAATCAAAGACCCCCCTCCCCCTCCCATTACCCAAGCATCTCTCTCCTATCATTTTTTTGGCAACTCTCACACTGTTTTTTTTTTTTTAAAAAAGAAAGAAAATACTATTGCATCATTTCACATCTTGAAAACCGAATTCTCTCTTATATTTACTATAGATTGATCAGAATGGCTGAAATACTTCAGATGGATATTGTGTGATGACCCTGGTGTAGTACTTTGTGTGCGGATTGGATTTTTCAAAATATGAAAACTTAGTTCCCACAGGCAGCAGGCTATTTAACTAACAGTGCTCCCCCCCCCCCCCCCCCCCAAACACACACATATTGTAGCTTAAGCTCCACTACTTCTGGCATGTTACACAATGCCTATAGAAATCATACTTGACTGTTAGTTAAATAGCAGTGGCTCTTCTTGTTACTGATCGGTCTTGGTATCAGCTGGTCTAGGTTAGTATAATTTAGGATGGACCAGAAAATAGAATTTTCTTTTTTAATATAGGCTTCAGCTTAATGTTGAAGTTTTCTCATAACCCCAGTGCTTTTGTTTCTTTTTTGCAGTAGAAGTGTAACACTTTATACTGCTGTCAATCAGATTCATTTTATTATTTGTTACAGTTTTCAGATGATTTTCTGATAATGCTATTCCACTATGATGGAAGGACCAGTGAATGGGATGAGTTTGAGTGGTCAAAGAAGGCCATTCATGTTAGTGGCAGGAAACAGACTAAATGGTAATTTTTCTTAACTTTGTAGTTCATGCCCTTGTCAAGTTCTCTTGAGTAAATGACATTTTTTTGTGATTTTTTACAAAATGTGTCAAACATCAGTGTATAGTCTTACAGAAAACAGAAAGAAATCGTCCCACATGTTGGTCAGAGGTCAGTTGGGGGGGGGGGTGCTTTTGGGTGGGTGGGTGTGTGCGCGCCAGGGAGGGTGTGGCCATGAGGTTTTTTGGGGTGGGGGTGGGGGGAGATGTTAAGGTTCTGCAAGGTACCCTATTACTCTTCACAACAACAACAACAAAGCCTTTAATCTCAAATAAATTGGGGTAAGCTAGAAATGAAACCATATTACTCCTCACAACAAAACATTAAGGATTTTGTTAATCACTATGCTTTCTGCAATTGATCAGGTGGTTTGCAAAAAGATTCTTGCACCCGGATATAGTCGCCCCTTTTGAGTACATTTTTATATGGGACGAAGATCTTGGTGTAGAACACTTCAATGCTGAAAAGTATGATTTTTTTTTGTTGCTAAATGTGTCATATTGGATTCTTAATGGGCAGTATTTGTTTTTCTTCACTTTTATGGGGCTGGGGATATCTGTATCTACACTAATACCATTTTGATGTATATTGTTGGACTGACAAAACCTGAATGTACTGAGTTATAGTTCAAAGCTGAGAATACTAACCAGTCCTCTTGGGTACACCATTGGTCCTTATTTTCCCTCATCTTCTTTGCATTTTCCTTTAGTCTCAGCATTTTGGTTGGGTTACTTACAGATTTAAGACTTTTCAAGCTTAATTTTTGTGTTTCTGATAGTGAGTACATGGAATAACCATTCTAGAGGTGCCCTGGAAGTTGAATTTAGTAAATTGCTAGACAATAACTAATCCTTGATCATATTGGGTATTAATAAATTGGCAGGTACATAAAATTGGTAAAGAAGCATGGTTTGGAAATATCACAACCTGGCTTGGAGCCAAACAAAGGGCTTACATGGCAAATGACAAAGCGAAAAGGCAATATAGAAGTTCACAAGTAATGTGTGAAGTATTATTTAGTTTTCCCATTTAACATGTTTGGTTTGGCATCCTTTGGTTGTGTAATTAATGTCTGAACTCTAATTAGAACTCTATCATGCATTATTTGTCAATAGAAGGAAATCCATAAATTAGAGCTCTATCACGCATGAAGCAACAGTTGCAACTCATTTGTCAATAAAAGGAAATCCACAAGTATCTGCCTTTTTTTCAGGCTTACTCAGTAATTTTCTTTTATTGAATTTAACAGAGATGCAATAGAGAGACCTGGCTGGTGTAGTGATGGTCCACTCCTCCCACCTTGTGCTGCGTATGTTCTCTTGATTTTCATTTGTTTAATTTACTTTATTTGATTGAATAACTGGTAGTTAACGAATCATACGTCCTTCAGATTTGTAGAGATAATGGCGCCTGTATTCTCAAAAAGTTCATGGAGATGTGTATGGCATATGATTCAGGTATTACCGTTTGTGACATAATGGTAACATTCAGTACAAAATCTAATTATACCTGGACAGGACTCGTGGTTATTCAAAGAAGTGAGAATATTGTTATTTGGTCAGTCATTGCGTTGTTGTACCTAATAACCTAACCATAGCGGGCTGTGTATGACCTTAATCTATTGGTTTCATATTTCCTTTTTTACTTTTGATGGCGAGAAACTAATGTTAAGACATGAGAAGCTATTACTCTAAACTTATTATTTTTCTTAACCATCACTTTTCTGTAGAATGATTTGGTTCATGGATGGGGCCTTGATTTTGCTTTGAGAAAATGTGTTGAGGTAATATTGTACAATTGCAACTCTGAAATTGGAAATTTGATTATTATTGTTATCCATTTACTTATGATGTCATCTTTTTACATGGTAGCCTGCTCATGAGAAAATTGGAGTTGTAGATTCCCAATGGATTGTGCATCAATCAGTCCCATCACTTGGAAACCAGGTGATTGTTTTTCATATTTTATTTCCTATATTGTTAATACTTTTGTTGTATATGAGATCATATTTATTTTTGGGAAATGTTTAACAGTAGCCCATGTGAACATATGTTTTTTAGAACTATGTAAAAAAATGTTGATAATTTTTTTTTGTAACTCCTATAATGCAGGGTAAATCGGAAAGTGGAAAAGCTCCGTGGGAAGGGGTATGAAAATACAAATCCTTATCTTGCTAATTAGCTACCCACATGTTGGAAAAATACAGATACAAATATCTGTATCTTCTTGTAAATTAAAAACCATATCTCCATCTGTATATGTTTATTTGGATATTGCAATTTGCAAATTGGGTCCTAAATTTGTTGATATGGATTGAACATTATCCTATCTGTTTGCATCCCTTCCCAAGTAATGTTGTATTGCTGTACTTCTACGGCATGTTATTTTACACCACAAGATGTTTTGTCCCAAAGGTTGGCTTATTCATTTATGACAAAGCAACCTTGGATGTCCATCCAAAAATCTAAAACGTTCCAGCTAGTTCATGTACGGCTGCAAATTACTACTTGCGCCTCAAAATTGAAAAGCATTAGTTATATTCTATGTAACTTTGGAAATCATACACTGGTGAACTTGTAGAGATTGACATATTAATCCGTGTGTGATAAACACATGTTTTGTATGACTTCATTTTGCAATAGTTATTGTTATATCATGATATTTTGTTATAACGGTGTGAATATTCAGGTGCGGGAGAGATGTAGGAAAGAATGGGCAACCTTCAAAGCACGCTGGTCTGAGGCTGAGAGAGCATATTACAGGTTGATGGGGATTGTTCTCTCTAACAATACCGTTGTTTAATTTATTTATTTTCTCTTCATTTATTGTTTCATTTTATATTTTTTTCCCTGTTCCTCCCTAGTGTTTATTTATTATTATTATTATTATTTTTACTTTTGTATTATCGCCCGTGTAGTTTGCTAAGTAGAGATAGAGATGACATATTCCATGTAGAGCTTAATAAGATCCATTTTTTCTTTCAAAATACTGGGTTATTTTCCTTTTCTGCATTTTAGCTAGTATTTTTGCTGGCATTTGGTAAGGAAATTTTGGTTAAATTAGGTTACGTTTGAATATTCTAACAAATATAACATTTAATTATTGTATTTATAGCATTTTGTTGTGCCATTTTATAAACTAACAAATTCTTATATTCTGCTACAAATGCCAGAGTGTTTTTTTTTTTTTTGAGAGAAAATTCAGTTCAAGAGGAGAAATGAAAAGAAATCCAGCTCCTGATTTGTTTCAGGATTTTGCAACTCAATTGGAAGCGGCCTTAATTATTCTATGGTCGGGATAGTCTTCTGATGTAGCCCATAAATATGATATCGTTCATCTCCCAATGGCTTTTCTTGTTGGAAATAAGACTATTAACTATATTGAAACGTGCAAATCTGAATAGAGCAAATGATATAGCATCAGCGATTCAGCATGTTAGCAAACTCGCTAATTAATTACATACAAGACAGCACAATACTAGTTAGTTTTTTTAAGTAGGGTTGTAAATGAGTTAAGTCAAACCGAATTGGATCAAGTTTGTGCTTAGCTTATTAGTTTAATGGATCGAGCCGAGCTGACTCGTTAACTATATTTGAGTCAAAAGTTTTGACTTAAAATTGACTCATTAAATTAACAACCTAACTGAGTTTGCTCGTTAAGTTTCGTTAAGACTTATTTAATTTAATAGTTAACAATATTTTTTATAATAGTTTATATCAAATTTTATAAAAAAATAAAAAAATAATTAATGACAATATATTTCATATAAATTTGATATAATAATTTAAATACATGTTATATTAAAAACTACTTACTATACTAAAAATGCATAATAAAAATAATAAAATATTAAATATTAATAGTTTACCGAGTCTAACAAGCCGAGCTAGTCAAAGTTCAAGCTTGACTCATTAACTTAACGAGCTGGCCGACTCGGTCCATTAATAACTGAACCAATAATGAATTGATCCCGAACGAATCACGAGTAATCCACGAATATTTTTCCCGGCCCTATTCTCAAATCTCAATGACTCTTTTGAGTCTCTCTTATCTCACCACGATAATTGATGAAAAATATGCTTCTTCTCCAACTAAAACACATTTTCTTTCTTCTTCCTCCGTGTTAAACTCTCATCTCTTCTCTTGTTTCCGCTTCTCCACCACCTCCACGACTTACCCTCTCTACAAGTTACATTCTCGATCCTTACTATCGAACAAAATGTAACATCGGCTGTTTGAACTTTTTTCTTATCCGAGAGAGGTTTGTACGATTTAAACATAATAGAATATGAGGTCATATATTGAGAGACTCCTGAATCAACAATCCAGATTTTATCTATATCAGTCTTAGTAGCCAACTCCCGCAGGATATTCACAGATTTTATCAAAAGAGAAGATAAAGAGGGAGAAAGAGAAAGATAACCCTCAACTTCAGATGATGGGCTGCAGATTCTTGCCTGCAGTGCTGTCATATGTGATGTCAGTCAAGCTATCATATTCTCCATAATGAGTTCGGATGCGCTGGTTTCATCATCAGCTGCTTTGTCGTTGGCATACGCTCGCTGAGTACGCCCTAGTCTATCATTAAGACCTCCACCATCATGGCAATTCCGGCCTCGGTCACCTTAGTCCACCCAAGAAAATCCCAACAAATATTACTGGTGTGATTATTTCTGTGACAATAATCACAATTTTTATCAGAGGAGATTGAAAGTGATTAGCAAAAGTATTCTATCATATTCTTTTTTTCTTTTATTTCAACAACTCTCAATTGAGATAAACGAATAAATACAAACTCACACAGACAATGTCACACCCCAAAAATAATAAAATGGGTTAGGGGTGCTAATCCCGCCACGTACGCACGACGAGACGTGCGTACGAAAGGCTAAATGAATAAAATAAGAAAATCACAGAATAAACAAAACAATAATAATATAATATACATGACTATACAATCCAGAATGAACAAAGAGAAATACAACACCGACATCGGCGGGGCTAGCTTCATCGGAATGGGCAGCAAAATCTCTCAAAGAAAAACCCAAAAGAATAAATAAAACTCGAAACCCGATAGATCCTAATCCACTACCCAGCTCACAAGCGGAAGCGGCGAAGCATCTCTGTCACCACGCGAGATCGCACCTAGCACTCTCATCAAAAACTCGATCCCGCTCCCGTAAAACCCGGACCCCACAACCACCGTGGAAACGTGAGTGATAAGTCACTCAAATTATGGTTTTAGGTCCAAAGACCGAGGTGTTATAAATCTCTAGGCTTAGACTTAAAACCATTAAAAATTTATTCTTATAATAAATATAGTAGCAACATATAAGTACATAATTTTATTCTAGTTTAAATATCAAAATTTGATTTAATCATATATATTAGTATGGTATAAAAAGTACCCGAAAGAGATTTATAAAAATGCACTACTTGAATGTCATAAATATTTTAAATCAAGGATAAACCCAAAATGAATCATTCTGAGATATTATAATATAAAAGGTACGGGTTCAAACTCCCATATCACACGAATGACTTTGCGGGATAAATTCTTTTCAGAAAGAACTGACCTCAACCAGTGCTCTATAGAAGAGAGCCCGCTCTATAGAAGAGAGCGTCATTCACTATCAAAACCATCCCTAATTTATCCCGCTCAGTCCCTTATTATAATGAAACGAACAACGACTCGATTTTTATCAATATATAATTCAAATTTGAAGGAGACTATCCGAAAATAATATGAAATGAAATGAATCAATCACGAATAAATATAAAGCGATAAAATAGTCACTGCTAAATATAAAGTGATAAAATAATAAATTAAAGTGTGTTTTAATATAAAATCGAGCCGGTACTGACACTCTTCCCAAACCCAAATTTGGATATTCATTTTTGAGTTAAAATTTTCCTTAAGTTTCATAAAAATATACAAATTATAGAAAACAGATAATATGCAAAAATTCAAATCTTAATTCAATTTAGTGATAACTCGATTAAGCTTATTTTGATCAATATAACAATCCAGTTAATAAAAATCATATTATTTACATAATAAAATTTCAAGATACTTAATTAATACTAATATAAATTATTAAATACTAATTAATCTATCTAAGATAATCTATCCTAGATAATCATTCATGTAACTAATTATATTAAATTATTAAATATTACTTCCTCTATCTAGGATAATCTATCCTATAACTAATTATATTAAATTATTAAATACTAATTACTCTATCTAAGATAATCTATCCTAGATAATCTATCATGTAACTAATTATATTAAATTATTAAATACTACTTCCTCTATCTAGAATAATCTATCCTATAACTAATTAACCTTAAATATTAATCTAATTAATGATCAAAATGAAATGCATATAAAATGAAATGCGGATGATATGAACAAGATTTAATATCAAAAGAAAAGAAAATATAATTTAAAGTCATATCCTAAGAAATCGTAAATCTCAGTGCAATCCGCACCTGAATATTTTGGCAATACTGATAGCGTATGATTGCTCGGTCTCCGGTGGGGCCCACGGTCTCGTCAACCGTCTCATCTTGAGTGTACTTGATTGTCGGGTCGTCAAGATATTTTCGAGAACCTATAAAGTCAAAATAAATTAAATTGACGAGTATCCTATTCGCGTTGGTCTGGTTAGGTCGTGGTATACCGACTCGGAGACGGAGTATTATTATTTAAAGTTTGAAATTTAGATTATATCCATTTTGATTAGTGTGATTAACTTTATTTTTAATTAGATTTATTAAATTGAACTTAATATTATCACTTAATTATTTTGATTAAAATTAGAAAATTCAATTATTTAGAAATAGAGAAATTGATTAATATATAATATTATATAATTAATATTATTCTTATTTAAAAATAGAGAAATTGATTAATAGGTATTTGTAGATATTAATTAATGTTATTCAATTATTAAAATAGAGAAATTGATTAATATATATTTTATATTATAAATTATTATTATCTTTTAGTTTTTATTTTATAACCCCTAATTATTTATATCATATTCTATATTTTAATATTATTTTTATTAATTATAAAAATATATTATATAAAACTAAAAATAAAAATCAAATTAAAAGAAAAGAAATTCAATTAAACTTAAATTTAATTAATGTTTTTATTTAATTAAATGTGTTGGTGTTTTATATTTGATATTGATTTATAATATATAGAGAAATTAATTATTATATGATGTTTTATAATTTATATTTAACTTGAGTTTTATTTATTTAAAATAAATAAATTAATCAATATATATTTACTTGTATTAATTATTGATATTATTTTCAATTATTATGTTTAATAATTATTAATTATATGAAATTTTGTTATATATATTTAATTTGAATCATGATAAATATTTATAATATTTATTTGTGATTACTATTTGAATTTAGTTTATCAAAAATTCTTAATTATATTTATTTTGATTAATATAACTAGTTAAATTTATTTGTGTTACACTTAACATCTTATTTGATTTGTCGATTTGCAAAACAATCTTGAATTTTACAATTTGCCTTGTTTGAGTTTTGTGCAGGGATTAACATGCAAATGGACTAGTGCACAAGAACCAAGACTAGTGCTGGGATATAAGAGCTTAAGACTACATTAGCCTTAGGTTTAGTTAGATTCAAACCGGGTTGAATTGGTCAAGATAATTTGAGCTTAAACAACAAGAAAATTGCATCTGCCCAGGGAATCGTTATAACGATTTAGTAAACGTTATAACGGTTCATCTTAATACTCAAAAATATTCTAAGGCAGAAATATTCTAAAAGAAACCAGAGTGTATCGTTATGTAACGATTCAGTAATCGTTACAACGATTTGGGAAACGTATAACGATTTGATAAATCGTCATAATGTTTCAGCTCAGTTGATCCAACGGCTATTCTTTCTAAACCGTTATAACGGTTCAGGACGAAAAAGGGTTTCTTCAGGAAATCTATTTTAAAGGGATCATCTCTCTCACTGAAATGTATCTCGACTGAGTTGGGTTAACCAATCTAGCTAAATCATTACTCCAGAGAGCTTACTAGCCATATACAAAGTGAGAGAGATAATTCAATAGATTGACACACTCATTTAGCCAAATCTTTGTTCAAGCTCAATCTTGCTTCTCTCTATTCTCCCAACTTGATCCTTTGTGATCTTCTTGAAAACATTCTTTTGAGCTGTAGTGCTCACCTTTTCTTGAGTGTGTTGTCACTCACCTTTCTTTTGAGTGTGTTGTCACTCACCTTTTTGAGTGTGTTGTCACTCTTGTTACCGATAGGCTTGGCAACCCATTTTTATAAGGGACCAAGTTCTACAAGTGTAAAAACCTTTTTTTTTAATATATCGGTTCAACCTCAATTGTTAGAGGTTGAGGGTCCCGGAGACGTAGGCATTGTTGAAGCCGAACTCCGTTACATCTTGTGTTCTTGTCTTATCTTTACTTTTCTTTTCTCACGTTTCTTTGATTGCTATATTCTTGTGAGAATTGAATTGTTTTAAATCGTATTCCGCTGCCATTACACTTGAACATTAAGCCCAAACCGGTTTATACATTTCTACCTTAGGTTCTTTACATTCTTGCACCTTCTTGACCTTTCAATACCACCATCTTAGGGCTTCAAAGGTCTTTCAATTTGAATTAAATAAATATAATTTCATTACATTCATGCTAATTAATTGCTTAATCATTTTTTTTACTGTAACTTGCTTGTATAATTCGATTATTAAATTTTAATTTAATTTCATCATATTTAATTTAAATTATATGTATGTTCATTGAGGCTTAAATCTTACTATCGTTATCCTATTTTTTTTTCGGTAGTTTACTGTCTTATCAAGGCTCATCTCATGTGACTAATTGTGCATAAGACATCGAGAGACAAAATTCATAATAATATACAGAAAAAGGCTTGTAATGGTCCAGAGAACAATTCATACCGTGTTATAAATTTATTAATGATACCTATTGAAGTAGTAGTTAAAGCAGATAAAAAAATACATTTAGAATTCTCCATTATGAGGCCACTGGCCACGAAATAATTATCAGTTCAGAAATTATTGAGTAAAAATATGAATAAATCAATGCAGTTTGCTCTAAGAGCTAAATGATATAAACCACCTGAACTAAGACTTTTAATATTATAAATCATAAAAATCAAAGTGAATCACCAGATAGGAGCCTCAAGAGGTACCCGAAACTCCAATTCTTCATTGCAGTGTTCAATTGGTTGAAGGAGAAAAAATCAGTGAGGAACTATATCATTAGGTAACATGCATGTTGGCACAATTGTACCCACAGCGAAGAAGGGAGTTCAAACCAAGTGAAAACCGCCAAAACTTATTTTGTCACAAATTGCTACTAAGGTTCAGGGAATCATTTATTTTGATCATTGTGAATGCATAAATCATTGACAATTATGAACTCATAACTCGAATTTCAGTTAAAGGCTTGAATAAATAGATAACGAAACTTGGCCAAATGCAAGCCCGATGTTAAGGATGGACAAACAACAGTAGAGTGACTAAACTTAAAATAGAGAGAGCAGTAAGAAAAATTTAGTTGAAATCCGTATGTCATAGATACAAGAAGTTCTTTGTTGTACAAACAATGCCATAACACTCAAAATAAATAACAGAAATGACCAGTACTCACGAGGCTTAGCCCCGGCGCACAGAGGACCCACATGACCAGAAGAAAAAGGGAAATATAGTACCAGGTTGAACACGAGGCAGTAAAGGTCAGGGCCTGGGTTGTCGTGCACAAATCGAAACAGTAGCACACAGATCATTGTGAGAGAAATCAGTCTTTGAGTCGATCTCATCCGTTTTAGTTGTCGGTGAATTTTGATAGCTTCTCCTTTGTTTCACACCAGCTGTGGAGGAGGTGGCCGACGTGTGTGATGATGATAGCGGGGGGGAGAGAGAGTGAAGGACAATGGTGTGGTGGAGGGGCTGATTCGGGTGGAGGTGGTGCGACAAGCATCCTCGATTTTGAGTAAAGGAGGAGAGGAATCGATTTAAGAGTGAAAGGGGGAGGGATCGAATTTGGGTGTCAGCGGAGAGGAGGAAATGGAGAGGAGTGGAGGGTTTTTGTTATGCAAGAAGATATGGGAGAAAGAAAATGAGGAGAAGGGGACAGTAACGAGTGAAGAAAAAAATGAGGGAGATGGGTGACAGGCAGGGGAAAGAAAGAGAGAGAGAGAGAGAGGGGAAAGAAAAGAAAGGAAGAGAGAGAAATAATTTGACTTTGGGATCAGCTCGGATTTTCTGTAATCGGACTCGTGTGGTTATTTGCGTGTCAATCAGAATCTCAATTTAATTTAGTAGTTTACTTATTTTAATAATGATTTGTTTATTAGAGCTTGTCGAAATAAATCGATTTGTATTCTTTAAATTGAACCGTTAAATTTAGATTTCATTAATTCATAAGTTTTTCTTTTAAGTAATAAATATTATTACTGTTATTATCATCGATATGTTTACTATTAGTGTTGTTAATTATTTCATCAGATTTCAATACATTACATTGTTATTATTATTTTTATCATTTTATTATTTTGTTTTAAGATACGAGGTTGACTTTAATATTTTAGATTTTGTTATAAATATAAATATTATTCTTTTAATTTTAATTAGATCAAAATATTATGTGTTAGTTATTAAATTCGATATTACTTAATTTATATATATATTTATAGCTTTTTGATTTAATCCTTGGGTTTTGTTATTCGATATCTAATCTCATTCGTCTTTATTTATCCATTTATCTATTTATTTCATTAATTATGTGTATTCCCTTGATTGTTAAATTAAATTATTCATTAATTTATTTTAATTCATTTTAATTATAATTGTTACTTAATTAAATTTCATGGTTTAACAGACAGAGACCCGCTTCAAAGCATTCAAGAACTTAGAAATATTTTTTTTTGGGAAAATTAGTCTCATGCCACCTCAAAACTTTAAATTTAGCAAAATGCCACTTGAAAATTTTAACTCTCTCTAATGCCACCTTAAAATAAGTTTATTTAGTCTTTTGCCACACTTATATATTTTTTGTTCATTTTTAATTAAGTTCAGTAAAATATCACTGTATTTTTGGGATGTATTTTTTTAATTCCAAAAATACCCTCATTTCTGTCTGATATTTCTTTTCCTACTAATTTCGTCTGTTAAAATCGTTGATATCTCTGCAAAATGCGTAATGCAGAAAGCAAATTTCAGACTATGAGCATCATGATTCAAAACTTTAAAAGCGAAAATTCTATTCGTAAGCATATATAAATGTATTTTTATAATTTTATTTATGGGTCATTTGGATAGAAGATTTTAGTATGATTTATTTGTTGTATGTTTTTTCTATTGTAGAATAAAATAAAAAAGTGTTTGATTTGATATTTTCTAAAATAATTATGCATTTTGCAGAGATATCAACGATTTTAACAAACGAAATTAGTAGGAAAAAATATATCAGACAGAAATGAGGGTATTTTTAGAATTAAAAAAATATATCCCAAAAATACAGTGATATTTTATTGAACTTTAATTAAAAATGAATAAAAAATATATAAGTGTGGCAAAAAACTAAATAAACTTATTTTAGAGTGGCATTTTTTTCAATATTTCTTCTTCAGTCCGAACACAACACACTGATTTGTCTGATATTCCTTCGGTCCGAATAAAATCTCTGGAGAACGACACTCGACAGAGAAAGGACAGCCAATTTGTTTGGTCCGAATGAGATAGAGAGAGAGAGAGCTTCAGAGCAGACGTGATCAACCCTTCTCTCTCGATCACAACACACGATTTTCAACCAAGCTTCAATCTCCTGCCTCGCTTCACTCACGATTTCCAACCGAGCGCGAGAAAGGTGGAGACTCCACTCGCGACTTCACTCGCGATGTGGTTGCAAACGAGCACCTTCACTGTCTCACCTGAAATGTTGTCCAACCTTGCGAGCAAGATCGGTTCTTGTGGACTCAAAATATGTGGTTCACACACATTAATGGGTGAGCTGTAGACGACCCTGTCACTAGTAACAGTTAGTGGTTAGCACTTAGCACTTCTCTAGGTATAAGGGGTGCTTCTTTTTTAGTTAGTTTACTACTAAGATCATTGTACCTCTGACGAAAATATCTACTAATTCTTTGCTTTCTGCTAATTTTAATTTCATTTCACTGTATTTTTCAGGAGAATACTCAGTTGATGGTGCATTTAATTTTGAGGAATTAGGGGAACTTATTACCGAAGCATACTTTGGAAATTTTATCTCCTTTTCTTATTTATACCTTTTTCACAGATGACTTATTTTATTTCAAAGAAAACTGCTCCATTGTTATGAGAGAAAAACACTATGCCAAGACAAAAAAAAAATGCAACATTATATTTAAAAAATATCCGAGTATAAAATTATATTTTGGTTCTCACTCCCCAAAGTGTTTTCACTTTCTCGAGTTTTAATTCAATAATTAGAATTTGATATTAGCAATTACATGAGTAATAAAAAATAAAATAAAACAATTCACGCTTGCTAAAAGAATTACATTGGCAAATCTTATCTGAATTTAGTTGTCTGATTATGAAATTTGCTTATTTTTTCCTATTCTTTAATTTTAATACTAAAAAAATAGTATGTACCCTCACTAAGCCTAGAGATATGATATGAGTTTTTCCTAACTTTATTGTTTAATATTTATTTCTTTTTCTTTTTTAAAAAAAAACTACGAGTTATACTATTTTCTCTTATTATAATAACTATTTAGTTGATTTGGCCATTGCTTGTAATGTTTCATGTGTTTTTGAATGAAATAAGATTCTTAGAAATTTTATAATTTTGAATTTATATTGAGTGTGAACAACATTGTTAAACACAAATTTTTAAAGTGGAGATTTTTCACTCCTATCATTTAGATTTTTCACTCCTATCATTTAGATTTTTCGCTCCTGTCATTCTAAGCGAAATCTAGTTAGAGCAATTAATTTTCATTTGATCTAATTTACTTGTATTTTGGTCTCCTCCTATATCCTAGGTTATGTAATCCCTTGGTAGCTGATGCAGTGCAAAACCAAAATAAATTATAAAAGAGCAAGATGACTGAGACAGAACTTTATAATACATACGCACAGACAGTCCTGATATATATTACTGAGACAGAACTTTATAATACATACGCACAGACAGTCCTGATATATATTACAAATTATGTCATATTATTATTTCCAGTCATATAATATGTCTCCTCTCCAATTCATTTTGTGTGATTGTTAGGTTAGTCATATCACGTTTGTTTCTCAATTCGGGACAGCATTTTCAATGTTTTTGTTTGTTTCTCATCATACGCTATTTATTTTGGGCCATAACATTTCTCAAGTAATCGCGTGCTAAATAAACCATAAAATAATAAATGCTACATCTATGCATAATTTGTGAAGAGATGATAGCTGTCTCGTTTTGTGTGAAGATGACGCAGTTTTTGTTTAAATTAAAATATTTTACTAATGCTTGCACATACCTAAAACTTGCTCGTGAATTTTTTAATATCGAAAATTTCAATAAGAATTCAGAAAATTTATAATGAAAACAGGGCGTTTTTTTTTTGGAAAATATGCTTTTACAGTGTTACGTAACTTGCTTAATCTTCTAATTAAATTACAAACAAAATAAATCTTTGTTCCTAGAACAAATTGCCTAAATTGATACTTGGACTGTAGGACTTTCAATATCTCAAATCATTTACGGCTAGATTTTAACAAGTATAAACATTTATTACATAATTATTTCGAATTTTCGATTCTGTGCAAAAATAGGGGTGAAAACGCCCACGACCATACGCTCTTCCAGCTTTTTCATATTTACTCTCTCCATTTCAAGAACAATATATTAATACTAGATAACTCGGACTTTGTCCAGTCCTCAAATAAATAATTAATAATATAAAATTTAAAATATATTTAATAAAATTCCATATTATTTTTAAATACTAAATAATAATGATAATTATAATATTATTATTATTATAATAATAAATAATATAATTAAATACATAATAATCTATAATGATCATATAAAAAATTAAATCATTTTAAAAATTAAGTTTCATCTTAAGTATAATACACACATTATTTTAAATGAAGAGATATAAATTATTTATATGAACTCTTAGATTCAAGAAGATAAAAAAATTTAAACAAAATTACTAATAAAAAAATAATGATGTGATATGCTTGAAAATTTTGAAAACTTAACTCTAATCATGTAATAAGAATTAGTCCAAGCTCCAAACAATGGAAGTATAAAAATTGATAATGAAAAGAAGATGGCCGAACCAGCACAGGTTCAGATTACTGATTCATTCATGGAGAATATGAAGAGTTGATGCCTTGATGGCGATCCTGATTCATTCAGCATATAAGTTGCCTAAACCGTTTGGATACTTTAAGATTTCAAAGGCATTAAAGAGCAAACACTCATGAGTACCGGAGTTGCTTGCATTTGAGATTTTCACCATTGCTGATTTGCTGCGGGCCTTCTTTATACTTCTTTTGTGTCTCCAACCTGTAGTCGATTCAGGGCGGAATCAAGATAGAAGAATAGAGGGGCCAAAAGAGAATTGATGGGGTCGTCGGAGGACCGAGGGAGTCGGAACACCGAAATCCTTATTAAGTTTTAAAAATGATACTCAATTTAACTAACTTTTTAAAAACTTGAGGATGGTCTGGCAGCTACTATTGTAATGATATATCAAGATTTATTATGAAATCCGATCAATAGATGAATTAGATTAAAAATAATAATTTTTTTTTTACCTTGAATATGATATTTACACTTTTTTTTTGTTTCTTTGTTTTTTTTTTTTGAAGCAAGTAAATCATTGACCTATAATTTTCATTACATAAAAAATTAATTGAAATACAAGCATAATTATAAAAGAAGATTTACACATTATATTTTTTAAAAAATAACATTATATTAAAAGAAAATTTACATACTTTTTTTGGAAGTGACAAGTAAATCACCGATATATAATTTTCATTACGTAAAAACAAATATGATTGAAATACAAACATAGTCATAAAAAAATAGAACAAATATAATGAAATTGATATCTCAGATAATGTACTTAATATAGAGTAGTTAACACTTAATGATATTGACAGTTACATTTGTAGCAAAAGAAAAACCAATAAATACTGAACAAGGCCATAAAATTGTTAGTTAGGTATGAGGATATGATGTGAGGCTTGCCTGGACTCATTTGGCGTTATTTGTTTTTTTTTTCCTAAAAAAAAGATCAAATAGAATTTGAAGTTTTTTTTCATCTCTACTGAAATCTATTTGTTATTATATTATAAACCTTCAATTTATTTGTTTGCGTAAATTTCAAAGTACAGGAAAAAAATAAGAATTCTAAAAAAATTATAAAAATTTATTTAATCTAATAACAAAAATGTTTTCAAAGATAAATTGACAAATGAGGTTTATTTTTGAGCTATAATTATTTCATTCTTTTTATTTCCACTTTGATTTTTTTATTGTATGTATTTTATGACATGAGAAATAATGCTTGGAACGAGATGGATCGGATTTACACGAAGAAATCAAGTTAAAAGCATTCCCATACAAAAATTACGGTCCGCAAATGCTCTCTGGTTCATTCTGGAAAAAAATGCAAAAATTGCGGACCGCAATTTTTGGGCTGACAACGCGAATTAGCAGTTTTAAAGCGGTTTTCTCATTAGAACTAGTGCAGTGTCCGCGCTATGCTGCGGATCTCTTTATAATTATTAAATAATAATAATTAAATAAGTTCTTAATATCTTATCCTTTAAAACAAATATTTGATCGTAAGCTTCTCATCATATCACCATTTATCTCGGTAATTTCATCATACACCCCCCATCAATCATCATGTAATTCCTCACTTTACTGTAATCTCTCTCAAATTTCTCCATCAATGCTTTTAGATACACGCTATGCCCCATGGCCAAGTCCCGTAATGTCTTTGCCTCGTTTTGCACGCTGTAGAGTTCCTACGGCTACCTTTTGACTCTCGAAGAATGTTATTTTGTATGTTGCTTTAGATCCATTGACTGTCTGAACTTGCTCGTACAGTGAAGCAGTAGCTACATTTTGCTTGTTATAAAACATCCATTATGCTTCTTACATCTGCCATGATTTGTAATCAATTTGTCAGAGATCCTAATTATGTGTTCTTACATCTGCCCTGGTAACGTGCTATGCCTTGAGCATCTCCATCTGCCTCGTTGCATTTCTCCACACAAACCTATCAAATAGAAAATTAAATAAAACCGTACACATAAAATAATAGGACAAATTTTGTCTGGTAAGCAAGTAAGGCATCAACAATTTTCTTAGGCCTCAGATAAAAGATTTTTTTAAAAGCAAGCCAAGAAAGGCAGAATTCCCTACAAAAGTACAGTTAGTGGATTGGTGGAGTAAGAAAGATAACACACAAGACAAAATGCACTAACCTCTCAACAGTACTATTGGTGAACCATGAGGCGCATCTGATGGATCAGGATCAAGTGTGATGAAATATCAGACCTTGGCAATCAGATCTCGTGCCACCTTCAGATGCGCCAGAAACAAATTTAATGACCCAGATGCTATTTTCTCCGCTTTTTCATTTGTATGAATTACCAAATCACACCTAAGATAAGCAAAATTAATATAAAGAAGTCCATCAATTTGTATCAAAATAGTTCCTGATCATGCTAATGCATATATTAAATGACGGATCAACAAAGACATGTATCATGATCATGCTCATGCATATTTTGTGTCAGCCCTGATGGAACAGCAAAGACTTGTACCATGATTCGTTCCCACAAATGCTTGCTCTAAAAAGTGTCATAATTTTGGAAGATCAATAATATATGCTTGATTTCAAGCTCTAATTACTAATTTTTCATTTAATATTCTCATGATAGCAACAGATAGGAGCAAAACAAAACAAAAAAGTAATGCATATTGGAACTGACCTCCAGATGGAGGGATATCATTTCCTTTAGCTTGGTGTATTGTGGCAAGCTTGTACAACCTCTTGAAGATCCTTAGTTGAGATCTCATTTCCATCTCTATGAAAAACAAAGAAATAAAAGATTTCTCAATGCTTTGTTCTTGGCAAACAAATTGTCAAACTTATCAATCACACTTATAATAGTCTATAAATAAATTGAAAACTAATTAGCTTTCCAATAAAATACTACTCACACTATTGTATCTGACTGATAACTCACATCTCCAATACGTATATATCTAATCACAACCCAAATTGGGTCTTGCTCTTCCAAAACAACCACCTTTCTTTTAGTTGATTCATCCTTGTTTTGTTACTACAGAAAAGAAAATAAAATTAGATAGGTCTATTCATGAATAACTGGTGTTATCTACATTTTTAAAACATACAACAATTTTTTGTGGAGTTACAATAATTTCAGCAATTTTAAAACCAAAAAAATAAATCTGAATCAAAAAGAAAAAAAATGCTGCCATAATGAACACAATCACACAACAATTTTTTGTGTGGTATTATCGTAACTCTTCATAAAATGAAATAGAAATATATTCCTTTACTAAAAAATACAGAACTCTATAGAAGTAAAGAATTAACAAAAGTAGTTATTTTTACCTGCAGGCTGCAACAAATTAACAAAAGTAGTTATTTTTACCTGCAGTCTGCAACATCCCATAGTTTTTTCCTTCATTTCTTGGCAGGCAATGGCCTCCTCCCTTATTCCGTCTCCTCTTCTTATTTTCTCTCTCCTCTCCATCTGAAGGAGGTCGTTCAAGTGGCCTTCTCAACCTCTGGAATGGAGTAGTCGGTGGTTCCAAGCTTGGTAAAGAAGCCGGATCCATCAGCTTCGTTGTAGGGGGCGCATCTGGGTTTGAAGGAGGGAAAAAGTGGAGGAAACAGAGCGAGAAAATATTTTGAGTTAAGGTTTTGGTGAGAAAATATGTCGAGGTATGTGTAGATTCATGGAGAATTCTCTTGTGTGTTCTCTCTCTCTCTCTCTCTCGATCGAGGTTGTAACCTCGATAAAGAGACCCGCCAGGGGTTTGGTGGCTGTCAGTCAAATTCATTTTCCGAGGGAGGAGCGCGAGAGCCGACGATTTGGAAAGGAAGTCTGGAGCGTTGCTATGAAGGGAGCGAAAAGTGGGTTTTGGAAGAAAAGCTGTATCGGGAAGGAACAAAGTATTTGGATCAACTGGGTGTAATCCAAAGAGATGCTCGTTTTATAATGAACGGTTGAGATCGAATACATCAGTTCATCAATGGCTCATATTTCTAATTCATGACAGGTAACACTTTCAGATGATTTTTGTCAAGCTCCTTTTATAAGGAGTAAGGATTAATAGATTTTGACACCCCTTCGTCTCAGATATCTCTCGACTGGCTGGAAAGGAGATCCCAAGCAAGAAAGAAGAGGAAGAACACCATTAGAAGGAGAATTTGAAGAAGAACTCAAGAACCGGACGAGAAATCGTAGATCTTCTTGGTGTAGTCTTTTCTTTATTCTTTTCTCATGTTGTACTTGTTGTAATAATTTTAGAATTATTTATATTTATTTGTTGTATTTTACTGGTATCTTGGTCTTCTCCCATATCCTAATTAATATTTTTCCTTAACAGATGATACAATGCAAAATCAGAATGAAATATGACTAATTAATTTATAACACAAGAAACAGCCCTGACCTCTGCTGCGCAATATATATTTGAGTTTCTATATACGATGTTTCCACCCTAGATACTTTTTGTGTGATTGTTAGGTTGATCATATCAAGTTTGTTATAAATTTTTAGCAGTACATTTTAGCTTTTTTTATTTCTTATCATACATAATATGCATGCATGATCATACGTGATGAATTGATCATAAAATAAATGGGCATGGAATTGGAATTTGTCCGAAGTCTTTGAACTGAGCTTCTTCGTGCAAGTTTTTGACCCGTGATTTTTGATAATAAATATTAATTCATTTGTAATTTTAATAATAAATATTAATTCATTTGTAATTTTAATAATAAATATTAATTCATTAAATTTTAATATATTTTTGGAGCTGATTTTCAAAAATTAAAAAGAGTGACTTAAAAAACTCGAAATTTGGAGATTAAAAAATCAAAATTTGGAGATCATTTGATATACTTTTTGAGCTAAGCTCACGGAGTCTTCCGTGAGCTTAAGCTCACCGTAGATTTACTCTATATATATATTTAAGAGATCATTTGATATATCTTAACTCAAAACGCTCCAAACAAGTTTTGAGTTAAGATATATCAAATAATTTCTAAATTTAGAGATCATTTGACATCAAAATTTTAGAGCTGATATATCAAAATTAGAGCTGATTTTCAAAAATTAAAAATCATAACTTAAAAAACTCAAAACGCTCCAAATTTTTGCTTCCCATGAGATTTTCATATAAAAAATTTAATGAGAATGATAAATTAAAATTTTGAAATGATTTGATATATTTTTGAGTTTTGTATATCACGGTTGAAATGCAAACATTTTCATAATAGTTTATCTCTCTCTCTCTCTATATATATATATATAACTATACTAGTATTTTTTTCGTGTGTTGCTATAGTAATGTCTTTTAAAAATATAAAAATTTATATCTTCATGTAAAAAGAAAAAAATAAAAAAAAAATAATTTAATAATTAATATAATTTTCAATCATCAATACATAATTAATATAAAATAAATGCAAAATTGAGAGAAAAGTTGACATTCATAATTTAAAGAAAGTTAATTTTCATAATTAATGGCAATCTAAGAGAAAATAAATAAAGTAGACCAATTTCACTTCTGAATTATGTAGTATTAATTAAAATTGAGAAAAAAATATAATTTCAACACAAATGATTATAAATATAATAATATTATTTGACGAATAATTGCTTTTATTCCACACCGAACTTAATAATATTATTGTTGTGTGAGTGGGTGGCTTCACGGCACCAGGACCTTTCTGTTTGATTGTGCATTGATTAATGGACGTGGACCTCTCTGTTTGATTAACATTTAACACGCTCTTCCAATTATAGGAACTTATTACCAAAGCATATTTAATTTTCAGATGCTCACACTCACACTCGACAAATTGGATCGGATCTAGCCACACAGATGACGGATGGTATAAATAAAAGATATCACATTGACTGGACCGCTCCAGAAAACACCGAGTCTATCCAACAAACTTTCCGACATAGCCAACGTCAAGCCATAAAATCTCCATCTCCAATCTCTCTCTATATAAAAGAACGCTCTGCTATATAAAAGCTTCGATCTTGAATTCTCTCCCTCTTTTATTTTCTCTCTCTTTCTTGCTGCTCTCCTCCCCAACAGTAATATCTTCTCTTCAATTTCCACTGTACATCCCATTGTGTTGCAATTTTCTGTGTTTACTCAATCAATTGTAGAAACCCTAATTTGCTGATTTCGCCAGGTCGTCGATCTGAACAGCTCGGGTTGCTTCGGGGGTTAGAGAAGGTAAGCTCTTTCCAGCAATTAGATTATTTTTCTTTCAGTTTCGCATTTTAAGTTGCAATTTAGTGCTTTCGAAAATCCCCTCGCGCCTGGCGGTCAAATTTATCCTGTTCCTTTCTCTTTTTAAATCACGAAACATACTTAGGCGATTCCCAAATATCTCTTCCGATCACCTATCAATCACATATGCCTCTGTTTTTGCCTCTAAAGAACCGGGAAAAAGATGAATCTGAAGAATCATCCAGCCTCAATTCTCAAATAAACTATAAGAATTGAGGTAATTTAATTAGGAGGTGAGTCTCTTCCAATTCAAGCGTTCTTCCACATTTTTGTCCAATTCAAGTGTTCTTCCATGCAAAATGTGGCTAATCAGTTTGGAAAATTACTCATCAATTGATTGTTGGCTGTCGTGATAGTTTTTCCAAACCATGGTAGCAATAACAGAATTGGTTTGAGAGTAGAAGGCCCTAATTTTAAGTAAGCTACATCACAGAGAATTTTGAATTGGAATGGGTTGGGGGTGGGGGTGGGGGAGGTGGGAAGCAGTGGCCTGGGCTCTCACTGGCAACTGTCTTTATTCAAGCTTGTACTTCTCATGTGAAAATATACATTCTAATCTCTATTAGTAGCTGGGAGAATTTGATGATTTGGAACGTTGGTCACTTGAATCTAACAAATCGCAAACAACAATAATCTTGGAAATGTCATAAGCTGTTTCTTTCTTTTTTGCCAAGTTGTGGACTGTGATAAGTTTTTTGTGCCAGGCCTGATTTCTACACTAAATTGGAGCTTGATTTTACCTGGATTAGTTAACTGAAGCTAACTGATAGCTAAGTTTGCACAAAAAGAAAAAAAAATGAAACTTCTTTTCAGTTTGCGCAACAGAACCCAGAAATTTGTTTTATCTGTGGAGTTTGTTTGTGGGAGTAATATCTTTGTCATGTTTTGGTAACACAGTGATTTATCTTATGGCAACTTTTGAGCTTTATCGTCGGTCAACAATTGGCATGTGCTTGACAGAGACTTTAGATGAGATGGTGTCAAATGGTACGCTAAGCCCCGAGCTAGCCATTCAAGTGCTTGTCCAGTTTGATAAGGTTTCTTAATCTTCTAGATTTTATCTTACTCAGGTGTCATATACTTTAGTTAAGAGAAGATAAGTTGAGGCAAATTGCTTCAAGTGGGAGCTTAATTTTGCATAGAACAGTTAAACTTCGAGCTTGTTGTTGTAATCAGTATACTTGATTGAAATACAGAAGTTAATTGAAGTAGTGAGTTTGGCTCTGGTTTTAGCGCTTGATTTGGCATCATGTTCAGTACTGGCATGAGCAGCTTGTATATTATGCAATGATGCCAGTTAGATCACCTTTGGCCTTTTATTGGCTTATTTTATGATTAATTGCAAAAAAATATGTTGACTATATTGAGTGTGTTGACAGGCAGACTTGACAGCTTTATCAAGTCAAAACTGGCTGTAATTTAATGTTAACTGAAGTTTAGTAGGGTATGGGCTCAATTGTAAACCTGTGCAAAACTATCCATACTTGCTTGAACATGGACAATACTTATCATGCTAACTCCAACTTTCAAACCTGTGGAATACTTTCCATACTAAATAAAATATCCTTTCTTTTCCAATATATTTTCTGATTTTCCTGTATTGCATAAGTTAAGTTGAAGTGTGCTAGGTCAACTTATATATTAATTAGACATCTAAGTTGTGGGTTTATTGAGGAACCTATTGAGATTTGATTCTGCAATGAAGTTCCATTCGGAAGTTACTTGCAATTTATGAAGAGATAGATATGAATTTAAATATGTATCAAGTTGGTTTTGTTTCTTTTTATGAACTTGGTATGAAACTTTTGTTACAGTCGATGACAGAAGCTTTGGAAAACCAAGTAAAGAACAAGGTTACTATCAAGGTACTTCCTTTTAGCTTAGAATTAATGCTTTTACTTTCATGAGATAAATGGATTCCCAAGTGTGTATGGGGTACCATGCCAATGCAGCAAGTTCCATTCGATAACCAAATAGAAAGAATTGTGATTGTTGGATTGTTGTGTTGCTAGAGATTTTTAACTGATTAGCTTACTATGGCATTGTCTTTTTACAGGGCCATCTGCACATATACCGGTTCTGTGACAATGTATGGACGTTCATTTTGCAAGAGGCGACTTTCAAGAGTGATGAAATACAAGAAACTGTTAACCGTGTTAAGATTGTGGCATGCGATTCGAAGCTTTTATTGCAATGAACTGTCACTCTCTCTCTCTCTTCCCCTCTTAAAGCCTTCTTCTGTTATGAGGATTCATGTATGAACAATGTAGACCCTTTTTGTTGAACCTTGGCTCATTAGGATTTATGCTCCGTGTTGCAGTTGTTTGATATATGTGGAAGATAGATCTGCTTTAATTTCTCATTATTTCTTTTATCGTAGCACGGTTTATTGTTAGATTTGTTTTCATTTGCTTATTGTTTTACTGCCTTCTTCCGGAAATTGTTCAATTAATTTGGTGTGCTCTTTAGGGTGTGCCAAATTGGAAATAAAAATGCTTGCTGAAGCTTAAAGCAGAAAAGTGAATTCATAGAAGGGGAAAAAGAGTACGTATGTATAGGGTTGTTAACAGTTTCGTTAAACGTTTAACCGTTTCGTTTCGTTGGAGCGGAACGGTTAATGAAATAGTATTCAATAACGTTAATAGAACAGGACGAAACGCGGAATGGCCGAACGGAATACTAGTGTTTCGTGATCGTTTATTCTGTTCCGTTTATAATTTTACGCTTTTGAAATATTTTTGATAGCAGTGTTTTTTGATGTGAAAAAAAGAGAAGCGATAAAAACTAAAAACCCTAATCTATTCTCTGCGCCGCTCATTCCCTCTTTTCCTCGCTCGCCTCGCACGCCTGTCCCATTTTCTCTCTTTTTCTCGCTCGTCTCTCCTCTTCCACTGACCACTGTTGCACGGTTGTTCCCTCGCCTTGTACGTAAATCATTTTCTTCGTTGTTTTCACTCAAACCCTAGCTAACTCTACGGACTATTGATCCCTGTTCTCGATGATCTGTCGCCAAGTTTCCGCCAGCAGCCTACCTATACTTTACAATATGACCATGAGATGACATATCAGATGTTGATACTGCCAAATCTTAGCTTAATGGAGGCTGACTGGCTATGAGACGGGTGACAGATCGTCGATCAGAGGCATCATTGCCGACAAGTAGGCTCGGGAAGGAGAGAAAACATGGAGGTTGTTTGCTTATATATTGGTTCTTTGAAGGGAAAAAAAGAGTTTGAGAAGAAAAGGAAAAAGAGAGAGACTGAGAGTAAGAAAGTGTTAGAGTATAGGAATAGAATTGTATAGGTTAGTTGGAGATATTGTGTGATGTATGATATGGGAGATGTTTAGTGATTGGAATTAGTTAGTTAGACTAAGTGGTTAGTTTGTTAGATCATTAGTCTATAAATAGAGGTTTAAACATTGTAATCAATTCATTCAAGATAATCAAATATTCCTCTCTCTCTCTCATTCTATCATGGTATCAGAGCAGGTTAACTGCTGAAATTAGGCTCACGCCTATTCCAGGCACTATGCACCTTATTCAGCTTCTATTCCAGAAATTATACTACTTTTCTTAGCTATTCCAATCAAAACACGGATCCGAAATTATCATTATTTAGAAAGAATCAAGAAATCGATTTCTCGTACCTCAATAATCAACTCCTCTCTCTGCGCGATTTCAAATTAGCGATTGCATCTGGCGATTCCTCACTCAGCGATTCTTCTTCTCCGACAAACAAGAATTCAACATAACCTCCTCTTCCATCGCGAGTGTCTGAGATTGTCGATTCCCACAACACTTCAGTGATTCACTGAACAAGTCGCCTCTTCACCTCGCAACAGCGAAAACAAGAAAAAGAAATCCCTGATCGGAACGAAATCACGAAGGGAAAACAAGAAAAAGAAGTCGCGAGATGGCCGGACAGGGAAGGGAGATCTGTTGTGGTCGCTCCCATCAGTCAATCTGGCGCGAGGTCGGAGCTAAGGTCGAGGTGCTCGAGCGGAGTTTCTCCTGGTGTGCTGTTGATCGAAGCGCGGCTAAGACTGCTAGTCATGTACTCGCTGAGATGGCGAAAAATGAAGAGGTTGAAAACATGATCGTGGAGGCTGGAGCAGTGCCTGCACTAGGTAAAGCATTTGGGAGAGCCATGTTCTCTGACAATGGAAGCTAGTGGGGAAAGAGATGAACGACCTTATGAACATGAGGTGGAGAAGGGGAGTGCCTTTGCTCTCGGCCTTCTTGCTGTCAAGCCTAACACCAACAGCTTATTGTGGATGCTGGTGCTTTACCTTCACTGGCGACCCATTTGCAAATGTAGGTGATTCTGCACTGGCTTTTGACAGTGAAGAGTCTGCTAAGGCTTTTCTGTGAAACATAAACATGGCACTATGGCATCACTCCAAGATACTGACCTTGATCCAAATTAGAAATCCCAAGAAACCACAGCATACATAACATGCACCATCACATACAATTCTCCAAAACATTTCTCCAATTCTAAATCAAAACCTCTACTCCCAATTAAATTTTCAACGATCAAACCATGCACCGGGCGTCTATTTCTTCTTTTCTTTTCTTTCAAGAGAACTCAAACGAGTCTCGAATTGTTAAAAAAGACAAAGATCCTTCTATTGATGTTTCAAAATAACTCAAAAGAGCATGAAGCAATCAATAGTTTTGTTTCTTGAGCCAAAAGAGCTCTTCTTCCTTCTACCTTTCTTCAAGACGACCCATGATGCAATTGGAGATCAAATTCATGAATCGAGATGTTATAACTCGTAAGATGTGCAAACTCACCATGCGTACCGCACGATGAGTTTGAGGGGAAATGTTAGAGTATAGAAATAAAATTGTATAGGTTAGTTGAGATATTGTGTGATGTATGATATGGGAGATGTTTAGTGATTGAAATTAGTTAGTTAGACTAAGTGGTTAGTTTGTTAGGTCATTAGTCTATAAATAGAGGTTTAAATATTGTAATCAATTCATTCAAGATAATCAAATATTCTTCTCTCACTCTCTCATTCTATCAGAAAGAGATGACGAGAAAGCCAAGAGGCAAGAAATAGAGGGGAATTTCAGTTAGCACATCTTTTTTAAAGGTATTTTTTTGTAAAACATTGCTTAAAATTTTTTTTTTTTTGCTTGTTTTCAGCATTCTCTAAGATTTTTCCCCTTTTGTTGTTTTGAAGTTGTGCAGGAGTAGAACTTGCTATTGCTCTGACTTGTTGAGTTGTTGTATTAAGAAAAATAGTTCAAGCATAACAGTTACTATCGTTTTTTTAATGATGGTTTCCTCAGATGTGTCTGAGTCTGACATCTCCAGTGATGAGTATGAATTTTATCCTTTTTGAATGTTTTGTTTGAAATGCTTACTATTATGCTTGAGTTGTTATGCTTTGTTCAATATTTGAAATTCTTGAGCTATTGTGCTTGAATTATTATGCTTGTTCAATGCTTGAAATGCTTGAATGCTTTATCTATTAGATTTAAACTGTTATGCTTGAGCTGTTATGCTTGAACTATTATGCTTGAACTGTTATGTTTGGCTGTTATGCTTGGTTATGCTTGGCTATTATGCTTGAGCTGTTATGCTTGGTTGTTATGCTTGACTGTTATGCTTGAACTGTTAGGCTTGAACTATTATGCATGAACTGTAGGATTGAACTGTTATGCTTGATATGTTAGGCTTGGTTGTTATACTTGAAATGTTATGTTTGAACTGTTGTATTTGAACTGAGTTGCTTGTGATATGTGTTAGCATGAAGCCAGAGTTGAACCTAGATACCTCAGAGGTCATTCAGAGAATAAAAATTGATGTTAATGTAGAAGCACCAACAATTGAACAACCCATTAAAAAGAGAAGCCAAGTGATACCCTTACTTCTCTTGTGTGGGCTCATTTCAAAATGGGTGAAATTTTACCTCATAGAAGTTATACTGTAACTTGCACTTATTGTGGGCGTGTGTATCCTATGGATAACCAAAAGGGCACTAGTAACATAAAGCACCATATTAAAAGAGGCTGCAAGCTTGTATCAGAAATGGAATAAGTATTGGAAGGATGGCAATGTCCTTTTGGCAATTGCATGTGTTCTTGACCCTAGTTGCAAATTAGTTGTGGTTCAATACTACTATAAAATGATGTATCCAGATGAATGCACTAGTTTTATGACCAACTTGAAGGCATGCTTAAATCACTTATTCAAAGACTACTTTGAAGCACATTCCAAAGCTGTGCAGAACCATGCTGGCAGCTCAAATGGGCATCAGAGGTGAACTGTTATACTTGAAATGTTATGCTTGAACTGCTATGTTTGAAAATACTACATGGTCAAGTGATGAAGCTTTGTCCAAATACAGACAGTGTATGTGGCAGTGGCAATGCTGACAGTGCAATTTAAAGTTGTATGATCTTGTCAGCCTTTTAACAAATTAGTAAGCTTATTTTATTGCTGGTTGCTTTTCATGGCTTAATGTTTTGTCATGTTGGCTCCAAGAGTTGTCTTCTTTTGAATTGGGAATTGTCAGTGTTGCCTCCAAATGAAGCCTGGAGTGCTAGTTGTACCAGTCATCTCATTGGCTCCTTGGATCCCAAGTAGTGATTTTTCGATGATGATACTTGTGTTTGTCATGTTTTATATGGTTAAGAAAAGTGTTTGAGAAAATAGCTTGGGATCCGAATGAGTATTTGAGTTTCTGTACAATCAGTGTACTGGTCTCATTTCTAAGGCAATGCTGCACAGTTTGTTTGGTATTCTGTTTGGAAATTTGTTGTTTTTTTTGGTATGTTGTTTGGAACTTTACTGTTTGGTATGTTGTATGAAATATCAGTGTGTTTTTCTTTGGTATGATGTTTGGGTGCTCCTAATTTGTGCTAATTTGTTTGGTATGAATATCAATGTGTTTTTATTTTGTATGATGTTTGAGAATATACTGTTAATTTGTTATTGTGTTGTTCAAACACTGAAAATTTATAAAGGTTTATAACCGTTTAACTGTGCATCTGTTAACGTAACAATCAACGGTAAAAAAAATTTACCGTTGTTCACACGGCACAGTTGACAGAAAAAAAAATTCAATCGTCTCTCAAACGGAACGATCAACATCATAGAGTTGTTCTGTTTTCGTTTTAAACGTTATACAGCCCTACGTATGTAAATATGATTTGGGTACTCTTAGAGCACCTTTGTACTCGCACCAAATTGGTCCACAACGGTACAAGGAAACAAGTTTGAGATGATAAAGAAAGAAAGTTTCACCCAAAAGAATCTTGAAAAATGACACCAAGTTGCATAAAGTCGCAGGTACACGGTTAAAAGACAGAAATGCTTCTATTTCTAACATGACTTCAATCAAGTATGCATGTTATGCTTCATCTCAATATCAACACTGTTCAATTCAAATCAAGTCTCAGCCTCTCGGGCCCAGATTCATGTTATGATAGAAAACTAGTCCAGCCCAATTGATCCAAGACTTGCAAAAACCATTTTTCATTTTTGTGACCATTACCTTATCTCTTTCACTTCTTCATCCTATTTGTTGAAAAATAAAAGAATTTTTTTATTGGTCATTGGGCCTCAGACCCATATAGGCTTATTCATCATTGGCCCAGTATTAATAAATCAATAAATTACTGTATGAACGTTAGGAACATAACCGTTAAAAGTGTACTGTATAGTCATTATAGGAGTTGGTATAAATACAGCTCATATGTATCTTGTAAATCAGAAAAACTATGAAATAAAAATCAGTTCTTCATTTTCTCTTCATTCAGACTATACAGTCGACACCAATCTTAAATCCATCAAGGAGACACTATTCTTATCAGCTAACATCAGCAAAATCTAATACCAGAAAATAGAAAATTCCTGCTATCAAAAACTGTTTTTACCTGAAATAGTTCTTATCAACCTCTGCCTAAAATACCAGTAAAAATAGCCCTTATCAGTAAAAAAAAAAACACAGAGAAAGTCATACCAGAAAAAGTAACAAAAGGGCAAAATGGTAGATGAACATTCTTCAACCATAAACCAAAATCCAACTCCACAATTTACTATAATTTTGAGGTCAAGTGCAGAATTCAATGCCTCACAAAAATTGATCAATGCTCTACTCAATGATAACAACTACATTCTATGGGCTAAACCTGCACGAGTAACCCTCAAAGGGAAAGGATTGCTCGGGTATATGATCACACAACTCAATGCTCTTATGCAACAACAATCAAAATGTTTTGTGTTATCTCAATCAAACGATTTAAATTTTTTAACAAAAACTTCAAAACTAACTCTGTTATACCAAAGTGAAAATAAATGGATTATTGATTCCAGAGCAATGGATCATATGATATACGATATAACTAAATTAAAAAAATTATATCATTAAATAACTCACAACATGTCGCTATTGTTAATGAAAATAAAGACCAAATTCATGGGTTTGGCTTGCTTTCAAGAGATATAAAAATATTTTATATTTACCAAATTTCAATTTAAATTTATTTTCTTTTAGTCAAATAACTCGATATTTAAATTATAATATAATTTTCTCACCTGACAAAGTGGCATTTCATAACCGAGCATCAGGGAAGAAAATTGGTGAAGAAAATTTTAAAAATTGATTGTATTATCTTGATGACATCATCAATTTGTTAGTTTAATGATCTAGATGACCAATCATTTATGATTGTACTCTTATTTTATTTTATGTATTAGATGATTTGTATCATTTTGTTTCTTGAGTTTTAATATTTTGTGGATTATTTGAGTTGATGACTTGAATTGTGAGCTCTATGATTGTTATTAAAACTCTTATTTGTTCCTAGTCTAATATCATTAGTATGGAACACTAAATAATAATATTGACTAGTATGTAGATTAATGTGTGATCATATTTCACAGATCACTGATACGGGATATTTATTTAATCACATAAATATATATGCATGAGATCCATGATATTGGACGTGATCCACTTTGACTTGCTATATAGATTGTGTTTGTATCATCAGCAATGTCATAAATTAGTATTAATTATATTATCTCAGATATTCATAATTCTACATAATTAATGTATATTTTGTGTGATTATCAAATGCTGTTTTTAACTGAGGGCTATAAAGGTTATTTCCGAATATATATGAATTATGCTATGAATTATGAATAGTCAATAGGATATTTTGTTCATCTCATTTCTTATGAGATTAGTGATATTTCTGGATCCCTTGATGCGGTGATAATTATTGTGTATGCAATTTATGATTAGGGATGATTACACACACACACATATATATATATACACACACTGAGAATCAAGAAAATAATTAATGGTCAAAAATGACACATTTTGACGCTTAACATTATTTAATAGATATTACGTGACAAAAAAATTAAAGGATCATGATTTATCTATGTTTGATAAGGTGATCATAATGCATTGCTAGATGTTAATTATGATTTATAAATTAATTTTAATTTATTACTGATCAAGACATAGATCCTACTGAGTCACTCTATTTGATAAGTTAAAGCATAAAATAATTAATTAATTAATTATATGGAATATAATTAATTAAATTAAATTAAAATTGGATCAATTTGAACGAGATTCAAATAAAGAATGAAATGCGCTTTGAGCTCAGGATGAGCCCAAACCCAAAAAATTATTTGGCAGAAAAAAAAAACGTAACCAACACCTTAATTAACGTGGCTGGTTAATAACCAAGAAAAAAAGAGGCGCTGGCCTCATTAACAGGCCACAAAAGAAAAGGTTTTTTATTATTATTTTTTTCCCCAGCTTCGGGAGAGTTAAAAAAAAACAGAACCGTTTCTGCCGAAAACTTTTTTTTTTTTTCCAATCTAATTGACTAATTCATCTGATATGTTGAGAATAAAAAATAAATAAAATCTTGTTTTATTGGAGATCTAACAATTTCGCTTTAACGCGTCAAGGAGTGCACACACGCTTAGAAAGCTTTCAAGAGATGAAATCAACAGTGACGTCCTTACGGTGATTGGCAAAGGCGCATACAACCACCATCAAAAGGAAGTCATCGCGTTTGATTATGATACCAAGTAAGATATATCATTGATAAATTTATAGTTAGATTTAAATTTTATACACATGTGATGTGTTTTCTGATAAGCTAATAAAATACTCTAATTTATATTCAATTTCAGCCACAAGCACACGGCTTAGTCAAGTAGTAGTCGGGGTGTCGAACCACAAGGACAAGGGTGAATTACTAGTTCTCGTAATTTTCACTAATCTAGACAATCGAACGAGAGTTTTGTATCAAACTAAAAATGCATAAATCTAACAACAACGACTGAAAAGTTTATCAAATAAAGGACTCTAGGGGTTTTCGGCTTCACTCTCACTCGTTTGTTCAATTCACTCTATTTGATCTTTTAATATGTTCTAGTGTTTATCGGGGATTCAATTTCAGATTTTAGTACTAAATTTACACTTTCATGGCTTTATACCGTACCTAAACAATTCAAGTTTCACGATTAAGTACCTCACCTTATAAATCTAAACTCATTAAGATCAGTGAATCACTTTGGCATAACCTAGATTTTGTACTTCGTCTTTCGGTACCTCACACAATTTCTAGGGTTTCCTCGATTTTCCCTTAGATAATAAGTTTCACGATTAAGTACTTGACCTACGACCTAAATCACTATTTTGGGTCAGAAGATTCAGTTCCACCTTTCGGTTTCCGCTTTCACTTCTAGGGTAACATGCGGTTGATTAAAATTAAGCATTCAATTTAGACAAAACAGTAATCACAAACAACAAGAACTAAAAAATCAACACACGAGTACAATTAAACCATTCGAGTTATCGAGTTTACACCTAGACCCCTAGAAGGGTGTCTAGCCACAAATTATGTCAAAGATTGTACAAGGATTCATGTTTAAACAACAACAAAACATGAGAAAAGAGTAAAGAAAAGAGTACACCAAGAAGATCTACGATTTCTCGCGAGGTTCTTGAATTTTCCTTCAAATATCTCTTCAATGGTGTTCTTACTCTTCTTTCTTATTTGGGATCTATTCTCCAGTCAGTTGAGAGATGTCTGGGACGAAGGGGTGTTGAATTCTCTTAATTCCAATGAGAAAATCGTTTTAAAATTGTAAGTTCGCGCTTCCAGCCCCGAAAATTATGGTTCGACATTTTAAAATGTCGGTCCACAATTTTTGCACTTTCTTAACGGAGCGAACCAGAGAGCAAAATCCATTATTGCGGTCCGCAATTTTGATAATTTCGGTCCACAATTTTTGTTCAGAAGTGTTTTTCACTTGATTTCTTCGTGTAGGTTCGATCCATCTCGTTCCAAGTATCATTTCTCATGTTGACATTCTTGTTTACATTCCATAACCTGTAAAATAATAAGAAATACAGCAGTATCTCGAACTCGACATAAAAACTAAATAAATTCTTAATAATTAACATAAAATGCATAGTTTTTGAGATAAAACCTAATTGAATATAATATATAATTGAGACTTATCAACATGATCCTTGGATTTTATATTTGGTCGCATGAAAATTTTAAAATTATGCATTTCATACATGTCAACAAACCCAACACAATTCATGTTTTGTTTCCTAAAACTCAGGATCAAGGGAGAAATTGCTACATTGAAAATTTGGACATCTATTTGACTATTCCCACATGTTATAAAAATACAAATGTCAAGGATATAAGTTGATTTTTAACGTCATAATCACATATCATCAATAATCTTTCCTCATAACTTCTCTCATAACACTATTATTTTTATTATCAAAGAAGTTAAATTGAATGTATTTTGTTAATATTATTAGAAGATCAACTGAATGCATTCAGTGAGTTTATTATCTTAGTTTATCAAAAAAATATAACAAATTTAGTTAATAGCCTAAATAAAAATTAATAAATTTAGTCATTAACTTAAATTTTACTTAGGTTCGTCTATTAATAAATTTAGATATGAAAGAATTTGAGTTATATATGTTAGTTAAAATTAATATAATTTAACTTTTAAATTTTTTAAAAAAATTATCAAATCCACATTTAATAAATACGGGCTTAGATTCATTTTTTAACAAATACGAACCTGCATACGTATTTAGCGAATACTTATTTGTTAGCTTCATAATTTTTCTCCATCAAATATTATTCTCGTATTTTTAATTTTTTATGTTATTAATAAAATATCGATTACACCTCTCCTAAATCGTAAATATACGTCATCGGAAGATTTAATACAATGATGGATTGATGTGACGCGAACTTGTAAAGACTAAAGACTAAAGACCAGCCATCAGCAATCAGCCATCAGTCCATTTTCTCCATCCGATTCATGTCGATCGGGCCAACAGAGAAAATGACAGTCACTGGAAAAAAAATGTTGACAGTATTAAATCCCTCCATTTTTTTTTTCTGACCAAAGTAAACATCAACTTAATTCTTCACTGCCCTTTTCTGGCAAAAACGAAAAAAAAAAGAAAAAAAAAGAAAGAAAATCATCCACCGGTTCCAGGTTTTTCCGCTTTGCATGTTATTGTTACATAATGGAGTGCACACTGATGTGTAACGAGTGACTTCTACGACAAAACTCAAAAGCATGCTCTACATCATAGTAATAATATTGAATAATTTATTTTTCACTCATAGCCGAATATTTAAGGAATAATTCGTCAGTTTAATATACAGTGCGTTTTTTTGATCAAAAAATATTTTATTCGCGAATTATTCGACAAAAAAAAGTATATTATATATTATTTTATATGAAATTTATAATTTTTAATATATTTATAATATTTTATTATTATAATATTTTTTATTTTATATTAAATAAATTATTCCTCAACATTAAATTTTTGAACTAACGAACATTTCTCAAATCATAAATTTATCACTACGGTCTACATGCAGAAAAACTTTCTGGGCCCACCACCTCGGACGCGTTGTTGGCATGAGACCCGGAGGCATCACATGCCACATGGCACCCAAGTACCGAACACACATGTCGCTACACTGCACGAGGTTGGATAAAGTGCTCTGCCTTCTTATGCATAAATTAATTATTTATAATTTTTTCAGCCGTTAAATTTGAATCGCGCACAGATAATTCCGAGGGAAAATTTTAAATATACAAAGCGGATAATAACTTAGTATTCGGATATAAAGTGGGGTGTCAATTTTTGTCCATACAAAAATACAGCCTGCGTGTAGAAGCACCAAAATTACTTATTTGATTTCTTTCACCTCGGTACAAATTTCCTATAGTTGTCTGAGGTGATGGGCTGATGGTCCATTTTCTTTTATTAAATAATTTGGATAGTTGATATCAATTGAAATAATTTCAAGAAAATACGATGCTCTCGTCGGGCCCTTTGTCCTTGCAAGTTGCGACAAGAAAAAAATATATAGAAATAAAGTAAAGATATTGTGAGTTTAAACTCACGGAGATTTTCCGTAAGTTTAATTAAAAAATATATTAAATTATATCTAAAATTTAATTTATTATATTTATTAAATTCTTTATATGAAAATCTTATGGGATGCAAAAATTTAAACTATTTTGAGCTTTGTAAGTCATAATTTTTAATTTTTAAAAAAAAAAATCAACTCTAAAAAATAATAAAATATTCAATCTTTGAGCATTATTTTTAAAAATAAAAACAGTGACTTAAAAAACTCAAAACACTCTAATTTTTTTTATTCATAAGATTTTCATATAAAAAATTTAATGAGCACGATAAATTAAAATTTAGAGATGAATTGATGTACTTTTTGAGTTACTCCGTGAGCTTAAGCTCACGGTATCTTTATTCTCTCTCTCTTTCTATATATATAGAGAGAGATAGACTATTGTGAAAATATTTACATTTCAGCCGATATACAAACGCATCAAAAAATATTTTTTAAATCTCAAAAATTTTAATTTATATTTTCATTAAATTCTTCCTATGAAAACATTATGGAATACAAAAATTTAGAGCATTTTGAAATTTTAAGCTACTCTTTTAAATTTTTGAAAAAACTGTCCTAAAAATAATAATAAATATTCAATGTTTGTGTTGTTTTTTCAAAAATTCAAAAGAGTGGCTTAAAAAACTCAAAAAACTCCAAATTTTTATATCCTACAAAGTTTTCATATGAAGAATTTTAATGAAAATCATAAATTAAAATTTTAAAAAAATATTTTTTAACGTGTTTACATATCGGCTGAAATACAATCATTTTCACAATAATTTATCTCTCTTTATATATATCTATATTATTATATAAAGCATCTAAGAATTAGACGGATCCATTTTTTATTATTTTCTTCAAATTTTTTATATCCCAAATATCCATCATCTAATGATTTATATTAATTTTGACTAATCAGACGAACACGATAGCATCAATTATTTTGTATTCTTCTCCATTTCTTTGTCATATAGGAGGAAGGAAATTAAAGGTTGAGAAAAATCATGCAAGATTATATCTGATATAGTATCTGTATTTAATCTTATAATTGATCTTGTATTTATTAATCTTTTTCATATTAAAATGATGTATATATTATTATGTGATATTTTTCTATATCTAAATAAAAAAATTGTTGCAAAGAACGGTACACAACTAGTAATATATAAAAGAAACACATGACATCTCATACTGATCACGTGGATCCATAGGTGGCACAACTAATGAGTTTCCTTTAAATAACTTTGGTGCTTTCTCTCTCTTGGATAAACAGATAAGAAACGAAAACAAAAAAAATGAAATAAAGAAGATCCGGACCCAAAAAAATGAAAGAGAGAAATAAAGATTTCATATTTTGGTTCTTAAGCGAGGATGTCACGGCAGAAACAAGTGTCGTCTCGGTCTGATTCGTAAATATGTAATCAGATAAAGTTATTAGATTTTTTTTATAACTTATACTTAAATATTATTTATCAATTGAATTTTTAACTTGACCTGAATTGTATAAATTATTTAAATTAATTTTTGACTTGTGATACATATTAATGACCTGAATTATGTGAATTGCATGGCTTTATGAACTGATTGAATGTTGATAATGAAAGTGAATAAATTATGTATAATTGAACATATCGTAACTTAATCATTTCGTACTCTGAAAGAGAGGGTCCACACAATCTGAAGGGTTGTGAGTAGAAGATGGCTCTACGGAGTCCCGCTTACTAGCAGATTTATGAGATATTCCTCACTTATCACGGTAGACACGATGTGTGATTTTCATATGTTTATGCATAATTACTTAAAATACATGCTTTAATAAATAATAATGAATTATTATTGTTTGAAATATTTTGAATGAAATTGTATTGTTCATAATATTGTTATAAAGATGTGCGTCGTTAAATAACCAGTCACTGAGCTTTATAGCTGACTCCATTTTATTTATGTCTCTTTTGCTTTCTTTTCCTTTTGGCGACGTAGGTTATAGGATGTCGGATGGATGTGAAATATGCCGTCTCCATAATGTCTCGGTCGGGACGTTACAATTTATTATTAACTTTTTTGTTACTTTAATTAATCAAGGTCTGTTGCTTGTATTCATACGTTACTTTTGAAGATTTCGTGAGTCTTAAAACAAATGTATATATAGGTTACAAAATAGAAATTTTATTTTGTTTTATATTTGGAAGGACATATACATTCTAATTTCATTAAATCAAATATACTTGAGAATTAGACGAATATAGTTTTTCGTGAAATTTGCAAATTCCAGAAAAAAAAATTATATAAATTCCTCGAGAATTAGAGATGTCAATGATACTCTTTTATTCATTTATCCGATTTATAGCGTATTCGATGAGGCGGGTGTGGGCAAAAAAATTGTTGTTAACTTATTTGATATCGGTTAACTTATTTGATATCGGTAAGGATAAGTTTTTTTTTTCCGTTAACTTATTTGATGTAAGGATAAGATTTTTTCTTCAAGTAAATGAATAAGAGTATGAATAAAAGTAATTGAGTTTGGTTAAGGTGATTCCATAAGCACTTCGGCCAAATATTTATGGCTCGAATTTTAAAATTTTGCATCTGAAATTTTAATTTGAATAGCTCAAAAAATTCCTTCATATTATAATCTTATAGATTATTAATTTTCACCACGTTTGGAGTTAGTTTACTATGCTTAATGATTTTTAAAAAATAACAACATTTCACCTATAAAAATGGGTATTTTTAATTATTTTTAGAGCCATCTTTCAAAAATTATTAAGCATAGTAAACTAAATTCAAATTTGATAAAATTGATAATCTATAAGATTATGTTATGAAGAATTTTTTGAGATATTTAAATTAAAATTTTAAATATGAAATTTTAAAATTCGAGCCATAAGCATTTCGGCTCGAAATGCTTATGGAATCACCGTAGCCAATCCCAAAGTAATTTGTATTCATTTTCCCTATAAGGTGAATTACTAAAAAATAACTTATATTATTTTTAATATAATTATCTTCCATAATACTTTTCCCCTATATTAATTGTCCTGACTTGTGTGAGTTAATTACTATGAATTATAAATTTTAGTTAGTATATTATTCAAATTCAACCATCTTATAAATTATAATTTTAAATAATATTTGAGTATATAAAATTATTGAATGAGACAACATAAGATTTATTTTTTAAATAAGATGCTATTTTTATCTTTAATACATCTTTTTTTAGTTAAAAAATTTGACAAGAGTTGTTTTTATATATATTTTTTATTTTATTTTAAAATAACTCAAGTTGAAATTGGTTGCATAATTATATTTTAATTTAATATTAGTAAAATAGAGATGTGTTGTATGAAAAAAATAAATTTGGATGCTATCTTTTATAAATGATGATAAACTAAGTAATACATTAGTTTTCATTATTAGTTTATTTTAACGAATAAGAATAAGTACGGATAAATCTAATTTTAATGAAAAATAATGGAACATAAATAAAATAATTTAAAATAAATATGATAATAAAAATACAACATCCAATTTGTACCTATCGTACCATTAACATCCCTGTTGGAAATGGATTGGCATCTTTTCTTTGCATGTTTCATAGTTTGCACCTCAAATGGCTCAATCTCCTGAGATTCATCTTCATCTCATAATCTGGTAATAGCATGATTCATTAGATATGCATTGACCTAATTAAATTATTCTACGTCTCTTATATACAGAGATCAATAATGTGTTCAAAATAATTAATCCCGTAGACTTGGTCAGAAAAATGGGATCAAGCGGTCTTCTCCTTAACTTTTGCAACCGGCAAATAAATGAATGGTATTTAATTTATCCACATGTCCAATTAAAATTAGCAATTGCATCTCATACAAGATATGATATATATATATATATATATATATATATCTTTGTCTCAAACTGTTTTAGTAAATATGCGACATAATATTAATCTATTAATTGAAATGCTTACGGGATATAAAATTATTTAATAAATATTTTACACTGTTCATTTATGTTGATCAAACAAACATGAGGTTTCCTTAAGAATATCACAAGAGCAATAAATGTTTTGGTGGGTCATTTTCTAATTTTAACAATCCGAGTAGGAGCATGAGAATCCGATGAAATACGCAATAATAATATTGACATGACATCGTCATCGTGGCAGTCTACATCTAATTAACATCCTCCACCAGACGAAACTCCTTTAATTATTTTGGAGCGTTGCTACAATTATATAAACAGAGTGTCCTTATCACAACAATTAAAAACTGTGGAACATAAAAAGGAAAAATATTTAAGTGCGTTGAGTAAGATGCAAAGTGAACTAAAATAGTTGAACTACGTGTCACTTTATCAGGCAACTGCTTAATACGATATGCCTTATATTTGACATGAAATTTCCACTAATTTATACTTATTCGTTGCTCTCTTTTGTTTATTTATTTTTTAAAATCGAGGTTAACATGGAGAATTCTATTTTTCTAACACAAATAAAACAATAAATACAAATCATCAAATTAAAAAAAACAATTGACTCCTCTCATCTCCATTTAGTTTGTTCGTGTTATTCTTTTTTGTTTCTAACATGATTTATTAATTTATTATGCACATTAATTATGTTATGTTGTACATTATTATTATTATTATTTTATTATTTATGCATATTACTTTAATTATATTATATATTATTTTTGTTAGGTTAGACAAAATATCATTTATAACAGAGAAAAGAGAGATCAAGAAAGGAAGCAATCAAGAGGGGAAGAGAGATGCGAGAGCGAAAACAGGATAAAGCAAATTGGTCATGAATCGACATCCGGTCTAAAGTAGGGGGATGCATAGTAATATTTTGAAAAACAATGATTTTTCGATAATTTATTTCTCTCTAGAAAATTTTTTGCCCCCCTCCGAATTATCTGATTAATTTATTGAGAAAAAAATTTAATATCACACATAATAAATAATTATGCAAAGATATTAAAATATAAAATTCCGTAGATGAAAATTTTCTTCATCAACTTGATTATCTATTACTTTATTACTTTAAGCTTTATTTTGTTGTTATTTTAATATATAAAATATTATTATTTTAATAAATTTTTTATTAGATAAGAATATATTAAATTATTAATTTTTTATTTAATACTCGATTAGTTAATATGTTTAAACCCGATAAGTTATTATAATCCGATAATTATTAATTTTTTATTTAGTAACCGATTAATTAATAAGTTTAAACCCGATAAATTATTATAATCCATAATTATCCCTTCATCAAAATTTAGCATCCGCATCCTCCGAGTCTAAGTGTGATAGAGCGATAGAGCGATGAGAAAAAAAAAGGGTTATGAATCAGCGTCTGATCTAATGATATCAACACACACACACACAAACAGTTCCGACTGTCGTTGTACTTATCATTGTTTCACTAAATTATTCACCAAACAGTTCTTTCAATAAGATAATCTCCATCATAATTCATTTAATAATTTTCATAATAAAATAATTCTTTTAACAATTCATATTTACTACATAACTAGACTTTTGTTCAAAGCCAAAATCACCATCGCTCTCGTAACCAGCAAAACTCATAAAAACTACCACGTACCGTCTTTCTTTCATTTTTAGCACACTTGATTAAATATTCATGTAATTATGATATTGCTAATTTACCTGGAGGAGCATCAATACGCGTTATTGAATTTAAAGTTGAAAATATTAATTTATCATAACTTGTAATGTAGCATTAGACTTTTTTTTTTGTAACAACACTCGTTAAGGTAGCTTAACGTACCATGAGAATCTATTTTTTTTTAAATACTATAACATGTATGAACTCTTTTTTTAATTGAAGGATGAAACTAATAATGAAGTCATCGTTGCTTAAAAATTCAGTTTATCCTTCGTTTTTTTTTTTTGCTTAATAGTTCGAGTAGAGTAGAATAGAGGGATGGATACATTTTTTTTTTTTTTTTACTTTGAAGGCACGAAAAAGAAAATGAAGATTTATCTAAAACGCCACTAACTAGATAAACAAAAAAAAATATTAACATTTTTAGCAGCAGTTGAAGAAGTTTTCTTCATTAATTATTAACTTGGTTCTTATCTTTGTCTAAAAAAATAAAGCAATTGATGTACATTGACACACAATAGCAACTTAGCAAGAGAGTTGGTATATACTTATTGTCACCAAAAGTTCTGATCAATTAATATATTAATTTTTTTTTTAGTTTTGCCATTCAATACTTGAAAACACAACAATTTCTGTACCTCACTTGAATCTAGAGCGGAGTTTTGGCAAATTCTTATGGAGCCAAGGCAAACTCTAATTAATGTTTTTTTTTTGCTTGATTAGGATTCTTTTAGCAATCTTAGAATTCATCTAAGGTCTATAAAATACTGTTTAAAAAAACAGAATGTACTTGACAGAAACAGAGGGTATGATTAAGTGATTAATTATTATGTAGTCAATCAATCATATTTTTTGGATAATTTATATTTAAAATGAATAATTCAAATAAATATTAATTTATATACTTGATAGTAGGTTATTTACTAATTTTATCTTAGAAATAACATATGAAAAGTTTCAATGTCTAAAATAGAATATCTGTCTGCTTGATATTTCTTTTTTTTTGTAATCATATAAAGAATTTTAAATTTTATCATAAATAGAAAAAACGATAAAAGACAGTATGGTTACCTTTGAAGTCTATATTAGGGGAAAAAGAGTATGACTATCTGTGAAGTCTATAATAGTGAAGCATTTAAAGCGTAGCATTTCTGAAAATTAAAAAGATTCTCTGGACATCCAATTAAAAATTAAAAATGTCATACTTGTGAGCAGTGATAAAAAGTAATTGTACATTTAAAATGTCATTAAGACTAAGTTTTATTTACTTGCAAAATATGTTTTTAAATAGGAAAAAAATAATAGAACAATTCATGTTCATGAAAAATTAATAGAATAATTTTAGTTAATTATGAACTTATATTTAATATCAAATTGAGTAAAATTTAGTACCAGATTAAAGTTAAAATCTTGAATCATGAATAAATCGGATTTTGGATGAAGATATTATGACTTAAACAATTAACCCTACGCAATCTGAAAAAAATTAATCAATCAATAATCAGATTTGGTAGCTAACTAACTGATTTTTGCAGCTGATTAGACATTAAAATTGGCAAAACATCCTCCCAGTATACGATATGTGGTAGTTTATTCACCAACTCCAACTAATCAAGATATTGATCAATCTAATTGACTGTTTTTCATAGCATTGGTCTATAATAGTTATTATACAAGCGCTTGGGTTAAGTTATAAGTGTAATACTAAACTTATATATTCATATTAGCAAATAAGAACAAAAAAAATCCAACTCATTAATATTAGTGTTGATTTTGAATTATATATTATAAGTGTTTCGCTTAGTCATGCAAAAATTTAGCTTAGTCATATTTGGATTTAACTTGATTGTGAGAACTCAATTTAGTTTTAAAAACATATTGAACTCAAGTTCTACAAAAAAAATAATGGTTTAATTATATAAGGATTTCGACTTATTGGAGTTATGATTTAACTAAAAATTTTAAAATCCATCTAAATCGGACAGTTCTTGTCTTGTTGATCGAGCGTTTGAATTTAAAAAATAATGGTAAATGAATGTATTAGAAAAATATAACAGCGAAGAAATCTTGAATTAATTCGTACAATTAAAGGAAGTACATATCTGTTTTCTATGGAGAGACACATATTTAAATTAGTATAATAGAAAATATTTGAAAACAAATTAACACCGTTTTAATTAGTACAGTAGAAAATATTTGAAAAGAATTAAAGAAATTAATGCCGCAAGGGGAGCGATTTTATCAAAAACAAAGCAAAATCGTAAATTATTAAATTTATTCCACACCACCTGATTAAAAACAATCCTTCCAATGTAAAGCCTAATTGAGACCATATGATTTAATCCAACGGTTTAGAAACTAATGCCAGCTGATGTGGACCCCACTAAGAAAAAGAAATGATAGATCCAAATACCACCTAGACAATGGACACGCACCAAAATAATTAAGAACCCGAGGTTATCTAGGACAGGCTTTACATATGTCATATACACAAATTAGAAAAATTCTAGGCATGCAATGCACCGAACTCTTAGTTAATTAATAATTTATTTATACAATCAAACTTCACCAAAAATAACTATTTCGGGAGGTTGTATCTAATCTCTGCATCCATGAAATGAAATGAGAGGAGACCATGACCCATTTGGCATTTTCCCAAACGGCTATCATTTGTTTTTTTTTTTATTTTTTTTTTTATTTTGGCCAGAGCAAGAGAGAATAAAAACACCCAACAAAAAAGACAGTGTAAGGCCAGCAAAGCATACATACAAACAGGGGGAGGGAGAGAGAGAGAGAGAGAGAGAGAGAGAGATCACCGCCGTAAGATCACTTCTGGTGATCCAATCTTCATCGATTCGGATTTCCTATTATTGCAAGGAGACAAGGGGGGAGGAGGGAGGGGAGCGGAGGGGGCTTCCCCTTTTCGGAAAATTATCACTTTTGACAAGGTCTCGAGTGGCTTTGCGGCGGTTTCCGAAAATTTTAGGGGATTTTTTCTTGTAAGATGCAAGATGCGGAGTATTGCAATTCCAAAAAGACGGATGCTCTATGCGACGAGATGTGTGCTCGGGTATGATTTCGTTTTCTTTTTAAATTTTAGATCTAATCTCGTCTCTTTTATTACTTAGAAATTCGATTGGTACCTCTGGAAAGAAATTTCGTGCTGGTTTACGATTTCCGCTCTCTTAACCGTAAATGACTTATGTTTTTCGCGAAATGGAGACCCCCTATTTTTGTAACTGTTTTTTTCTTTTCATGTTAATGCGTAATGCCATCACTTTCTTGGTAAAAGACGGTTTAAATTCAATCTAGAGAGATCTGGAATTTGTGACCCTGCGGAATTCCTCTAATCCTTGAATTTTGAAATAATAATGGTCTTAAGGCGGAACCGAAGTTTGAATAATCTGCTTCATTCTGAAAACAAGAATGAGAATGCCACATTTATCTTGTTTCAAATTTCAGTTATTTTAAATTATAGAGATCAAATGCTATCTTTTGGAATTAACTACCTCATTGCCCATCTTGAACTACTTTCTTGTCTTTCTGCTATTTGCTGGTATAGAATGCATTCCTGCGTACACCTTCATTGTGTGTGTGCAATTCATGCTGAGTCAATCTCTGACAAGCAACCAATATTTTTTTCCCCTTTTACAAATTAAGCACTTGTTTAATGTCTTCACAGACTAGATCAAACATTTATATTAGAAGGCCTGGGTTATTCCCCACTGACATCTGACTGTTTGAAATGGCCGTGTTGGCTGCAAAAATGGTCCAAAGTGCTCATTACATGAGAAAGTTCACTCAAAACTCAGAATGTAATTGATGAACCTGCAATCAGTTTGCTTAAATCTTGTTTAATTTGGGTTTGGTGTAGTGGAAAATAAGTGGATTGGGTTAAGAAAAGAGGTGATTCTGTTAACACCTGAAACTTTAAAATCTGCAGCCAGTAGTCTTTTAATATGTTTTTTTTTCTGAAATCAAGAAGCAACATTAAAGAAAGAGGAAAAATTTTAAAACCGGACAGGAAGTATTAAAGAGAATCGAAAGTTTTGACGGGATCATCCTTTACACGTGGCTATTCTTTTGATTTGTTTTATTCAGAAATTATTTAAAAGGTTTAAGTGTTAGTTGCAAATATGCCAAATCTTGTGTTGTTCACACTTCATTATGCTAGTGCAGCATACTATTGCTGCTGCTGATAAAACTGTTCGCCTTTACAATTCAAGTAATAACAGCTATAGGTGCCTTTTTATGTTTTCATGCGAATGATTTTACATGTAAAACATTGTTCCCAAAAGGTGGTATCACTTCAATTATAAAGCCACATTTGATCCCTTCCATCATTTCTGTCCCAGTTTTATGCTTGTTTTTTTCCTGATCATGCACAACTTCTATTATTTTCAGCATTTGTGTGGCTTTCCTTCTGTAGTCATTATCTGCCTGCATCTTCTCACTTGTTTATTTTTATCATTGTTGCAGTTAAAACAGGGTTCACGAGCTGCAATAAGCATCTCCAGGTTGCGATGCGCCTTGCGGGATTTGGACATGAAGGCCCTTCTTCTTCTCTTCATCTGCATCCCCACCATTGTTTTTCTGATCTATGTTCATGGCCAGAAAATCACTTACTTTCTACGACCCCTATGGGAGTCCCCACCAAAACCCTTCGACATAATCCCACACTATTATAATCCTAATGTCTCCATGGAAGCTCTATGTTCCCTGCATGGCTGGAAGATTCGCGAATCCCCAAGGCGAGTATTTGATGCAGTGCTGTTTTCCAATGAACTTGACATGCTGGAAATCAGATGGAGAGAACTCAGCCCATATGTCTCGGAATTTGTGCTGGTGGAGTCTAATTCTACATTCACAGGTTTGGTCAAGCCGCTGTACTTTGCAAATGACAGGGCTCGGTTTGACTTTGTCCAATCCAGATTGACTTATGGAAAGGTTGGGGGAAGGTTTGTGAAGGGAGAGAATCCTTTTGTGGAGGAGTCATACCAGCGAGTGGCGCTGGATCAGCTTATTAAGATTGCTGGTATAACAGAGGATGATTTGTTAATTATGTCTGATGTGGATGAAATACCTAGTGGCCACACGATCGACCTCTTAAGGTGGTGCCAAGGTGTACCTGACAGCGTCCATCTTCAGCTAAGAAACTATTTGTACTCCTTTCAGTTTTATTTGGATGATAAGAGTTGGCGGGCATCAGTGCACCGGTACCAGGCTGGTAAGACCCGGTATGCGCACTACAGACAGACTGATCTCCTCTTAGCAGATTCAGGTTGGCACTGCAGCTTCTGTTTTCGCTACATCAGTGATTTTGTTTTCAAGATGAAGGCATACAGTCATGTGGATCGTATTCGGTTCGCGTATTATCTGAACCCAAACCGAATCCAGGAGGTTATTTGCAAGGGCACTGATTTGTTTGATATGTTGCCAGAGGAATATACATTTCAAGAAATAATCGCAAAAATGGGGCCTATTCCAAGTACATTTTCTGCAGTGCACTTGCCAGCATTCTTGTTAGAGAATAGAGAGAGGTACAAGTATCTTTTGCCTGGGAATTGTTGGAGAGAGCAGAGCGGCTAGGCTAGGGTTAGTTTTAGGCCTCGTATTTTATTTTTGGTTGATTTTGGCTGGCTTCTAACTTGGATGGGAATGATGGGGACTTCCAAGTCATGTGGCTTGAGAGGGGGAGAGAGATGAGAGGGAGAGGGAGAGGGAGAGGGAGAGAGAGTTGATGTAGCAAAGGAGGGAGAGGGAGAGATGTGCATAGTGTACCAATAACTGGGGATGGTTTGTTGTTTTTCCCATTTTGGCGCACTAAAAAGAGGTAAATTTTTTTGTATAACACCATTTGTATGTTCATGGAGAATGGTGAATTAGGTTAGAAGATTTTTACTTCTATGGGAATTAGGTTTTACTTTTGACAAAGATCTTTATTGTTTATTTTCCTTCTTTTCTTTTTTGTTTCATGTGCATAGCTTTCATAGTTGGCTGGATGTTTTACTGACAGAAGTACTTTTGTATGGTTTACTATTGGTATTTATATAAGACAATCAATCTGAACCAAAATGTAGTAAAAAAAATGGAAGCCATTTCAGATTGGGATTCATTTCTAGTCTATCCTAATTTATTTGAGATTAAAGGCTTTGTTGTTGTTGTTTGTTGTTGTTGTTGCATTTTATGAAGGAAAATCATGTTATAGTACTGACGATATTGCTTGCGCTGTTTAGATGGACGTTAGCAATTTACTTTTTCTACTTTTTCTACTTTTTCATTCTCCTAAGGATATTATGACATAGAAGATCTTTTAGTTTGAAATATTTTATATATAGTTTTGTCTCCCATGTAAAGTTCCAGCCTAGACTTAGCACGGTGCCATTACATTCTGTGTAGATCACATGACCTTATTATTGTCTTATTAAGTTATTTGAAATTTTATTTATTTCGTTAAAACAATTGAATTGCAATTAGGCTCTAAGAAGAATAAAAATAATTTTCTAGCCTTGACTCTCTGAACTTTTTAAATAATATTATTATAATATAAAATTAAATATTTAAAAAAAAATTGAAAATTTAAATATATTTCCAACCTAGATGCGGGGTTATGAACTAGATCCTAGATGAGCAACACCCCTGAAGCCACTTAGCAACCCCGCTTCTATGATCGGCCTTTGCATTAAAAAAATGAATAGAATGGAGATGGATATTAATAAATAAGTATTTTTGACCTGCTGAAGGCTTCACCTTTTTATAAGAAAGAAAATTTTAAAAATTAATAATAAACAAACATGTCTTTCTATTTGCAATCAAAGCAAGCTTATGGTAGATTGGGCAGGTGAGTTATTTTGACCTTTGCTCTTGAAAAGACACGGGATGCACTATCTTACCATTTTAATATCCATCCATCCATTCTATTCATCTTCAAATTAAAATTCTTGTTGTCTCGGACCGTTATTGTGAAGGCCCACCATAATGAATACTATTTTAATAAATTAATGATTCATATTTAATGCACAGACTGTCAAAGACTAAAAGTCTAAAATAGTTCCCTTTTGTTCAGGGACTTGATATGTTTAACAGAAAAGGAACAATCAAGGATATTTTTTAGAGAAACAATCAGTGTCTTTCCATTGAAACCACAAGAAAATAGTATCCTCTAAAGATTAAACCTGAGGACCACAGAATTGGCAATCAGGCACAGTAATATATTATCTAAACCCTGTCAAATATTCAATGAGAGTGAATAACCAAATGCTCTGAAGCCCATGAGCAAAATGCCCCTTGAACAAAATTCATCAGAAAGAAAGATGAAATCACAGGACCACAGTGTAAATTTATGAAAAGAAAAATGTGTGGCTGGGAGGGGGAATATTGCAAAATCTTCAAAGTGTAAAGATTGCGATTTGCAAAAGAAAACTGTTTTTAAAAGTAAATGTCAGCAACATCAGCGAATTTGGATATTTGCAGAATCACCATATATACCCCTAGGATATCCGTAAACTAAAATGCGGTACATCCCAAGAAACATGGAGTGTCATCCAGTAGGTTTGTAGCAAACTTGCCAAGGCACCCAAAAAAATTAGGATTATTGCAAAACATTCAATAGTGTAAGTTTGTCTCTGAGATTACTAACATGCATATGTAAAGGTAGTTCTATGGTATCAGCGTGTATAAAGTAGGCTTTTAGATTTCTGTCTTAGGGCGACTGAAAAAGAGAAAAAAAAATAACAAAATGTTTACTACTATACCAAACTGACCTGAACTGAAAAATCAGTATTATTTTAGTTTTAGCAGGAATAAAGCTGGTTTTAAATCTTACAGAGAAATCCTTGGGTTAGATCAGGATGACCCTATTCTCTGGCAGCCTCAGTTTGAGTCAGAAATTTGGAATTTATTTTAGCATTTTGTTTTCTTCTCAGTTTGCAGGTGTCAGATTCCACCTGAAATAAGCCAAGTTAGTGAAGTCTCTCCTAGTCAAGAGTCATATTTGTAGGTAAAAAGGATAAAATCTGATTTCTAATATTCAGTACCATCATGTACTAGACTAGGAAGAAAGCATTTGGAGAATATCAAACAATTTACAAAATGCTAACATACTAAAATAATCAATTGAATAGCGACTTTTTTTTTTCATGAGCAGAACTGAATATTTATAACGTTTTCAAAGAAAAGGGATCATCACAAACTGAGGGAAATGATTCACAGTTTTTTGGAGAAGTCTAGACATTAGAAGGTTCAAGTCTTAAGAAAGAATAATAAAACCAGGTGAGATTTTCTACAATGATAAATACAGAATATGCTCTCCTTATCATTTTGGAATATACCATCCACACCCTTCTTTTTTGTTTACAAAAGCGGCACTTTGAACAAAGAAACAAAAACACAACACGCCACAACAAAAAGATCTTCCTCACCTCCTAACAATGTATTATGTCTTACAAAAACAAAACCCAACTCAACAGCTGAAATACATCATATTTAAAGACACTGAGTTTCAAGGCCAGAAAGTTTTTTATAATTCAACATGACAAGGACCTAGATCTCTAAAGCTACACTTACTATCTAAGACAAACTGTATCAAAGTGACCAACAGTGGTCATACGCCAGTGTAAAACAAAGTAAAAAAAAAACATCAATGCTAATACTGTAGAGATAGTAGCTTCAGTTTCATGATGTTGACAAACAGGCTGTGGAGTTTATCAAGCATCATGCCAAATCTTGAGCTCCAAAAGTTCCATTCTGAACTATGACACTTTTTAGAGATATGGTGAGGGATGAGAAATTGAGGATTTAACAAATAAGTATTGGAAAATATCTCTACTTCTTTTAACCTGAAAATATTCATCTAGATTCTATTAACATATGAGAAATAAGGAAACATCTCGTTTATATAGCCTAAAAGCACTAGCTTGGGTCAATTACGAAATTATACAGATTTCATGTCCCATTAATACTAAATGCTTACCAAAGCAATTGGTTGAGAGGATGTTTAATTACCGAAAGTGGACTGCAAACTAAAGTTTCCTTTGATTGTGGATCATGTGCCGTTGAAGCAAAAATAGAAAATCATCTAGTATTTGAGATGACAATGGTAATTAGTAATTACTCCTGAATAAAATACATACAATCGGGAAATTGGTACAAAATTAATAGTGCAATACTAGACTTCTTTGCAGTGGCGGATGTAGCCTCCTTAGCAAGCTTGGGCACATCACATGGGCTGGTATCAAATTAACAAAAAAATAGATATGAAAGACAATTTTTTCAATTAAGTTTAGACACTAGTGTAGTTTGGAACTATTTTTCTGATTTGAAAGAAAAAAACTTACTATTTTACATGTACTTTTGAAATCAAGCCCGAACACCAGCCGGGACTTGCCTATACATAGGTCCGCCCCTGCTTCTTTGGCTTCAACCCGGGAGTAATCCAGCTGGTCTGGATACTGTCAGAACAAGATATAAAGCTAGCTAACAATCAGTTAGCATGGAACGAGATTTAACTTAGGACGTAGTACTTGATCCTAACTAGTACATCTCAAGAATACCAAATTAACAAAAGATCATAAACTATATACCAACATCCCTATGCCACAAAAATCAACACAATCATATACATGAGCAAACTTCCTGTGGTTTTTAAGCAAGAATAATGCAGATGGACTGGGAAAGATGGTCAAATGTTGCATACAGTATGAGAACAATACCAACTGCCAAACCTCATATTCGAGAAATAAGACAAAAAGGTGTAAACTAGAAGGCAAGTACTTGGATTTAGCTGTACTATCAGCACTAACAGCACCAAAAGAGTTCAGCTATCTCTCCACTTTTGCATACATGATGGCTGCACTAGAACTTAATGCATGAGCTGCATCATATTTTTCCATCATATGAAAGCACCTGAACAGGAACTCGTACACATTTGAAGCTTGGTTTGAATTAGACGTAGCAAAACCCGACTCGACCAACAAACTCTCCCAACCCGACTCGACCCAATTATTTTTAGAAAGTCAAACTGACCCAATTTGGCCCAAGATAAAATAACCTACAATTCAATCCAAAGCAACCCAAAATCTGAAAAAAGTCGATACTCAAAAGTCAAACTGACCTAACACGCACAGCCTGATTGCCACATGTAGTTTCAAATTTTGTATTACTTAGGGAGAACCTCTACAAGCTATTGCATCCTCCATTATCCCAAATTCAATTATGAGCATAACAAAGAACTTCCACAAAAAAGGGAATTGTGGCTCTTCATGATTGGCCCAGGTAATGACCTCAATCCTTCTAGCACTGAATGATTCTCAATTAAAATTCAAAGCTTACCTTCCAGGACATTTGGCAGAATATTGTGGTTCCTCAATGTTGGCACAACCCTGGTTCCTAGATCTGTCATAAAAGCAAAAAATTTCTCTTTGGAGTTATAATCAATTGTGAAATCTAGCATTTGAAGAAAACTAACAGCCAAACTGGGGGTTGTCACTAGAGTATAGAAAGCTTTTATTATTTATGATTATGAAGCCCTAGATGTGCTCAGAATAACAAAAAGTTTCAGCATACTAACAATTCTTTTAATAGTACAGAATCTCAGAAATTATGATATTTCTGGCAAGACTGCAAGAGCGCTGAGCCAGAATTGGTGGTTCGATTTTTCTTTATTTAAAAAATTGGAAAATGACAAAATCGAGAATATCTTTTATTAGGTACAGAAAATTCATATTTTTCACACAGTTAAGTCAAAGATGGAATAATAAAAGCATGAAGATTCTTGTCAAGTGATAAAAGCATAAGATGCAATCTTATCATTTTGGAACATATCCAACCCCCCCCCCCCCAACCCCACCCCACCCCTTCTCCCTCACTTTTTCCTTATAAAAACAGCAGTACAAAACAAAGAAATACAAAACCAAAGGAACAACACAAAAAAAAACTTCAATTCCACTCCTCCCTCTCAACCCCTATCAATTAACCTTAACCATGTCTTACAGAACCCACAAGACCCGAGTCACTTTTGAAGATAACATTCATTCTGTGCCGGAAAAATCATATAAGTCGACCAACCAAGGGCCCAGATTCCCTAATCTGCAATCCATGTTCAAGCACAACAGTAACCAAAACTATGATACCATCGAAGAGACCACAGAGGTCAGCACGCCAGTGCATACACAAGATAAGACCTCCAAAACTAATACCATGGAGACAGCAAGTAAAAACAATGGGGATGTCAACACAGAGGCAGCAGAGTTTATCAAGCGTCGCTACCACAATTTGGACCTCCAAAAACTTCTATCCATGAAGGCCAATGCCTAAAGAAAAACTATTAGCCTAGCATGTATAGTCTTTTTTGATGGATCAAAATATCACTGGTGAGCCGACACTGTTAGATCAGATAAACAGTAAAGGTGATTCTGAGTGAGTTTTTGGTCTATAAAATAAGTCGGAAAACATGCTAGACAAATAATTTCTTCTGAAAATGCTACCAGAAAGTAAAGAATATGCTACCAGAAAGTAAAGAATGCATCTATAATGTTTTATATAGATAAGAAGTTGTGCTAGTGAGTTGTGACAACAATAGTTGTAACAAAATGGAGCTCTATCCTTATAGATAAGCAAAAGAAGTTTCTTTCCATTGTGGGCAGGTGTTATGTCTGAAATCCATAACTACAAAATAAAATTTTCAATGGTAATACATGCAACACACGGAGAAGGGCCAAAATAGAACTAGATAGAAAGGACCATAAATATTACAAATAAAATAAAAATGGTAGATGTTCTTCAAGCCAATTACTATTTAAGTAACAACCTAAGTGCCCTAAGCAACACTCTTGCTGGTACCAAATAATTTCACTATGTCTCCATGCCGTCGTATATGGCGAGGGCACTTGTATAACAAATCTTGAGCGTCAGCATACCTCCCTTCCTCAAAAAAGCACTTGAACAACCCCAGGTACAACTTTGTAGGTGGATTTCGATACCTTGTGAACTCCTTTAGAAGCTCCTTTGCATCCTCCACCGTCCCATATCTTGCTATATGCATACCAAATGGCTCCCAAAAAGGAGGAAAATTGTGATTCTTCAATGACTTGGCTAGCACATGTGCCTCTTGTATCATTTTAGCCCTCAGTAATTCATTAATTAAATATCTATAACTTGCTTGGAAGGGCTTAACTCCTGTTTTATCAACCATCTCAACAAATAAAGCATGGGCTCCATCCAGCTTATTTGCTTGGCACATAGCTTTAACTAGAATGTCCAATAGATCACCATCTGGAAGGAGATTTCTCTCCACCATGTCAGCTAAACACTCAAGGGCTCTGTCAAACTCACCACACGTGCATTGCCCCTGGAGCAAAACAGTCCAGGTCTTCAAATCAGGCATGCAACCACTTTCAGCCATTTCATCGAGCACCTTGCAAGCATCGTCCAGTCTGTTAGCCTTGCATAGACCATATACCAGCTGGCTATAGGTTATGTTATCAGGTTGATATCCATCAATTTTCATCTTTTTTACTACCTCTTCAGCCTCTTCAAACTGGCCATTGCTGGTCAAATTTCTGTGGATACCATCATATATGGGTTTGGTGAGAGTATGCCCATGAGACTCGTACTTCCTAACAACTCGGTAAACTAAATCCATATCTGGCAGAGGGCCTGAAGAAATTTCTCTCATTAGAACTGGACAATCTAGCATCGATGGCTTGTAAGGTCCATCCATCATGAGTTCATACAATTCTACTGCATCTTTCATTAACCCCCTTTTCCGGAGATGGCGCAAAGTTTTGACATAGGTGTCAATATCCACATCAAAGCCTTTTTGTTTCATCTCCCTCACAAGGTCCCAGAAATTGTCCATCGACTCATCCCGACCCAAAACTCGTGCCATAGCATTATAACTAATTGATCCATGTTCATACCCAGATTCCCTATCCTTGCCCCAATTGAAAAAGGCAAGAGCTTTTGATGGGCTTTTGCGTAGTTCTCTAAGCACCAATACAACCATCTCCTCAGACGACACAAATGTAGTGTTCTCTAATTCCTTGCTGAAATCTACACAAGATAGTACAGCATTAGCCACCGATTTTACTGAATCGTCAGTCGAAGCATCCTTTTTCAACTTTGCATAGTATGAACTGAGAGTCGAGGCTTCCTCGGTGAACTTCTCTTTCTTAAAGATTCCAGAGAGGGTTAGGTAAGTGCCTTGATCCATGGAATGGCCAGTGGATTCCATGGATTTGAGGAAGTTCCAGAAATGAGGGAGACATTCCTTGCGACACAAGATGCGAAGCATGAGGTTGTACGCGGATGAACATGGGGAAAAACCTGAGTGCTGAGGTTTGAGAGAATCAAAGAAAGAGAGAGCCTTTAATGGCGATTTGTCGAGCTTCTTGAGCGTGTAAAGGACAGATTCTTGGGTCAGTGTGGATTGGGACGAGAAAGACTGAGAGGAGAAACGAGAGAGGAGGGGGCGGAGAGGAGCGGAGGAGCGAGAGAGAAACATGGTTCCGAATTTTTCCTTTTTTTTTCCCTTGGCTAGGGTTTGGGTTTTATTAGGGGTTGAATGAGGGACATGGTGCTGACACTCAGACAGTAATGAGGTTTAGGGCTTTAGGCGAACAAGCGAGGGAATGAGGGATGCGTTCGATGAAATTGCACAGAGAGGTCATAATTTTAGGTAATTGAATTTGGGTACATCTGAATTTGGGTAGACACCCGAATTGAAGTTTTCTATAAGCTACATATGTGTGACAATGTGAGCCATAAGTGTCAAAACATAGGCCCAATTAAAATAAGATAAGCCCATATATAATTGGTAATTGAATTTTCGCGATTGAGAATCAATTCAAGTCATATACGACAAGAGATTTTTTTAATATTCACGCATGCAAGTTTTTTAAATAGAATGACGTGTATATATTTTAGACCATAATCTTTGTATGCAAGAGGTACTTTTATTAAAAAAAATATTATTCATTTCTGAGTTACTGTCTTTGGTTCAGTTAAATCTGTAAATTATTTTAGTTCAATTAAAATTAAATTTTTTTTATCATGTTCACAAATTATTATCTTTTGTTCAATTGACTCTTTTATTAGTACTAAACTATGCATCAAAATAAACGTAACCGGACGATCCTTAAAAAAAAGTAATATATAGAGAGAGAGTTTGGGCTACGCTACACGGATGACCCGCTACGTACCATGCTTTAAAGTTTAAATATATTCGGATGACTCATATGCTACGGATCATTTTTATTTTTTAGTTTTTAAAGTTTAAATATTAGATCCGATTTAATTATAAAAATATTTTTCATATGAAAATCTAGTTGGGGACCAAATTTTATATTTTTTTAAAAAAAAAATTACTATTTTTTAAGATGGTTAGAAAATCACTTGATTTAATTATTATGAGCCATTCAAAAGGAGGTTATTTTCTAGCTATCTTAAAAATAGTAAAAAATTCTAAAAATTAAAAAATTTGGTCGCCAACTAGATTATTATATGAAAAATATTTTGACCGGTTTTTATGATCGAAAATCACTTGATTTAATTATTATGAAGTCATTCAAAAGGAGTCATTTTCTAGCTATCTTAAAAAATAGTAAAAAAATTCTAAAAAATATAAAATTTAGTTCCCAACTAGATTTTCATCCGCGACTTTGAACTTTGAAGACGGAGAAAAAGTTCTTAGCACACGGGCCATCGGTGCGACGCGTATCACCGTAGCCAAATTCTATATTTAATTACATTTGTACCTCGTTCATTAACTTTTCAGTATATGGACCCACAGTCTTTCTGGTAACCAGCAGAGGTAATGGAATACCTAGCAGCCAAAAGCTACTTTTGTCTAAAACCATCAATTATGAGTTTGTTTAAATATCCCAACTTTAATTAGTTCAAGCCATTTTTTAAAAGTTCAAATTTAATCAAAGCAAACCATACATCTCCGGCTGCCACGTCCGGAGCCACTAATAATTTATTTCTCAATGTTTTAGTTTATTGATTTGCTTTAGAAAAGGAAATCTATGAATGGATGGAAAAGGCACAACTCTGAGTCAGCTCCTTGTCAACTTCAAAGCTCAAGACAAATTTAAATTACGCTTGGATTATTTTCTATGGCACCTGCGTATGGCATTTTGAATAATTATTTTAATACATTAGTCGATTCGAATTGCTCAACATAATTTTCGTATGCAAATTTGCTTGTAAACCCATTTCTATTTTTTTTAGTGTTTTTTTTTTATTTGGTTAGATAGATAAGAAATGACACTTGTTTGAATGATTTCATAATGGTTGAATTAGATGATCTTTTTAGTTATTTAAATAATAGTAAATAAATTATAAATTATGAAAATTCGGTGTATAAGTGAATTTCCAAATGGGATCATGTTGAGTTGTTCGGATCACATATTTAGACTTTAAAAACTAAAATATAAATTTGTAATATTGATTGATATGTATTATGTACTTATATATAGTACAATAATCTTACTCTAATAAAAAAATATATTATTCTTTCTTTCAGCTATGAATTTGAAAAATGCAATTGTTCATATGTTATGATTCATGTTATCATATATCTATACTATTATATAAAGCAACAAAAAATTGGACGGATCTATTTTTTTATCATCTCCTTCAAATTTTTTATACTCCAATTTATCCCTCATCTAATGATTTATATTAATTTTGACTAATCAAACGAACATGATAGGGTACATTATTTTATATTCTCTTCATTCATTTGCCATATAAAGAAGGGAATTAAAGGTCGAGAGAAATCATACGAGATTATATCTAATATAGCATCTATAATTGATCTTACATTTATTGATATTTTTATATTAGAATGACGTACGTATTATCATGTAATATTTTTTTATATCTAAATAAAAATATTCGCTGCAAGGCTGAGTACACTGGTGGTAATCAACGAAAGAACATAAAGTACACGCTGTTATTTGAAGCTCTACGAGTGATAAATTGAGCTTACCACATAACAAATGCGCCACAAAAAAGCCAAAAAAAATTAATGTCATAAATCCGACTGCAAGATTCTGTTTCTGTTTAGGCCTTTAGAAAAAGCAGCAAATATTTTGGTGCTATTGCAAGCCGTTTTTAGTAATAATAATAATTATTAAATTAATATTATTAAAAATTATAAGAGTGAGAATCGTAAAATTTCAAATATACAAATGACATATGCGCCACGCGCAACGCGTTTGAAACGCGCCACGATGGCGCGTTTCATTATTTTTATGAAACACGCCAATGACAGTGGTGTGTTTGCTTCTTATATATACAAAACACGCAGCGCCTCTCCATCTCACTTGTGCGGGGTTTGGACGAAACGCGCCACTGTAAGTGGCGCGTTTCATTATTTTTCTGAAACGCGGCACTCGCAGCGTGTGCGCTACGCCATTCGTATATTTGATGGCGCGCTGCCATTCGTATATTTGAAATTTTATGATTCTCACTCTTATTTTTAATAATATTAATTTAATAATTATTATTATTAATAAAAACTGCTATTGCAAGTGTCTGTCATATGACGTGTCTCCTTGGCATTGGAGCTGCTTGGAATTAAGTCAAAGTGGGAATTTTAACAAGTCAATTAGCCTTCAATGCAATAAATCACAGCAATAAAGAGACATCAAAACTGTAACATTTACACAATTTTATAGTGGTTGATTTTGCCATTTGGACGCATTTATAAATGCATACTAATTGTTTGTGATTGATGGGGGATCTAACATAATTAGGTCAAGGGATTTCCCTTGTATACACCATCACACAATACTATACATACCATCATCACATAAATTAATAAGTATGATTAAAATATAACTCACACAATTTAAATCGTAACTAAATTAAGCAAGTATTCATACTCATTCATAACCGCAATCAACTATTTAAGAACCTCTTATTCATAACCACAATAGAAGCATAATAATAGTTTTAGGTCGCCATGAAATTAAAGCTGAAAACCCAAATTTATTGGAACCTGAAAGGTATATTCTAAGTTACCACTCATGTAATAATTCATGTGCTTCCTTCTTTATGATGTTAATGCCAAGGAACCTACATGCTGAATTTAACTCGAGAGAATATATTATTTATTTATTTGGGCTGGTGGTATCATCGGAAAAATATTCATCCATCCATCCCCATCGGAACGAATAACCAAAACCCATAGAGATACTAACCAATTTAAATTAAGATCATAAATGGCCAAAAAGCAGCCAAGTTACTAATTAAGTCAAATATCGTAAAAAAAGAAGAAGACCCCCAATATCTATCCCTACGAGAATTTATACGAGGAATTCAAGGAGAAAGGTCTTGTACACAAGACGTACTCTCTGACCTCTGTTTTTTCCCCTGTGTCGCTATTTTTTTCTTTAAAAATCTTTTAAATCTTCTAGACTACAAATTTTTCTCCAACTATTTTTCTTTTAACTTTATGTTTTTAGTAATATTTTTATTTTTAGTAAATTTTTATATTTTATGATCAAATATGATTATTATTATTATTATTATTATTATTATTATTATATATAGAGAGAGAGTAAAGATACCGTGAGTTTAACTCAAAAAGTATATCAAATCATCTCTAAATTTTAATTTATCATTCTCATTAAATTGTTTATATGAAAATCTTGTGGGATGCAAAAATTTAGAGTGTTTTGAGTTTTTTAAGTCATCATTTTTAATTTTTTAAAATGATGTTCAAGTATTGAATATATTATTATTTTTTTAGAGCTGATTTTTAAAAATTTAAAATCATGACTTAAAAATCTCAAAACACTCTAAATTTTTGCATCCCATAAGATTTTCATATAAAGAATTTAATGAGCATGATAAATTAAAATTTGGAGACGATTTGGTATGCTTTTTGAGTTAAGCTCACGGAAGGCATTCGTGTGACTATGGTGATACTATAAGTACTTCGATCAAGTGTTTATGACTTAAATTTTAAAATTTCGTACTTGAAATTTTAATTTAAATAATTCAAATAGTTTTAATATCATAATTTTATAGATTATCAATTTTCATTACGTTTGAAGTTAGTTTACTATGCTTAATGATTTTTGAAAAATGACAACATTTGGCCTATAAAATGATTATTTTTAATTATTTTTAGAGCCATTTTTCAAAATCATTAAACATACTAAACTAATTTCAAACTTTATGAAAATTAATAATCCAAAAGATTACGATATGAAGAATCTTTTGAGATATTTAAATTAAAATTGTGGGCATGAAATTTTAAAATTTGAGCTGTAAGCATTTCGGCTCGAAATGCTTATGAAATCACCGTAACTAGTCCCTATATATATGTATGTATATATATATGTGTATATATATATATATATATATATATATATATATACGAGTGTTTCGACTCATACTTCTGTCGTAATTGGCATTGTTGTACTAAATTATTTCTTTTGATTTGTTATTTTACAAAACATAATTGAATTTAACAAGTTTTCTTGAGATATTTTGTAGGATGTTAAGATGGCTTAAACAATTGATCAAAATGGATGCTGGATGAAACTCTCTGAAGATTTATCTGAAGTCTTATGATCAAAATATGTAAGATATGATTCAATAACTTGAGTTTCTGAATCAACAAGTAAGAAAATCAACAAGTAAGAAATAAGTTTTTTATCGATGTAAACTGTTATATCATTATAACAGTTCTCAAACATTATAACGGTTCAACTTGACAAACTCAAAATTTTTCTAAGATAGAAAGCTTCACAAAATTATCAGAGGCTTATCATTGGGTAACATTGAAAAATGTTGAACGTTTGAGCCGTTATAATAGTTCTTGAATTGTTATAACGCTTCTATAGATAAGTAGACTTGTCAGAGCTCGATCAATATAGTCAAATTTGATCAAAATATTATAACGTTTTGGTGAATTTTTCAATACTTCTTGTTATCATTGTAACAGTTCATCTAATTTATTTCAAACCGTCATAATATTTCATAAAGTTCTGACAAGAGATATTCTTAATAAATCATAATTAAAATTAAATTTTAAGAATTCAAACATTATAACGGTCTAAGAACCGTTATAACGACTTATTGCATAAGAATCTTAACTGTCTAACTGACTGTTGTTTTATATAAGAGGATTATTTGAGAACTGTCATTCTATTCAAACTCTCACAATCTGAAACTAACATGAGCAATTCCAAAGCACTCTCTAGAGAACCCAAACTCTCTCCTTGCAAATACATTCAAGAAACTTCTAAATTATTGAATCAAGTCAAATCTTTAGAAGACCTTATTTGTGTTGGGATTTTATCGGTGTAATTATGTATAAATTTAAAAGTTTTCATCTAAAATACCAAAAAGATCATGTATGTGACTTAACTGAATCAAATACAAGTTATAAATAAAGTTGGTATATTTTTGAAGCGTGCTTGAGTCACCGAAAGGGTAGGAAACGATCGAGAGATGTGCACGACACTGAAAAACCAACTGATATCTCCTCCAATGGTATCCACCAAGAACAACCTATAAACGCCCTCTCAACCTCTTACTAGGGCAATTGAGAGTGCTCTCCTTGATCCTCTGGTCCTTCTCCATGAATTCTAATTCTTAAAGATGGTGGAAAGGGTTCTCAATACATGAGATATTCAAAATGGGTGTGGCAGAACTTTTACGCTTAGAAAAATAACTTATTAGGTTTCTACCAGGGGAGAGACCCTTATATAACATTCCTAACAGGTGGAAGGGTATTTTCCTATATTTTAGAAGAACTCGCACTAATTTTGGACAGCCAAAACTTATTGGTTTCCAAAAATAGGTTTAACTTTCCTTAATTAATTAAGAGAAAGTGAAGATAGTGGAAATTTTCATATCCTACCCTCTCAAAATAGCAAAAAAAATGCAGTAGTGGAGAGTGGATGTCTAATTTTAGTCCTAATAATATATGACTAAATTCAGACTTTTTCGAAATTATATAATTCTCACCTAATTATGTATTATAGACCTTAAAAGCGTTAGGATGGTGGTATTGAAAGGTCAAAATAGTGCAAGAATGTAAAGAACCTAAGGTAAAAATATATAAACCAATTTGGGGCTTAATGTTCAAGTATAATGGCAGCGGAATACAATTTAAATCAATTCAATTCTCACAAGAATATAACAATCAAAGAAATATGAGAAAAGAAAAATAAAGATAAAATAAGAACACAAGATGTAACGGAGTTCGGCTTTAACAATGCCTACGTCTCCGGGACCCTCAACCTCCAATTGAGGTTGAGCCGATATATTAAAAAAGTTTTTTACACTTGTAGAACTTTGTCCCTTACAAAAATGGGCTGCCAAGTCTATCAATAACTAGAGTGACAACACACTCAAAAAGGGTGAGTGACAACACACTCAAAAAAGTGAGTGACAACACACTCAAAACAAGAAGTGAGCACCACAACTCAAAAAGGAGTTGAGCACAACAGCTCAAGAGAATGTTTTCAAGAAGATCACGAAGGATCAAGTTGGGAGAATAGAGAGAAGCTAGATTGAGCTTGAACAAAGATTTAGCTAATTAAGTGTATCAATATCTTGATTTTTTCTCTCTCTTAGAATATGGCTTGTAAGCTCTCTGGAGTTCTGATTTTGCTAGATAGATCAACACTTTCTACAATCCATCATCTTTTAGTGAGAGAGGTGATCCTTTTTAAAATAGATCTTCTGAAGAAACTATTTTTCGGCCTGAACCGTTATAACGGTTTACGAATCGTTATAACGATTTAGAAAGAATAGCCGTTGGATCAACTGAACTGAAGATAAATCGTTATACGTTTCATGAATCGTTGTAACGATTGTAAAATCGTTATACGTTTCACTAATCGTTATATCGATTACTGACGATACACTCTGGTTTCTTTGAGAATATTTCCGCCTTAGAATATTTTTGAGTATTGAGATGATCCGTTATAACGATTACTGAACCGTTATAACGATTCTCTGAGCAGAAACATTTTTCTTGTTGTTTAAGCTCAATTTATCTTGACCAATTCAATTCAGTTTGAGTCTAACTAAACCTAAGCCTAATGTAGTATTGATTAAGCTCTTGTATCCCAGCACTAGTCTTGGTTCTTGTGCACTAGTCCATTTGCATGTTAATCCCTGCACAAAACTCAAAGAAAATAAATTATAAAATTCAAGATTATTTTGCAAATCGACAAATCAAAGAAGATGTTAAGTGTAACATTATGTCATGTCAATATACTATTAAAAATAGCATATAAATTTTTAAAACTCTTCCATTTAAACACTATTAAACACTTTATAAGTTCAATAATTATTTATCTTATATTATTTAATATGTCCAACACATCAATAGATCAAAAAATATTTATAGGTTATGTTCTTATACGACGTGTGACCCTTTGAGACCTGTATACACTTAACAATGAGATTAAAATACTTTTAATCATCATAGATCACAAGCGGTACCTAACAATGTGTATTGTGACACCTAAGCAATACAGATATAATATACGCTACAAATATCTTGGTTCTGGACGATGATAATCGTCCCGAGCTCATTTCATATCACATGATATCCAGAATGGTGCAAAATAAAAATGTATCATTCTTGCACTACATTCTTTATCTAGGGGCGTCCAATTTGAATACCATCGCTCATGTCAACAAATGAGAGGGATATCGGTATTCTTGATTCGTACTTCTTTTTCATACAAAAGATGTACATCGAGATATAATCTGTATGGCTGTCAGTTACGACAACATTGGATAATATTCACAAATGTAAATCATTTGTATAAGAAGAACACTCATCTCATACCTAAGAATTAGCAAGCAAATAAAATACTAATGACACAAACACAATCCTTATAGTATTTTATTACAAGTCAAGTCCAATAACATGTCCAACACATCATTTATGTAATTGAGTCGATAATATTTATCGTATGATTTGTGAAATACAATCATCACTCAACTTACACACTAATCTTAGTTAATTATTATTCCTAGTAATTAATAGATTAGGGATATTTTAGAATTATTATTAATTAATACATAATAATCAATGCATATATTTTACAATTGAGTCCAACTCAATATACAAATAAAAAAACTCAAGGAACAAATAATATATCATATATATAGTCATCATAATACATAAGCTAAGTATAATCATCATATGATTGATTGTAGATCACTCTAACACTAATATATATTTCTAACACACATGTTAATTAGATATGAACATAGTTCATTTCAAATATGAACACACATGTTAATATTTTTATGCTTTTCAAATGGGAGACTAGATGCATATAGGATGTAGAATGCTCATCATTATTAAAAATAAATTTTAATTTGTTCGATGTGTCCATACATGTTATCATGAGTGTCCATAATGAAAATGAAATATATTCAATATCACTACCACAACAAAAAAATTCAATAATCATTTTAAATAACAACTCTCCAACCGTTATTGAAGGGGTATTAGAAAAAAATATAAACGATCATTATTAGATCACGTTGTTCAAATTATTTTTAGAATACATTTAACAATTTAAGAATCATTGTTAAAGTGGCCTTTAGCAAACAATTCTTAACTGAGAACCTTTGTTAAAAGGTTCCTTTAATAATATTTTTAACTAATAATCATTATTAAATGAGTTTTTAACAATGATTATTAATTAAAAAATATTTTTAAATATCATTTTTTTACTTTAACTTTCTTTAAAAAACAAATAATGTAAACAAAACTGAAGACATATTGCTATATAAGAACTGACATTATTATATATTATTCATTCAATAAGTAATATGAAAAGAAATATAATTATTCATACAATAAAAATCATATTTATTCATTCCATATTTAGTGAACTTGATTTTCCTCTTAATATTCAAGTTACTAAACTTGGTCTTCAAGTTAGTGAATTCAAATTAATGTAATACACTTATTATTTAAGTTAATTTATTTGTTATTCAAGTTAATAAACTTAATATTCAAAATAATCGCGTGATCAGAAGTTGAAGTGTAGAAATAGAAATCGGTATCCATTTTGATATCGATTAATCTATACATATCCGCTCCCAACATTTTAATCTCACGAATTATGCAGCAGTGAAGAAGAAAGCATGCTCTTCGATGTGAAATTTCTTCTAAAATTTTCCAATATTCAAATTCTGATCTGGAAACAATAACATTAGTTCTTTGAATTACTTAATTTTAATATATTTAATAATAAATAGTTAATCAACATGACGCAGGAAATTTCTAATTGCCGGCGGATGCTCTAGTCTAATATATACGACTCGTTGTTTACAAAGTATCATTGTTAAAAGAAATATTTAAAATGAAAGAACCACGGCCGATTGTAATATTTAAATAAATTGATTGGACTTTTCAATTAGATAGAAAGGAAAACTTGCTGTTGAAGGAAGATGTACCCTAAATTTAATATTCAAAAGAGAAGTTAATTTGGAATTTGTCGTCTGCCGGCCGCCACAGTATGATTAGGGTTGGCAAAAAAAAATTGTCATCCGAATGAAATTTCTTAATGATTTATCATTAATAAACTAAACTATTAACGAACCAGTTTATTAAAATTATTAAGTTAATGAGTCGAGTTTGAGATTGAGTTAATTTGGTTCGTTTTGCTCGATAAATTATTAAGAGAAGGGATCGGTTGACAATGGTTTATTTTGATAATCTTGACAATGAACCTCTAAATAAATACAAAAAAAAAAATAGAATTTTTTTTTATAGATGTGTTTTTCTACCTTTAGATTGATGGTCATTCAAATTTTATGCAATTTAATTATCATTTGGTAGTCCATCAAATACCATTAAATTGAAACCGTTGCAAATTACATGAAAATTTGATGGTCTTTGATGGACTATCAAACAATAATGAAATTACATGAAATTTGAATGACCATCAATCTAAAAATAGAATAACACATCAATTTTTTTTTCTATTTTTTTAAAATTTTTTTATATTTATTTAGAGATCCATTATCAAGATTGTCAATTGTCAATGAATTTCCACTCAATTATTAATATTTGTTGTTTATATTAATTGTTAAATAACGAGACTTAACAAGTCATTATTAAGCCAAATATTTTTTTACTGAAAAGTAGTCTATGAACTAACTCCACTCAGCTGGTTAAGTAATAAACCGAACACGAGCTTTGATCTAACTCGAGTCGGTTAATTTTAATTTACAGCCCTAAACTGCACAATATAAATTTTGTAACTTTTGTTTCCCTTTTTTGGCTAAATGCACATTGCAGTACTAACACTAGTAAAAATTGTGTTCGTACTATATATATTATATTATATCATATTATATTATATTTCATTATATTATTAATTTTATTATATGCACGCGCTCGTTTATCATATTGCATTATTTCATCGTTGATTATATTTGAATAGTATAGTACTTCAAAAAACAAAAAACAAAAAAATGAATAGTATTGGATATGTATTTTTATTTTAAAACGGCTCCCTTTATTTAAAAAAATTAAATATAGTAATGGGTCCTTAAAAGTTTGCACCTGAAATTAATTAATTCTTAATTAAAAGCCCTGGAGGAACGCGACCAAAATATCATTGCTTGAATTCAAATTCAGATAGTTGTGTAAATTTTACAATCAAGCCAATTAAGCTAGGTAGTTTAATTGACGATGTATTCGTTTAATGTACGTGGACTGAGTGATTTTTAATTACATCACTAGTCATTATGATGTTTAATGATGATGGTAGAGACTCATTTAATTTTAATTGAACATTTAAAAAAAAAAGAAAATCTCTTAATACATATAAAGAGAGTTGAGTTTTCAAAATTTTCAAGTATGTCACATCATCTACTTGAATTCAATGATTTATATAGTTTTTTCTTTTCTTATTTAAAATTGATGATATATTTGAGGTAAAATTTAACTTTTATCATGATCCAATTTATTTAGTATTATTTTTTAAAAATTATCACGTTTAATTATATCATATTATATTATTATATACACTTTAATATTTTAAAAATTTAAGTTCAAAATTTTTCTTAATGTGAATTTTTATTAAATATATTTAATTTTTTATATTTTAATTATTTATTTGAAAACTATTTTGTGGGGAGAATCCGAGTTACATCTCTAGTATATAAAAAAATTAGGCTATCCATTTTACTCGGACAATTCTTGCTGAAAAATGATTGGAAATTTGGAACCTATCGCCACACAATCATGAAGAAATAGATTCCATGAAATGAAAAAAAAAAGTTGGAAATGTTATTTTGACAAGCATACATAACTAACTAATACTTAGTCGTTAGGGTTAATGATTATTTGGTGGGGTGTTCTGTGGAGTGCAATAGTATAATATTTGTTCTGTTATTTATATAAATAAATTAAACATACACACATGACACATCGCATTTTGTCCACTTCTCATGCCTTTTAATTTTACTTTTTTTTTTTGTCGGCCCCTCCAAAAGGCTATCTTTTTGTATAGGTATGTTTATGGAACATGAGTCTCTTTCCCAACATGATTAAACTAGTAAATAATAATATTCTAATGCACAGAATGTTCTATTTGTGTGGTGTTTGTTTCATGTAATCAATCGTATCTGTAATGTGTTGCTTTCTTTATAATTTAGTAGTTAGTAACTGCTATTTAGTCAAGTCATTAGAGAATTTCAATATGTAGTTGGCATATATGAATCGAAGAAAAAATAGTATACTAAAGTTTAATATGCTCGATTCTGATTTCTAGGACATGATGATGGTTTATCAGTTAGCACCATAGTAACATAATTTATTTTTTATATATACCTGGATATTTTATAAATAATTTATAAATAATTTAATAGTTTAATATATATTATATTTATGTGAATAAAATAAATTATATATCATTTAAAATATACTTTATATATTTCTAAAATTTAACATTTTAATGTATATGTTATTTATATTATATGAAACAAACTATTTCCAAACTATATCCTTATTACATCCGAATTACGAAATTTTGATCTTACCAAATATTTCGTGAATCCCGAATTTATTACTATGGTTAGCACCATAGTAACAAGATTAGTGAGTTATTCACGAATAAGTCGTGAATAATTTGTTTTTCACCTATAGCCGGATGTTTCACCAATAATTCGTCAGTTTAATATACAGTATATTTTTTGGTCAAAAAAACGTTTTATTCGTGAATTATTCGGTAAAAAAACATATTATATATTATTTTATATGAAATTTTATAGTTTTTAATATATCTTTAATATTTTATTATTATAATATATATTTTATTTATATTATATGAAACTATGTATTCCCGAATTATACTTGTATTATACCCGAACTTCAAACTTTTAACCTCACCAAACGTTTCCTAAATCACAAACTTGTTACTATGGTTAGCACTTAGCACAACTGCAGAAGTATATTCCAGCACAATTAGTCACATCTGATCCGTCACAGTAAATCTGGTTTATAAGGAGAAATTGGTATCTTGCGGTGCATGGATCCGCAAAGGAAAGACCAGGTCTACCCAGTATATTTGATTATAAAGACAAAAGCCTAGCCTTTTCCTTCTCGTCCAGTACATTTTCCTTATAAACTAAAACACACTGAGAAACACTCAGTACACACCAAGTCATTCTTCCACTCTTGTCTTTCTCCCCCTCTTCGTCTTTTCTCCATCCATCTTCTTTTCTCAGCGCGGAAGGAACTTAAATGGAAGTTGACGCTTGGAGTAACAGAGCTCATCTAAGGATGTACCCGCCTTATCCGAATCATACACAGTCAGGTTAAGTTCATTCTTCTTCTTCATAATTATAACTAATCCGTACTAACCCCCATAGCCCAATTAAATGTGAAGCTTTATTGGCTGTTTAGGCCACAATTAATGTTTTTTCTCTACAGTGCTAGCAATTTCGTCCATAACCAAACCAGTTGCTTTAGCTTGTAACACTAATTTAATCAGTATCTGTCGCCATTTGTCTTTTTGTCATTTCGAGTTGTTATGTTATTCGTTCCTTTTTATTTTATTTTATCTATCGCTACAGATTTTAGCATAATATCTTGTTCTAGCAACTAAGTTTCTTTTTATTCCGGAAAGGAAATGTTTTTGTTCCTGCAGATATTTTGATTGCCCATTTAAGATCAAACGAAAATAGTTTCCTGCTTCTTTAGTTCAATTTCTTCCTCTTTCGTTTATTCTCGCTTCTCTTTGTTATTTCTTATATTAATTGATCTCAGCTGGCGGCTTCCGATGAGCACGGACCAAGTATTGGATTCAGCCTTTTTTTATTATCAATTATCAATTAGGATTTTGAAATTTATTTATAAATATGAAATTATCTTTTTGTTGCCTACTTATTTGTGTTGTTAGCTTTCGTAACATTATTTTGGGTATCCACTGGCTTTTTTATTTAATTTTCTATTGTATACATTATTAATAATATTATGCGTCTCTTAGTTTCTGAATCTTGCAGCTTATCTGTAACATTTTCTAATAAGAACCTTGAAGCTTGTGGATAATGTCAACAAGAATTTTCCCTTTTCTCTTATTATTGGCATGAAATTTCCTATAAATTGGGAAGTTTTCCTATATTTTTCTTCAGAAGTTCTCAGAAAGTTACTCAAAAATATTTATTAGTCTCATTCTTATTGGCATGAAAAATCAACACACGTTTTTTAAACAGAAGCAAGACTGAATTTGATGAGTATTTGGGATATTTATTATGCTTTATGCTATTTGGGATATTCTTATGCTTTATCTTAAGCAGGTGTGGTATTTTTGTTCTGTTATTTATTGTTCTTTTTGTCATTAGAGTAATTTGTTGTAAATTATCTTTTCGTATTTGCTTTGATGCATTAGTCAACCCCTAGATAAGCTTCAATTGCAAGGTTATCCCTTCTTTTAACGTGCTTTGAAGTGTCATTTAGTTTTCTTTTATTATTTATTTATGTTTTCTTTTTGTTTGACTTCATACTAGTTAGCTCTTAATGGCACTCTTTTGTTAAAAGCTTCTGTTCTTATCAAGAAATTATTGTGTACGATTCTGTATAGTTTGAATGGAAAGTATAATGGTGAAGAAAATAATATTTAATGCGCTGTATTTACTCGAAAAGGACGGAATTGAGTGACTGATATCAAATGATACATGTCTTTTTTATTTCATCATTTTGACATGAAGAATGTAAATTAAACACTTGTTTTCTAAATTGGATTTGGTTGCAGGAGAAGAAGATATATTATTGGAGTATTTCCCATGCCCCTTTTGCTATATAGAAGTGGAGGTGCCTTTCTTATGGAACCACCTTGAAGAGGAGCATTGCTTTGACTTTAAAAATGCGGCAAGTCCACCTTTTAATGCATTCATTTTACATTATTTTAATTTATATGCCTTGTCACATTTCCTTATTACCTTTACTTAATAGTAACTTAATTGGAGTATTGCATTCACATATATTGGCACAGTACTACACTGGTGCAGCATGCATCAGAAAACCTGTTATATTACTACCAATGACAAAAAAAAATATATATAGCAACACATACCTAATTCCATTGTTTGTTTCTGTGTTCTTGTGGAATTTTGCTTTTACTAGGCTGTCTGATAGTCATTGATTTTCAAAGTTACTGTGTCATTAGGTACATAGGCCAATGAAAGCTGCTTTCTCCATGTTTCTTTTTTCCTTTTTAAGAAGAAGTTATCTTAAAAGCATCTTATGATTCTGTTTTAATTCAGGTTTGCCCAATGTGTGCTGACAACCCGGCGAAAGATATGATTTCTCATTTCACAATGCAGCACTCCCATCTATTAAAAGTATTGTCTCAAACAAGCAACTTGCAGTACTATCGATCACTTATGCTTTTAACTATTTTACAAATAGACAAACATATATGGTAATGGAGACGAACATTTGAGCTACTGGTGTGCAAATGCTAATGCTTGAGATTTATGGTTGTATTAGATCATTCAGTGGGGTTAATCATAAAGCTACACTTTAAAACTGTTTACATTTGAGACCAGTATATCAATGCTTTGAAGATAGTAGTTCTATCTCAAATTTGCGGATAAAGCAGACAATTTTTATCTTAGCTTGTTCATTTTATAAACTTATTTTATAATTAATTCTGCAAATCTGGCAGAGAAGAAAATCACATAGATCAAGCTTTTGGAGTCATAACTCATCTGCTGTATATGAAGTTGATTCATTTCGTGAAATGGCATCAAACCAAGGGATATTTGGTGAATCAGCGCCAGATCCCCTGCTCTCGCAATTTATTTGCACTATTGCTGCTCCCTTGAACACCAATTCAGCAAATGTAAATAACACAATAGAAGCAAGATCAGTGCCCTCACATGAGAAAAGGTACCAATATATGAAATTGTGGAACATCTGCACTGCTCGCCAGTGTCAGTTCAGTCCTGTGGATATTTACCAACTAATCCTAATTACTTGGGTCTATTGAGGCTACTTGTAGCTTAGTTAATGGTAAAATGTCAAAGTACGGTTTACTTGTGAATGCACCCATAAGTGGATAATTTTGTCCATGCGTATAGAGTTTTGAGCATTTAATTGAGTTTCTGAATGAGGCTTGGAATGAAGACAGCGTTGGAAAGCTCTTAGTATGATAATTATTTTCTTTAATGGCTAAAAAAATATTGATCTGGCTGCTAAAGCAGTAAAGATCAACATTGGCATTTATATTTTTCACACTATGTGTGTATCCATTTTGTTTCCCTCCAAGAAAAAAATGGCCCAAGTTGGTACCATACTTTATATTAGCAACTTCAGTTATTCAAGATGCTTTTTATATTACTTAAAGATTTCTCTTTTTTTGCTTTTCTTGTTTTTCTTTTGGTGTTAGATCGGTTGGTCATGCAGTTGAAGACTTGGGGGAAGAAGATTTGGAAGAGAGGCTGCAGAGAATCGAGTTTGTCAGAGAAATGCTCGTTTCAACCATATTCTGATATTTAGGGTTTCTCCATTAAAACTGCTTTGTATTTGTAGCCTTGTAATATCTGAGGCTTCTGGTAGTAAAAAGAACGGAATAGAAAAGACAAAGCTGTCCCCTTCATCTGTAGAGTTTGTCTCGTAATTTTCTGTGTGTTAGGTAATTTTGTAGTTATTTTGTAGTAAGTAGGCTTATGATGATTGGTTTACCATATTTTCACATTTGTAGGCATCTGAAAAGCTGTGAATGTAAGCAAAAAAGAATTTTGTATTTGCTTTTTGTTGAAACTATTCTAATAAGAGAAGATTCAGAAGAGTACAACAATACATGCTTTATTGTGTTCCAGTTATGCTTTTACCTGTTGTGTTGAACCCATGCATGACATGATTCAGACCTGATAAACATGAAGGATTTAATCAATTATCTTATAGAAGTAACATTCGTTATAACTTATAACCTTCTTCGTATCAGAATTAATTTGGGTATTTGAGGTGATTGAGGGATGCAAACTAAATTTTTTGCCAAATCAGTATCTAGGTCATGCTAGACTTGATAAATACAATTAATTGCGTTCCAATTGGATTGTCGATAGTTGTACTTGGTGCCTGTTACCGTGTATTTTGTGCCAGAAACTATTTTAGCCTCTATAATTTATTTTATTACGCTTCACAGTACTAGATACCCATGCAGCTGTCTATATACCAGAATTTTTATATAGAAGTTACTCATCTTATGCAACAAATTTGGAGATTCAAGTGATCTAAACCTATTCGGGCAACGAAAAATGCTGAGCCAGGTTGAAACAAATTGAGCTTGGAGCAGATCCAGACAGGCTAATCCCTATAGGCTAAAGAATTAAAATAATTTTGATAATTCCAATAAAACTGCTCTGTGCGGAGTACAATCCATATGAAAAATGATTCCATACTATTCAATTCAATCTGATACTATCCAGGATCCAGAGGCGGATGCATGAGTCGACTGATTCTCTTGGATTTTAGAAAATAATATTTTTTGAGCTAAGATTTTGTTAATTTTACTCATCTGAAACGATTTTATGACCTCTAAAATTATTTAATTACTTTCATTGAATTTTTTTTAACATTATGTATAATAAAAAAATATATAAAGATTTTAAAATATGAAGTGAGGATTATTTTTTTCATCGATTTTGATTATTTATTATTTTTAATATATAAAAAGATATTATTTTTATAATATTTTATTAAACAAGAATGTATGTTGAATTATTGATTTTTATTTTAGTATCTGATTAGTTAATGAATCTTAATTTGATACATTATTACAATCCGATTAATTACCCCTCATCAATCAAATTTGTGCATCCCCTGGCCAGTACATACTTTTAATACAAAAAAATCGGAATTTTATAGTTTTGAACCTAGATAAAAAAATTCTTGTGACATGAACAAACTTTTGCACATGCTGGCTCACGTCCCACGAAAATAGGATCTAGCCATGTATGTGAGCTAACTTCATGATAGAAAAAAGATTAAAATATAGCACAAGTGCATAACCAGTTGGATTAAAATACTGTTTCTCAATGTAACCACTTACTACGTAATGGGAGCTAATATAGAGTAATAGGCGAATGACCTACTATTTTAATTATATTAATAAAAGTAAAAAAAAAAGTTATTACAAGCTAGAAGTGATAGGACAGAATACAATAACAATCCTGTAAGAGAGATAACCCTAGAAAAAAGAGATTAAACTAGAAGAATAACCTTATAAAGATATGAACTGCAAAGCTAAGCTAATTTCTACATCCTATTTATCGTAGGTAAGCATATGTTGTCTGATACTATTCTGAATTCGATCTTTCACCATGTTTGTAGTTTTCTAGGTGCCTTGAAAAATATGTATATTTCTTTTCTTTCAGACCTCCCACAACGTAGAAGCCCATATTTTCTATCTTTTAAGTTTGTGGGCATCTTCCCATGCTACAATTAGGGTTTGTTGATTTTATAGTCGCCCTCCTGTGGCTGTGAGTAGCAGAGTACCGGCAAATTGGCAATCTTGAAACAAGTAAATTGTTGTTTTCGATGTTTGTGAGTTGCACAAAATGCAATATAACAGAATTAGGTTTTACTAACATCAATTTATTAACGGTTTTTAGTAACAATAGGCGGTGACATTTTGGAAAATAAATTTAACTATTTTCTAACGGTTTGGAAAAAAAAAACGTTACAAAAATATGTCACAAAGTGTAAAAAAATTGTTGGACAACCTTTGCTAACGGTTTCTTATAAAAAATTGTTAGAAAATTTTTTTCGCTGGGTTTTGTTAACGGTTTCTTATAAAAAGCCGTTAGAAAATCTTTTTGCGCTGAGTTTTGCTAACTATTATTCATAAAAAATTGTTAGCAAATGTTCATGCGCAAAAAAATCTAATATATCCCATCTCACCAATAACATTTGCTCCCATGGATTGCCCATCTCACCTTTCATTTATCCCAATCCAATGATTCAAAAATCAAAATTCAAAAACATACATCTACGGATTACCAACCCTTTTTCATCTGTTTCATATATAAAAAGAGAGATGAGAGAGACAGAGAAGAGAAAGAAAAAACAAAGAAGAGAGATAGAAAAAATAAAAATCGAAATCCGACCATCTCAACTTCAAATGACCATAACTTTTGATAGGAAACTCCGATTGAGGTGTGCTACACAGCTACAGAAAGCTTACGATTGAGGCGTGCTATTGCCGTTACCGTCATTTTCGGGGCAAAAAATAACATCTTGATCCTCAAAAACACATTTAAAATTTATTTAAAGTTTTTAGTTCAGTTTTATTTTTATTTTTTCTTAGAAATTATATATGTTTGCATATTATTGAGTAATCAAGATGTATTGTTCAGTAAATATTTTTTTCTTATATGAATAATTATATTTCTTTTATATTAATTATTGAATGAATAATATGATATATGTCACAATGCTTATAATTTATCAACTGTTTTTATATAATTTATTGTTCTTAATTTCTTTGTCATATGTGTAGAAAATTAAATTTACAAAAAAAATGCAAAAAACTCTTTACTAACGGTTTATTAGCAAAAACTGTTAGTAAAAATGCAAAAAAAAAATTCAAAAACCCTTTGCTAATGGTTTATTAGAAAAAACCGTTAGCAAAAGTTCAAAAACCCTTTACTAACAATTTATTAAAAATCATTAGCAAAAATTCAAAAAATAATCACAACATTCTTTGCTAACAGCTTTAGCAAAAACCATTAGCAAAGCTTCAAAAAAAATTCGGAGTAACTTTTGCTAATAATTTTTGGCTAAAAAACATTAACAAATATCCGTCCAGCACTCCTTTTTTCTAACGATTGCTTATATTTTTCTAACCCCATTACTAACACTTGCAAAAACATTAATAAATTATTTTAAAAACCGTTAGTAATATGCCGACCTGCATTTCTAATGAATTTTTGTACCATCGTTTAATTTTTTCTATCAACGATTTTGTATATTCATCTGTAAATCTATTCTCTTTCCTTAAGGAATAATTATAAAAAGCATATATCACGACAGATCGATGCATACATGAACGACTTTCCTGTAATGCCATTACAAAGATAGCTTCTTTAAGTTCTTATACTGTAACTACTAACATTCAGCATCCTATAGGGTACAAAAATACATAAAGGTTTCACACGCATGAAGATCCCTGGGAAAAGAAAAGAAATTAAAATCAGACTGTGTAACGGTTCTTCGGATTCTTCTCCTGCTTTGCATCATCCTACACAAGAAAGAAAATATGTCATTTGTCAGAAAGGAAGTATATCACGTACAGCACCATACAATGCATTATCATCCCTACTCTCCCGATCTCTGACTCCCAAATTAACACCCCACACAAAATAAAATAAATAATAATAATAAAATAAACACCAAAAAAAACAAGAAAAAGTTGCTATAGATGCCTTTCATATCATGCCTGGATAATTGATTTTCATATTATGCGCATCTTTATTTCATCCTGTTTTCTTAGGGTACATATTACAAATATTGTATTTGCAAAGAATTGCGAATTCGCAATACTGGTCCAGAAGGCTGGGAAAGAAAAGAGGAAGAAGTAATGAAGTTCTTATTAAACACATACATGGACCAAGAAACCAATTGTTTCCTTGTGATCAACAATCTCCTTCCATTGCCTTCCAATGCTTATCTAAAATTTACCAAAGTTAAAGAAAAGGGTTTATTAATAACACCATAAATAAAAAAATAAAAATAAAATGCCTTCACAACTCAGGGACTTCAGGTGACTGATGTATAGAATAAAATGGAAGAACATAACAATACTAAGATTGTTATCTTCTTTTTGGTTTTTAGGTCAGAATTAGATAGTGGATATGCAAAGATGGTAATAATGCTCAAATACATCGCCAAGTCTAGTGTTGGCCATGCAACTTTAAAGGAAGTTGATTAAATACCTGAGCAGCTTCATTACTGGCATTCTTGGTCCAGATAGCTACTCTCTCCTGCTTGCCACGCACACTAACAACGGCACCGCATATCTCATCTCCATACTCAAATTGTTCCCCAATCATAGCTAGCAACTTATAAATGAAACAAATTAAAAAAAAAACAGGTACACAAAGCAACATTTAGGCCATCCCTGATTTATTTGGCACTTGACTAAGATTTTTTTAATCTCATCAGGAATTCTTATTTGACACTTGACTAAGATTTTTTTAATTGGGGAAAAAAGAACAAGATGAAAAGTGAACAATGGATTCACTATGGTCATCTCTTTGGTTGTTCTTTTGATAGACCCAATATCTAACCCTCAAAAAAGCAACCAATTATCACTAGCATATCAAGGCTGCCCAGATTTATCCCACACCGGCTTATAGTGAGTGTATCCATTTAATGAAAATTGGAGCATACAAGCCGCCAAAAATTGGACCAGATTGAAGTTCTTCACCCACTCTTAACTGAAATCTAAAACAAACATCAAGCTGATTATTTCAGGACGTCCATGATCCAAGCCTGATGTGAAGGAAGCCTGAATCAACACAAAAGCTGACATGATAAGCCCAAACTTTGGACTGGAATCCAGGTCAACACAGATCCAGAACAAAAACCGAAACCTGCATCTATCCTTATCCAAATCAGAAACCTACTTCACCTGACAAGAAGCATCACGCCAACTTAGCACGAATAATGACCCGAAACTCAAATCCAACCACACGCGTACTAACACAGGCCTGGTGAAGTGCCCAAGCCCCAAATTGAACTGACGATCCAAAATAACCAAACCTACAACACTAGAACATAATTTACCAAACCTAACACAACCAAAAACAGATTCAGCCTAATCACCTAGTCCAAACATTCCTACTCAAGTTTGCACAATCCGTTTATGTACAAGCATACATGAATTTTTTTTTTTGTTTAGAGAGAAAGCAGAAGAGAGGGCATACAGTGTAGAGCCACAGAGTGTCAGATTTTCCTTTGGAGCAGTTGATAGTCCATTTGCCTCCATTAGCACAGATGGGATCTTCCCACTTGGGCTCTATCTTGTTTTTAAAGCAGTGCAGATCTGCACCCGTTGTCAGCTTGCTCGGACGATTTATGTTGTTGTACAGGCTGCAAATGTAATCATAATAATAGATGAAATCAAATATAACAATGCTCCATATTTAAATTAAAATTATTAAGGACTTTTTACTGACAGTGGTGGCATCACAGCCAGGTCAGTAATTGGTATTGGATTGTACAATGTCTGCATTTATATTGGACTGCAAATTTCACATTCAGCTACCACTCTCAGCATATGTTGATCAGAGCTCTTACCTATAAGTTACAGTATGTACCCAGGATTTCAATTCTGATGAGCCTTGAGTATTATGTGGTTAACTGTTTCATATCAATCAGGTTAGCCATTAACACTATGTATTTTTCATTCCTCCTTGAACAGGGACCCACATAATGAAATCAAACCAACACCTAACCTCAAAATGCAAAATTAGGACAACAAAATCTCAGTTTTCTCTATTTATACTTGACATAACATGGGGCCCAAATAGAAAAATAGAGGTCAAAGAACTAGGAATATGTAAGAAATTCCTAGTCTGCCTTTACATCCTTGGGCACAGGGAAGGTACAAGAAACATCTGTAGGATCTTTTGGTGCCTACTAGAAGTAAACTACTGATGACAAATAGGCAATTATAAGAATCTCTCTGTTAATATCACAAGAGCAGTTTAGAAATATCATTTAGTTTCCAACATCACAAGTACAACTTAAGAAGGTCCAATCCATAATTTTCTAAATTCAAAGGGACAAAGCTTAAAATGTGAAAACCTCGCCAGAAATAAGGATCCTGAAAACAAAGAAATTTCTAGCAGAACACTGAAATTAGATACACCAGGTAAAAAAAATAATCCTGAAATCCCAGAACTTTCAAACTGAATTGTGAAATCAAGGACCCTCCTAAAAGTTACAAATAATCAAACAGAACATTCATACATCCTTACTTTAAGTCATTCAAGTTGTTGTAGGGGCTTCATAGCAGAAAAACCTAATACATAATCTAAAGACATAAATCACGGAAATATAGCACCAAAATCTGAGAAAAATATAAGAATAAGGAGCAAAAGGAAACTTTTAGGAAAACCACATGTTACAACTATCTGAAATTGAACTGAAATAACCTGAATCACCCACATAACTAGCACATCCAGATGTTCGTCCATAAATCATGACAGATTTATTTGGAGGCTTTTACAGGAGACGATTAAACGACAAACACTAAAAGTATTATAATAATCACAGAATTAATGGAAATGTCTCTCGAGAATCATACCCCCAGAAATCCTCTACTGTACTGAAGGTAAAGACGGGTCGGATGGAGCTCCCCCACTGTGCATTCCTATCCTTCACCGATGGATTGTCGAACCAGAGAGTCCAGGAGTGCTCCAGCGGGTGGAACGCCGGCTCCATCACCGCCGACGCCGAGTCACCTCCTTCGATCTCTCCTTCCTCCAGCTCGCCTTCTTCCAAGGCTGAGTCTGTGATGGTGCTTCTGGACTCTTCGTCTTGGTTGGAAACGATCGCTTCCTCGGTGGTCATGGCGGATCTAGAACTAGGGTTTTAGGTTTGTTCTTTGTTCTTTGTTTTTTGGAGGTGACAATTGAATGTGAAACCTCCGTCAAAAGGGTTGATAAGCAACAACGGAGGTGAGCAGTGAGCTCGGTTTGTATGTTCGTCCTTTTATTTTTGGCTATTTACCGATGTACCGCTTTTGTTTGGGTTTATTTTAAGACGAGAGAGTGGGGAATAAGAATTCCATTTTTTACCTTTTTCTTTCTTTTTCTAGTAGATTCGTCTAGCCTATTAAGTCTGACAATTCAGGATTTTTGATTAAGCAAATCAGCTTGTGAATCAAAAAATTGTATTCGTGTATAGATTCAGAAGCCAAATAAAAATTAACAATTATAATTAATTAAAAGTTTTATAAATGTTTAATTCATAACAGAACAATTTTAATTATATGATGTTTAATATCACAAAGCAAATAAAATATAAAGATATTGTGAGCAGAAAAATGATAAAGATATCTTAAAAGGCCCAGTGAGGGTATAATAAAGGAAAAGTGGTAAATAATATTAGAATAATAACAGAATGCAAATAAAATTAAATGAAATTGTGAAAAAGTACAATAAAAATGAAAATAAACACTTCAACTCTTTTTTTTTTTTTTTTGCATTTTGACCCTCTCTAGTACATCCCATTATTTTATGGAGAAATAAAATTATAGAAGAGTAATTTTTCAAGTGTTAAAAAATAGGCGTGTCAATTGTTGATCCGACCCGACGAGTTAACCTGATCCGATCCAAATCCGATCCGACCGACATAATCCGAATATAAATGAGTCATGTATGGATTTAATTTTTTTTGACCCGAATCAAATCAGATCGGGTTTGGGTCAACCCGACCCGACACGATTAATTATTTATTTTTGAAATAATTATGTGATTAGTACTAATTAAAACTTAAATATACACTAATTAAGATTAATTATTAATTAATTATTTTTATGCTTAAAATTATATCAAAATAATTAATTATTTTATTTTATACGGGTCGGATCGATATAGATCAAAATTTTTTAATCCGAATTTAATTGAGTCGAGTTATAATCGAATAAAAATAATAATAAAATAATATGACCTAATCCGAATCCACCCGACCATTCACACCCTATGAAAAACTAATATCATTTTTATATTATTCCGAATTTATCGAATACAACTACAATTATAAAAAGTAGAAGTCTTTTTCATTTTTATTTTTCCAAATTGTTTGTGCCTCTGTTGCCGAACAGGAAGTAAAAGTTTTGGCGGCGCTTGATGAGAGTTGTGCTTGTTAGTTTGAATTCTCAATTCTCGAATTACCCACAATATTTAACTTATTCAATCCAAACGACCAAGCACCCCCTAATTTGTGGGATTGAAATCCTGTGTTTCAAATATATATGACACATGTTATTCTCTCTCTGATGGTGGGACCTACTTGATTCTAATTTGTAGTGAGATTCGATGTTAGAGGGAGAATAATAGAGAATTTGAAACACAGACGATTTGGATCCCTAATTTGTGAACACTTGATCTTGTTCTACTTGAAATGCACTGTAATACGGGAGACTCTTGTCTTTTACGCATGGTAAGCTGACATTGTAGAAATAATTTTATCTTATCTTACTATTTTATTTTACTATATTAAAAAAACTAAGAAATGAAGGCTTCAATAATTAAAAAAAAAATTATTCATCAAAAAATCTCTTCTTATCCGTGCAAATAAGATTAAAAATTACCAATATGATTGATTTTTCATTATTTTCTCCTTCTTCATTTTTTTTGAATTTTTAAGTAAATATATCTATAATCTAGCGAGATGATATATAGATAATACCTTCCATATTTAAAAAATAAATAAATTTCACAAAATCTATTTCTACAAAATGTAATGTCTGTTGACATAACTCTTTACTTCTTTTAAATCTTCTAAAAATGACAAAATAAAAATCAACTCTCTATGTATCACTTATATAATAAAAATCAATTCTCTATATTTCACTTGTGCATTTTTTTTTACTTTTAAAATATTAATTGTTGTTAAAAAATTATAAAAATATAAGAATCCACGTGCGTGATAGCGGATATGTTTACTAGTGTAATTTAAAACATGATAAAAAGGTAAGACCACGGCACCTCAAACGAGAAGCGGACATTTAAATACCTCTAAAAATAGATATTTTTTAAAATCCATTCTTCAAATTTGTATAAATTTGGGTATCTTAAAGTTTGAGAATATACAACTAAGCTAATAAGGATGCCTGCTCTACAGTGATAACAATTTACAACAATTGCACGGGAAAACAGCCAACACATGATATTCATAATTCGGATCCAATGCACAATACAAAGAGAGATGGATATCTCAATAATTTATACCTGAGGGAAACTGAAAGAACAAATCAATTGCCCTGCATGCTATATATGAACTGTTCTCTTACAAACAAGTACCACCCAGCGCTTTCTGGTCTTCCTCTCAGTTTACTCGAACATAACTCGATATGCAATAAAGGAACGAGGGTTTTTCCTACGCTCTTTGGAAAAGAAGAGACCCAATTAGAACTGCTATCCCCGTTATTGCAATGGTGAAGATAAGGTGCTTGTGTGGTGGTCCATCATGGTGAGGCCGTCTTGCAGGAGGCCTCTCATCCCTCGCGCCAGCTCCCCCATCCCTTCATATCACATAATGTGAAAAAGTAAATAAACAAATAAACAGGTAAACTGAAATTCTGAAAATTATCCCGCACACATGCACAGAGTTCTGCAATTCTTACACTGGACTCCATAACCACCCCCTCCCCCAAGATTCATAAGAAGGGTTAGTTAAGAAAGAAGCAGGTGCTTCAGTTACTACGCAGATATATACATATAAAGTTCAGCGCCAGCTGGCAAGTCTATGCAAGTCATTGTGGGGGTAGATTACGGTACCAGGTTATAAACTATATGCCAAAATGAATACGACAAACAAATCCACAAACAAGAATAACACAAAAAGACTAGACATAAAACACTCTTCTGAGAATTTGACCACTCACTTAAAAAACACAGGAAAATAAGATGAATCATACCAAGTAGCTGCTAAAGGGAAAAAAAGAGTTGTATAATATTACCTTGTTGCCCTAATGGACCTGTTGAATTTACACGAGACGACAGATCTTGGATGGGGCATTGGTGGCCATCAGCTAGTTCACAGAGCCTGATGTATTTGCGGCATGTGTCACAATAATCAGTACGGTTCCCACATACATCCTATATTGCAAAAACAAATTTCAGTTGTTTCAACATTCTTGTTTCTCTCATCAAACTTTCAGATAGTAGTGCTTGAGAAATGGCTTGTCTAGGGGCACTACTCTGGACTCACGGCTCAGTTAACTATGTATTTAGATATTACACATGCAGCCCAGTAATGTTCAAAACAGGTTTGCAAATAGAACTCTGTACATTAAATAGAAATAAAACTTCATTTAAATATGGGAGGATATAATATTCAAGTCATTGTTCGGAGCTATCAAGCACAGAACAAAACTTAGCCATTGGAAATATTACAAAGTATGTTTAGCAGAAAGGTCATCCTAACTTTAATATAAAAGGGAAATTATTTTGGGTACTTCTACAAACAAACCTTGACACAATTTTCAACATAAAACTCTCAGAACTTCTTACAAGCATTGACTATTTGACTTGAAAGAAAAAGTTCCTACAAAATATTTGTTGAGGTACCTCATGTTCAATAATGTCGAGTGCTGGTAAGGGCAGCTCACAATATTTGCAAGTGACCATTCTTTTTGGACAGTACTCATTTTTGTGAAGAGTCCATGTGTCTTGTTTTACTGTCTCAGAGCAAAGGGAACATGTGACCTGTATAGAAAACAGAACAATCATCCTCCAAATTTTGTGAAAAGCAACTGCAATTTATTGTGCATGTACCAGTGTCAATTAGTTACCTCCTTTTCCATTTGTAAAACATACTGGTTTGGTGAAAGATATAATGAGCTCCAGTTCGGCACAGCTTTTAACAAGCAAAAAAGAAGGATTATAATAATACTGTCTTTGTACAGGCTGCTTTTTAGTGCCACTTAGCCCCTTACACATGGGTACTACATGTGTATTTGTGTAAAATACAACAGACAATAAGCAAGTGCCTGGAAACATTTTTAAAACAACATACTGGTGCATGTGTTTCATTGTAATGATCTTCAACATGCTTTCTTGGTACCATCTCTCCACAGTGCTTGCATTTTTCAAGATTGCGAGAGCAGTGTGCAAAATGCAGATCGAAATTTGAGCTTGGAATGTCTCTTTGGCTTTCATTTCAACCCAAATTTTTTTAAAAAGAATAAAGGACAATTAGTTCATTCAAACAAGAACTGAAATAAGAAGTACTTATCTTTTTTAAATGAAAGCACTCTATAAAAGCCATAGCCTCAATAAAATTACTTTGACTTTATTTTCCTCACGACACAATATATATTCAAAGAAACATAAACTCATCATGAAAAATTAACATGGGAGACTGCAAAAAAAGGATATAAAAAGTAAAAAGGAAATAGCTTGCATTTTTCTCATTATTTTCCCAGTAAAATCCATTAGTATATAGCCAATATGGAGAATATACATTGGCTTATTATACTGGATAATTGCAACACCAGTCAGGTGAAAACATGATAGGTACAAATAGCTAATTCGTGAATTCATGTCAATAGAGATGTCTCCTTGATTATGTACTTTATAATACAAGGCAAACTAAAAGACAAGGTACGAGAAGCAAGTCCAGAGTGAGACGATTAACAGTCTCACACAATTTCCTCTATACCCACTGCAGACGTTACATTGGACAACACATACCATTAGAAACTGAATATTTTACGCCTGGTAAGCAGCCTGTTCATTTTTCCCATGTATCTAAACCATTGTTCTTTCAAGTTATTAATAAAGAGTAAGATAGATAGTGAAAAGGAAGGGTGGTTTTGTGTTTTGTTTTTGCTTTCTTTTCCCACAACAAAGGGAAGAAATCTGTATAAGGCAATCAGAGTAGAGGTATCAGAACTATTGTTAAATTTAAATTGAACTGAGACTTCAAAAAGTCTAGTAACAGCCAAATTGAATTAATTTTGGGGATGTACAACAATATTTCTTTCAAAGAAGGAACGATAGCACAAAATATGCACTTGAAGGAGAACATATGTAACTTGAACACTCTGAAGGGGAAATAAAAGGGAAGAAGTGTTTCAAGACAACCAAGATGTTATGATCTGACAAAGGTAAAAAGGGCACAAGGCAGTATTGAGGTGCTATTGATCGTTGGCGCTGGGCTTAACATTAAAAGTAGTAGCTCAGGTGAGAAAAAAGATGTGGGCTCTAGTGCATCGCAAGGAGGCAGACGCCCAATAACTTCACAATTGTGCAAAGTAGAATAAAGGCACGTGTCAAGCCTAGGTGGATGTCAGGGGTATCTTACATGAAGAGACCACAAACAATCCAAGGGGACAACTATGGTGTTGGTTAAGCTCGCAGAGAGGAGATCATTATCATCAGAAAGAATCTCTATTTACCTTAGCTATTTTTCTTACTTAATTACTGTAGTCAATTTACATCTATAAATAGGCGATTGTGTTTTTTCTAGTAATTGATCCCAAGTGGGTCATTACACAAGATTTCATGTTTACCAATTATTGCACCTACAAAGGCAGTGTTTCAGTGAACATGCAGGGTTTCTCATATTAAGAGCCTGTGATGTATATTAGCAAGCATATATTAGAAACAAAATTTATTTCCTTGCTAATTTTCTCCATAAAAAGTAAGAGTCCAATCAAAGCAATGTCAACTCTATTAAAGAAGAAAATAATCCAATAAAAAATGTGTCAATAAAACTGACAACCACTATCTGCTAAGCATACTGGATGCTGCAGTTAAAATTATTTGAAACCCAGTATGATGAAAATATATGTTAGTACTAAATAAAGTTGCAGACTAAATTAGAATTACAGGGAGGATGAGTAAATTTGCTAGAAATTCTTACAGTAGATTGGTTCTATTTTAGTACTGAATGATAGAAACTCGTTTCTAACAGTTGTTATAAAGAAATATTCAGATTGTTCCTTCAAAATGGTGCAAGTAAAGGAATTTATCAGCTTTGGAAAGGGAAAGCCCTTTAGATGGTATATCTTGAAATTTTTTGGCATTCTAGTTGCAAAAGGGGTAATGCACGAATCAAAGAATCAACAGGGACATTTGTCCAGTACTGAAAACCAAATGTGGCTCCATCTTTTGACATATTGCAGAAACGAAATATAATCGAAGCAAAATGAGTGGAAAATTCCTTTGCAGTTGAACCCGAATTCCAGATCATCCGAAGTTTTAATCAATTGAGCCATAAATGGTGATTTCTCGGATAAATAAACAGATCAGAACAATTGAAACTGATTTTAATGAATCCAAAATGGCGAAATGATAAACAGCAACCGAAAGAAACTCGGAGAAAAAATGAAGCAATTATTACCAGTGGGCGCATGTCGAGGTGAGATACTCCGAGGTTGATGCCATGGATACGCGACCTCTGGAAGAGCAAGCTAATGCGAGCAAGCGCGCGAGAGAGGAGAGAGATATTGAACAACGAAAATTGGAGAAAATAGAAGAAAATAGTGAGTTTCCTTCTAGTTTTCTTTCTTCCCCTTCGGCAATGTAGGTTCGTAGGAAAAGAAAGAAGAGATTGTACATGCACAAGTTCTAAGAGAGTCTGAACCGCTGACTAGTTGACCCCACCAGTTTGACCCCACATTCAGTAAAGGGTGCTTGAAAAGACCTGGTGTAGTGGTTTGCTAAGGGACAGTTGGCCTTGGCCGAACAAGTCTGATGGTTGTCTGAAATAAGGAATTGTACAGTTGAATTTTGTTTAATTGAATATAACTTCATATTATCTTCCCAAAAAAAAAATTATGATATTACCGTTTATGGTTTAATTTATAATATTATATAAAGTAACTAAAAATTTGACGGATTTATTTTTTGTCATTTCCTTCAAATTTTTTATATCTCAAAATATCCTACCTAATAATTTACATTAATTTTGACTAATCAGACGAATACGATAACGTTCATTATTTTGTATTCTTTTTTATTTCTTTGCCATATAGGAGGAAGATAATTAAAGATTGAGAGAAATTATCGAGATTATATATGTTAAAACATCTGTAATTGATTTTGTATTTATTTATCTTTTCCATATTAGAATGACGTACATATTATTATATATATTTTTTATATCTAAATAAAAAAATTCACTGGATCGCGCAATTATTTACTTTTTCCTAGTATCTGGTCACAACTGACGACTTGTAAAATAAAGTAAACGATGAGGATGGGCCAAAAGAGCAAAAGGGACAATTTCTTTTCCGGGTTAAATTTGTTAATTAAATTTTCTGCTGATAGTCTTTATTTTATGAGGAATGTTAAGTGTTGTCTAATAAAAAATTCCTCTATTTTGGACATTCTAGACATGCATTCAATACAGAAAAAATATAAAATTGAGAGATATCATCAATTTTAATTCAGCTTAAGTACCACTAACTTAATAATAATTAATAAAGTATATTAGAAAATAATTTAAATAATAAAATTCATAGATCATAAATCTAAGGCAAATTTCGACGGAGGTCGGTATGGATGATTGTGTCGATCTTGTTTATGTATATCGGCTCCTATTAATTTAATGTAAATTGTAAAATAATAAACGACTGTTCACTGTATACCAGCATGGAAGCCACATGTACTGATGAATGATGATGTACACAATTCCAACAAGTTCCACAATCTAACCGCTGCAAATCCGTGGAGGGTTTATTTATTTATTTATCTATTTATTCATCCATTCAGTCACAAACCGTGCGCAGCTAATAATTGTAGTGGAGATGGCATATTGACATGTAATGTAAGTGTTGAAAAATCATGGGAACAAATCGAACAATTGTGAACATCATATCGTTGAAAAACGAAGGAAACAACTAACAAGAAAAGCACCTCAAATGGTTCAGTGAAGTCCTTGGTGGCCTATATGCATCCCCTAGCACCATTATTATTGTAAATAAAACCAAGTATCAATTGTCAAACATTACTACATTCATAGTGCCTCACTTTTAATTAATTCTAGGCACCAGCATGACATACCTGACTTTGTACATTATATAATTGAGCTGTCTACACTATCACATCTTTTTTACAGTTTTATACTTGCACGTATCTGAGTAATACAACATTAGCACCCCAAAAAAGAAGAAAAAATAATTATCAATCTAATTAATTACCAGCAGATATAGGTTCTTTGATAAGCTTGAACCACTGGCTATCATTTGCAACCTCCCGATCCTCCGCAATCTCAAGTCCTTCATTGCATGGGTTTGTAATCACTGTGTCATTACCATCAACATCCAAGCAAACCTTAGATCCGTCCTCCAACACCGTCGAAAAATACGTCTTATCATAGGACGATAATATCTCCCATGCCGAGTCGGACGGTAAGCAGTTGATGCTGAGTCTCGCAGGATGATGGGGCCCAACTCCCTGGAGACAATAGTAGGTACCCTTTACGATTAGGAAGTTTTGCGGGGTGTAGTACCATGAGTCTGAATAATCGCATGGACCCAGTGTCAGCGGGTCCGTCAGTCTGTAGCGCAGGATGCAAAGGCCAGTCGGAGGATGGAAGATCTTGGTACGTGTTCGTCCAAGTAAGTGGGTGTGCTCTCCAGCTACAATTTTGAAAATTTCAAGTTATATATTTTTCTGTTTTATCTATGCTCTTTTCATAGCCTTATATTTGTTAATTGATTTTATTTTTCAAGGAATTGGGCAAAAGTTGAGAACTTAATATTTTAGTTAGTTACATGGTTACATGTTCCTGTTCTGAGTCTGAGGAGACTAAAACAAAAAAAAAAATGAAGAAAATGCTTTATTGGGAAAGTTGCTAAAGATGACTTCTAAAGCAGAATGATCAGATTGAGTAGCTATTAAATTCAGCAGTATAGACTGAGAATATGCTAAACATGAATACCAGAAAATCAACTATTCCAGGAAGGGCCGATCAATGATATGATGCTGAGCAAATTAACATGTTACTTTGATCTTTTCAAATTTCTTCCTTTCTTTTGATATGATTGCCATTTAATTCCATTCAATTAGGTTTAGTGTTCTTAATTGAAGAGTACATGAGGATAATAAATAGAATGGATATGTAGAGTCCACTCAACACCGATTGGAAATTGAGAACGAAAAGAAGAAATAAAGAGGGGAAAGACCTTCACCTTGGTAGAATCGATGCGCCGTTGCAGCTTGTGGAAGAAAGGAGTTGGATACAAGGAATAAGAGTGGGAGAAGAGAGAAGGAGAGCTCCATCTTCATGAGAGAACTGGAGCAATGATTAGAGAGGCGATCGCTCAGTGTGGGTTACGCACGACTTGTAAGAGGAAAAGCGAGAGGTTTTCTCAAGATCAATAGAGGAGAGGAACTCGTTGAATTGTTTAATCGAGCTGTTGCTCAAATTGTAATTTAAATAGAGTTCAGGGTGTGATGTGATTGATCCCTTATCCTTGTTCTCAATTTGATTGTCTATGGCGCGTACGGTACGTGTAGTATGTAGCGCTCTACGCCTAAAGGCCTAAACATGAACACAACTACACACAAGGCCTCATGAGGCCCGGAGAGCGTATCCAGTCTCGGATCGTCTACAACAGAAGGCCTATAATTAATATAATAAAATATAAAAAGCAAATTATAGGTGATGGCCCCACGCAACAGTCTTTGACTATTTGAGTTTCTCCGTGTAACTGAGCTAACCGTTATAAGGACGGTCCAAGCAAATTACACGGTTGATTTACAATCGGACGATCCCTATCAAACCTCACTATATCAATATTACTGGATGAATTGTGCACTTAATTAATTTGAATTTTTTTCACGCAGACTATTTTTCCCTTGATTGATGGCTTGCACGTATGTGACTCGACTCATCGAATTACACGAGGAAAATTGCACAAAATAATAATTGATTATTATCTACACATATATTTAAAATATAAATATTATGGAAGTATGTTCATATAGATTGCAATTTTATTTGTATCTAATGGACAGAGAAAATATTTTTATGTAGATTGATGTGTTTTGTTCTTTTGTTTTTATCTTCATTCTATAAAAATCTAAAACTAACCAAAAAGTTAGAATGCTATGGTCTATTAAATCGCGACATGAAATTAATTATAACTTTTTTTTTTCTCCAGATAAAGATAAAAGATGAGTGCCAAGCATCCAAACTTTAAATATGTAATAGTTTCTAATCAGGTTTGGAAATCCAACTTCGTATAAATTCTTTAACTACTATGCTGGATATTATACTCAAAATTAGTTACAAAATTATCGATTTTTTTTCTGTCTCAAAAAAGGAACAATTGTTGGTGTTATTTTATAACAATGTTAGCAACATACATGAACAGCATGAATAGCCGAATTAAACATTCTTTACATATACGTTTGTACTTTGTAGTAATGAGAAACTACAAATAAAAGGAAAAAAAATAATTAAATTTAAATTCCCGTGTCAAAATTTGTACTTTTTATTGATTTCTTTATTTCTTTATTTATTCTTTATATACTAATTTGAACATCCTTTTTTTGGTTAGTCATTTTTTTTATACTCATCCATGAGTTTTTAACTTGAGAGGGCTTAAAGAGGGAAGCAACAAAATACCTGCTGCATTAAGATTTAAGCATAATTAAACATTACACTAAAGACAAAAAGGTGAATTTCCTACCGACCAAACCAAACAAGACCCAAAATTAATTTGCATCTCTTCAGTCACAAGCAATGTACAAAAATTTCTCTTTACCTTGAAATTGAAATTTCATTTGAGGCCTAATTCCAGAACTCTACATTCTTAGTTTCTCCCTTGTACTCTTTTTAGACCTCCTTATTTGCAACTTTGCCTCTTAATTATTTTCTTTATCATCACAAAAGGAAACTTACATCTTCCTCTGAGTTGCTAGGCCCGTGTTAGATATGCCAATAAGTTTGGTTTTCATACCAGTAAACTGAGAAATAGGAGGCAAACAATCAGCAAAGCAAGGAAAATGTGGGAAAGCAATGCAACAAAATAACTAGACCTGAAATTGCAAAGAATCTACTGTAACACTCCGATTCTATTAATAATCATTCATGGTTAAAGAGAAAGATGATAAAACTTTTCCATTAATTGTTCAACAGAATACTGTGATAATGATAGAATCTACTGTGCTAATGCATACTTTAGTTTTAGCTTCTGAATCCCCACAGTACCGGGGTGTAGTACCATAAGACTCAAGTTTCTTATATATGAAATAGATGGTAAATCCACTTTGTCAAAAAAAAAAATTGTTCAACAGAATATTTATTGTCTGAAAACGGCACAACATAAAACATTGCTTAGGAAACAAAAACAAAAAAGTAAAAGAGAAATTCAGTCAAAGGACAAAACAAGAGAAGTTGCAGAAAAAACGAAACACACCAAACATAATTGAAATCTTGGTTATACATTAACTAAGCAACTACTTTATTTGATTCAAACTGCGATCCATTCCAGACTTCAGAGTTGAAATCAATTGCAATCCTCCTTTAGTCATTGCAGCACTGGTAGAGCACAAACTTCTCCATGGGCTTCTTGCACTCAGCACAAACCACCCGCTCTTTGATCCGGCCGGCATCACCAGGGAGGATCAGCTTGGTGCAGTGCTCGTGTGTGTGGTATGGCTCCAGAGCACCTCTCAGAGACTGGCAGGAACCCCTCAAACTCGACTCTTTCCTTCCATGTCTCGAACTGTCCGAGACACTCCAGCAGCTTCCTGCCATCATACCTGAGCAGTTCAAGCCCATGAGAGAAAACCGCCCAGGGGTGACCGCCACTGTCATAACTGAGAAGTGACATGACCTCAAGCAAAATTGTATCATTCTCTAACCCATCTGGAACATCAGCACCACCATGAGGGACAACGGCACTATGGCCAATATTGCTGGGGACCATGGCCCCATGACTGGGGTTTCCAGGAAGAATTGCACCATAAATTGGGTTTGGGTTGAAACTCTTTTCATGTAGTTGCATCTTGGAGTGGAGCATGCTCTCGAGGCGCACCCAAAAGAACCACACCATGGTTGTGTCCTGCCAGTAGCTGCTGAGTTTCTCAGCAGCAATTACAGTGAGGGCCTTCTTGATGCGCTCCTTGGGATTGCTCTTGCCGACATAGACCATTTCTAAAGGAATTTTCACCTCCAGGGCGATGCTGCGGAGAAGGGTTGTGAATTGCCTGATCCAGTTGATGTCCTCACCTCCATACAAGCATATAAATCTCTCTTCTTGTATCTGTTAATTGATAAACAAGTTTAATTATTACCATCATGCTCAAGAAAATATATATGTGAAAGTGAAACACAGACTTAGTTAATTAAAGACAGAAAAATACAGCTTTATTTATTGCGGGATCGATCTCATCAACAATCAGTTCGAGACGCCATGTCTCCTCCTTCCAAAGGGCTTCCTCTCTGGCACTGGTAAAGGGGAATGCAAGGCTGCCCCAAATCCACATCATGTGCAAGGCATTTGGACACACCACTTTCCCTTGTGGATCTAAGACCACCAACAAGGGTTTCTTGTCAAACCGCCATGCATGGCGTACATACTGCACGACAGCAGGGTCAATCATTGATGGGTTGTGGGGATAGTACCATGGCATATTTGATGCCAAGCGGTTGTACCTCTCCTCTCTGGTAGATGTTATATGGAAATAAGTTATGAAGGATTGAATAATCTAATTAATTATAATAGCTAGCATTTATCATGAGGATTAGCACTGATATTATTCCAATAATTTTGGAATATATATATATATATATATATATAATGCATGTGGCCATAGAAATTCTTCCAAATTAGCAAACCATAAGTAAACTTACTGACAAAATAGAAACAAGAAATAGATTTGTTGGTAGCATACTTGCTAGAATCCCATGGACGATGGCGGTCGACTATAGGCAACCAAACAACCTCATAACGGCGCTCTAGTTGTCCCCCATGAGTATCATTGTAAATTTGAATTAGAACAAAGAGCTCCTCATGGCTAATATCAAGGTCAGAAACAAAGAGCATGACGATCTTGCGCCGGAGCATGTCAACACCGACACGTTTCTTGGTGGTACCATCAATTAGGGGGTGCTCATCCTTGGTGTAGAAGAGTGCACGGAGGATCTTCATATTGTCTATGTGCACTGCCTCAAAGAGCCGTGCCAAGGCTTGGTATGCCTCCAAGTGTTGCCTCTCCTCTAGTGACCAAAAAGTAGTTACTAAGTTTATCAACTTATTTTGCTCATACGATGTTCAGAGATTGTTAAATTAGCTATGAAATTTCCATATATATACACCCAAAATGCTAAAATTTTACACTTAAGACTTTGAAGCATTCTCCTTCCAACACTGAAGATATTAAAGCACAACCATACATGATTTTGAATTAAATTAAAAAATTAAGTTTGGAATGAAAGAATTATCACTACGAATGAAATATTAAGTTACAGAGGTACATTTTGACCCCTTTCTAGGTGGTTGTTCATTCAAATTCTGGTTCATACTAAACCCTTTTTGCTATCAATTAAAGTTCAATTTTTTATCAAGAAATATATATTTTTTACTTTCTTACATCTTAGGTCCCTTAGCATTCTTAATTTTTCAAGGCTATATATGTTACATAATTTTCCCAAACAGAGTATTGTTCAACTGACCAATATTGCGGCGGCAGTGGTCAAGTTGCTTAGTGAGGTGGCCATGGATGTTGTTTAATTTATGAGCCAAGCTTGACAGCTCCCACGCCTCAGTGGTGGAGGATATGTAACTACAATTAGATAACAAATAATTAAAAGGCTAAAGATCTAGCTTATTTGTTGTGTAAACGTTTGGATATATAAGCTACACATTCAATTAGTTGAATTACTCGTAACCAAGGCCGACTAGCCCAGTGATCTGAGATTCGCATGCAATGATGCCCCTGATAGTCCAGTAGACTGCGGTTGGAATATGTGTCAGCGCCACCTGAACTTCAGTGGATTCGGCAGCCAAGTACTCATCAGGGAGCTCATTGAACTCAATTATGCACCAAGTCACATCAACCATTGCCTTGATCAGGTGGTTCACAGCATCAAACCTTTAAATTAAGAGAGGATAAGAAATAATTTATAGAATGTAGTGCTGGATATTTACTTTTGAGTTGGATTCAAAAAGAAAATGAGTGAGAAAATTCAACTTCATACATGATAGATTAAGAGAATAGACCTTGGTTTGAGGATATCAGTGCGCTCAAGGAGGTCAGGAAGCTGCCTTATTATTGCAATGCATTTGGCGAGTGGATTTACAGGGTGGAGCTGCGCAGTGAGCCCGAAATGTCCATAGGTGACAGAAAATGCAGCCAAAGCGAGGACCACTTTCGCGTCCCAGTCAAAGGTCGATACCAGCTGCAAGACTCCCATTGTTGTTGCATGCACATCGTTGCCAGGGGTTGAGCACTTGTATGTTATCTGCACAGTTCATGGGATAATTGAATGTTAGCTGATATGAAAACTAAATTCTCACCTTCTGTCTTCCAAAGATGTTGCACATTAGTAACTATTAAGCAATGAAGTACTTAAACTAAATGTACAATAAATATTTAGAATTTTTTTACTCCAAGTTAAGAGTTGGAGTATAATTAATTATTTCATTATGAATGTTCTTATTAGATCTAATTACCTCAGAAGCTATTTTGTGAATTGTATAGGAGAGGAGCTCAACTGTGTTGACCTGGCGATGCGCCTTATCTTCAGTCAATTCAACTGAAGGGTGCGCTGTCTGTCATAATTGATTGGATGACACATGCAAAGAAAAAAGAACAAAAAAAATATTATGATCAGTACACCAACAAATGAAGTAATAGTCCCAACTCCTAAGTGAGTCAATTTCTCTAAACCGATTTTTGAAAATTGATTATGATCATTGATTTTATAATCAGTTCATTTAATTATGAATAACATATATAGTAGCACCATAATATTTAATCCAACACTAATAACATATATAGTAGCACCATAATATGTAACACTTGATTATCAGGATAACTAAAGAGCAATACTACAATGGTGATGGGTGTGGCACGACGAAGTGCATCCTCGACAACATGCATAAGAGGCCTGATATCAAAGTCACGCCCATCAGGTGAGTGAGTCGCCTTAATCTGTTTCATCACAATGCCGTCATCAGAGGAGGTGAACAGGTGCCTCTCTCCCCTCAAACTCGGTCTGCGTGGGACGGTCATGGTACCGGTATTGGCTGCCATAGGTGTCAAGGCCATTGCAAGGAAGAAAAAAGACTTAAAATTTTACTAGGTGGTGTGTGTGTAACCCACCCGCTCACTAATTGTTTGAGTTGCACTTGTTGTAATGCATGGATGATATCGTTGGTACTTGGAAACCCTATTTATAGGATCTGTGTTACGGATGAGTCCAGTACTGGTATGAATATGATGCTTTGCTTTTGTTGCACTCTGTTTTGGCATGTATGGACAGTTGTATGCGATGGCTATGTTTGAAAGTAAGGAAGAATAAATTTTCCTTTTTATATGATTTAATTTGCAATATTTTAAATGGACAAGAAGATAATGTTTCTCATTAATTAGAGAAATATTTTGACAATTTACCAGTACGGTGGCAAAAACATGAAGTATAACAGGACAATGTGCTAATTGCATAAAAATGTTGAATTATTGATCTATCTGAAATTAACATTTTGATTTGTAACTGGGAATTACATTAACATAAAACTTTTGTACAATTTGCTAGCTGTTAATTGAAGTTTGAATTTATTTTAGAAATGAAGTGATATAAAATTGATTGATAGATAGACAATTGTTAGAATGTTGTGAAAAAACATCTCTTTTTTCCCAACCAAAAGATTCTTGCAAGGGTTCAAATTAAACAGGTGACAACAGAAACGGCCTCAAGGCAAGTGAATCAGAAGAACCCAAAGACCTTATAGATTAAAAGATAGAGCTCAGGATATATATGATGATAATTATAATGGAATAAAGCAATGATAGAACAACTGCTTTGCTTCTTCCTCAGGTTTCCTGGGATTTCTTTTGCCATGTGCCTATATCACATCTGTAGGTCCAAATATCCTCGTATAGGGTTGAATCAAATTGAATGATTATTTGTACATATTAGATACTGAATATATATATATATATATATATATATATATATAGAAAATCATATTATAATTTTAGATAGGTTATATAATAATTAACTTCGATCGATGCAATTTGAAAACTTCTTGAGCTCAACTAAGTGGCAATAAAATAAAGCTATTATTTTTTCTAATTAAGCGGATGACAAATTAATTTATAAGTTGAATCAAATTTACTAAATCTTTTAAAGATTGTCTAAACTTTAAAAGATATATAATTATTTTTTATTTTATTAACTGTTTAGTTGTCAAAATTGTCAAATAGTTTTTTCTCGGTTACTCCACTTTTAATGGATGTTTTGCATAATTTTGAGTCGAAAATCAACCATCTGAACCAATTAGTGCACCCACGATCTACAAGCAACGCTTTTATATGTGTTTTTGTACAAATGCTGTTACCTAAGTAAATTTTTGTGCTGGGTACTCTTAACAACTGAAGCACAGACCTCAAGTCCTTGATTAATTTAGCACTACTACAGATCGTATCGTTTTACGAGACTAACAAAATATTATATAACGGTTTTTATTAACATATAAGTAGAAAGATGAATTTAAAAAAGAATTACAAAAGACCAACCATTTGTCTCGGACGGAAGATTACTTGTACCTCTGTCCTCTGTGATTTGTGAATTTGCCTTTGATAGAGTGAACACACTTTTTAAATAGGACAATCACACTTCTAAATGTGACAATCTCGGCTCTAAGTTAAAATTCTGATATCTATGTCGGAAACTTTAACACTAATTTATTGAGTATGATTTAATATGACTGATATGAAATTAGAGAGGAGAAATACACTAAGTAAACTCTTAATAATTCTTTTTTAATAATATCTCTCTAATTGCTTGTTTACAATATATTACAACTCTTTATATAGAGCTAAAATATCAGAAAAACTCTAGAACTCGTAATAAATAGAAAAATAGAAAACTAAACAGCCCAAACAAATATAATCTTTGTTCAATGAAATAGCCATAATTTCTTTTAGAAAACTTCAAATGACTTAAAACTTAGATCAATACAAAACTAGACTTAAAAAGCTTTAATTTTATAGTCAATTCACCGAAAACTAGGTTTGGATCCAAATTTATTTATTAATCAGCATTAAAAACTGTTGACCGGACAACAAACTTCAATTAATAAACTTGTAATGAGGCGAACATCAATTGAGTGGCTTTGATTGAAGCCGCACGCGAGTTTTTAGAAAAGAGATTCCTCTTGACAGAAATCTGTTTTTGAAAAATGAGCATAAATCTACTGGCACTTGAGGTTACCTTCTCCTTTCTTTTCTTTTTTTTGGGGCTACCCCTTTCTTTTATTTTCTTTTGAAAAAATGACAAAAAGTTAAGAAAGAAAGAGTTTTTCTTCAAGCGACTCCACTCGTCATACGAGTAGAAGTGAGCTAAGAAAAAAAGCGACATTCCGAGAGGTTACCCAAAAAAAAGTGAGCCAATACAACAACACAAGCCTATAACTAGAAATAGCTTTGGCGACCCCCCTCGAAACAAGGGATAACAACATTAATTAAGTTTATATTTTCAACATCCCCTCTTAAATTTAATTATTTTTTGCTCGCATCCCGAGCAACTTCTTAAACTTGTTGAAGAGTTTTGTCGGTAGTGGTTTGATGAATATGTCTGCCGCTTGATTACGACTCGCCACATGAGTCATCTCCACATCACCATTCTTTACGTGCTCTCGTATAAAGTGAAAACGCACGTCTATGTGCTTGTTCCTTTCATGATGCACCGAATTCTTTACCAATTCAATTGTCGACTTGTTATCCACTCATATATTTGTCATTTTTTTTGAGAAAAATTCATCTCCTTTAGTAACTTGCGTAGTCAAAGAGAGTGACATACGCATGAATATGCGGCAACGTACTCTGCTTCACATGTTGACAAAGTAGCAATATGTTACTTCTTAGAAAGCCATGTAAATATCGTGCTTCTCATGAAAAACATAAAACCTGAAGTGCTATTTCGATCATCTTAATCTCCATTCCAATTACTATCGAAATATCCAACAAAATCAAACTCATTAGTATGAAAATAATATAAGTCATGAGATAATGTATCTTTGACATAACGAATAATTCGCTTTATGACTTTCTAATGTGTCTTTTCAGCTCCTCCATGTACCGGCCTATCAAACCAACTCCATATGTGATATCCAGCCTTGTGCATATCAAATAACACAAACTTTCAACTAAGCTCCTGTATAATGTTGCATCAACCACCTTAACTTCATCATATCGAGATAATTTTGTACCACTCTTAACCGAAGTGATTACACTCATTCATCTTAAACTTCTTCAAAATCTTTTTTGCATATACTTCTTGTGACACAAAAATTTCAGAATTTTCTTGTCTCACTTTTAAACCCAAAAAATAAGACATGAGACCCAAATCGGTCATCTCAAACTCCTTTGTCATTTCTAACTTAAACTTCTCAATCATGTCTCTATTATTTTTTATAAAAATCAAATTCAAATATAGCGCATGCTCATATGGACATTGCATAAACCCATATTCCTTGAAATATGCATCAATTTGAGTGTTCCATGCTCCTAGCGCTTGCTTCAATCCATACAACATTTTTTTTAATTTCAGCACCTTGTATTCCTTGCCAACTTTCACATAACCAGGATGTTGCTCGATGTAGACCTCTTCTTCGAGCACTCCATTTAAAAATGCTTATTTCACATTCATTTGAAAAATACTTCACTTATTTAAGCTGCCAACGAGATTAGTAGTCAAATTATTTCCATTATTGCTATCGGGGCAAACACCTCTTCATAATCAACCCTGCTTTTTGCTTGTATCCTTTCGCCACTAGTCTCGCCTTGTATCTTTCAATCTCATCTTTTGCATTCATCTTTTTCTTATAGACTCATTTAATACCAATCAACTTGTGATCCTTGGGCAACGTCGCAAGTTCCCAAGTGTCATTTTTCTCAATTGCATTCATCTCTTCTTGCATAGCGGCTTGCCACTTTTCATCTTTCACAGTTTGCTCGAATGTGATATCCTCCGCATCCGCCAAAAGACACACCAAATGTAACTCATTTGTGGACTCGTATATGTCTTGTAAACTCCTTATTTTTGATGTCATTGGCTCATCTTCTTCATCAGATAAAGATGAAGATAGTTCAGCTTGAGATGTTAATGTTGGTGTAGAGATAATTATCGATGTCACTTCTTTTTGTTCCTCATGAGACATCTCCTCCATGGAACTCCAATTTCACATACTTTTTTCATTGACCTGCACATCACAACTCACATGTACATTTTTAGTAAGCGGATCATAAAAATTATATGCCTTAGACTTCTCATCGTAACTAATAAAAATTAACTTTTTGCTCTTATCATCAAGTTTTGTGCGTTTTTTATCCGAAATATGAGCATAAGCCACACTTTCGAATACTTTCAAATGCGTTACCGATGGCTTGACACCGCACCATACTTATTATGAGGTGACATTCTCCAAATTCGTTGTAGGACATCGGTTTTGCAAGTAAACCGCACATCTCATCGCTTCAGCCTAAAAAAATTTCGGCATATTTTTACTCTTTAACATGCTTTGAACCATGTTAAGTATGATCTAATTTTTTTTTCCGTGATTTCATTTTGTTGAGGTGAATAAAGGGCTGTTAAGAACCTTCTAACACCTTTTCTTCACAAAAAATTATAAATTCCTTTGATGTAAATTCACCACCTCTATCAGATCTCAAAGCTTTTATGCGCTCACCACTCAAGTTTTCAACAAGCATCTTAAATTTCTTAAAAATAAAAAATGCTTCGGATTTCTCTTTTAAAAAATAAAGCCAAGTTCTTCGGAAAAAATCATCAATAAAGGTAATAAAGTACCGATATTTATTAAGTGAATTAGGGGTATTTGAACCATAAATATCGGTATGAATCAATTCAAGCATCTTCTTTTTACGATAACTTGTTTCTTTTAAAAATAATTCCTTGGGTGCTTTCCTAATACACAACCTTCATAAAATTTGTCACTGTGGTCTATATGTGTTATACCCTTCTCCATTCTTTTATTTGCCAAATGCTTCAAACCAACAAAATTAAGATGTCCAAACTGTAAATGCCACAACTAAGTTTTATCCTCTATACATGCTTTCAAACACCTTGCTGAACATTCACCAAATTTAACTTAAACATGCGGTTTTTGGTCATTTTAACTTGGGCTAGTAATCAATTATCTTGGTCTCTCAAATAAAATATTTTTTCTTTTATAAAAATCATGTAATCACATTCCAACAATTATCCCAATCTTAAAATATTACTCTTCATATTTGACACATAATAAACTTTCAAGATAAATCACTCATTTCCATCTTTACAGTGAATAAGTATTTTATCTTGGCATTTAACATTTACTTTTAAGGCATCTCCAAATGACACATAACCATCCACAATCTCTTCTATCTCGATAAATATGTGCTTGTAGCCACACATATGGTTGCTTACGCCGGTGTCCAAGTACCACACCGACTCGTTGTTAGAATCGGCCTCCTTGCTTACTAGTAATACCACACCATCATCTCATTTTCTCTTCTTTTTTCTCATCATCTTTCTTTTCATTATAATAATACTCCGCTGCATAATGGCCATAGTTTTTGCAAGAATAACATTAAACATTGTACTTACTCGATCTTCCTCTTCCTCGACCTCGGTCTCCATCGTATGAGTTAGATTGATTCTTTTCTTCCTTGTTCTCTTCTTGTTCTCTACCACGACCTCTGTTGTGATCTCTACCTCGACTTCTAAAGCCACCACGACCTCTTCCATGACTACCTTTGTCGTTGCCCAACTTATCTTCTTTTAGTGTTGTCTTAGTTTGAAGTGCTTCTTCTAAAAGATCTTGTTTTTTCTTCTTTTTTTTTTGTTCATGAGCCTCCAAAGAACTTGAGAGATCATCCATCATCACTTCTGCTAAGTTTTTAGACTCTTCTATGATACACACAACATTCTCAAAATCATTAGCTAAGAACCTTAATATTTTCTCTAATACTCTACTTTCACTCATTTCTTCACCATTTCTTTTGAGTTGGTTCACCACCATTTCTACCCTTCTGATATTTAATTCAACACACCTTCCGACTCTTTCATTCTTAAAATTTCGAACTCACCTCTAAGTGTTTGTAGGCGAACTTGCTTCACTCGGTCTACTCCTTTGTATGTTTTTTCAAGAGTCTTCCATGCTTCTTTTGATGTTTTCGCACCGGCTATCTTCTCAAAGCTCAACTCATTAACCACTTGATACATCATGTAAAGTGTGATTTTGTCTTTCTTGCGTGACTCCTTCAACTCCTTCACTTGATTAATCATCAAACCTTCCACGGTTGTATGTTCGGCATAGCCAAACTCAACGACTTTCCACGTATCTTGCGAGTTGAGTAGCGCCTTCATGTGTATACTCTAATTATTATAGTTGGTCTTCGAAAGACGCAAGCATGATACATGCCCGACACTTTCAATGGTTGCATCATTATTGGCCATAGCTCTAATACCAATTTGATAGAGCGAACACACTCTTAAACAGGACAATCACACTTCTAAGTGGGACAATCTCGGCTCTAAGTAGGATTTTGGGACCTATATCGGAAACTTTGATAATAATTTGTTGAGTATGATTTAATATGATTGATATGAAGGTAGAGAGAAGAAATACACTAAGTAAACTCTTAATAATTTTCTTTTAATAATATCTCTCTTCTTGCTTGCTTACAACTCTTTATATAGAACTAAAATATCAGAAGAAAACTCTAGAATTCATAATAAATAGAAAAATATAAAACTAAGCAGCTCACTCAAATCTGATATTTGTTCAATGAAATAGCCATAACTTATTCTAGAAAACTCCAGAATTAAAACTTAGACCAATAAAAATTATACTTAAAGAGATTTAATTTCATAGTTCATTCACCGAAAACTAAGTTCGGATGACCTTCTAAATCCACTTATTAATCAATCTTAGAAAAATATTGACTGGATAACAAATTTCAATAAAACATTAATTAAATTTATATTTTCAACAGTTTGAAACATATAGAAAGAGAGAAAGAAAGAGCGCAGAGAACAAGAAAAAGCTAAAGCAATTAAATTAATTTACTCAAATTCTTGTATTACTAAAACACGTCTTTAAAGATTCTGTATCATATCTGTGGCGAGTACTTGTATCTCATCTGTATTTGGAGTTATGGACATTATTATCAGAAATTTGAAACTGAATAATTTTGGCATGTATCCAACTTATAGTACATCCAATCTTATACTATATATAATCGACAACTATCAGTCAAATAAAAAAAACAAAATTGAAAATATATATGTTCTCCATTATTGGACATAAAATGTGTATCAAATTTGTATCCATACGTTGCGGCGGTCATCTTTATCAATTCAAAATGATAATTTTTTTGTTGTGATTGTCAATAAAAAATATATTGTCAGTTTACACAAACTATAATGGCTAATATAATTATATATTTGAGAATATAATCATTTATTATTTATCAATCGATGGAATAACTCTTTAAACTTGTTTAGAATATTTGAAATAAATTATTTAATTGTACTAAAAAATAAATTATTCATTTCATAAAATTAAAGATAAATCATTAAGTGAATAGTTTGTTGATATCAAGGCAGGAAAAATATATGCTGATCCGACCCCCCCCCTCGACCCCCCGCATGGGGCCCGACCCCACCCACGCTCGCGTGGGCCGACGAAAATGAACAGCTGGACTGTGATATAAAAAATAATATGCTGGATTGGAATTAATAAATGCAAAATCAATTACATATGCTATATCAGATATAATCTCGCATGATTTCTCTCAACTTTTAATTTCTTTCCTCATATATGGTAAAGAAATGGAGAGGAATAAAAAATAATGGACGCTATCGTGTTCATCTGATTAATCAAAATGAATATAAATCATTAGATAAGAGATATTTTGGGATATAGAAAATTTGAAGAAAATGATAAAAAATAGACCCATCCAATTCTTAACTGTTTTATATAATAGTATAGATAAAGGATATTTTGAGATATAAAAAATTTAAAGGAAATGATAAAAAATGGACTCGTCCAATTCTTAGCTGCTTCATATATAGTAGTATAGATTTATATAATAGTATAGATAAGGGGTATTTTGGGATATAAAAACATTGAAGGAAATGACAAAAAATGGACCTGTTTAATTCTTAACTGCTTTATATAATAGTATAAATATATTCTCAATTATTTGTTTAATTGGAAGCTAAATATTTTTGATAGAGTTGTATTTTCAAATGCTCAATTAGTATAGACTAATACTTAGCTCTAAGACGTTAGATCACTTGATCCTATAAGACCTCGTTCACTTAATATTCATCTCAAATAGTTCACCTCGAGCTCATATAGCGTATGATCGTATACGATAATTGTACATGATCACGCATACCGACTTGTCATTACTTGTATTTACTTGTCACATATATGATCTATCATACTTAGATCGTGTATACCGACTTATCATGATCTTCATGATTATCTTCCTCTATATAAGGCTTTGCGAATGATTATGGAGAGGATCATTTTTTTATACACGCACAGAGTCTATAAGTCAGAGTAATTTCCATACACACTTTACATATACTTTCACCCTCAAACATCTTCATACGTATCCATCCTCTCTATACAGTTAGTCCCCTTAACTAGAACTTATCAGTTTTATATATAAATCAATCTTAATTTTTTGTTCGGCCCATCAACGTTTTATTTTTGTTTAAAATTTGGTTTCAAATATATGCATTATAAGAATAGAAATGCATGTTAGAATTATACTAAAATATTCTTTTCGTATATGGATTGTTGAAGCGCTCGCACTTTTGCACTAGTGGATGTGCATGATTCATATATTTTACATAGTATATATAATTCAAAAAAAAAAAATCGAAATACCTGATGTTACAAGTCAGGGAGAAAAATTAACACATTTTTTTTTTATGTGGAAGCACATTTTCTAAGGTTTTAACGGTTAAGTTCACGTATGTATGTCCTGATGGACTGAAATGAGAGGGTTTCAATGTTTCAAGTTGACTTTTTAATTTATATTCGATAATTGTAACATACATCGTCATATATATTTGGAAAAAATATTATTCAAATGAAATAACCTGAAATTGTAGATGGTTTAATTATGTAGATAGGTGTTATCGAATCTAAATGTTCGAAATTTGTTTATTCCATCATAAAATCATTAGAATCTCCATCATTAAAAATTAAAAATTGATTTTTTGAAAGGATAATTTTTTCAAATTAAATCAATTTTGGTACATATTATATCAATGTGATTGAGAACATATCTACAATTTTAACTTTTTTCAAGGTATCGTTTAAAAACATATATTTTAAGCTACAAATATCCCCCGTAAAGAAAATTCCAAAGAGCTTCCTGCCTTCCAACTGTAGCCAAAGAATATTTAGCTTTCTAACAATTTGAGCTTTTACGTAGTGATGGGTAAACACATATAGTTATTATTTGAGGAACATTTTGTTATTGAAATGACTTGTAATATTGAAAAACCAAATTTGGTTTAGTAATTAAAAACCATGTTTTGTATAGGAGGCTGTTATTCAATTGGAAGATTCCTTTATAAATATTTAAAATTGAAAATCTAGATTTTTTTTTTTTTTTGAAAAGTACCCCCACCCCCGCTATTTGACTCATAGGTTCAAATACCTCCTAAATTTTAGTTTTAAACACACCTTATGTTTTTCAAAAAGTGTTAATCGTCCCGTTTTAGCTAAATTTAACTATAACAGGACATTAAAAATGCTATTAAACACAATTTTTTCATTAATCAATCTTTTCTGAAATTAAAAGAGAGAACGGAGAGCCCTGGCGTCTTTAAACTCTAGAATAAAAAGAATTCTAGAAAGCTTCTTCGCCCGCACATCAGTATTGAACTTTATAAATATTATTTTCTTAATTGATACACTAATACACAGAATTTAGAAGTGAAATAGGGAAAAACTTTGATGGTGGTGAATTTAAAATTCTGTTGTTTCTATTCTCATCCCATGCAATCTCACTTGGATTGCCACGCTTCGCGCCTCTCTCTGGATTGGGACTACCCATAACTCTACTCATTTCAAAGTCGGTGAATGAGCCACGGTAAAAAGGTTTGGAGATGTTTTTCCTAACGGTATAAATAAAGAAAGCAAGAGAGAAAGGAAAAGAATATAAAATTTAATAGAGTTCGGTTATGAAAAGTCTATATTTTCGGCATGCGCAATCACAATAATCGATTGCATTGAACCACACAGGTCTTTACAACTATGAATATCTGATCCATTACACCAAGTAACAAGGTAGTCATCGGCCAAAAAAAAAAATGGAACGTGAAGAACAAAGTCTCACTAGATAACAATTAAAATTTAACTTCTTATAAACTCTCAAATGATTTTGCAAAGTAGTCTTAAGTTTAGAACGAAAGAGAATTGAGTATATGATGACAGAGAACTTAACAGTTAGGTTTTGCAAGGCGAAACTCATCAGATTTGAGAAGAAAAGAAAGTGTATATATAGAGAGATACACCTAAATCGATAATAATTCAGGTAGATCTGTTGCAACGGATAGATAACCGTTGTAACAGTTAGGTCAGATAAACCCTAGCATATTTAACTGTTGCAATAGATGTAAGATCCCTTACAACAAATATATGAAGGATGTGTTCTGGAGCTATTTGGCTAAGTTGTGTACACAAATGATTTAATCAATTATAATAGATATTGGGATCCGTTATAACGTTTAGACAATGAAATTTCTCTTGAGATTATCCATTACAACGGATAAGAGATATGTTACAATAGTTGTGGACAACTTTGGCTTTGGTGCAATTTGATAAAATTTTGTATAGAGTCGATTTAATCCGTTAAAATGGTTAGGAGTTCCGTTGTAAATGTTAGGTCTTAATTATTTTAATATGACTGTTTTAATCTCAATACCACTTTGATTATCTTTGATTATTACAAATATAACCTAATCAAACTGTGTCTTCTTCATTTTTGAGTTCTTCTGCTTAACCTCGATATATGCATTTTATAAAGCTCCAAGAAATTATTAAATTTCTATGTGATCATTTTGCAAATCGGTAAATATCATATTATATAATTTTGAGAATTATTTACAACAATAATTTTTCCTTTTTGATGATTTACAAAACAACCAAATATTTGCATAATATTTATCTCAGAGAATGCAAAATTTCTTTATAAAATTTCAAAATGATATTTATGTCATATATTTCTCCCCTTAGTTTGAAAATCAAAAAGAGAAAAAAAAAGGCAAGACTCCCCTCAAAGTATGCATTATCCCCTTAATTAATTAATGCTTACAGCAGAGCAAGAATAAAACAATATAGCAAGTAAAAGAATAACAAAGTGGAATAAAATAGCACATGTACCTAAAATATATATGTCAATACAAATAACAAAAAAGATATCCAACAATGTAAATACCATAACCAATATTAGCACTAACGGTAAATATAATATATCACATAACGTGCAAATAAAAATAAGAACAACAGTCATTCTAAATCGAAAAAGAAACATAGAGAAAATCATAGAGCTACTCTTCCATAGGAGCATCATCATCATCACCATCATCTCATGCCCACCTTAAGAACTGGTGCCCGCACCAAACTGATGAACTCATTTGACCATCAGATCGTGTTGTATCATATCGATCGAGTCCAGACGGCTGTACACAACAATGACGAAGGTGGAGAACTAAGAGCAAAGCCAATGTAGCTGTGCATTGGTGTCGTCAGAAGGAGGCAAGCTGGCAGATGCCCCAGAAGAAGACCCATGATGAAAGATAGGCGGAGGAGTAGCTGGTGTCTTGGGTTCAGGACCAGCTAGATCCCAGTCCTGATTTATCACAGATAGCCCATCCGTTATAACAGATGGGAGATACAAATGGTAAGAAATTTAATGTAATTTAATAGACCAATAAAATCATAATCCGTTGCAACGATTAGGTCATTAATGAATATGCACATTGAAATAAGACTATAAATTTAAATTTATCCGTTGTAATAGATCCCTATCCGTTGATGATGAATGATGTCAGATTTTATTCTGGAACTTCTCATGACCCTTTTGAACTGCTCTGATTTAATCCATTATAATAGTTATGATAACCGTTGCAACGGATGAAGAGAATTTTGTGCATAACATGCCTTTTAATATAGAATTTGAACATTGCTCTCAAGCCAAAATTATTATGTAATATATTAATATTATTTTGGGGCCTAAATGCATCCTTAGAATATAATTATGCTTATTAAATAAACATATATTATTTAGAGATTCAAATAATTCTTCAAAATAATTAGTATCAATTAACTAAACTCCCCTAACTATGTGGCTATTTAAAAACCATTGGAATTTTTCAATACAAGTCTTTGTTCTTTTAACTTTGAAACCCAAGTAATTTTTTATTTATTACTTTCCTTTCTAAGTGTGCATTCAATGAAAATATGACCTAATTGATAACAATAATTGTAAAATATTTTTGATGCTATTTTATCACTATTTTGAATAAAATGAGATTTATAGTGAATTTTCAATTCTTGAGTTTGAACCCTCAAATCATTTGAGACACTTTTCATAGATTGAATATTTGTTTGTGTTTTTTTTTTTGGAGATGTTGGGGAACATCTCTTCGCGATTCATTATTTTGAGCTCGACTATGTGATATATTAAACCTTTCAGTTCATAAAACCAACCATCATGACCTCTAAAATTAATCTTACTTGATCAATTAAGTTTAAATGTACCCCTATCACTATGATGGTGTCTATTCCTATTATTTTCATGTATATGATTATATTGATATACATGATTGTGTTGCCTTTTATTATCTTTTTCATTTTTCACATCTTTTCCTTTTATTTTTTGATTTTTAAGAGTGCTGCTCTTTTTTTTTTCTTTTGGGCTTCCGATATTCTTACACACGAGAGAGAGTTTTCCCCCATGAATCCAAGTCCCGTCTTATCATGGACTTTTGACCCACATATAATTTTAGAGATCCATCTTAGTGCTACATCTTAAGCTGTCAGATGTCCTCAAAGTTTGATTCATAGTCTCTAAATTTTATAATTTCACTTTTAATAAACCTATTTCACTTAGATGTGACTCATAATTTTCTTATTTTTTGAGTTTTTTTAACTTGAGTCTCACCTTCCTGTACCTTAGATCTGATCTCAATAATTTGTGCATTTAAATCCCCAATCCACTTCTCCCTTATGATTATGACTTTGTTTGCTTCATCAAATAATTTCTATAACCTATCACAATTTTGATATTTTATCTCATAATTCAAATAAATTCTTGAACAATTTATTTTATGCATTTCATCACAATCATAATCATCACTATCATAAAAATGATTTAAGAATATTTCATTTTCCCCGAGTCAAGTAGCATATGGGCTAGCTCTTTATTGTGACTCGAGCTCTTTGTTTTTGGACATAATTATGTTTCTCAGGAGCTCAATTATCTTGTCGTTCATGATGTTTTTGCTAGCAATGATCCCATCAATGTCTACCGTGAATGGTTCATCTTCAACTCGTGCTATGAGAGCTAAGTTTAGCTCCTTCTCATCTCCTGATTCAGCACTTGAGCCGTCAGTGTCACTATTCTCGAACTCAGCACTCCACATTACCTGTATAGCCTTGCCTTTCTTTTTTGTTCTTGTACCCGTTATTTTGTGCCTTAATTTGCGGTTTTGTCTTCCCTCACCATCTTTATTTTTTAGGTGGAGGAACAACTCGAAACACATCTAAATACACTACCTTTTGTTTTTTTCCTCCCGTTTCTTATTGTATTTTTGCTCAAAACTTAGCATACCTTGGAATATTTTAGAAACGAGCAGTGTATCATTGGAAGATTCATGATCAAGCCTTTACACGAATCCGTCAGTTATAAATTAGAAAGTGAATGTGTTCGAGTGGTTATGTGCAGAGAATGTTATTGTCTTGGATGCATGTGTTGGCTCATCAGTTTGCTTTAGAGTTTCCTCAAAGATTTACAAGTGAGCATAGACCTCATCAGACGTGAAGGTGGCTTGCACTCCTTGCATTACTTCTAATGCACTCACGTATCTCTCCCATCTCGGTCTCTTAATCATTACACGTAATAATTTTTCTATAATTTTTTCTATTAGACAATGCTTCTTCTAATTCACTAAATTCATTTGTTATATATATATAAGTCTATTATGTATATTTTCTATGATTTTACTCTCTTCTAATCTAAAGTTCTCAAATTTAATCTTAAACCCGATAATTTTGATCTTCTTGATTTGTGAATTCTCTTCATACCTTGTAATGAGAGATCTTAAAGAGGGACACAACAAAATACCTGCGGCATTAAGATTTAACCATAATTAAGCATTGTTCGAAAGGCAAAAGCATGAATTTCCTACCAACCAAACCAAATAAGGCCCAAAATTAATTTGCATCTGTTCAGTTACAGGCCATGTGCAAAAAAATTCTCTCACCTTGAAATTGGAATTTCATTTGAGGTCTAATTGCAGCACTCCACATTCGTAGTTTCTCCCTTGTACTTTTTGTAGGCCTGCTCATTTACAGGTTTGCCTCTTAATTATTTTCTTTATCCTCACAAAAGAAAACCTGCATCTTCCTCGGAGTTTTTAGGCCCATGTTAGATATGCCAGTAATTTTGATTTTCATGCCAGTTAACTGGGAACAGGAGGCAAACATCCAGCAAAGCAAGAAAAGTGTGGGAAATCAACGCAACAAAAATAACCACACATGAAATTACCAACAATCTACTATAACACTCCATTTCTGTTAATAATCACTCATGGATCAAGAGAAGATAATAAAACTTTTCTAATAATTGTTCAACAGAACATTTATTGTCTGAAAACAGCACAATCCAAAACATTAAAGAAAAAAAAGTAAAAGAGAAATTCAGTCAAGGGACAAAACAAGTGAAAAGACGAAACACACCAAACATAATTGAAATCTTGGTTATACATTAACCAAGCAACTACTTTATTTGATTCAAACTGCGATTCATTCCAGACTTCAGTGTTGAAATTGACCATCAATGCAAACCTCCTTTAGTCGTTGCAGCACTCGTAGATCACAAACTTCTCCATGGGCTTCATGCACACAGCACAAACAACCCACTCTTTGATCTGGCCGGCATCGCCAGGCTGAATCCGCTTGGTGCATGTGTGGTACGGCTCCATAACACCTCTCAGAGCCGAGAGGAATCCCTCAGGCTCAACTCTTTCCTTCCATGTCTCGAACTGCCCGAGACACTCCAGCAGCTTCCTGCCATCATACCTGAGCAGGTCAAGCCCATGAGAGAAAACCGCCCAGGGGTGACCGCCACTGTCATAACTGAGAAGTGACATGACCTCAAGCAAAATCGTATCATTCTCTAACCCATCTGGAACATCAGCACCACCATGAGGGACAACGGCACTATGACCAGTATTGTTGGGGACCATGGCCCCATGACTAGTGTTTTCAGGAAGAACTGCACCATAAATGAGGTTCGGGTTGAAACTCTTTTCATGTAGTTGCATCTTGGAGTGGAGCATGCTCTCGAGGCGCAACCAAAAGAACCACACCATGGTTATGTCCTGCCAGTAGCCGCTGAGTTTCTTAGCAGCAATTACACTGATGGCCTTCTTGATGCTCTCCTTGGGATTGCTCTTGCCGACATACAACATTTCAAGGGGAATTTTCACATCCAGGGCGATACGGCGGAGAAGGGTTGTAAATTGCGTGATCCAGTTGATGTCCTCACCTCCATACATACATATAAATCGCTTATCTTGTATCTGTTAATTGATAAGCAAGTTTAATTATCACCGTCATGCTCAAGAAAATATGTATATTGAAGTGAATCACAGACTTAGTTAAAGACAAAGAGAAATCAATACAGCTTGATTTATTGCTGGATCGATCTCATCAACAATCAGCTCGAGACGCCATGTCTCCTCCTTCCAAAGGGCTTCCTCTCTAGGCACTGGTAAAGGGGAATGCAAGGCTGCCCCAAATCCACATCATGTGCAAGGCATTTGGACACACTACTTTCCCTTGTGGATCTAAGACCACCAAAAAGGGTTTCTTGTCAAACAGCCATACATGGCGCACATGCTCCACGACAGCTGGGTCAATCATTGATGGGTTGTGAAGATAGTACCATGGCATATTTGATGCCAAGCGGTTGTACCTCTCCTCTCTGGTAGATGTTATATAGAAACAAGTCATGAAGGATTGAACAATCTAATTAATTATAATAGCTAGCATTTATCATGACGATTAGCACTGATATTACTCCAGCAATTTTGGAATATATATAATGAATGTGGCCATAGAAATTCTTCCAAATTAGTAAACCATATGTAAACTTACTTATGAAATAGAAAAAAACAAAGAAATAGATTTTATTGGTAGCATACTTGTTAGAATCCCATGGAGAATAGTGGTCGACTATAGGCAACCAAACAATTTCATAAGGGCGCTCCAGCTGTCCCACGTGAGTATCATTGTAAATTTGAATTAGAACAAAGAGCTCCTCATGGCTGATATCAAGGTCGGAAACAAAGAGCATGACGGTCTTATGCCAGAGCATGTCGACACTGACACGCTTCTTGGTGGTACTGTCAGTTAGGGGGTGCTCATCCTTAGTGTAGAAGAGCGCACGGAGGATTTTCATGTTGTCTATGTGCACTTCCTCGAAGAGCCATGCCAAGTCTTGGTATGCCTCCAAGTGTTGCCTCTCCTCTCGTGACCAAAAAGTAGTAATGATGTTCATCAACTTACTTCGCTCGTGCGTGTGGTATGGCTCCAGAGCATCTCTCAAAGCCGGGAGGAACCCCTCGAACTCAACCCACTCTTTGATCTGGCTGGCATCGCCAGGCTGAATAAGCTTGGTGCATGTGTGGTATGGCTCCATAGCACCTCTCAGAGCCGGGAGGAATCCCTCGAGCTCAACTCTTTCCTTCCATGTCTCGAACTGCTCGAGACACTCCAGCAGCTTTCTGCCATCATACCTGAGCAGGTCAAGCCCATGAGAGAAAACCGCCCAGGGGTGACCGCCACTGTCATAACTGAGAAGTGACATGACCTCAAGCAAAATCGTATCATTCTCTAACCCATCTGGAACATCAGCACCACCATGAGGGACTACGGCACTATGGCCAGTATTGTTGGGGACCATGGCCCCATGACTGGGGTTTCCAGGAGGAACTGCACCATAAATGGTGTTCGGGTTGAAACTCTTTTCATGTAGTTGCATCTTAGAGTGGAGCATGCTCTCGAGGCGCACCCAAAAGAACCACACCATGGTTATGTCCTGCTAGTAGCCGCTGAGTTTCTTAGTAGCAATTACACTGATGGCCTTCTTGATGCTCTCCTTGGGATTGCTCTTACCGACATACAACATTTCAAGGGGAATTTTCACCTCCAGGGCGATACGGCGGAGAAGGGTTGTAAATTGCCTGATCCAGTTGATGTCGTCGCCTCCATACAAGCATATAAATTGCTCTTCTCGTATCTGTTAATTGATAAGTGAGTTTAATTATCACCATCATGCTCAAAAAAATATGTATATGAAAGTGAATCACAGACTTAGTTAAAGACAAAGAGAAATCAATACAGCTTGATTTATTACTGGATCGATCTCATCAACAATCAGCTCGAGACGCCATGTCTCCTCCTTCCAAAGGGCTTCCTCTCTGGCACTGGTAAAGGGGAATGCACGGCTGCCCCAAATCCACATCATGTGCAAGGCATTTGGACACACTACTTGCCCTTGTGGATCTAAGACCACCAACAAGGGTTTCTTGTCAAACAGCCATACATGGCGCACATACTCCACGACAGCTGGGTCAATCATTGATGGGTTGTGAAGATAGTACCATGGCATATTTGATGCCAAGTGGTTGTACCTCTCCTCTCTGGTAGATGTTATATAGAAACAAGTCATGAAGGATTGAACAATCTAATTAATTATAATAGCTAGCATTTATCATGACGATTAGCACTGATATTACTCCAGCAATTTTGGAATATATATAATGAATGTGGCCATAGAAATTCTTCCAAATTAGTAAACCATATGTAAACTTACTTATGAAATAGAAAAAACAAAGAAATAGATTTTATTGGTAGCATACTTGTTAGAATCCCAAGGACAATAGTGGTCGACTATAGGCAACCAAACGATTTCATAACGTCGCTCCAGCTGTCCCCCGTGAGTATCATTGTAAAATTGAATTAGAACAATGAGCTCCTCATGGCTGATATCAAGGTCGGAAACAAAGAGCATGACAATCTTGTGCCGGAGCATGTCGACCCCGACACGCTTCTTGGTGGTACCGTCAGTTAGGGGGTGCTCATCCTTGGTGTAGAAGAGTGCATGGAGGATCTTCATGTTGTCTATGTCCAGTGCCGGAGCATGCCTTGCCAATGCTTGGTATGCTTGGTATGCTTGGTGTGCTTGGTACCATCAATTAGAAAGTAGATATGAAGTTTATCAATTTATTTTGCTCATATGATGTTCAGAGATTGCTAAATTATCTATGAAACTTCCATATATACAACCCCAAAATGCTAAAATTTTACACCTAAGACTTTCAAGCATTTTCCTTTCAACACTGAAGATATTAAAGCACAACCATACATGATTTTGAATTAAATACAGAATTAAGTTTGGAATGGAAGAATTCCCACTACAAAGGAAATATGGAGTTACAGAGGCCCTTTCTATGATTTGCGTGGAGTTGGTTTGTTGTTGATTTAAGTTCTGGTTCATACTGAACCCTTTTTGCTATCAATTAAAGTTCATTTTTTATCAAGAAATGTATTGATTTTCTACTTTCATACATCTTATCTCCCTTAGCATTCTTAATTTTTCAAGGTTATATCTGTTACATAATTTTCCCAAACAGAGTATTATTTGACTAACCAATATTGCGGCAGCGGTGATCGAGTTGCTTAGTGAGGTGACCATGGATGTTGTTTACTTTATGAACCAAGCTCGACAGCTCCAATGCCTCAGTGATGGAGGATATGTTACTATAATTAGATAATAAATAATTAAAAGGATAATGATCTATGTTAAGTTTAATAATTAAGAAATAATTACTAGGAAATAAGTTTAGAAAATGGGCCTCAAAGCTTGTAGGTATTTTATCATTGATCTATTTAAACAAAAATTAAAAGAGTAATATGTAAAAATCACTTCTACCTTATTTTTCTTTATTACCGTTAATTCTACCGTTAGGTATCGAGTGTAACACCGAATGTACCAACAATAAGAACAATAATGAGAAAATACTTTTCATCACTCAATTCTCTCTTCTCTAACATTGTTCTTATTTCTTTCAGTCAATAATTAGTATCATGAAATTTCTATATGGTATCAGAGCGAGTCTGAAGTCCTTGCTCAAATCTGGAGAAACAACCACTACAGATAACAAAGAACTGCAGTGTCATCTCTCATCAAAAAATTTCTGCAAGGCCTCAACTGATACAGATAATAAAAGAACTGTACTGAATATACCAAGTCACAATAGAGACACATAGTCTCAAATCGAAAAGGCTCAAATCAACTCAGCAATTCACAAGGTTTAGATCCAGGACAACTTGTCAACCTTGAGGAGACCAGCTCTGAGGCCACACAACAACTCAAAGCGACAAGAGATGTCTAGAACACTGAACATATCGAGTAACATGCAAGTATCAGTAAAACTCCAACAACTTTACATCACAAAACTCAAGGCAAAACAAACTTCATCAATACTAAAACAAACTAAGATCGAAAGATGTCAAACCAAACAACTGATAAACTTACCTCAATACTCCTTGATGGCAAGAATTACAATAGACAAACCACCTTTGGATTGATTGTCAGAGACAAAATTGAATATATTAATGGAGAAATCACTATATTAGTATCGGTTGCTACTGGAGCACCAACTGAAGATGAGAAAAAGGTCATCACAGAGTGGTAAAAGAATGACAATAGATTTGTTGGATGGCTGCTAGCAGTAATGAAGCCTCACATAGTTAAAATCATGACATATCAGAATACTGCCCAACATATATGGGAGAAAGCCGAGAAATCGTATGGTAAGAAAAAGAACCACTCTCACATCTATCAAATTCAGCAAAAACTCCAATTGATCAAGCAACAACCAAAACAATCAATCTCCAAGCTCTTATCTGTTGAGAATTGATTCAAAATATATTTTTGAAAATTATTTTGGTAGAGATAATTTCAGCAAAGACATATAATGATTATAGGGTTATTTTAGGAAAGACAAGAGCCAAAATTAGTAGACAATTATATTTAGGAAGTAATGAAGTTAGTGGGGGTAATTTATAGAAAGTAGTGGATGATATTTTAGTAATGTAGTAGAGTTAATTTAAGAAAGTTCTATGCTATAAATCATAGAACATTATGCAATTGTATGTCTCCAATATGCAATGAGTTAAGAAGAGAGTTTCAGTAGAAATTATTTATTTGTTTGTTTATTTCATGGTCCTTGCATTATTCCAGCATTATCTCCCTTACAAGAAAAACCGATGAATTAAAACTATACATACCTCCTACCTCTGATTTAGAGGAAATTCAACGAAGAGAGGACCAATATGATGTATTTCACTTCTTAGCAAGCTTGGATTCAAGCTATGAAACTATTAGATTATAAATCCTTTGAGCACACGACTTGCCCTCTCTCAATGATGTAATGGCTAGAGTGGCGGGAGAGGAAATAAGAAGGGCCGTGATAAGCTCTCAACCGACCAACGATCAAGAAGCCAAAATTTTAACCACTTTCTTTCGAATCCAAAACACTAAATCAGAGATGAAGGGAACCCAAGCGATTTGATGCTAGCATTGTAAGAATATGAGGCATAGAAAGGATGGATGATGATTCCTCCATCCTCATTTCCGATCAAAAGGGCTAAGGAGGCAAGGTGATGAACACAATAAGACATCTGGTATATCTTTACATGAAGAGCAAAATGAAGAGCAAAATGAAATGAAGAGCAAAATAAGACATCTGGTATATCTTTACATGCTTATTTCCTCAAAAAATAATAAATGAATTTTAGATTCGGAAGCAACTGATAATATGACCGGAGATGAAAATTCACTTCTCAATTTTAGAAAATATGACACCAAATAATATGTGACTGTTGCAAATTATGAAAGAATCAAAATTGTAGGAGATGATTCAATTAGATGTTTTTCAAAAACAATTTCAAATGTCTTTCTTCTTAAGTGCATCAAATTTATTATCAATTAGAAAAACTCACAAATGAATTGAATTGTAGACTCATTTTTTCATCAAAAAATAACCTTATTATATTTATTAAAAAATGAAGTTAAAGTTTTTTTATAATTTTAAGATTTTATAATTTTATAGAAAATCAATATAATACAAAAATTAAAGATTTTAGATCCGATAATGGAATCAAATTTATGAATCAAGTTTTGCTAGTTTCTTCAAACAAATTTATTTTGTTGCATCAAACATCATGTATTTATACTCCAGAGCAAATGAAGTTTTTAAAATAAAAAATAAATATTTATTAGAAATGACATGAGTTTTATTATATCAAAATAATATTCCAAGAACTTATTAGTGGATGTTGCTTTCACTTCCACATATTTGATTAACTGTTAAGTACTGGTTTAGATTGTAAAAGTCCATTAGTGATCCTTTAACAAAGAAAAATCATCATTGATTATTTAAAAGTCTTTTGATGCATGTACTTGTGATGTTTTCAATGACAACAAGTAAGATAAATTAAATTTTAGAACTAACAAGGCTATTTTCTTTCATTATTCCACTAAAAAAAGCTACTAGTGTTATGATCAAATTAATAAAAAAAAATTACATCTCTAGGAACGTAAAATTCCAAAAAAAATGAGCATTTTTACATGAAAAAATTAAATGAGTACAAAATCCAAGAACCATGAAATATTATTTCATTCTTTTAAGAACCCAAGACCTATGAAGAAATAGTGCAAATAGTGCAAGAAATTAAAAATGAATAATTAGAGAAAATTTCTCAAAATGAGGAACAATTAGAAGAAAATATTGAGAAAATACCTCTAAGAAGATCAACTCGAGATATACAACCTTCTACAAGGTTGAGAGACTTCATGTCTTACAAAGTACAACACCCTCTTCAAAATTTCCTTACTTGTGATAATGTTTCAAGGCACCATATTATTTTTTTAATTTCAATGTTAAAAGAATAAAAGCCTACACAATATGATGATACTATTAAAAAATCTCAAATGGTGTAAGTCAATGGAGGAAGAGCTAAATGCGCTAGAAAAAAAATAAAACTTGAATAATTACTCAATTATTAAAGAATAAAAAATCAGTTGGGTGTAAATGAATACACAACAACAACAACAACAACAACAACAACAACAACAACAAAGCCTTTAATCTCAAATAAATTGGGGTAGGCTTGGGTGTAAATGAATATTCAAAATTAAATACAATAGCGACGAAACCTTAAAACAGTATAAAACCTGATTAGTTACAAAATGTTATACCCGGACATAAGGTATAGACTACCAAGAGGCTTTTGCACCCATTGTCAAGATGAATATTGTTAGGATTCTTTTTTCAATAGCGATAAATCAAAATTAGACTTTGTATCAATTAAATATAAAAAATGTCTTTCTTTATGACAATACCACCCAATCACAAGGAAGAGGGCAATCCTAACTTGAATTGTAGGTTAAAAAATTAATTTATGATTTAATGTAATCTCCAAGAGTTTGGTATGGAAAATCAAAATCTTATTTAATTTCTTGTTGATTTATAGCTAGTAAGACTGACTATTCTTTATTCATTAATTTAAACAACTAAAATACAAACCATAGTTTATGTAGATTATATAATTATTATGGCAATAATCTAGAGAAGATTAAAAAGGTCAAGAAACAATTAAGAGACAATTTTGAGAATAAAGACTTAGGTTTTTTGAAATATTTCTTAGACATTGAGATTGTAGTTTCATCAAAGAGGTTTTCATTTCTCAAAGAAAATATGTGTTAAATTTATTAATGGAAACAGATAAATTAGGGTGTAAGTTGGCATCAACTCCTATTGATAGTAAATATAAATTAAATAGGATGGAAACCCTTATTAATCAATTTCAACAATTAATGGATAAATTAATTTATCTTATCGTAACTAGACCCGACATTTCATATTTAACTAAACAGATAAATTATTTTATTTCAAATTGGCAAATTTATATATTCACCTAGGACATCTCACTTAGATTCTATTGATAGGATTCTAAGATATTTAAAAGGTACACTCGAAAAGGAATTTATTTTAAAAATAATAATTCTAATGAAATATGTGACTATTTCGATGTAAATTGGGCCGAAAATTTTGATTGAAATTCAACTATTATTTTTTGTAAATTTGTATGTAGGATCATAGTCACATGGAGAAGTAAAAAATAAAATATCGTGGCTCACTCTAGTGTTGAAACGGAACCGAGCTATGGCATCAACCACGAGTGAGTTGATTTGAATCAAACAACTCCTTGAAGATCTAGGAATCAATCATCAAACTTCAATGAAAATATTTTATGATAATCAAACCGCTAGACACATTATATCAAATCTCGTGTTTCATAAAAGAACAAAACATATTATGGATAAATTGTCATTTCATTCGAGAAAAAATTCAAGTCAGAGAAATCAAGACTCCATACATCAAGAGTGAGAAAGACTAGTTAGGGATGATAAATATTTTTTCACCCCTAATTTAAAAAGAAGTGTTAAGTTTAATGATTAAGAAATAATTACTAGGAAATAGATTTAGGGAATGAACTTAAAGGTTATAGTTGTTTCATCATTGACTCATTTAAAAAAATCAAGAAAACAATATGTAAATATCACTTTGACCTTGTTTTTTTTTTCGTTAATTATACTGTTAGGTACTGAGTATAGCACCGAATGTACCAATGGTAAGAACAATAATCAGAAAATATTTGTCATCACTCAATTCTCTTCTCTAGCACTGTTTTTATCTCTTTTGGTCAGCAATTAATATCAAGAAATTCTACAATCTAGCTAATTTCTTGGGAAAACGTTTAGATTTATAAGCTAGTTTAATTACTCATGACCGAGGTTGACAAGCCCGGTGATCTGAGATACGCATGCAATGATGCCCCTGATAGTCCAGTAGACTGCGGTTGGAATATGTGTCAGCGCCACCTGAACTTCGACGGATTCGGCAACCAAGTACTCACTGGGGAACTCATTGAACTCAATTATGCACCAAGTCACATTAACCATTGCCTTGATCAGGTGCTTCACAGCATCAAACCTTTTAAATAAGAGTGTAAGAAATAATTCATAGAATGTAGTACTGGATTTTTACTTTTGAGTTGAATTAAAAAAGAAAATGAGTGAGAAAATTCAACTTCATAGATGATAGATTAGGAGAATAGACCTTGGTTTGAGGAGGTCAGGAAGCTGCCTTATCGTTCTCCTGAAATGTTCGTAGGTGATATTAAATGCAGCCAAAGCAAGGACCACTTTCGTGTCCCAGTCAAAGGTCGATAACAGGTGCAAGATTCCCATTGTTGTTGCGTGCGCATCATTGCCAGGGGTTGAGCACTTGTATGTCATCTGCACAGTTCATGGGATAATTGAATGTTAACTGATATGGAAACTAAATTCTCACCTTTTGGCTTCCAAAGATGTTGCACATTATTAACTATTAAGCAATGAAGTACTTAAATTAAATGTACAATAAATATTTAGAATTTTTCAACTCCAAATTAAGAGTTGGAGTATGTAATTAACTATTTTATTATGAATGTGTTTATTAGATCTAATTACCTCAGAAGCTATCTTGTGAATTGTATAGGAGAGGAGTTCAAATGGATCAACGTGGCGATGCGCCTTATCTTCAATCAATTCAACTGAAGGGTGTGCTGTCTATCATGATTGGATGACACATGCCAAGAAAAAAAAGAACAAAATTTTATTTTCATCAGTACAACAACGAATGGAGTATCAGCCCCAACTCCTAAGTGAGTCAATTTTTCTAACCAATTTTTGAAAACTAGTTATGATCATTGAATTTAAAATCAGTTCATTCAATTCTAATATGAATTTTTTTACTCAAAATTTTTTTTCTGAATATAAATTTTCAGAAAAACCTGGTATGTACAAGGCATGCTTGCCCAAATTTTCATAATATTTGATCCAACACTAATAACATAGGGTCCATTTGACAAATCAAGGAATTTTTTTGGAAGAGTGATAGAATAGTGTTTTTTTGGAAGAGTGGTAGAATAGTGGTATTCTTGACTATTCGGAATAGTGAAGATATCGTTTGGCAGTTGTTACTCAGAATAATTAAAATATAAATAATTAATATTAATATAAATAATTATGATAATAGTAATAATGATGATAATAATAATAATAAAGTAATAAAAAATAATCATAATAAATAATAATATTATAATAATAATATAATAAAAATATAAACATAATCATAATATAGTAATATAATAATAAAAAATTATAATTACAATCATAATTATAATAATATAATAATAATAAGTAATCATAATTTTAATAATATAATCATAATAAAATCATAATATAACAATCATAATCATAATCATGATAATAATAATTATAGTCATAATCATAATAATATAACCATAATCATAATCATAATAATATAATAATAAAAATATAATCATAATCATAAAAATAATTATAAATAATTATAATTATAATAATATAATAATAAATTAATCATAACTATAATCAACATATAATAATATAATACAACATAATAAAATAATAATAAGTAATAATAATCATAATAATAATAATATAATAATATAATAATAAATAATCATAATAATAATATAATAATAATAAAATAATTATATTTATATTCATATAATAATATAATATTAAAATTATATTTATCATAATAATATAATAATACTAATGGTAACGATAATATAATAACAATAATGATAATAATAATTTAATAATAATAATATAATGATAATAATAATAATAAATAATAATCATAATATTAATATAGTAATAAATTATAATCATAAATATAATATAATAATATAATAATACTAAATCTTAATCATAATCATAATATAACAATATAATATAATATAATATAATCAAACAATAATCGCTATTCCGACGATAGCTAATTTGGTATTCCACCAATAAGTTGGTATACCATATTAGCACTATTCCGCACTCTTCTATTTAGTCTAAAATTCGTTTGGCAAATAATTTCATCGGAATAGCAATTCTATTCTTACTTTTTGCTATTCCATGATGTGCCAAACAAATCCATATATAGTAGCACCATAATATATGTAACACTTAATTATCAGGATAATTAAAGAGCAATACAACAATGGTGATGGGTGTGCCACGACGAAGCGTATCCTCGACAACATGCATGAGAGGCCTGACATCGAAGTCGCGCCCATCAGGTGAGTGCGTCGCCTGGATCTGTTTCATCACAATGCTGTCATCAGAGGAGGTGAACAGGTGCCTCTCTCCCCTCAGACTCAGACTGTCATGGTGCCGGTATTGGTTGCTGTAGGTGTCAAGGCCATTGCAATGAAGGAAAAAAAATAAGATTTTACTACGTGGTGTGTGTAACCCACCCGCTCACTAATTGCTTGAGTTGCACTTGTTGTAGTGCATGGATGATATCGCTGGTTCTTGCAAACCCTATTTATAGGAGTTGTGGTATGGATGAGTCCAGTTCTGGTATGAATATGATGCTTTGCTTTTGTTGCACTCTGTGTGTGTTTTGGCAGTTTTTAGTAATAATATGTTTTATTAAATTAATATTATTAAAAATAAGAGTGAGAAACGTAAAATTTCAAATATACGAATGGCGGCGCGCCACGGCGTGCGCGCGTTTGAATTTACGAAACGCGCCACTACCGGTGGCGCGCTTTGAATTTACGAACGCGCGCTACGCGCCACTTTTTTTTTTTTTTTTTTTACGAAAACGCCACGGCATCGTGCGCGCGTTTCCGTTTTTTTTTTACGAAAACGCGCCATTTTTTTTTTTTTTTTTTTTTAGAAACGCGCCACTGCCAGTGGCGCGTTTACTTCTTATATATGCAAAACGCGCGCAGGCGCAAGTGAGATGAAGGCGCTGCGCGGCGTTTCATTATTTTTTTAAAACGCGCCACTGGCAGTGGCGCGTTTCATCCGCGCCACTGACAGTGACGCGCTGCCATTCGTATATTTGAAATTTTACGGTTTTCACTCTTATTTTTAACAATATTAATTTAATAATACTTATTAATAATAAAAACTGGTGTTTTGGCATGTAAGGACAATTATTTGAGATGGCTATGCTTGAAAGTAAGGAACAATATTTTAAATGGACAAGAAGAGAATGTTTCTCATTAACTAGAGATTTTTTTTTGACAATTTAACAGTATGGTGGTAGATATATTAAATCATGTTCTATCTCAATGTTAAAGCATGTTTTATCTCAATGATGACTATAACATATACTGGACAATGTGATAATTGTATAAATTTGTTGATCTATCTGAAATTATCATTTATATTTGTAACTGGCAATTACATTAACATAAAACTTTTGTAAAATTTACTAGCTGTTAATTGAAGTTCGAATTTATTTTAGAAATGAAGTGATATAGAATTGATTGATAGATAGACAATTGTAATCTTGTGATAAACAGATCTTCCTTTACAATTGCAGGAACCAAAACGTTCTTGCATAAAGGGTTCAAATTAAACAGGTGACAACAGAAATAATCTCAAGACAAGTGAAACAGAAGAACCCAAAAATCTTAAAGATTAAAAGACAGATCAGGATATATATGATGATAGAACAACTGCTTTGCTTCGTCATCAGGTTTCCTGGTATTTCTTTTGCCACTTGCCTATATCATATCCGTGGGTCCAAATATCTTTGGGTCGGGTTGAATCAAATTGAATGATTATTTGTTCATATCAAATACTGAATATATTGAAATCATATTGTAATTTTGGATAGGTTATATAATAATTAACTTCGATCGATGCAATTTGAAAACTTCTTGAGATTAATTAAGTGCTGATAAAATAAAGCTATTAATTTTTCCAATTAAGCGGATGACAAAATTAACTCCGCGTAAACTAATTCTGAATAGTTTGTCCAAAAAAAGAGTAGGGTTGCGACTTAAGTGGTAAGCCAGTAATAAATTAAACAATCAATCTCTTATGAAAATCAAATCCAGGCTCTCAATTTATTTGAGATTAAAGATTTTGATGTTGTTGTAAGTGGGTGGCAAAATTAATTTATAACCTTGCATCAAAATTTACTAAATCTTTTAAATATTAGAAACTTTAAAAAATATATAATTTTTTTTTATTTTAGTTACTGTTTAGTTGTCAAATTGTCAAATAATTTTTTCTCGATTAATCCATTCTTCTTAAATTTGTTGAGAATTAGATTTAGAAAATAATGGGTTTTGGGTCTCAGATATATTTCATCATTGGCCCAATAAGAAAAATAACGCGAGATACAATAAGTCACCTCTATCATTACTTCAATGGGAAATAGTACCGTTACAATACCATTGGTACCACTTGGTATCAACCTCATATATATAGCATCTGTTGTATGTATATGTAATATATAAAAAAGCAATAAAAATTACTTTTTCTCATCATCAACACTGATTCAATACAATAAACAATAAATTCAACATGATATCAGAGCGGGTCTTATAGTATCGACCATCTCATCATCTACCAGCAACAAAGGCCATCCAAACTGCAAAAGCAATTGGCACCAACCTTAAACCCAAAATACTAGCAATGATATATTTGTTCTCATCAGTCAATACCAGAAGGTCCATAGTGATCAAAGGTATCAAAAACAAAGCAAGTCACAAGCCTATATCAGCAAATAAGCGAGGCAACAACAATTCAGAGACTGAGAAAAATCACTAAAGACTGAGGAGACCAACACAAGGTCAGTCTTCAACTCAGCAATTGGCAAAAGTCTCACCTCCAACAAGAAAAAGGGGCAACGGAATACTGACAAAGCAGTGTCAGAATCAGCAAAAGAAACAAACCCACATCAAAGAATCAAGGTAGCATATGTTCTTACTGACCTTTACCAGAAAAAGCAAAATAAACAAAGGCAACAACTGTTCCCAGTAAACCAAAATCATGTCTCAGCAAACCGAGAAAATCTCTCATATCACCTTAAATTGCTCAAATTACTTGCCTTGGATGCACACTGTCACCATTGGACTTGGTGACAGATCCAAGTTAGAATATGTCACGGGGGAATTGCCAAAACCAGAACCAGTGAACCCCAATTTTCCAACAGCCCAAGAAAAAAAGGTACTGAAAGAAAGGAGAACTGAGTATCTCGTAGTAACCAGTTGGTCACTAAATAGCATGGACCCAACCATAGCAGATATTTGTATGTGTGTAGGATCTGCCCGTGCAATATGGCAAAAATTAGAGAGGAGATTCGGCCAAAAGAACAACCATGCAAGAATTTACCAACTCTAAACAGAGCTACATCAAGCAAAGAAGCAACAAAACCAAACAATCACAAACTGGCTAAACTTCATCGAAAAGAAAAGAGATGAAATCTGACTTTATAGACCAGCTACCACTGACCTTGAAGAGCTACAAAAGAGGGCTGAGCAAAATGAGATATTCCATTTCTTAGCAAGCCTTGATCCAAGCTATAAAACCCTCAGATCTCAAATTCTTCTCGCAGAAGACTTGCCTACCATTGATAAAGTTGCCAATATGGTTCAGAGAGAGGAGTCAAGAATGATTGTAATGAATACACAGCCTATTGAACTAGAAAAAACCAAAGCTTTCATCAACCGCTACCAAAAACCTAATCCTAACCATTAATTTCGCCACAACCTAATCCTAGCTTTCATCAGCCCCCTGGCTCAAACTCGGATCAAATGAGGCAGCTGATGGAGTAACTATCCATGATGCTACAACAAAACACTTCAAAAAAAATCTGGTATTGTTGCTAACCTTATTTTAAATTGCTCAAAAAAATGGATACTCGATTCAGGAGCAACATATTATATCACCGGTAACAAAAACCTAATCAAGATTTGTGACGGTTGCTAGTGGAGATAAATTGAAAATAATAGGAAGTGACTAAATTGATCTTTTTTCAAAAAAAAAAAATCAAATGTATTGTTGGTGCAAAATTATCAAACAAATCTACTTTCCATTACTAAAATTACTCAAGAATTAAATTTTGAGATTATATTTACATCAAAAAGAGTGATTTTTCAGGAATGAAAAATAAAAAATATCATTGGTGAAGGTTTTTTTTTAGAAAATAGGCTTTATTATTTAAAAGAAGAAACATGTAATTTTTTGGTAAAAAGGGAAGAAGAACTTGGCACTCTTTGGCATCGAAGAATTGGGCATCCCTCCGATAAAATATTAAAATGTATTGTTGATTTTAAAAAGTTAGATTGTAGTAATTGTGAAGTATGTATGCTTGAAAAACATATAAAATTATCTTTTCCTTTATCTACATGTAAAAGCAAAACCTTTTGAGTTAATTCACTCAGATGTTTGGAGACCGGCCCCGATTGATTCGTTTAATGGCTTTAAATATTTTGTTATCTTTATAGACTATTTCTCAAGAACTATTTGGTTATATTTATTAAAAAAATAAGAGTGAAGTTTTTTCACAATTTGTTGACTTTTATAATTTTGTGGAAAATCAATTTGAGACTAAAATTAAAATATTTAGATCTGATAATGGTACATAATTTATAAATCATAATTTTACAAACTTTTTTCAACAAAGAGGTATTATTTACCAAACAATATGTGTATATACACCCAACAAAATGGAATATCGGAATGAAAAAATTAACATTTATTAGAAGTCACTCGAGTACTTTTGTTTTAAAATAATATCCCAAAAATATTTTGGTCGGATGTCGTTCTTACAGCAATATATCTTATCAATAGAATACCAAGTGTCAAATTAAATTATAAAAGTCCACAAGAAATCCTTTACCAAAAAAATAATAATTTGGGACATTTGAGGGTATTTGAATGTCTTTGTTATGTTCATAAAAACAAACAAGATAAATTAGATTATACCTCTATAAAAGCCATTTTCTTGAGATATTTGATAAGCTTCATTTATATATTATATTTAATTAGGGTTTTATCTCAAAAATTATGCATTTTATGTTAATTGTTAAGAATTTATTCAGTTTTTATGTCGAGTTCGAGATACTACTGCATTTCTTATTGTTTTGTAGGTTATGAATGTAAACAAGGATGTTAACATGAGAAATGATGCTTGGAACGAGATGGATCGAACCTACATGAAGAAATCAATTGAAAAACACTTCTGGACAAAAATTGCGGACCGTAATAATGGGGTTTGCTCTCTGGTTCGCTCTGATAAAAAAATGCAAAAATTGCGGACCGCAATTTTAAAATGTCGGATCACAATTTTTGGGGCTGGAAGCGCGAACTTACAGTTTTAAAGCGGTTTTCTCATTGAAATTAAGAGATTTTAACATCCTTCATCCAAAACATCTCTCAACAGACTAGAGAAGAGATCCAAAGCAAGAAAGAAGAGGAAGAACACCATTGGAGAGAGATTTAAAAGAAAACTCAAGAACTGGGCGAGAAATCATAGATCTTCTTGGTGTACTCTTTTCTTTACTCTTTTCTCATGTTGTACTGTTGTTTAAACATGAATCTTTGTGCAATATTTGACATGATTTATGGCTAGACACCCTTCTAGGGGTCTAGGTGTAAACTCAATAACTCAAATGGTTTAATTTACTCGTGCGTTGATCTTTTAGTTCTTGTTGTTTGTGATTGTTGTTTTGTCTAAATTGAATGCTTAGTTTTAATCAACTACATGTTACCCTAGAAGTGAAAACGAAAAATGAAAGGTGAAACTGAATCTTCTGTCCCGAAATAGTGATTTAGGTCGTAGGCCAAGTACTTAATCGTGAAACTTATTACCTAAGGAAAACCGAGGAAACCTTAGAAATTATGTGAGGTACCGAAAGGCGAAGTACAAAATCTAGGTTATGCCAAAGTGATTCACTGATCTTAATGGGCTTAGACTTATAAGGTGAGGTACTTAATCGTGAAACCCGAATTGTTTAGGTACAGTATGAAGCCACGAAAGTGTAAATTTGGTACTAAATCTGAGATTGAATCCCCGACAAACACTAGAACATATTAAAATATCAAATAGAGTGAATTGACCAAATGAGTGAGAGTGTTGCCGAAAGCCCCTAGAATCCTCTATTTGATAAACTTTTCAGTCGTTGTTGTTAGATTTATGCACTCTTAGTTTGTGCGACCCTTTTCGCGCGCTCCGCGCCGCCGCTTCTTGGGGGCGATGGGGATGCGGAAGAAGGACACGGAGATCCCTCCCGAGCGTGTATTTATTTAGTGCCGGTGGAACTCACCGCTCAGACCCATTGGGATGCACATTCAGGGGGTTTTTGTTAATTGAGGATCCTTTTAGATTCTGATGGGCGCAAGCCCCCACCGTTAATTATCCTGGGCTACTAACCTCAAGGCACCTCTAGATCATGAAAGGGGGAAGTAAATACTATAGCTAAGTGATAATCAAGTGGTTAAGTGGTCGAGTGCTTCGGTGATGTGATCACTAAAGCACACTGGACTTACTAATAGATCACTCCAGTGAGGCAGGAATGGCATAGAAGATGAACTTACTAACATATCAGTTCTACCTTCATGGTACAGTGTAAATTGAATCTACAAACAGATCGATTCAATTTACATTGAGTATTGCCAGACGAACTTACTACAGATTAGTTCGGGATTTTTTAGATAACAGGTGAAAATGAACTTACAGACAGATAAGTTCAAATTCAAAACAGATGACACATATAGATACAGATACAGATGAACTTACTACAGATCAGTTCATGGTAACAGATAACATAGGTATTGATGAACTTATTACAGATCAGTTCATGAGTGCAGGTAAAAGAGATACAGGTGAACTTACTACAGGTCAGTTCACAGATACAGATACAGTGTTAATTGAATCTACTAACAGATCAATTCAACCTACATGGAGTGTAGACAGACGAACTTACTACAGATCAGTTTGCTGATTTATGACAGATACAGATAAACTTACTAACAGATCAGTCCATTCTACGATAGAGAAAGATGAACCTACTATAGATCGGTTCAATCTTTATAACTCTAAGAGATGATCTTATAAACAGATCAGATCAATCTCTACGAGAGATAGAAGATGAGTCTACCAACAGATCGACTCAATCTTAATTGATCTAGAAGATGAACTTACTAACAGATCAATTCAATCTTAACTAGTCAATGACCAATCACACAAAATATAACTCGAAGCACTGAGCCGGTTGATCTTGAGGTTGGTGAATCAGAAGATAGGTGGATATGGCCCACTTGTTCATCTTGCTGATCTTCTAGATCATGAATTCCATGTGCTGAGCGGATTCATAAACCTAGGAAACACTCTTGCACACAAAGTCAAACATGAAGCGCTAAGCTAGTTCAACTTTGAGGCATGTGAGTTAGTGAATGAACCTACAAACAGATCAGTTCGATTTCACTGTTTAGAAGATGAACCGACTACAAATCGGTTCAATCTTTATAACTCCGAGAGATGATCTTACAAACAGATCAGATCAATCTCTACGAAGGGATAGAAGATGAGTCTACTAACAGATCGACTCAATCTTAATTAATCTAGAAGATGAACTTACTAACAGATCAGTTCAATCTTAACTAGTCAATGACCAATCACACAAAATGCAACTCGAAGCACTGAGTCGGTTGATCTTGAGGTTGGTGAATTAGAAGATTGGTGGATATGGCCCACTTGTTCATCTTACTGATCTTTTACATCATGAATTTCAGGCGCTGAGCGGATTCATAAACCTAGAAAACACTCTTGCATACAAAGTCAAGCATGAAGCGCTAAGCTAGTCTAACTTTGAGGCATGTGTGTTAGTGAATGAACCTACAAACAGATCGGTTCAATTTCACTGTTTAGAAGACGAACCTACTACAGATCGATTCAATCTTATGGCTTGAGAGATGAACTTACAAACAGATCAGTTCGATCTCATAGACTAGAAGACAAACTTACAAACAGATCAGCTTAGTCTTACTAGCGTGTCAAGTCATGAATAATTGTTCAAGACATTGAGTCAATTGACAGTGGACAAAGTCCTTATAGTTGTCTTGGTTGACCTCCTAAATCATGAATTCTAAGCACTTGGCCGATTCATAGATTCAGGGTTACCTTGTACACAAAATTAGACTCGGAGCTCTTGACTGGTCTAATATTGAGACAGGTTTGCCAGAGAATCAGCTTCCAGATAAGCCAGTTCAGAGACTGCCATATTGTGATGACTCATCAGTAATCAACAAAGTATATCACCACCTTATTAACTGTTATAACGCTTCAACAAGTCGTTATAATATTTCTAGAGGATGGCTGACTTGTCAGAAAATTGGTCAAATAGTCAAAACGTGGCTAACGCTTTATAAAGTGTTCAATATTTTGGTAAATCATATAACGATTCAAGGAATTGTTATAACGATTCCTTAGGATGTATTAACTTGTCAGAGAATAGTCAAAGCGTTGCTAACGCTTTGTAAAGCGTTCAACGATTTGGTGAATCGTATAATGATTTAAGGAATCATTATAACGATTCCTTAGAATGTATTGACTTGTCAGAGCATGGTCAGAGCGTTGCTAATGCTTTGCGAAACGTTCCACGTTTAAATGAATCGTATAATGATTCAAGAATCATTATAACGATTCCTAAGAATGTTGTATTTAATCTGGACCACTAGATTATCCTAAGATTAGTATAGATCTTTTATTTAATCTTTTATTTTATTTGGGCCACTGGATTTAATTGAGATGTGCACTGAACAGATTAAAGACCCAGATTGAGTTGTGATTTAATTTCCAAAATGTTCAATGGCTCATATTCGTTGATCTGCTTCAGATTCGGGTGATCTCTTGAGATTGGTAATGAGATAGTTCTTCTATGTCTCCCTTCTCTCATGCTTTGAGATACGCACTGGAGAGGTGATCCTGATGCTCCGGTGGCCTGATCGGAGATCAGCCACCATGGGTGGCGTCGCCTTGGTGTGGAGAGTGTGACTGTGCATCCCGATCATGCATCAATGCGGTGGATTGTCGGCGCCACCATGTCCCATTAGCTGACTTATACCTTTTCGGTACCGATGGTCTCTCTCGATCAAATTAAACTCATTCAATCATAATTTCTTGCAATTGTTAATTCACTCATACAATTCTAAGTGTCATAACTTAATCAATTGTAGTGTTTTGAGCACAATTACAAGATCGACTATCGAGTTCTAATGATTGACTTCAAGAATTTTGATAAATTACTTGATTCAAAGCTAGATTCTTGAAGCAATTGCTTGGAAACACAGAGATTCAGAGGTCAGTGACTTTCGATCAATCAATTACTGTGATTTGAGCTAGGAGATCACTCGGTCTTTGACTAGCTTTACTAACATATATAATTCAATTTATTATTCGCTCAATCAATTAAGAAAGAAGTAAATAAATAGCAAAGAAAGAATCTAGATAGCTAAGCGATAGCTCAAAGAAGAGATTCAATCAAAGAAAATAAGAAATTCGAATGAATTGAAAAAGAAAATCTCGAAGAACAAATGACAGTACTGAAATTTATTGAAATTGATCAAAATTAAGCACAATTACATCTCAAGCTCTCAACTTTCATTAGTTACACTTACCTCTTCTTCTTTTGTGTAGTTCTAGACTCTTGAATTCACTATTAATGGTGGAAAAGGATTGAATGTATACCGAGTTCTCAACACTTATTGAGATCAATCGGCTAATTGGCTTCTCACTTGCTCTTTGGGACTCTTGATTAGTACAATGGTGTAATATGCAATATGTAGATGCTTCTTCTCTTTCTCCTCTTTCTTCTATATCCTTGAATTACTGTCAATTGAGAGTTTATATAGGAGTTGGGTTGGTTTGACCGAATTTGACTCCATCTTTCAATTACACTTGGTTTACTATTTCCTCACTCAAGTTGTTTTTTTTGCGCATTATGGTTCACTAAACCAAGTCCCTAATTGCCAAAGTTGTGTGTAACTGCCTAGAAGCAGTTACAACTTCAATTTATTTACTGATTTGCCACTACTCGGTCTTTACTTCTTTGCAAACTCTTCTAGCCCCTTCTAGACCCTTCTATACCTCCGACTATGCTTATAGAAACTGCTCATATGCTTCCTTAGCTCCATTTTACAGAATTGATCTAATTCTCATCTTCTTCTCCATTGCAAGCCTATAACCAAGCCTCAGTCTTTCTCTTTGATCCCTCGATCATTCCTTGTATCTCAAAGCTTCAATCTCATCCATTTAGAGTTAGGCAACTCTCTGTGCATCTCCTCTGTCAATTTGATAGCTCTAGCATAGTGTTAGATCATCCCATTTCTAGGCCGAGGGGTTAATTAGTGCATCTCCCATCTCCAACACTCACCTCTCCTCAATTCTTGTTCTAACACCATCACTTAAGGTCCTAGAAGCCCTCTCAGTCATTAATTGCAAGTTTTAAGCTTTAATTGACAAATTCAAGATTTCAACTCGAGGTAATTTTCTCTGCCTTATCTCTTTCTACACTGCACCAATTCAAAATCTGACTAGATGCACATGCTCTCCTTTGCATACTGTAGTCGAGGCTAGAAGCAATTGATCTGAAGTTTAGACCTTTGCTTGATCTCCATTGATGGCGCCTTCAATGATCTCAGTGCATGTGCCTGGCGCATGTGAGCCAAGGCAGAGGAGAAGGAGGGTGCAGAGGCAGGAGTCGCATGAGCCAGGTGCATACTCCTCTTTTCTCTCCTTTTAAATCTCAGCTAGCATTATTGTGTGGACTTGATTCTCTGCGACTTAGACTCATAAATCTAACTAATAGGGCCCACATGTAAGCTCTGATTGGTTGTTAGGTTAAGTACTCATCCCTTAGCACTAATGGTCTGGTTAACAGCTGTCGAGGTGTCTCTTTAGTGTGATGCCATGTGGCATACGCTGAGTGAGGTGGCACTATCATGGATGTGCCATGTGGCATAGGCTAGGTGAGGTGGCACTGTCATGGTTATGCCATGTGGCATAGGCTAGGTGAGGTGACACTGTCATGATTGTGCCATGTGGCATAGGCTAGGTGAGGTGGCCCACATTGGTTAGCTGCCACGTGGCACTATGGTGGGGCCTACTTGTTGGCTGCCACGTGGCACTATGGTGGAGCCCACTTGTCAGGTTACTTGTGCCATGGTGAGGCCCACCTGCTGACGTAGACCAATAGGAGGGTGCCACGTGGCACAACCGTGCGCTTGTCTTGAGGGCTCAATCAGGGGCTGCCACGTGGCATAGGTTGGGTGAGATGGTTGTTGTGCTGGGAGCTTCCTTGGGTCCCCAAGTTGTACCCATAGTGTGTTATATCCCCAAGTTATACCCAGAGAAGCCTTGATCAAATCTTAGCCCTTTGATCTGCCTATTTAATCTATTTTATCTTCTCTGAATTTATTTTAATAGATCCACTTATCTAAAAATCATGAAATTTTCACAAAAAATTTCTAAATTCATGATGATTACTCCTGTAATTTTAAATTTCACTTTTGCCCCTATCTCCTTGTGTTAAAAATTCATTCACCAAGAAAAACCTATTTTCTCTTCTGAATTAATCCCAAATTTCAATTATAGCTCAGTGTCTCTGCCAAATAAAATTCTCTTGTAGAAACCCCTCCTAATTAAATACCAATTAGACTTGTATTAATACTTCATTAGGGTTTTACTTGATCAAAAATTGATTACATGTCAACAATTGGTACACTGGTCGACCTTGAAAGCAAAATCGGCTTGGTCGGTGTTTGCAACATTAATACCGATCGGCCTTGAAAGCAAAATTACATTAAAATTTTTTGTGATTGGCTGTATTAAAATACTGGCTTGGCATTGACACAGTTCTTATTGTATAGGGATTGTACTGCTTCAGCTCTCAGGGTTTGCTCTAAGAGTTGATCTTTAGGGTTTGGTCTTGACTCTCTTGATGTGTATCACTGAGGTGTGGGACACACCTGTCAGTGAACAATAATCGATGGATGACTCCTCGGGAGATCTCTCTCCCGAATCTCCTGAGGGTCATCCATCTCTAATGAATAGGAGATGGCAGGGCTTTTATACTTTTGACCCCTTGTCTAGAATTTCTTTGTGGGATTAATGCTTAATCTTTGTTCCAGCTTGATTAGATTTAATGGATAGGCTATGTTTAGGCTATTGAAGCTGCTTGTGTGGGACTGTCAGATAGGTCTCACTTGTCAGAGAAAAATAATCACATGGGCGATACCCAAGAGATCTCCCTTCTCTCTTGAGTCTCTTGGCTGTCACCCACATCAAGCGGACAGTGGATAGTGGGGTATTTATATCCTTACCTTTTATCCCAAATTTTCTTGTGGGATAAATAAACATTTTCCGGAGCTCAGCAGTGACTTCTTCAAAGCCGTGGTGGACCCTCTCCCTTGCCTTTCTCTCCTCTTTCTTATGATTTATTATTGATAATTGATATTTATCTTTAATTGTTCAGCTGCTTTATCCTTGAGATTTTTCAAGGGTAAACAAAGAGCCACCCACCAAAGCGGGTCCTGAAGTTTTGAAGAAATTGAAGGCCTGTTTTGGTGCACATATCTAACACGCCTTCTTCTTCCTTCTTTCTTCTCTTTCTTTTCACTATTGACTTTGTTATTATATACCAGACTCGACCATTCCCCCATATGGCATGATTCCTAGGCGTCCTCAGAGTCATTACCTCTCTTTCTACGAGGATCCTGAGGACTGGACGCCCATAATTAGGGTTACACGTGGCACTCCCGTGTACCTTCAGACTGGTGGTCTGATTTTTCGTGATGAGCAGCCTCACGACATCACGCATTTACTGCTTCGAGATCTTTCAGCCGTGGCACCTATCACCCATCTCCTTGGCAAGGAGATGATTGACGGAGAGGTATTTTTGGCGCATCAAGCAAAATACACATCAAGCTTTTTGGCGCCGTTGCCGGGGATAACGGTGTGAATATTGGTTCAACCTTTAGTAATTGAGACTAGATATTTTTATTTTTATTTCTCTTATTATCTTTTATTTTCTGTGATCTACTTGTTTGATTGCTTTTTCAGGACTCGATCTGGCCGGGTAATCAGATCTCTTGGTGTACAGACGTAGAGCTAAGGAGATAACTTCTCTGCTTGAACAACCGCTTATTCATCTCGCCACCGAAGAAGCAACCCAAATGGTGGAGAATGATGAGAACAGTCCCTTGAAGGACTTTGCTGCCCCAAAGGCAATTAGAATTTAATTAGGCTACACAGTGCCTAATGAAGCAGCAAACAACTTCGAGTTGAAACCTGCTCTCTTGAACATGCTCTCTCAACACATGTTCAACGGTTTAGCCCATGAAGACCCGAACCAACATTTGGCCATATTTGAAGAATTATGTAATACGGTTAAAATTAATGGTGTTGAACCCGAGGCCATTAAACTTAGAGCATTTCCTTTTTCTTTAGGAGATAAGGCTAGAAATTGGCTAAGATCATTAGATACCGGTACAATAAGAACATGGACCCAAATGTCTGATGCTTTTCTTTCTAAGTATTTTCCTCCATCTAAAACTTTTGCCCTTCGTGCTCAAATTATAAATTTCGAGCAAAGAGGAGGAGAATCTCTCGGAGGCGTAGGATAGATACCAAGAGTTGTTGCGTCTTTGCCCACACCACGGACTCGAGAAGTGGTTCATACTTCAGATCTTCTATGAAGGACTTGAGCAGTCCTCTAAACTAATCATTGATGCAGCAGCTGGAGGCAATTTGATGAACATGAGCACTCGAAATGTCTATAAATTGATTGATGAGATGGCATTAGGGCAACAACAATGGAGCTCGGTGAGAGGACCCGTTCGAGGTGCACCGGGTGTGATTGAGATGGACAATTCAACCAAATTGGTAGCATAAATAGAGGCGATGCAAAAGAGCATAGACCGCTTGACCAATCAAAATATTTCAGCGGTACATCAATCACCTACTTGTGCTGTTTGTGGTGGAGGCGATCACTTGGCCATAAACTATAATTGGGCAAAATCTGCTGAGGGGGATGCGGCGCAAGTCAATGCATTCAACAATAATTTCAGACCGCAAAACAACCCTTACTCAAACACCTACAATCTTGGATGGAGAAATCACCCAAATTTCTACCAAGACAATTAACCTTGATAGACCTTGAACGCCCTAGGATGGTGGTATTGAAAGGTCAAGATAGTGCAAGAATGTAAAGAACCTAAGGTAGAAATGTATAAACTAATTTGAGGCTTAATGTTCAAGTATAATGGCAGCGGAATAGAATTTAAATCAATTCAATTCTCACAAGAATATAGCAATCAAAGAAATGTTAGAAAAAAAAGTAAAGATAAAGCAAGAACACAAGATGTAATGGAGTTCGGCTTTAACAATGCCTACGTCTCCGGGACCCTCAACCTCTAACAATTGAGGTTGAGCCGATATATTAAAAATAATGTTTTTACACTTGTAGAACTTGGTCCCTTACAAAAATGGGTTGTCAAGCCTATCGGTAACAAGGGTGACAACACACTCAAAAAGATGAGTGATAACACACTCAAAAGGTGAGCGACAACACACTCAAAATAAGGTGAGCACTACAGCTCAAGAAAATATTTTCAAGAAGATAACGAAGGATCAAGTTGGGAGAATAGAGAGAAGCTAGATTGAGCTTGAACAAGGATTTGGCTAATTGAGTGTTTTAATCTCTTGAATTATCTCTCTCACTTTATGGCTAGTAAACTTTCTGGAGTAATGATTTTGCTAGATAGATCAGATTCAATAATTAAAATAAGTGAGAGAGGTGATCCTTTTAAATAAATCTTCTGAAACAACTGAAGAAACTTTTTTCGGCCTGAACCGTTATAACAGTTTACGAATCGTTATAACGATTTAGAAAGAATAGCCGTTGGATCAACTGAGCTGAAACGTTATAACGATTCATCAAATCGTTATACATTTCATGAATCGTTGTAACGATTACATAATCATTATACGTTTCATAAATCGTTGTAATGATTACTGAATCATTACATAACGATACGCTCTGGTTTCTTTGAGAATGTTTCTGCCTTAGAATATTTTTGAGTATTAAGATGAACCGTTATAATGATTACTGAACCGTTATAACGATTCTCTGGGCAGAAGTGTTTACACTTGAAAAATCTCAAGGATAAAGTAGCTGAATAAAAAGATCAATTATCAATAATAAATCATAAGAAGAGGAAAGGAAAGGGAAGGAAAGAGAGGGGCCACCAGCCAGAAGAGTCGCTAATGAACCCCGGAACAAAAGTATTAATCCCACAAGGAAATCTTAAGTGCAAAGCAAGGATATAAATACCCCACTATTTGCTGCTCATTCAAGGTGAATGACCCTCAGGAGATTCAAGAGAGAGAAATCTCCTGATGGGTCATCCATCTGATCATTTTTCACTAACAGGTGGGCCCCACACCTCAGTGACAGACATCAAGGAAGTCAAGATTAAACCCTAAGCAGCAAACTTCAGATCAAACCCTAAGAAATTGGAGCAGTGTAGTTTCTATACAGCAAGGACTGTGTCAATGCCAAGCTAGTATTTTGATACAGCCAATCACAAGAAATCTCAAATGTGACTTTGCTTCCAAGGCTGACTAGGTGCTAAAGTTGTGAGCAACCACCAGACCATGCCATGATTTGTGCCAATTGTTGACAAGTAATCAACTTTTGACCAAGTCACCCTCATGAACATGAATTGGAAGTTAATTTCACAAGACTGATCAGATGCCAAAGCTGAGAGCAACCATCTGATCAAGTCTCGATTTGTATCAATTATTGACAAGTAATCAGCTTTTGATCAAATCAAACCCTAATAAGTATCAATACAAGACCAAATTGGTGTTTAATTAGGGTGGTTTCTGCAAAAAAAAATTATTTGGCAGAGACACTGAGCTATAATTGAAAATTGGGATTTATTTAGAGAGGAAAATAGGGTTTTCTTGACAAATGAATTTTTAATACAAGGAGGTAGGGGAAAAAATGGAATTAAAAATTATAGAGGTGATCATCATGAATTTAGAGATTTTTGGTGAAAATTTCATGATTTTTGGATGAGTGGAGCTATTAAAATAAATTTGGAGAAGATAAAATAGATTAAAAAGGGAGATCAAGGGCTCAGATTCAATCAAGGGTTCATCTGGGTGCAACTTGGGGATAGATACACTACTGGGTGCAAATTGGGGATCTCAAACATACACTCACAGAATCAGAGGAGAGAGAGAGAGAGGGTGCCACGTGTCAGCACCTCATTGGGCCACCTCAGCATGTTAGTGCCACATGGCACTCTCCTATTGGTCCACCTCAGCCATGTGGGCCCCACCACTATACTGACCTGACATGTGGGTCCCACCAACATGCCGCGTGGCAGGCCATGACAGGTCCACCTCAGCACTCACATGCCACATGGCAATACAAAGCGAAGACACCTCAATGAACAAACTATACCAATTGCCACATGGCTGCATACCATTGGTGCAGGTAAGCAGTGTGGGCCTCACAGGTGACACATGGCAGTCATTAACTGGTGCCACCTTAACACAGATTAATACTATAACAGATGATTAATAGGGTGATTAAACAGGTGGCCCTATAGGATCATGCCAAGTCAAATCTATTAGGCCTAAGCAGGCCATTAACCAAGTCACAATTGAATATATGGGTCTAGACTCAGCTACTTACATAAGGGGCCCATGTGTAAGGTTTATGAGTGTACAGCTTACACAGATAGTCATGCACCAAGCCCATACGCAAATATAAATAGAGATTTAAATCAAAAGGAAAAGGAGATGTGTACTTGGCTCATTTGTGTTGCGCCTCTGACAGTGGGCCCCAGTGTGTTGTGGACTCCGTGCGCCAAGCGCATCTCCCTCTCTTTCTTCTCCTTCTCCTCTCCCTCTCTTTCTTCTTCTTCTCGACGAAGCCGATGGCGCCATTTGTGTTAATCAAGCTCTTTCAAGCTCACAACTTCAATTCCTTTCAGTTAGAGCTAGCCTATACACGAGAGAAGATGTGTGAATGATCAAAATTGAAAGATAACAAGTGAATAGGGTGATTGAGAGAGATGAACACCTCGGGTGATCAATAAGGCACTTCAATACTTGCTTCAAAATCCAAAATTGATGATGCAAATCTCTTCTAATCACTTAGGCGATGTTGTGAGTAAAGAAAGAAGTAACAATTAAGCATTGAATAGAAGTAATTGAATCAAGGTAATGAAATCGGGCAAATGGAGAAAAGTTGAAACTTTGCACTTCGAACTTGAATTGGCAATGCTTGTAGCTTCTATGTGCCTACACGATGCTGCTTAAGTGATAAAGATTGTCAATTAAACGATGGAGATATGTTTTTGACTAAAGATTGAAATCGAGTGATTAAGTTCTAAGCTTTGAAGAAGAGCAACAATGGCAGAGAGCAAGGAAACGCTTTAGATACATTGGGATGAGTATATATAGTATGCTGAGAAGTCTAGAAGGTTCTATCAGTGAATAAGAAGTGAGGGGAAGTTCAAGCCTGGTCAACAGTCAAAGATTTAAGCTTTGGATTCTTTAATGGAGCCCACACTATAACAGAATGGATAACAGAAAGTAAAGACCATGTTTATAGGCCAGGGCAGTTCAATTGTTAGTGTTTGTATGGTGTATGGCATTAACTCCCTTGTACACCCTTTTAATTGCCTATATAAACCTCTAATTCATGAAGAACAAAAGAGACAGAAGAAGAGAGAGAGAGAGGAGAATATTTGAGAGATATACACAATAGAAAAAGGCAATTGAAAGAAGGTGATTTATTGCAAGAAGAGAAAAGGGTCAAGAAACCGATTGATCTCAGTTTTAACTTGAGAACTCGGTTGTTATATCTCCAATTATTCATTAGAAGGTTAGTCCCGAGCTTAACTTTGATTGAATTTGAAGTTCCAGTGTTGAATTTTCAATGTAATTAGTGTGATTGTATTTGAATCTTAGAGTAACAGTATAATCACAATCGAATTTTCAATTTCTTTCTTTTAGTTTTGCAAATTCACAACTTCTTTCTTTTAATACTTGATCTGAATCTCATTTCTTGTTTTATTTCTTGATTGAATTTCAAGTGAAAATTAGTAATTGAGTTGGAGAAATCGATTGATCTCGGTTAAAACCTGAGAACTCGATACCAGTAAAAGTCTTTGCTTTGATTCCTTGTTTAAACATCGAATTCATCTTAGTTTGTGTTTGCATCACATATATTCAAGGTCATAGTATCATCTAGAGTCGATTGATCTCAGTTTCAACTCGAGAACTCGACGGAATTAGAAGTTTTCAGTGCGTTATCGCGTCGTATCAACTAAATTGAGCTTCAAATCGGGATGTGCGACCCTTTTTCGCGCGCTCCGCACCGCCGCTGGGCGATGGGATGCGGAAGAAGGACACGGAGATCCCTCCCAAGCGTGCATCTGTTTAATACCGGTTGATTCTACCGTTTAGACCAATTTAAATGCACATTTGGGGGTTTTTAGTGATTGTGAGTTCTTGTAGATTCCGGTGGGCGCAAGCCCCCACCGTTAATTACCCTGGGCTGTTAACCTCGAGGCACCTCTGGATCTTTAAAAGGGAGAAGCAAATAGTATAGTTAAATGATGGTCAAGTGATCGTTTGTATTTACTTAAAAGGTTAATCCAGTGAAAGATGAACCTACTACAGATCGGTTCAGTCTTTACCGCCTCGAGAGATAACCTTACTACAGATCAGATTAATCTCTTCAGAGGGGTTCGAGGTGAGTCTACTACAGAATGACTCAACCTCAGTTAATCTAGAAGATAAACCTACTTCAGAACGGTTCAATCTTAACTAGTCAACAACCAATCACACAAAATACAACTCGAAGCACTAAGCCGGTTGATCTTGAGGTTAGTGAATCAGGAGAAGGGTGGATTTGGCCCACGTGTTTCTTCTCACTGATCTTCTAGATCATGAATTCTAAGCACTAAGCCGATTCATAAACCTAGGAACACAACCGCGCACAAAGTCAAACTCGAAGCACTAAGCCGCCTTAACATCGAGGCATGTGTTAGTGAAGGAACCTACTACGTAACGGTTCACATTCACTATTTTGTGGATGAATCTACTACGAACGATTCAATCTCACAATCTCGGAAATGAACCGGAAGACAAACTTATCGACGGATGAGTTCACCTTACTAGCTCAACTAGTCATGAATTACTTGTTCATGACACCGAGTCATTAAGATGTCACTTCCTTCGGACATCGTAATGTTCTTCTTTCTTAGAGTCGACATATATCTTCATGTTGATGTCGCAGCCTTGGTTATTCTTCAACGAGCGTCAAAATGTTCTTGTCCCGACTAATTATTCTAAATGTTGCATTACTTGTGCAAGATCATTGTGTTACTCTACACCCCTTGTGTGAGCATATTTATTCACCTCTAAAATGTAAAAAGATTATTACATTTTTATTGATTTTTATTATTAAGATGATACCTTTCATTATTATCTCTATTATAAAGGTGGGTTTATCTTTTATTTTTAGAACTCTATTTATTTCTGTAGAAGATTACTTACAAAAATAATAGAAAGATGGATTAGCTATTATTTGGAATTTTCTTTAGATTTTTGGGATTTTATAATAGCTAAAGTAATAGAATTTTGTTTTTATTATTTCTAAATTCTATTTATTTTTGTAGAAAGTCACTTACAAAAATAATAGGAAATAAGTTGGCTATGATTTTATTTGAATTTTTAGGATTTTTATAATGGCCAAAGTAATAGGATTTATTATTATAGTTTTTATTATTTTAAATTCTATTTATTTTGTAGAAAATTATTTACAAAATAAAAGATGGATTAGCTATTTTATTTTGATTTTAGAATTTATAATAGCTAAAAGAATTATTATTATTATTATTTATTCTATTTATGATTTTATTTTAGGCTTTTATTATTTTTATTACTTTTATTTATTTATTACATGTGGGAAAAGTAATGAAAAATGAAATTTACTTAGAGTTTAGCCCTTTTTGAATAAGATTTTATTTTTTTTATCATTATTATTATTATTTGATTTTTAGAATTCTTATAATAGCTAAAAGAATGGAATTATTATATTCTTTATTATTATTTTTCTTATTACATTTTATTCACAAAAATATTAGGAATGATTTAACTTTTATTATATTTTTATTGGTATTTTTAAACTGAAAATAATAATATTTATTCTATTATTATCATATCTTTATTTAAATTTTTAGAAATAACCAAAGGAGTGTAATTTATTTTATTATGTAATTTTATTTTAAATTTTAAAATAAAATAAGGTATATTTATTATTTATTATTATGATTATTTATTTTTATTTTTATGAAAAAAAAATAATATATATTTTTTTATTGTTAATAAATTTCATTATGATTCATTCCTTTTATTATTATTATTATTTATTTATTATAATAGCTAAAGAATAGAATTTATTCTATTATTTCTTATTGGATATTATTATTGTTATTATTATTTTATGAAAAATTACTTGAAAATCAGTAAAACATATCTAATTATAGTTTAAGATTTTTATTTGGATTTTTTGAAATTTTATAGTATCTAAAATGATAATTTAAAGCTAAATTAAATAAGAAAATACAATATAGTGTCCTTTACTTTTGAATTATTTTTATATGATAATATTTCTGTAATTATAGTATTTTTATACAGAAAAATACTATGGAAAACAAAGAATTTTTAGAAATAAATTTGGGTTAATTTGGAGTTTAAGGACATTTTTAAATGATTTATTTACTATTTATTTTTAATTTTCTGTTATTAATTGGTAACTGGGCTTAATGAATTGGGCTGAGATTAATTTCTGTTATTTTATTTTGCGAACTGGGCCTAAATCAGAGCTGGGCTAGCCTCTTTCCATTATTCACTATGATTTGTGTGGGTGTGCGACCCTTTTTCGCGCGCTCCGCACCGCCGCTGGGCGATGGGTTGCGGAAGAAGGACACGGAGATCCCTCTCGAACGTGCATCTGCTGGGTGTCGGCCGATTCTGCCGTTTAGAGATTATTTGGATGCACATTCAGGGGGTTTTTAGTGATTGTGAGTTCTTGTAGATTCCGGTGGGCGCAAGCCCCCACCGTTAATTACCCCGGGCTACGAACCTCGAGGCACCTCTGGATCTTTGAAAGAGAGAAGCAAATAGTATAGTTAAAAGATGGTCAAGTGGTCGTCTAATTTCATGAAAAGGGGTCTACGGAAGATGAACCTACAAACGGAGATCGGTTCAATCTATGGAAGACAAACCTACAAACAGATCGGTTTTGTCCTATGGAAGACGAACCTACAAACAGATCGGTTCGGTCTATGCCACCTCGAGATGTAACCTTACCTACGGCACCGGGTTAATCTCTTTAGAGGGCTTGAGGTGAGTCTACATACGGATCGACTCGACCTCCGTTGATCTAGAAGATAAACCTACAAACAGATCGGTTCAATCTTAACTAGTCAACAACCAATCACACAAAATACAACTCGAAGCGCTGGCGGTTGATCTTGAGGTTGGTGAATCGGGAGAAGGATGGATATGGCCCACGTGTTTCTTCTCACCGATCTTCTAGATCATGAATTCGAAGCACTAAGCCGATTCATAAACCTAGGAAACACAATTGCACACAATGTCAAACCCGAAGCGCCGAGCCGCTTCAACATTGAGGCATGTGTTAGTGAAGGAACCTACCTGGCGTAACGGTTCACATTCACCGTTTTGTGGATGAATCTACCTACGCTGACCGATTCAATCTCACGAGTCTCGGGAAATGAACCGGAGACGAACTTATCGACGGATGAGTTCGGTCTTGCCACTCAAATGGTCATGAATTACTTGTTCATGACACCGAGTCATTAAGATGTCGCTTCGCTCGGACATCGTAATGTTCTTCTTCTTCAAAGTCGACATATCTCTCCATGCGATGTCGTAGCTTTGGTCATTCTTCACGAGCGTCGAGATGTTCTTGTCTCGACTAATCATCCTATATGTTGCATTACTTGTGCAAAATTACTATATTGCCCTACACCCCTTGTGTGAGCATATTCAATCATGAGTTACTTGCTCATGGCGTGAGTCATTAAGATGTCACCTATCTAGGACATCATAATGTTCTTCTTCTTCGAGTCGACATATATTTCCATGTTAATATCGTAGCTCTGGTTATTCTTCATCAAACGTCAAGATGTTCTTGTCTCGACATATTCACTCATGTTGCTATCAAAGCCTTATTCATTCTACGTCAAGATGTTCTTGCCTCAACGTATCTTATTATTCTTTATCAAGTGTCAAGATGTTCTTGTCTCGACATATCTTCTCGTATTGTTATTAAAGCCTTAATCATCTCACGTCAAGATGTTCTTGTCTCAACGTATCTTCTTCATATTGCTATCAAAGCCTAAATCATCCTACGTCAAGATATTCTCGTCTTGACTAATCATTCTAAATGTTATATCATGTGTGCAAATATTCATATGTGGCTCTACACTCCTTATGTGAGCATATTTATTTATTTCTAAAATGCACAAAATCTATTATATAATATCTTTCATTATCATTCTTTATTATAAAGATGCATTTATTATTATTATTATTATTATTATTATTATTATTATTATTATTATTTTTATTTTTAAACTCTATTTATCTATGTAGAAAATTATTTACAAAAATAATAGGAAAAAGGGGTTAACTATTTAACTAGATTTTCATTTATATTTTTGGGATTTTTATAATAGCTAAAATAGTAGAATTTTATTTTTATTATTTCTAAACTCTATTTATTTTGTAGGAAATTACTTACAAAAATAATAGAAAATAAAATGGCTATGATTTTTTATTTATATTTTTAAAATGTTTATAATAGCCAAAGTAATAGAATTTTATTATTATATTCTATTATATTGAAACACTATTCATTATGTAGGAATTTTTACAAAATCAAAAGATGGTTAATTATATTATTTTTTATTATTACTATTTTTATTTTTATTTTTAAGATCTATAATAGCTAAAAAGAAATCATTATCAATATTCTATCTTATTTATTATACTATTCATTATTATATATTTTTATATTTTTATTATTTCTATTTATTATCTATAGAAAAGTATAAGATTTTTTTTTATTATTATTAGTTGAAAATAGCTAAAAGAGATGAAATTTATTATATTTTTATTACAACTATTATTTTTATTGCATTTTATTCATCAAAAATATTTTTATTGTATATTTGTATAGAAATATCAAAAGAAATACAATTCATTTTATTATAAAGCTATATTATCATTCTTTATTATAAAAGAAAAATGTATTTTACTATTTATTACCATAGTAGTATATATTTTTATATTTTGTGCTATTTATTTTTATTATTCTTTTTACAGAAAATATCAATATAATATCTATTATTATTATTTTTTTTTATTTATCAAAGAATATAGCTAATCTCATTATTTATTATAGCATATTACTATCATCATTATTATTTCATGGAAAAATCACTTGAAAAATCACTAAAATATATCTAGTTATTATTTATGATTTTTATTTGTATTTTTGGAATTTTTATAATATTTAAAATGACAAGTCAAAGCTAGGTCAACTATATCAATATATGTGATGTATTTTGCTTTTAAATTGTTTTACTATGATTATATTTTTAAAACTAGAATATTATCATGTGGAAAAATAGTATGAAAAATACGAAAATTTTAGAAACAAATTTGAGTCAATTTGGAGTTCAAGAACATTTTCAAATCATTTATTTATTCTTTATTATTAGTATTCTCGTTATTATTTAATTACTTGGGCCTAATCTGGGCCGTTAGATCTGCTTCAAGATTGACGCTCATCTTTCATTTAACTTCGTTCTTATTTGGGCATTGGATTCACTTCAAGATTAAACCTGGATGAGATATAAGGCCCAGATCCATTCTGGATTTTTATTTAAAAACACCATCTTACCTCAAGCGTCCGATTTATTCCAAGATTTGCATTTGTATCAATACTCGTGTCTATGCGCTAATATTCGTGCACACCCGTTTCTTTGACTCGTTCTCGTTGACCACCTTGCCGAGATTCGCGCTGAGGTTGTTGCGGATCGGAGCTTTGTCCTTCCGATCGATGAACCTAGTGGCATCGTCTTGTTGCCAAGAACTCTCTGCCACACCCGATCGAAGATCGATACGGTGCTTCATCGCGTATGTGGGTACCGTTTTCCGATGACGATCCTGGTTTGATATCGATCGAGTTTCTAATCGGAAATTCAACCTAATTAACCAATGATTCTTACAATTAACCTTCCATTATTGATCGCCTATGCATTCTAATCATGTTTGCAAGTTTGATTCTTTCGAATTCGTTGTGTATATCCCAATTGGTCTCGATGTCATCCGGCACAAGCACGCCATGTTTGTTTCAATCGTTATACGCCAATTAACCTTCAATTATGGTGCTTCCTTGTATCTTGGATGAATCGTATGTTTCCAAATTATCATCTAAGCTACGTAATCGAGAGGATTAAGCTATCCTTCTATCGATTCAAGATTAGACAGATTGTCGACCCGTTCGATCGTGAAATGGGAGAGTTATATAACTCTACTACCAATTCAATTAGATGACACGATGAGAAATATAGAAGAAGATCAACACAATTACATGAAACTCTAAACCAGAAAAGCAAAAATTTTTGTTTATCTGAAATTCATGGCTTATTTGAAGATAATGCTGGTAATTCATGAAATTCGATTGAGAAAATAGAAATTGAAAAGCAGAAATGCAAGGAAAGCATAAGAATCAATGTTATAGCATTTGAATCAAATGAAAAATAGAGAATTATTATGCGGTTCAATGCAAGAATCAAGCTTATTATACAATTCTACAAAATCATTCTCAAATACACTTTGATTTCATGACAAGACTAATCAAGCTTTGCAGATGATGACTGGATCTTGTGAAAGCTATGAATAGATCGAATTGAGAGACTAAGTCTACTATCAATTGATCTAATTGCTTCTCCTTCAACTCTTCTTTGCTATCTCTCTCTTCTTCTGCTAATTGCTTCTATCTTTCACGCTTCTTGATTGCCTAACCTTCCAAACTTGCTTCGTGTTCTCTAATTCGGTTTATATAAGCTAAGAGTGTGTAATTTGCTAAATGGTGATTGGTTGGGTGATTAGCACTTGGATCACGCTTTGGATTCAATCTCCACCCTTGGTTCAGTTTAGATCAATGGTTAGGATGTATTTGTGCTTTCTAATTACTCAATTGAGTTGGTCATCATGGTTAAGCCGTTTGAGTTAGTTACAAAGGTCTTTTATTCACTCTTTTGCCACTCTCCATATTAACTAACCATCACTCACTTCCGGACTGTTCTAGAACCTTCTCCACACTTGGCAATCACCAAAGAGCTCTCTCGAAATACTATAAAAGCCTCTCGTACAAAGAAAAATCTCCATTTCTCCATTTGAGCCCGATTTTTGCTCAATTATCATTGCCATTACCTTACTCATCAATTCATTCAATTGCAAGCTCTCTTAGCCTCCTATTAGACTCGCAATTGATCCACCTTGTTCTTTGCATTGTCTCTACTCCCTACTATTGAATTTGAGCTTGCGCCTTTTACCCGATTGGTGATCTAGTGGAATACTATCAGTAAGGCTTCAAAGGGTACTATCTTTGCATCCAGAGAGCATCGCCTTAGTGAAAGAAAGTCGCTTGTTCAATTAATTTCACTTTTACAAGCTTGCAAAGGTCAATCCCAATTTTGATCTCATTGATCGCCTCAACAAGTAATTCTCTTTATTCTTTTCATATTCCTTAAAATTCATGCTTGATACATGTTCTAATCAATGATACGCACCTTCCTATCGAATGAATTTGAAGGATTCCGCTATCTCTAACCCACTCAACCATGGCGCCTCTCGGCCGGTCGCGCGGAAGAAAAAGAAGAAGAGGAGGAAGGGAAGAAGAAAGCGCCTCCGGGGGCTTGCCTCGCGCATGTGAGCCGCAGCAGAGCGGGGCCCACAACATAGAGATAATGCGCAAGGGCCAGTGCATACCTCCTTTCTTTCCTTTTTATTTGAATTGTGGCTTTATCCGAATGAGTTTGGTTCACATGACAAACTTATGCGCCCGACTCATAATCCCGACAATAGGTCCCACCCGTAAGATCACGAGTCTAGCTTATAAAGAATTGATTAGTACACGTATTAGTGGCTAATTAGGTGAGTTGACATGTTCGATTGGTCGCTAGATTAATCACTCCCCTTTAGCATTAATGACCCGCTTAACAACCGCCGAGGTGGCCTTGTAGGATCATGCCATGTGTCATTAACAGAGCGAGACGGCCCCGCGGTATTATGCCACGTGGCATGGGGCCGAATGAGGCGGCCTCCTTCCTCAGGTTGGCGTGTGGCACAGTAGGAGTGTAGTGGACCACCGGTATGGTGCCATGTGGCATTAGGGTGATGAGGTGGCCCATTGGTCGTCCGCCACGTGGCACCGAGGTGGGGCCCACCTCGTCGCCGACTCATACTGTGCGGCCCACTTGCCGACATGGCCCAACGAGAGGCTGCCACGTGGCACACCCTCTCTCTTCGATTATTTTATGCCTCCTGTGTTTCTTGTACCCAGTTTGTACCCAAAGCTGCTGTTATCCCCAATTTGCACCCAGAATTGCTCTGATCAAATCCCAGCCTTTGATTAATCCATTTATTCTGCCTTTATCTTCCTTGAATTTATTTTAATAGCTCTACTCATCCAAAAATCATGCAAATTTCACCAAAAATCCCTAAATTCATGATGATCATCCCTGTAATTTTTAATTCCATTTTTGCCCTTGCCTCTCTGAATTAAAAATTCTTTTATCCATAAAACCCTAATATTCCTTATGAATTAATCCCTGATCTCAATTGTAGCTCTGTGTCTCTGCCAATTATCTCTCTCTTGCAGAAACCACCCTAACTAAATACCAATTAGACTTATATTGATATTCATTAGGGCTTGATTTGATCAAATGCCGACTACTTATCGCAATTAATACAAATCTAGACTTGATCAAAGTGGTTGCTCCCAAACTTTGCACTGATCGCTCTTGTGAAATTGACTTTCAATCCCTTAACATGAGGGTGACTTGGTCAAAGAACCGACTACTTATCAAGAATTGACACAAATCAAAGCATGGTTAGGTGGTTGCTCGCAGCTTTGGCACCAGTGTCACCTTGAAAGCAAAATCACATTTGGAATTTCTCATGACTAGTTGCATCAAAATGCTAGCTTGGCATTGACATCATTTCATGTAGCATAGGGATTATACCGCTTCACTCCTTTCTAGGGTTAGCTCCAAAGGCGATTTTAGGGTTCAATTCTCGGTCCCTATAAGCAGTCACCGAGGCGCTGGGTCCACTTGTCGCTGAAAATGGTCACATGGGTGACTCATCGATAGGCTATGTTGTTAGATTCATCTACAAGGGACCGCCAAGTGGGTCCCACTTGTCGAGAAAATGTAATCAAATGGTCGACCCATCGTGAGATTTTCTCTCCCCAAATCTCCCGAGGTCGCCCACCTCGAATGAGTAGGAGGTGGTGGGTATTTATACTCTTCACTTCATGCCCAAGATTCCATTGTGGGACTAATGAATTCATTCCGGGTTAAGCAACGACCTCTTCCGATCGGGGCCATCTTTTCATTGCTTTCTCTCTTTCCCTCTTCTTATGATTTGTCATTAATCATCAATTTATTTTCATTTATTCATTTACTCATCCTTGAAATTTTTCAAGGGTAAACAAAGAGCCACCCACCAAGACGAGTCTTGAATGCTCGAAAGGCTTGTCTTGGTGCATTATTCCTTATTATTCATCACTTCATTTCTCATGACGTCTTCTCTTCTTCGGTATTGTAGTTTCATCTCATGACGCCATCCCGCGTCGCCCTCGAGTCATTATCATTCTTTTTATGAGGATCCTAGCGATTGGACTCCTCTCGTCTCACCCATCCGAGCGACTCCCGTCTACCCGCGAGGCGGCGGTTTATTCTTCGTGGATGATCGCCTCATGACATCATGCCCTTCGGCCTCTGCGCCGCTCTACAGCCTCCTTTTCGACACATCTCCCGGGCAAGGAGATTATTGACGGGAGGCCTCTCGGTGGTCTTCCGCTTCTTTCATGGCTCCTTTAGAGTGCCACTGGTTACCACCGGAGTGGACTCGATATATACTCATGCGGGAGAGGGCTATACTTGAGCGTACCGGGATATACGACCCGATCTTTCTCGTCGATGTTTCGCTATCACATCGACACACCCCGGCGTGGGCCTTTTGCGAGAGGTGGAACTATTCCACCAATACTTTGTTCATCGATGACCGGAGCCGACTCCGACCCTCCCGGAGATACAAAGCAGCTGGATGTGGATTGCCGATCTTTGGTCGGTTTTACGACGAGTTCATAGTCTCGCCCGCCGACTTGAGAGATTCATCTCGATTCCCGTCATCTTTACAGAGGGTGTATGATATGTACCACCATTTGAGAGGAGGTCACTCGGAGTCCCCTTCGTACATTGGATTGCCTATTTCACGTATCGAGTTCATACTCGTCCCGAGGGCTTAGCCTCTATTCGGATCCTTTTGGTACAGTGCCGGCTCGAGATTCACTATGACGCCCTACCCCTTCTCAGATGCATCGTGCTCTCACGATATAGATCGGGAGACTTATCCGACCGCATTCATTTCCCGGTGGATCTCGTTACTTTCTACTACCCAAATCTCCCCAAAGATACACCATCCGACCTTCGTATTTGTCATGGCGAGTTTGATTGCACGCGGCAGCAGGATTTCCTTAGCAAGCGGCTCGTATCGCCAACATTTACAGAGGTCTTCGCGTGTCTAGTATCATCTCGTAGTCCTTCGAGATGTAGGGAGTTGATTCCATGGCATTTGGTTAGCGGCCGGCTTCATATGCATTGGTCGTTCTTATGATCCCGGTATGGTCGTTTCATCGAGAGACCATTTACCTCTCGTTGGGCGATTTAGCCGGAGTGCACCCCACTTCTTTGACTCCCACGATGCCGATACGTATTTTATAGGAGTCGTGATCATCCGATGTTCGCTCGAGATAGACCGATGACTCGCAGATAGCCAGACCGTGGAGCGGCCGAGGTTGATAGCAGGTTCCTTCTTCCGACCCTTCCAAAGATTCGGGATAGATCGGGCGACTTGGAGTACCTTGTTAGCATCCGCCGTGGTTTCCTTCCTTTTAGATCGGGTGATCACATATTCATTGAGCCCTATTCACCTCATCGGTGTGCACATCGCTTGGGCTAGATCAGATATCCCGCCGCCTCTTCTCCGTCCCGAGTTTTTGGCACCGACTTGAGGGTGCTCGGGTGGTGCTATACTCACCTATTCCGACTAGGTACAGTGTGTCGTTGCCGTATGGTTTCCACTTCTCGAGTTCCCACTTTCTCGAGACGTTATCGCAGCGGGTACCATGATGCCATCCGCTCTTATCGCCATACACTCCTCCCGTAGTTGCACGTATCACTTGTCCTCGTGACGGATATGTCTTTTCTAGCGGCGATATCTCATACGCCGCTCTCTTTTCCCGTACATCATTGTAGAGCCTATTGATTTCCGTGGGTTTAGACAAATGGCTTTTCTCGTGCTCCCGTTAGGACTACTCTTACAGTGTACACTTCATTATCCCTTTTAGGTTATTTCCTTTTAATAAGCCTCATCTCATTTCGACCAATTCTTCTTTGATTCGTAGCCGGCTTATGAGTATGATCACGCGAGCCCGGTTCTCGGCCCTCGTCCACGAGTAGTTGGCGTTCATTCTCGCCCACATGTCGAGCCACCGCTCCGCCTACCATGGGGAGAGATCGAGACGCGCCTCTCACCGTCTTCTCCATCTTCTTTTCCTTCTCCCACTCCAGGTGATTTTCTTTACTGACTCGCCTATCCTTATTCGGGCGCACTTCATTTACATCTCTGATTAGGGTTTATTTTTTAGCTCATGGGACATCTCCTGTGGAGGCTACCCGAGACGACATCATAGCAGATCTATCGGCGCCTGCGAGCACTATTATTCCAGGGTTTTGCACCGACCTTGCCGTTGTAGGTTCGTGTGCTTCATTTAATACCTAGTTGCCGCATGCACTAGTATTTTCATTCTTACATGTAGATTTTACGTGCACCCGAGGCCGATGACATGGCATCTCCACACCGCCGAGCCTTTCTTTCATGACGGCCCCGCTTCTCCGTCGATCTTGCTGGTACCCACTGGAGACGGTGACTCATTTGATGTGGTTCTGGGACCAGTGCTCACTCTTGTACGATCGTAGGAGGCTTCTTTAGAGCAGGGGAGTCCATCGGTCGTCGAGCCCGCAGCGACGAGCCATTACCGATCGAGGAGGGCCATCTCATGCTTCTTCATCTCCCGACGGCACCTCTCTCATGGCCACGATGGCGTAGTCTCGACCGAGCGGGTTGCGCCGATTACGACTCGTAGTTGGATGAGAGTTGGTCGGTGGAGCAGCCTATTCCACGTTCCCGTAGACGGGTTTCCGGCTAGCGAGGGTCTCGCCGAGCCTCATGCTTCTCCCGCACCTTATATTTCCTTTATCATTTGCCCGTATTTTATTTTTCATGTATTTATGCTTTCCATTTTATTTTGTAGCCGGTCTCGGTACACCCGCGGTCCTCCCGAGGCGACCGACATCCCTGCCCCCGATTCACTCCCGCCTGTCTCAGGCGACGAGGCGATAGGTTAGATCTTCCCTTCCTTCTATTTCTTTTTTTTTTTTGTTATAACAATTTGTCTAACCCATTTATTTTACTTGCAGATGTTTCATCGAGGGATGTGCACCTCGCCTTGCCGCGCCGGCGATGCACTCCGAGATACCTTCTTCGGGGCTATCCACTAGATTTCGACATCCCGGACTCTCTCGCCCAGGGATTCTCTTTCGATTGGTATAGGCCGATGCGGATACCATCGCGCCGCCTCTACTCATTGCACCTCGTCTCGAGAGCACTTTCATTTCCAGGAGGTGTGAGGAGTCGCTCGTCAGTGGCTTACCAGATGCGAGCTCTCTTGTATATCGCACGAGTTAGAGATTCATGAGCTACGCAGCATTTGGAGGTCGCTCGACTCCGCTATCTTCAGCGGCTCTCTTCTTGTGCCACTCTCCGCTCCATGGGAGTCGGTGGTGGGCCCGCTCGATCGCTCGTGCGGAGCTGAGGACCACGATTATCGCAGGGGCTTCTCTCGACATTTGGCGGGACGTCTCCCGAGTTGCGCATTCATTCGAGCGCCCGGGATAGTGCCTTCGCTCGCTCTTGGACTTCGAGGCGCTTCGGAGGAGGATAGGCACTCCTCCATACTCATTTAGAGACTATTAGCACTGTGCTATTAGAGCTGGAGTCCCGCTTTTTGGGCCCATAGACTGCACTTTCATTTTTTTCTTTCTCTTTTTCTTTTGCTATACTTGACATAGGATGCATTGACATTTATCATTTTGATCTCTTGTTGTGGATGATGCTTGCTTCTATTATTATCCTTTCATCGCTTCCTCTGCAGCGCGAGGAAGTATTTTATTGATTTCATGCTATGCACCTCCAATCTTATTTGCAAAAGCGCCTATTAACAACTGCTTCATTCTTTCGCAGCGTCTAAACATAATAAAGAAAAATCTTACAACATCCTATTACATTCATTCTATACATGTTTCTCTTTATTTATGGCAATACAAAACTCAAGTAACCGTGGTATTTTACGGATACCGAACCCGTCTCGTATTGACCTCTAGGCCGGTACGAATAAACCCGTTTATCCCTTTATTACCGATGGATAAACTTACCGATCAATTGGATTATGGATGCAATTGATAACACCATTTTGTGGATGCTCCTTGTATATTTAGTTGACATCTATTTGTGGAAGCTCACCCACTCTCCCTCTCATTTGTGCACCGTTGCGTGCGTAAGTGAAACTCACCTTCACTCATCTCCACTCAATTTATTTTGTGGGGGTACTACCCTCAAACATCCATCACGCATCCCCGCGAGACAAAGCTTTCATCGGGTAGGTCCGCTCTCCATGACCCGAGTCACTTCTTTAAGCGAATTACTTTATTTGACACCGAATGCTCGGCAAAAGCGTAAACCCTTAGTCCGACCCCTCCATGATCTATTTTGGGATTAGAAACGATCACCTCCTTGGGCGTGTGGTACTTTTGCGGATGAATGTACCCAACCTGGTTTTTTATATTTTAGCTACCCTCAAACATCCATCACGCATCCCCGCGAGACAAGCTTTCATCGGGTAGGTCCGCTCTCCATGACCCGAGTCACTTCTTTAAGCGAGCCGCTTTGTTTAACATGAAATGTCGGGTACAAGCGTAAACCCTGATCCGACCCCTCCATGATATGTCGTGGGATTATGACACACCATTTCTTCGGGCGTGTGGTGCTTTTACTGATGAATGCACCCAACCCGGCTTTGTATAACACTCATGGTGTCTGGGACAAAGGTGGCAACCCCTTATTGAAAAGATTTTATTATTTTTTATTATCATTCATTTTTTATGAGTAGGAAAATAGGTTTTTATTGTTTTACATATATATCCTTTTATTTCATTAGAAGAGAGCAGATTTTTGTTATTAGTGATACACGTTACTAATAGTACGAGAGTTATTTATTTATATGCCCTCTAAGCGACTATTTACTAGCCACCAATTTGCTCGACCTATCCCTTGGCTTGCGCCGCGCGGCGACCAATATGAGCAACTTTCGTCATTGGGCAAATGATAGTTTGAGGGACAACCGCAAACCCCGCCCATTTTTGTGTTTATTCTCAGTATCAAATGGACAAACCCAAAGGGGTATTTGTATTATGAGCCCAAACACCAAAGCTCTCGCCTTACATTCTCGCGTGGTTTTGGCGTTGAATTCTCTTATTCTATATTTTTTATTTTTGTTGTAGGGCTAAATGTGTTTGTGTGGTTTTGGATTTTTGGATGCATTCTATTTACAAATGCAAAAGTAGGGTTTTTTGGATTTTTATGCAAAGGTGGAGGTTAGACATGGGTTTGTGTTTCGTGTACGTGTGTGTAAGCGAACACTTATTCCCTCCTTATTTATTTACAATAGATACTACTCGATTGGCCCCGCTCCGGGCTAGGTGTAGTACTTCTTCGTATATCGCCCATTAATCGGGCATGGGCCTTTCACCTTCATGGTCTATGAGTTGGTATGCGCCGCCCCGTATACCTTCTCAATTACATATGGCCCTTCCCGGTTCGGGGAGAATTTTGGGCCGATGTGCCGCCAATGATCGGCCTTTTAAGGACAAGAACAAGCTCCCCTTGTTGAAATGCCCTGACTCGTGCCATTTTGTCATATGCCCTTGCCATTTTTGCCTGATATATTTCGAGGTTCTGCTGGGCTATCAGCCTCTTTTCGTCCATGGCATCCAACTCGTCCAGTCTAAGTTGTTGGCATTCGTCCATGGTCATATCATTTTGCATAGCCACCCGCAATGACGGTAATTCCACCTCAAGAGGGAGAACGGCTTCAACCCCAAAAGCCAAAGAATACGGGGTAGCTTGCGTAGGCGTTCGGTATGTGGTTCGATAAGCCCATAATGCCTCCTGTAGACGATTATCCCAGTCTCGTTGGTTGCCGTTCACGGTCTTCTTCATGATATTTATTAAGGTTTTATTAAAGGCTTCGGCCAGGCCGTTGGCTCTCGGGTTGTAAATGGACGAGAATCTCCAATCAATATTGAATTGCTCCGCCAGAGCATAGACTTTAGAGCTCTTGAAGGCCGTTCCGTTATCGGATATTATTCGTTGTGGGGTACCGAATCGGTAGAGGATGTGCGTCTTGAAGAACTTAACCACATCGGATGCTTTAACTTCTTTAAGTGGAACGGCTTCGGCCCATTTAGTGAAGTAATCTGTTGCTGCTAGGATGAACCGGTGACCTCTCGACGTAGGAGGGTCTATGGGCCCCACTATATCTGTGCCCCACATATTAAATGGCCAGGATGCTACCGTGGGGTGCAACGGGTTTGGCGCTTGATGTATAAAAGGGCCATGTATCTGGCACATGCGGCACTTCTTCGCATGCTCTTCACAATCAGCCACCATCGTGGGCCAATAATATCCCATTCGCTTGATCTTTAACTTCATTTTTGGCCCGATCGATGTGCTCCACATAGCCCGAATGAACTTCTTTCATGACCCGCCCGCTTCAGGCCCCGATACGCATCTTAACCATAATCGATCATAAGACCTCCTGTATAGCGTATTGCCCACATATGCATACCGTAGTACCTCTTTCTTAGTTGATCGCCTATCCTTTTATCCTTGGGGAGGGTGCCATGCCGGAAATATTCGATGAACGGTTGTCTCCAATCATCGTCTTCTTCGCTTATCATTGTTTCTTGGCATTCTATCTTTTCTAGCCCAAAGATTTTCATTATTCGCCTCATCTCGTTGTTTGACACAATGATAATGGCCTCCTATTGCGGACGGTGATGTGGATTTCCGCCTGTTGGTTCACCCACTCTTTGGCGAGTTTGGCCAACGCATCCGCTTCACCGTTCACGCCCTCGTGACCTTCTCGATGGACACATACGGGATTTTCTTCATTAATCCTATGGCCTTTTGGTGATATTGTATTAGTTCCGCTTCAAGACCTTGTATTCGCCAATTATTTGATTTATTATCACCGTGAATCCCCAAAGATGCGCACGCCTTGATCTTTAGCTCCAGCCGATGCTCCAATCCGGCGATAAGCGCTTCATACTCGCTTCATTATTTGTGCATGGTTCGGCTAAAGCCGTAGAATGTCGTATTATCCCGCCTTCCGGGGTTACGAAGACTAGCCCTGCGCCAGCTCGCACAGTTGGGACTCCCGGGCCCGCGATCGGCTTGATCGACGAGGCACCATCAAAGTACATCTCCCATATAGGACCTCCTTCTTCAACATGTAGAGTTTCCTCATCAGGGAAGTCACATTTTAATGGGGAGTCATCTTGAATCGGATGTGCGGCTAGGAAATCCGCCAGCGCCTGCCCCTTGATCGCCTTTTGCGGTGTATATGTGATGTCGAACTCAGTAAGGATGATAGCCCACTTGGCCAGCCTACCCGTCAGCATTGGCCGAGTCATTAGATACTTGAGAGGGTCCACCTTAGATATTAAAATGATTTTATGGGCTAACATGTAGTGCCTCAATTTCTTCACCGCGAAGATTAGGGCTAGATAGTGTTTCTCGATCGGTGAATACCCGTGTTCTGCCCCTACCATCATGCGACTTAAGTAATATAGCGCATTTTGATTACCATCCTGGTTTTCTTGGGCCAATAGGGCTCCCAAGGATCCATCTAGGGCGGTTGTATATAGAATAAGTTCCTTCCCGGGTATGGGCGCCGCCAACACTGGAGGGTTGAGTAGATAGGCCTTGATTTCTTCAAAGGCTCGCTGGCACTCGCCATCCCATTTAAACGGGATATTCTTCTTAGTCACCGGGTGAAGGGTTGGATTTTCCCGATAGGTTGGCTATGAACCGCCTCGATGTACGCCAATTGCCCTTGCAAGGATCGCAATTGTTTTAAATTCTTTGGGGATAGTTCGGTTATTGCTTTGATCTTGCCCGGTCTATCTCAATTCCCCTATGGCGTACTACAAATCCCGAAATTTACCTGATGATACCATGAATGCGCATTTCAACGGTTTAATTTGAGCGCATGTTCTCTCGTGCGGTTGAAAACGACCTCGAGGTATTGGAGGTGTTCTTCATATGACATGGCCTTGATGACTAGATCATCCACATAGCACTCGACTATCTTGTGGATTAGATCGTCGAATATTTTCGTCATCGCCCGTTGGTAGGTGGCACTCGCATTTTTCAAATTTCAAACGGCATGACTTTGTAACAATATATGCCAATCGGCGTGCGGAATGCCGTGTGCCTCTCATCTTCTCGCGCCATTTTAATTTGATTATAACCCGCATAACCGTCCATGAAGGAGAAGACTTCATAGGAGGATGTATGATCGATTATGATTTCTAAGCACGGGAGCGGAAATCATCCTTAGGGCACGCCTTGTTTAAGTCCCGAAAATCTACACGTATGCGAATCGCCCATTTTTCTTTTTAACCGGACAATGCTAGCCACCCATTCTCGGCGTCTCTTCTTCCCGTATGAAGCCTCGCGTCGATGAGTTTCTTCGTCTCTTCCACGACCTTTTCTTCGAGTTCTATTCTCATTCGCCTTGGCGCTTGTTTAATCGGCTTGAAGGTTGGATCAATTTTTAAGTAATGGACCGCTCTTTATAACTCCAAGCGAAGCAGTCCATGTAGTTTTTAAGGAACGTCCTTAACTCCGTCACCACCTCTTCCCAAGCAACGACGCGCTTATGAAAGTTGGTCGTGGGTCTTCTTCTCGTCCCCAAATTAATTTCAGCTAACTCATCGACCGTATTAGGCTCCTTTTCTAGTCGTTTCAAAGCGTTTTTCAGACCGGGTATTGTCTTCTTCTGTTTCATTATCCGGCATTTCAACGTAAGTCATGCAAAGCAGCCTTCTCTTCCATACGGCACCCGTTGAGAGACCCTCGAAGCATGCTGCGTTATCGCAGTTATACCCTAACCCCCGGGTGTATTTTATTTTACCATCCAGGCCCAGGACCTTATTCTGGCCGCCATTCCAGAGTTCATCGAAGCGCTTGGCCTCGGCCTTGGATATATCTCTTAGACATTTCGCCCTTTTTGCCGCTTTATACAAACTCTTTTCCAAAGGGATGAGATGCAACGTCATCGCTCGTTGCATTCTCCAATTCTTGTTCTATCACCCACTTCTTCCAAGTGTTGTGATCAGGGTTCTTCAGAGACTGGGTTGAATCGCTCTGATAGAAGATGATAGCCTTGTGGATGATAGTTTTCCCTTTGATGCGCTCTACCTTTGCCGCACAACAAAGGTTTTTAGGGTTTGATGTGGTTCACTTCCCTCGCATGAGGTCTTTAAAATGCCTTTCGGGAACCACAAGAATCTCTAGCGCCGCCATCTCCTCTTCTATTTCGATGTTCATGACCGAGTTGGAGCGGTAGATTTCTTTGATCGGCTTACGTCTCGCAACCTTAGGCTTGCTAGGTACGGAGTGTGCGAGATCGTATAGCAACCCCTTTACCTTTGTTATTCGAGTTATGCGGAGCCGAGTCTTGTTGAAAGCTCTTCGGGAGTTGGATTGTCCCGTTTCGTGCCCTTCTTCTATAAGGTCCTTGAATACCCAAAGATTCTTCAATTGTGTGACCCAATATGCGATGATAAGGGCGTAATTCGCCTTCACCGCTCTCTCTATGTCTCATGCGGTCGCTTACAAACGGAAGTGTTAACCCACTTTTTAAGGCCTCGCTCAAATATCCGAGCCGTTTTATTTTTTAAGAAAGAGTATGGTTTACTCTTCTTGACTTTGAGGGTTTGCATGACGGTCGGTTGCTTAGCTTTTGTTTCTTCCCCTTTGATTCATCTACTATTACAATTACCCGCTTGCCGCTATCGGGTGCTTGCCTTTCGGGGTCCCGGAACGGGGTTCGCTCGTCACTTCTTTGAGTAGCTCGAGTTATAGATCGCAGCAGTGTGTTTTCAATCATTATCATGATTTCATTGTGTTGCACTTTAATATCCCGCATCACTTCCCATTGTTCGTACACCTCTTCTTCTATTATTTTCAACTCGGTGTCTTATTTCATCGATCACATTCCGTACGCGACCTTCGAAATTTTCCCGCCATGAGCGTTCTTCGTTTATAGGCCTCGCCTAACCGGTTATCCCTTCCGCTACCGGTCCCGTGTTGATCATATATGACTCCTCACTTTCATTATCCGTTTCGGCCCTTTATATGGCTTCTTGAGGATGTGATAGATGATCTCTTCGTCAGATTCTTCTTCCCAGGGTTGACGGTCATGGCCGGATTCTTCTCCCGAGGTAATATCGCCCGAGTCATCAGACTCTTCAGAGTCTTCCCCTGAAGTTGCCTCTGTGATCTGAATTTGAGGGGTATTAGTAGGTTTAAAGTTGAAAATGACTTCCTCCTCAGAATCACTTGCATTGATTTCACTCGGTTTTATTTGGGCTTTATATGTAGCCACCTGTTTGAAGCGGAAGGTTGCTTCCTCACCCGACTTTCTTCCGGGTCTTTGGGCTCGAGCACCTCGGGGTTTAATATTGAATTTAACCTCTTCTTCTTCTCCAGATGAGGTATCAAATTTAGGGCCTTTATTGAAGGGTTTCGACTTGCTTTTGTTATAGGCGGCTTGGCGCCACAAGTGATTTAGGCAGGAAAATATTGGGCGTCATTGAATTTAATCTCATGCACCCCGAATGGCTTGACATCTCCATCAATTCTCTTTTGCTTACCATTCTCAATATATTTCAGCATTGGTGCGAGTAGAAGGTATGACCTGATTACTATGAAGCCACGGCGACCCAAAGAACGCCCGTAAGAGGTTTCAGGCGTCAATGACATAGAATTTAGTAGGCGCTCTTAGGCTACCGCACCGCAGTTCGTAGTTATAGCTCCTGGGCCTTTTGGAGTTTTGATTGAAGCCATGAATAATCACCTTTTCATCAGATAGATTCTTTACGTCTAAGGTGATGGTCTTCAGAGTTTTGAGCGGCATGATATTGATTGAGGACCCCGCGTCGACCAGGATGCGACTAATCTTTTGTCCTCCACAGTTTCCGGTGATGTATAGCGGGCGGTTGTGGTCGACAGTGCCTATTAGGAGGTCGTCATCTCGTGAAATTTATACAAAGCGGCCCGCTTGGCGGTGAATAGGGCTTCTTGCATATTTTGCTCTATGAAGTATGACTTGTACTTCTCGGGATCTTGCAAGGCCCGGATTAGCACCTCCCTTAGTTCTTGTGACATCATCAACGCATCAAATATGCTTAATAGCGCCGGGATCTTACGCGATGTGCCAACACATTATATTCTTCGCCCGTCGACCGGTCTTTTCTCGGGTTCTTGCTTAGGTTCTCGACCTCTTTGCCTTTATTCGTGGCCTTATCCTTTCCCTTATCGGAATCCTTGGGAGCCTGTCTCTCGGGTATATAAGTCCCTGACGGAGCACGCTTTGCATTCTTCATTTTTGGTCCCAGAGGTGCTTGCTTCCCTTCGTCATTTGGGAAGAACATCTCCTCTAAAGTTGGCATATCTTCATCGTGAGAAGAATATACCATGTTGCACGAAGCACCCCGCATCTCTTCGCTTTCTTCTTTATTTATTTCTTCATTTACATCTTCTTTCTTTTGGCCTAGGGTTAACTTCTCCCGCCTTCTTTTTGGAGATGAAGTGTTGAAGGGTAATCGCCTCGGATCGCCCCGCTCGCATTCTTCAATTTTATTCTTTCTGGACTTGTTGCTTCTATGCTTCTTTCTCTTCTTAAGAACCTGGTCTTGGCTCTGGTCTACCTTATAATATACCCTGGGCTTTGGTGGGACCACTGGTGTGATGTCGTCTTTCCATTTCATGCCGGGTTCTTTCTTAAGAGCTTTAAGCATTTTAATCGATTTCTTCGATAAGTGCGTAGTCCATTGCTCTTCTTGGTCTTCGCTTAACTGGCCCGGGATCTTCTCTTCCTCGTGAGAGATCATATTGGCCTGTTCATGGGCCGATGGGCTTTGCAAGAACCCTTTAGGTAAAGTAATTTCACCATTTTTGTATGCCTTTTCGACCCAATCTTTGAAGACCCAGCAATCTTCAATTGAGTGCCCTATTATTCTGTGGTATGGGCAGAAGTTGGGTTCGTCCGATTTATCGGCATCTTCCGGACGTTTACTGGTCGGCAGGGTTAGACCGTTCTTCAGTGCCCCTCTGAAGATTTGGGCAACTTTATCTTTCCTGAAGGAGTACGGTTTAGATTTCTTTTGTTTAAGGGATTCAAAACTCCGTGAACTCCCTCCTGGATTGGGCCTAGGTCCCTTATTATAATTGTTGCCATTTGTGCCACTGCTGCCACCTTGGGTGTCTGTGTTAGCAACCATCTTATCTTTTAGCGAGGTGAATGTCACTTTGGTTTCAGCTCGGGCTCCTCGTTGCGCCTATTGTTCATAAAGTTCGCACGGTGTGCGGTGACATCCTTTCCATGTTGGATACCGACTCGAGCAAGTCTTTGAATGTGTTGACCTTTGTCACACCAAGAAGCATGCCCATCCACCCGTCAATGTTTTTCATGATTAGGTTGACGGCCTCATCTTCGCTTAATGTGCGGTCGCATTTGATGCCGAGGTTCCGCCATCTATTGATAAAATCTGTCATTGACTCCCCTTTCTTGGGTTTAGTGCTTGCCGACGGCTATGTTTATCTTGTCGTACACCATGACAAATCGTGTCCCGAACGAATCCGCCATCTCGTCCCAGTCCCGATGCCGTTGTTTTCCAAATGAATAGTACCATTGGAAAGCGGCTCCCACCAAACCTTGAGGGAATTGTCTTAACAACAAGCATCATTGCGCCCGTGTTTCCGCATGAGGCTACAAAGTGGGCCAGTGTTGCTCGGGATTTAGGTCTTTGTTGCCTTCCCTGAGAAGGTCCCGAAGCGGGGATCACATACCCTTTAGGATATTCTTCTAAATCGTATATGGCGGGTATGGATGTCCACGCTTTTGACGGGAGGGATAGCGTATCCACCTCCATTTATTTGCATTTGCCGGGCAATCATGGCTTGAATCTCTTTCCGGATATCCCCGTTGGTTCAAATTCCTCCACATCTATCGTTCTATGTGGATGGGGTTTAGAATCGACAGTTGTTTTCCCTTATGATTGCTTTTGGTACATCGTGGACCCCTTCTCGACGGAGCTACCAAATTTGAAATTGGCGTCTTGTGATTCTTGCAATGACTTGACCGCCTTAATCAGTTCTTCGTTCTGCTTTAGCATAGTAGCGATTAGCTCCCGTTGCCTAATCAGCTCTTCGTCCCGTGCCTCGATGTGGCCTTTTAATATTTCAATTTCATCGATAGGCACTTCGGGACGTGTTTCAACGTCATCTTCGTTATTGAAGAAGTCAGGGTTTTCGTTGTGATCTTCCCCTTCCCTGCTATTGCCCTCGGGATTGACTCTCTTGGGTGGTCTCCCTTTTCTACCATTATTCTTATTGGTATTGGTGACGTGAGCTTGATTAGGCGGGGACTGGTCATCCTGGGTCATATTCACCTCGCAAAGATCGTGTCCTGGATCGCATCGTAGCTTATGCCGATGGTGTTGATCGAGAAGTGCTCTTCATAGCGAGCGGTTCTTCTCTTCTTCTTTGTTTGGTCGTGCGTTACTTTCAAACTATTGAGTGGTATTCTCGAGCCTAATCGGCCGAACACACTCTTTTGACCTAAGCGGTTGAATACGCTCTCGGACGGAGCGTTGGACCCGCCGCCTTGTTGGGCCGGGCTTGAGATCGGGACCTTGTTGGTCGGGAACCTTTTGGGACCCACACCGCCGGGTGCTAGGTGTTGCTTTTGGTGTAAACCTCCTCGGGTTCGGAGTTGAGACAATGGCTTGCGCCGAGCCATGTCTTGAGATTGACCGAGCGGAGACGTATTGTCTCGACCTAGCGTTTCTCACGCTCTTCCTCTCGCTTGAGGGCCCCGTGAGCCTTGTAGATGGCTTCGCAGGGGTTTGAGACTTGTCCCGCGCGCCGAGGCCTTTGAGTTGGGCGAGGTGTGGGCTTAGGCACCTCCCATGCCTGGCGGAGCTGACCTGTGGCCGAGTTCTTGGCCACTATGCGAGAGCCGTAAATTTGTTGGAGACGGGATGGCCGGCCTAGCCACCACTGAGTTTTGGTATGCATCCAGGGCCCTCTTCCCGGACGCTTGAGAGTTGCGGGTAGTTTGGGCTGCTGCCTTTGGGGCTGTCCTCTTGGACGGTTGCCTTCTCCTCTTTGGGGAGGTAGTAGGAGAGGCCATGATGTTGTTAGAAATACCCTTGGGAGTTAGGGTAATCGAGTCCTCCTCCTCGTCCGGGATGGAGATCCGGACGGTTGCGGGAGTGATCACGGCCACTGGAGCTGGGCCGTAGATGGTGAGTTCTTGCGGGATGGTCCCGAAGAACATGAACAATTTGCCCTCCGGGCTCTTTGCAGAGCGACGGTGTAGGGAGCGAGGTTGAAGTTTCCAAAGAATGCCATTTCCCGCAAAAACAAAAATACTTGAAAATTATTAGTCATTTTAGCACATAGAAGACCACTTGTATCTCTTAACTATTCTATTTGCCTCTCTTTCGAGATAAGAGGAGAATCTAGGTCCCACCGGCGTGCGCGCGATCCCGTGCGACCCTTTTTCGCGCGCTCCGCACCGCCGCCGGGCGATGGGTTGCGGAAGAAGGACACGGAGATCCCTCCCGAACGTGCATCTCGCCGGGTGTCGGCCGATTCTCGCCGTTTAGAGATTATTTGGATGCACATTCGTGGGGTTTTTAGTGATTGTGAGTTCTTGTAGATTCCGCGGGCGCAAGCCCCCACCGTTAATTACCCCGGGCTACGAACCTCGAGGCACCTCTCGGATCTTTGAAAGAGAGAAGCAAATAGTATAGTTAAAAGATGGTCAAGTGGTCGTCTAATTTCATGAAAAGGGGTCTACTAAGATGAACCTACAAACAGACGGCTCAATCTATGGAAGACAAACCTACAAACAGACGGTTTTGTCCTATGGAAGACGAACCTACAAACAGACGGTTCACCTATGCCACCTCGAGATGTAACCTTACCTACGGACTGTGTTAATCTCTTTAGAGGGCTTGAGGTGAGTCTACATACGTATCGACTCGACCTCCGTTGATCTAGAAGATAAACCTACAAACAGACGGCTCAATCTTAACTAGTCAACAACCAATCACACAAAATACAACTCGAAGCGCCGAGCCGGTTGATCTTGAGGTTGGTGAATCAGAGAAGGATGGATATGGCCCACGTGTTTCTTCTCACCGATCTTCTAGATCATGAATTCGAAGCACTAAGCCGATTCATAAACCTAGGAAACACAATTGCACACAATGTCAAACCCGAAGCGCCGAGCCGCTCAACATCGAGGCATGTGTTAGTGAAGGAACCTACCTACGTAACGGTTCACATTCAAGTTTTGTGGATGAATCTACCTACGCACCGATTCAATCTCATAGTCTCGGAAATGAACCAGAGACGAACTTATCGACGGATGAGTTCGGTCTTGCCACTCAAATGGTCATGAATTACTTGTTCATGACACCGAGTCATTAAGATGTCGCTTCGCTCGGACATCGTAATGTTCTTCTTCTTCAAAGTCGACATATCTCTCCATGCTGATGTCGTAGCTTTGGTCATTCTTCAGCGAGCGTCGAGATGTTCTTGTCTCGACTAATCATCCTATATGTTGCATTACTTGTGCAAAATTACTATATTGCCCTACACCCCTTGTGTGAGCATATTCAATCATGAGTTACTTGCTCATGGCAGCGAGTCATTAAGATGTCACCTATCTAGGACATCATAATGTTCTTCTTCTTCAGAGTCGACATATATTTCCATGTTAATATCGTAGCTCTGGTTATTCTTCATCAAACGTCAAGATGTTCTTGTCTCGACATATTCACTCATGTTGCTATCAAAGCCTTATTCATTCTACGTCAAGATGTTCTTGCCTCAACGTATCTTATTATTCTTTATCAAGTGTCAAGATGTTCTTGTCTCGACATATCTTCTCGTATTGTTATTAAAGCCTTAATCATCTCACGTCAAGATGTTCTTGTCTCAACGTATCTTCTTCATATTGCTATCAAAGCCTAAATCATCCTACGTCAAGATATTCTCGTCTTGACTAATCATTCTAAATGTTATATCATGTGTGCAAATATTCATATGTGGCTCTACACTCCTTATGTGAGCATATTTATTTATTTCTAAAATGCACAAAATCTATTATATAATATCTTTCATTATCATTCTTTATTATAAAGATGCATTTATTATTATTATTATTATTATTATTATTATTATTATTATTATTATTATTTTTATTTTTAAACTCTATTTATCTATGTAGAAAATTATTTACAAAAATAATAGGAAAAAGGGGTTAACTATTTAACTAGATTTTCATTTATATTTTTGGGATTTTTATAATAGCTAAAATAGTAGAATTTTATTTTTATTATTTCTAAACTCTATTTATTTTGTAGGAAATTACTTACAAAAATAATAGAAAATAAAATGGCTATGATTTTTTATTTATATTTTTAAAATGTTTATAGTAGCCAAAGTAATAGAATTTTATTATTATATTCTATTATGTTGAAACACTATTCATTATGTAGGAATTTTTTACAAAATCAAAAGATGGTTAATTATATTATTTTTTATTATTACTATTTTTATTTTTATTTTTAAGATCTATAATAGCTAAAAAGAAATCATTATCAATATTCTATCTTATTTATTATACTATTCATTATTATATATTTTTATATTTTTATTATTTCTATTTATTATCTATAGAAAAGTATAAGATTTTTTTTTATTATTATTAGTTGAAAATAGCTAAAAGAGATGAAATTTATTATATTTTTATTACAACTATTATTTTTATTGCATTTTATTCATCAAAAATATTTTTATTGTATATTTGTATAGAAATATCAAAAGAAATACAATTCATTTTATTATAAAGCTATATTATCATTCTTTATTATAAAAGAAAAATGTATTTTACTATTTATTACCATAGTAGTATATATTTTTATATTTTGTGCTATTTATTTTTATTATTCTTTTTACAGAAAATATCAATTATTATTATTATTTTTTTTTATTTATCAAAGAATATAGCTAATCTCATTATTTATTATAGCATATTACTATCATCATTATTATTTCATGGAAAAATCACTTGAAAAATCACTAAAATATATCTAGTTATTATTTATGATTTTTATTTGTATTTTTGGAATTTTTATAATATTTAAAATGACAAGTCAAAGCTAGGTCAACTATATCAATATATGTGATGTATTTTGCTTTTAAATTGTTTTACTATGATTATATTTTTAAAACTAGAATATTATCATGTGGAAAAATAGTATGAAAAATACGAAAATTTTAGAAACAAATTTGAGTCAATTTGGAGTTCAAGAACATTTTCAAATCATTTATTTATTCTTTATTATTAGTATTCTGTTATTATTTAATTACTGGGCCTAATCTGGGCCGTTAGATCTGCTTCAAGATTGACGCTCATCTTTCATTTAACTTCGTTCTTATTTGGGCCGCTGGATTCACTTCAAGATTAAACCGGATGAGATATAAGGCCCAGATCCATTCTGGATTTTTATTTAAAAACACCATCTTACCTCAAGCGTCCGATTTATTCCAAGATTTGCACTTGTATCAATACTCGTGTCTATGCGCTAATATTCGTGCACACCCGTTTCTTTGACTGTTCTGTTGACCACCTTGCCGAGATTCGCGCTAGAGGTTGTTGCCGGCGATCGGAGCTTTGTCCTTCCGATCGATGAACCTAGTGGCATCGTCTTGTTGCCAAGAACTCTTCGCCACACCCGATCGAAGATCGATACTGGTGCTTCATCGCGTACGGGTACCGTTTTCCGATGATCCGGTTTGATATCGATCGAGTTTCTAATCGGAAATTCAACCTAATTAACCAATGATTCTTACAATTAACCTTCCATTATTGATCGCCTATGCATTCTAATCATGTTTGCAAGTTTGATTCTTTCCGAATTCGTTGTGTATATCCCAATTGGTCTCGATGTCATCCGCACAAGATCGCCATGTTTGTTTCAATCGTTATACGCCAATTAACCTTCAATTATGGTGCTTCCTTGTATCTTGGATGAATCGTATGTTTCCAAATTATCATCTAAGCTACTGAGAATCGAGAGGATTAAGCTATCCTTCTATCGATTCAAGATTAGACAGATTGTCGACCGGATCGTGAAATGGGAGAGTTATATAACTCTACTACCAATTCAATTAGATGACACGATGAGAAATATAGAAGAAGATCAACACAATTACATGAAACTCTAAACCGAAAAGCAAAATTTTTGTTTATCCGAAATTCATGGCTTATTTGAAGATAATGCTGGTAATTCATGAAATTCGATTGAGAAAATAGAAATTGAAAAGCAGAAATGCAAGGAAAGCATAAGAATCAATGTTATAGCATTTGAATCAAATGAAAAATAGAGAATTATTATGCGGTTCAATGCAAGAATCAAGCTTATTATACAATTCTACAAAATCATTCTCAAATACACTTTGGATTTCATGACAGTACTTAATCAAGCTTTGCAGATGATGACTGGATCTTGTGAAAGCTATGAATAGATCGAATTGAGAGACTAAGTCTACTATCAATTGATCTAATTGCTTCTCCTTCAACTCTTCTTTGCTATCTCTCTCTTCTTCTGCTAATTGCTTCTATCTTTCACAGCTCTTGATTGCCTAACCTTCCAAACTTGCTTCTGTGTTCTCTAATTCGGTTTATATAAGCTAAGAGTGTGTAATTTGCTAAATGGTGATTGGTTGGGTGATTAGCACTTGGATCACGGCTTGGATTCAATCTCCACCCTTGGTTCAGTTTAGATCAATGGTTAGGATGTATTTGTGCTTTCTAATTACTCAATTGAGTTGGCTGTCAGTGGTTAAGCCGTTTGAGTTAGTTACAAAGGTCTTTTATTCACTCTTTTGCCACTCTCCATATTAACTAACCATCACTCACTTCTGGACTGTTCTAGAACCTTCTCCACACTTGGCAATCACCAAAGAGCTCTCTGAAATACTATAAAAGCCTCTGTATGCAGTGAAAAATCTCCATTTCTCCATTTGAGCCCGATTTTTGCTCAATTATCATTGCCATTACCTTACTCATCAATTCATTCAATTGCAAGCTCTCTTAGCCTCCTATTAGACTCGAATTGATCCACCTTGTTCTTTGCATTGTCTCTACTCCCTACTATTGAATTTGAGCTTGCTGCCTTTTACCCGATTGGTGATCTAGTGGAATACTATTGCAAGGCTTCAAAGGGTACTATCTTTGCATCCAGAGAGCATCGCCTTAGTGAAAGAAAGCTGCTTGTTCAATTAATTTCACTTTTACAAGCTTGCAAAGGTCAATCCCAATTTTGATCTCATTGACTGCCTCAGCGCAATTCTCTTTATTCTTTTCATATTCCTTAAAATTCATGCTTGATACATGTTCTAATCAATGATATGCACCTTCCTATCGAATGAATTTGAAGGATTCCGCTATCTCTAACCCACTCAACCATGGCGCCTCTCGGCCAGTCGCGCGGAAGAAAAAGAAGAAGAGGAGGAAGGGAAGAAGAAAGCGCTCTCGGGGGGCTTGGTGCTCGCGCATGTGAGCCGCAGCAGAGTGGGGCCCACAAATCATAGAGATAATGCGCAAGGGCCAGGTGCATACCTCCTTTCTTTCCTTTTTATTTGAATTGTGGCTTTATCTGAATGAGTTTGGTTCACATGACAGCTTATGCGCCTCCGACTCATAATCCTGACAATAGGGTCCCACCCGTAAGATTACGAGTCTAGGCTTATAGAATTGATTAGTACACGTATTAGGGCTAATTAGGCCCGAGTTGACATGTTCGATTGGGTCGCTAGATTAATCACTCCCCTTTAGCATTAATGACCCGCTTACAACCGCCGAGGTGGCCTTGTAGGATCATGCCATGTGTCATTAACAGAGTGAGATGGCCTCGTGGTATTATGCCATGTGGCATGGTGAATGAGGTGGCCTCCTCTCGGTTGTCTTGCCGTGTGGCACGAGAGAGTGTAGTGGACCACGGTATGGTGCCATGTGGCATTAGGGTGATGAGGTGGCCCATTGGTCGTCTCGCCACGTGGCACCGAGGTGGGGCCCACCCGTCGCCGACTCATACTGGGGGCCCACTCACGACATGGCCCAACGAGAGGCCGCCACGTGGCACACCCTCTCTCTTCGATTATTTTATGCCTCCTGTGTTTCTTGTACCCAGTTTGTACCCAAAGCTGCTGTTATCCCCAATTTGCACCCAGAATTGCTCTGATCAAATCCCAGCCTTTGATTAATCCATTTATTCTGCCTTTATCTTCCTTGAATTTATTTTAATAGCTCTACTCATCCAAAAATCATGCAAATTTCACCAAAAATCCCTAAATTCATGATGATCATCCCTGTAATTTTTAATTCCATTTTTGCCCTTGCCTCTCTGAATTAAAAATTCTTTTATCCATAAAACCCTAATATTCCTTATGAATTAATCCCTGATCTCAATTGTAGCTCTGTGTCTCTGCCAATTATCTCTCTCTTGCAGAAACCACCCTAACTAAATACCAATTAGACTTATATTGATATTCATTAGGGCTTGATTTGATCAAATGCTGACTACTTATCAGCAATTAATACAAATCTAGACTTGATCAAAGTGGTTGCTCCCACTTTGCACCCGATCGGTCTTGTGAAATTGACTTTCAATCCCTTAACATGAGGGTGACTTGGTCAAAGAACCGACTACTTATCGCAATTGACACAAATCAAAGCATGGTTAGGTGGTTGCTCGCAGCTTTGGCACCAGTGTCGACCTTGAAAGCAAAATCACATTTGGAATTTCTCATGACTAGTTGCATCAAAATGCTAGCTTGGCATTGACATCATTTCATGTAGCATAGGGATTATACTGCTTCAGCTCCTTTCTAGGGTTAGCTCCAAAGGCAGATTTTAGGGTTCAATTCTGGTCCCTATAGCAGGTCACTGAGGTGTGGGGTCCACTTTGTCGCTGAAAAATGGTCACATGGGTGACTCATCAGATAGGCTATGTTGTTAGATTCATCTACAAGGGACTGCCAGGTGGGTCCCACTTGTCAGAGAAAATGTAATCAAATGGCTGACCCATCAGGAGATTTTCTCTCTCCCAAATCTCCCGAGGGTCAGCCACCTCGAATGAGTAGGAGGTGGTGGGGTATTTATACTCTTCACTTCATGCCCAAAGATTCCATTGTGGGACTAATGAATTCATTCCGGGGTTAAGCGAATGCGACCTTTCCGATCGATCAGTGGGCCATCTTTTCATTGCTTTCTCTCTTTCCCTCTTCTTATGATTTGTCATTAATCATCAATTTATTTTCATTTATTCATTTACTCATCCTTGAAATTTTTCAAGGGTAAACAGTGGGCCATTGGATTTTCTTTAGGATTAGTTTTTAGAAGATCAAGGGTCCAGATACATCCTTGTTACTCCTTTTAATTGACAAGTCACAATGGTCGTTGGATCTCTTTGAGATTCCCTTGGATGTGTCTGGATTCGTGTTAATGCGCTAAGAATCGTGCCAGCTTTGTTCTTCATCTCATCTATTAGTTACACGCTGAGATCCGTGCTACTTGCGTTTCCGGTGATCAAGAGCTCCGATCGATGATCGACCGACGGTCTTAGCATCGTCTATGTGGGGGGAGTATAGTGTCATCTTCTGATTAAAGATCTATACGGTAGATTGTTGAGAATGCGTGTACCGATTTGGTACTGGTTCTTTCGATTCGGTACCGAGATAGATTAATCTCGTTTCTCAATCAAATTGAGCACTAATTCTTGTAATTCTTGCATTATACTTCGTCGCCTTGATGTAATTAGTATGTTCACTAACCATCTTCAAGTAATTAACTTGAATTACAATGAAAATTCAAAGGTAATTGGTGCAGTCCGGTACCAGTTATGAAATTGATTGCGATTTTGATCACTCAATCTTTGTTCACAGCCCTTGTGCATTCTATACTTTGTAATACAGCTTTATTTAACTTATTTTATGACCTTAGCATGAATTCAAAGTCAATTCCATGCTACTGTATCAAAGAAAAGGAGACGATGAACGCACAATTCGATTAATTCATCAATCTTGCTGTGAATCTCAATTGATTGTTATCAATTTGAGTGTTCAAACTCGCAATTAGATCAGGAGGGTTACATAAACCCTTCAACTAGTCACAATTACAAGAATAATTGATCCATTCCTTTGAACAGTGTTCGGGAGAGTTACAAAAACCCTTCAACCGAATTCTATCTCACCTCTTATCATGATCAACATCTAAAGCAACAAAGGGATTGAAGAGAAAGGAAAGAGAAAGAGGAAAAGCAACAAAATTGAGAGATAACAAGAAAATTCAAAGAATTCAGAAAGTTACCGATTTGTTCATATTGATCTCTCTATAAATTACACACAATTGGCAACAATTACCTAATCTTTGATGCTCCTTGAGATGAGTGAGTAGATAATCAAGATTCAAACTTGACCCGATTGAATGAATTTGAGTTAGAAACGATCAATCTCTATTCTCTCTTTCTATTTTGTCTTTAGACTATCTTTTTCTCTCTTCTCTCTCTGTAGTTGTTCTTCTTTAGAACCTCTGTATGTTGCTCTCCCCCAATTGATGGCCAGGATGGGACTTATATAGGTTTTGGGGCCTAATTGCGATTGGTTGATTGATTAATGGCCGGATTGCACCCTTGTAATTGATCTCCACCCTTAATTGCATTTCATTCAATGGTCAGGATCTCTTTGTGTTTCTTTCAATCAACTTATTGCCTTGAGTCAACATAGCCGTTTCAGAGTTAGTTAAACTCTTTCTTTTATTACTCATTTGCCACTATTTTGCACCAATTGGCTTTCTCATACTTCTGGACCCTTCTAAAATATTCTAATCGTTTGAACAGCCTTGAAACACTCCCTATATAAGCTTTGAGCAATTCTCATCCTCAATTGACCAATAAAAAGTTTATTTCTCCACTTAAGCCCCACACTCGGCTTCTACACTCAATCAATACTTCCCTTCATCCATTCCTTCAATTGACAGCTTGCACAATCTCTCCTTACTTTCTAGAATCGATTCAGCATCCTTACATGATCAATTGAACATCTCTTCACTAAATTTGAACACTTTCACCCATGGCCGGCTTGTGAATTGGTGGAACACTGAGTTAGAGGCTTCAAGCAGCCGGATTGACACTTGCCTTAGCATCGTGTGAGTGAAAGTAGAGCTCTTGCACGATCAATTGGGCTTATAAGTCCTCACAGAGGTGATTTCCATTTTCAAGCCGATTGACTATTTCTTGTCAATTTCTCACTCCTCTTTTGCTAATCCTTTCGATTGATTGCTTGAATAGTATTGTGTGAGTGTTTGGAAGCTTCTGTGAAGAAGAATTGAAGTAAAAAGCTGTGTAGAAATCCTTTCCAACAATGGCGCCTTCATCGATCTCGGGCAGAAGAAAGAGGAAGAGAGGGAGAAGGAGTTGGGATGAAGGAGGGTCGGATGCGCCTGGCGTGTGTGAACCAATGCATCAAGCAAGGGGCAGTCAGAGAGAAGAGACGCATGGACCAGGTACACACCTCATTCTTTGTTTGATTTAAATTGCTGACTTGATCTGTGTATGAACTTGGTGTATGCTTATTAGTGTGAGCTATACATACATAAACCTGACAAATGGGCCCCACCTGTAAGTTCTCTGTGCTTAGGCTCACAGGGGTGATCATTAATTGATTAATTCACAGATTAGTGTTAATTGAGATGAGTTGGCATGCTGTGATTGGTTGCTAGGTTAAACACTCCCTTTTAGCATTAATGATCCAATTAAGAGTTGCTGAGGTGGCTCTGTAATATAGTGCCATGTGGCATAGGCATGCTGAAGTGGCCTGCTATGGTTGTGCCATGTGGCAGATACTGGGGTGATGTGGACCATTAGTTGACTGCCACGTGGCACTGAGGTGGGGCACCTGTCAGGTGGCTTATGCCTGGGTGGGACCCACTTGCGACATGGACCAATGGGAGGGTGCCATGTGGCATCATCCTGCCGAGGTGGCTTCATGTTGTCTTGCCATGTGGCACCTTCTTTGCTGCTGTGGACCATTCACAGGTTGCCATGTGGCACGAGTGGTGATGTGGCCTGTGATGTGGACCAATGAGATGCAGCCACGTGGCTCTGTCTGGTCTGACTGGGTGAGGGAGTGTTCTGCCATGTGTCACGGGCTGAGTGAGGTGGACCAATGGGGTGCTGACACGTGGCACAAGTGGGACCCACTTGTCAGACATGTGGGACCCACATGGATGAGGTGGACCAATGAGGTGCTGACACGTGGCACTGACATGCTGAGGTGGCCCAATGAGGTGCTGACACGTGTCACACTCTCTCTCTTCTCTGATTCTGTGTGTGTATGTTTGGGATCCCCAGTTTGCACCCAGATGAGTCTCTGTCCCCAAGTTGCACCCAGAGTTATCTTGATCAAATCTCAGCCTTTGATTAATCCATTTAATCTGTTTTATCTTCTCTGAATTTATTTTAATAGCTCCACTTATCCAAAAATCATGAAAATTTCACCAAAAATCCCTAAATTCATGATGATCATCCCTGTAATTTTTAATTCCATTTTTACCCCTGTCTCTTTGAATTAAAAATTCTTTTGTCTAGAAAACCCTGTTTCTTCTTCTGAATTAATCCCAGATTTCAATTGTAGCTCTGTGTATCTGCCAAATATCTCTCTCTTGCAGAAACCACCCTAACTAAATACCAATTAGACTTATATTGATATTTATTAGGGTTTGATTTGATCAATAGTTGATTACTTGTCAACAATTAATACAAATCTAGACTTGATCAGATGGTTGCTCCCACTTTGCACCGATCGGTCTTGTGAAATTGACTTTCAATCCCTTAACATGAGGGTGATTTGGTCAAAGAGCTGACTACTTATCAGTAATTGACACAAATCAAAGCATGGTTAGGTGGTTGCTCGCAGCTTTGGCACCAGGTCAGCCTTGAAAGCAAAATCACATTTGAAATTTCCCATAATTGGTTGTATCAAAATACTAGCTTGGCATTGATACAGTTCTCGTTATATAGGGATTATATTGCTTCAGTTCTTAGGGTTTAATTCTGACTCCTTTGATGGTCACTGAGGTGTGGGGCCCACCTGTCAGTGAAAAATGATTAGATGGATGACCCCTCTAGAGATCTCCCTCTCCTGAATCTCTTGAGGGTCATCCATCTCGAGTGAACAGGAGATGGCAGGGCTTTTATACCTCTGGCTTTTGCCTAAAATTTTCTCGTGGGACTATTGCTTAGCTTTTGTTCCGGATTGATTAGGTTTAGTAGATAAGCTAGTGTTAAGCTGTCAGAGCTGCTTGCAAGTGACTGCCACGTGGGTCCCACTTATCAGAAAAAATGTGATCAGATGGCTGACCCATCAGGAGATTTCTCTCTCTGGAATCTCCTGAGAGTCAGCCACCTCAAATGAGCAGGAGGTGGTGGAGTATTTATATCTCTGTCTCTCACCCTGACATTTCCTTGTGGGATTAGTGCTTAACCCTTGTTCCGGGTTGATTAGGTTTCTTAGTAAAATAGGCTAGGTCTATGTTGTTAGAGCCGTCTACAAGGGACTGCCAGGTGGGTCTCACTTGTCAGAGAAAATGATTACATGGATGACCCATGAGGAGATCTCTTCCTCTCTCCTGAATCTCCTGAGCGTCATCCACGTCAAATAAACAGTGGATGACGGGATATTTATACCCTTGCTTCGCACTTAGGATTTCCTTGTGGGACATATAAAGTTGCTCCGGAGTCCATTAGCGACCTTTTCTGATCAGTGGGCCCTTTCTCTTGCCCTTTCTCTTTCCCTTTCTCTTTCCCTTTCTTATGTTTTATTATCAACAACTTGATATTCATTTTTCAGCTGTTTATCTTTGAGATTTTTCAAGGGTAAACACGGGATTAGAAAGAAATTGCATATGTAATCAAGCATACTCCGTTTGTAATTGTTGTCATGGAACTTGTCAAGTAAGTAATTAGTGTTACAAATAAGTTAATAGCAAGAATTTAGAGTAAATTGTAATCGGTACCGAACGGTACTATCGTGTACTTTAAACAGTGAAGTTGTGAGTCAATTTGAGTGATCCTAATCAAGTTAGAACACATTAACATACATGTACGATATGTATTGAATGTTCAATTGCTAGAAATAACGACTAATGGTATTGAATTTGTGAGATTTGGAATTTGGTACCGAACGGTACCAATTTGTTCTATTCGACACTAATGCACAGCATGATTCACCACATGGATCTTCAATCGGACAACATAGAAAGATTCCCCATAATAAGACGATGCTAAGGCAGTTGTCCGATCGGAGGAGGGTGGTTCCAGTCGCCGGCGACACCACTAGCACGAATCTCAAAGGCAACGTTGACTGGAGAGTCAGAGGATCATAGCAACACGAATATTAACGCGCGCGTGTGAATCTTGAAGGGATCGGACGATTAAAACGAAGCGCCGTTTTAAATACATATACAAGATTAAATCTGGGCCTCTCATCTGATACAACCCAATCTCAAAATGTATCCAGCGGCCCAAATAAGAATATAGTTAAATGAAAGATATGTGTTAATCTCGGTGTAGATCCAAAGGTCCAGATTAAGCCCAATAATCAATTAATAACATAATATTAAAAATATAGAGTAAATAAATCATTTAGAAATGTTCCTAAACTCCAAATTAAGTCAAATTTGTTTCTAAAAATTCTTTGTTTTTCATAGTATTTTTCTGTATAAGAATATTTCAATTTTAAAAATATTATTATATAAAAATAATTTAAAAGCAAAAGACACTATATGGCTTTTATATATTTGACTTAACTTTGACTTATCATTTGAAATATTATAAAATTCAAAAAAAATTCAAATAAAAATCTTAAATTATAATTAGATATTTTACTGATTTTTAAGTGATTTTTCATAAAAATAATAATAATATCCAATAAGAAATAATAGAATAAATTCTATTCTTTAGCTATCATAAAAAAGAGAATAAATAACAATGAAATTTATCAACAATAAATAAATATTATTTTAATCTTTTTCATAAAAATAAAAAAATAAATAATAATAATAAATAATAAATATGTTTTATTTTATTTTAAAATCAAAAAAAAATAAAATTATATAATTATATCATTTTGACTATTATATAGAAATCTAAAACTCAAGTAAAAAATATATATAATAATAATAGAATAAATATTATTATTTTCAGTTTAAATATACCAATAAAATATAATAAGAATTAAAATCATTCCTAACATTTTGTGCAAATAAAATTCAATAAGGAGAATAATGATTATAATAAAGAATATAATAAATTTCATTCTTTTTAGCTACTATAAAAAAATTCTAAAATTCAAATTATAAAAATAATAATAATAAAACAAAATCTTATTAGCTATTATAAAAACCTAAAATGAAAATAAAATCATAAATAATAACTAATTCATTTTTACAAAGATAAATAGAATAAAATCAATAAAAATAAAATCTTGTAATAAAAATCCTAAAATTCAAATAAAATCATGAAATTCATTTTCTATTATTTTTCTAACAATAATAAATAGAATAAAATCAATAGAAATAAAATCTTATTCTAAAAAAAAGTTTAAAATTCAAATAAAATCATAAAAATATATTTTCTATCATTTTACAAATAATAAATAGGATAGAAATAATAAAGGGCTTAAAACTCAAATAAAATCACAAAATTCATTTTCTATTATTTTTACAAGTAATAAATGGAATAAAAGTAATCAAAAGCTTGAAATTCAAAATTATAAAATTCAATAAAAGCATTAAAATAAAATCCTACTTTAAAAAGCCTAAAAATTCAAATAAATTTCATTTTCTATGACTTTTTTACAAAATAATAAATAGAATAAAAGTAATAAAAAACTTAAAATTCAAATAAAAATCATAAATAATAGCCAACTTATTTCCTATTATTTTTGTAAGTAACTTTTTACAAAAATAAGTAGAGTTCAAAATGATAAAAATAAAATTCTATCACTTTAGCTATAATAAAATCCCAAAAATCTAAATAAAAATTCTGAATAATAGCTAACTCATTTTCTATTATTTTTTGTAAGTAATCTTCTACAAAAATAAATAGAGTTCAAAAATGGAGATAAATCCACCTTTGTAATTGAGATAATAATGAAAGGAATTATCTTAAAAAAATCAATAAAAATATAATAATCTTTTTATATTTTAGAGGTGATTAAATATGCTCACACAAAGGGGTGTAGAGTAACACAGCGATCTTGCACAAGTAATGCAACATCGAGGACAATTAGTCAGGACAAGAACATCTTGACGCTCGTTGAAGAATGACCAAGACTGTGACATCAACACAAGGAAATATGTCGACTTTAAGAGAGAAGAACATTATGATGTCCAAAAGAAGTGATATCTTAATGACTCGGTGTCATGAACAAGTAATTCATGACTAGTTGAGCTAGTAAGACTGAACTCATCCGTCGATAAGTTTGTCTTCTAGTTCATCTCCCGAGATTGTGAGATTGAATCGTTCTGTAGTTGATTCATCCACAAAACAAGTTGAATGTGAACCGTTCTGTAGTTGGTTCTTTCACTGACACACGCCTCAATGTTAAACTGGCTTAGTGCTTCATGTTTGACTTTGTGTGCAGTTGTGTTCCTAGATTTATGAATCAGCTTAGTGCTAGGAATTCATGATCTAGAAGATCGGTGAGAAGAAACACGTGGGCCAAATCCACCCATCTCCCGATTCACCAACCTCAAAATCAACCTACTAAGTGCTTCGAGTTGTATTTTGTGTGATTGGTCGTTGACTAGTAAAGATTAAACCGTTCTGTAGTTGGTTTATCTTCTAAGTCAACCGAGGTCGAGTCGTTCTATAGTTGACTCACCTTTCGTTCCTCCGCGAAGGTCAATCTCATATGTTGGTGAGATTACCTCCTGGAGTGGTAAAGATTGAACTGATCTATAGTAAGTTCATCTTTTCACCCCCCCCCATCTCACCTGGACGACCTATTGGTGAGTCCAGGATGCTTCAGTGACCTCAATCACCGAAGCACACGATCACTTGACCATCATTTAACTATATTATATGCTTCTCCCTTTTAAAGATCCAGGGGTGCCTCGAGGTTAACGACCCCGGGGTAATTAACGGTGGGGCTTGCGCCACCGAATCTACAAGAACTCACAATCACTCAAAAACCCCCTAAATGTGCATTCAAATTGGTCTAAACGGTAGAATTAACCGGTGTTAAATAAATACACGCTTAGGAGGGATCATCGTGTCCTTCTTCCGTATCCCATCGCCAACAACCGTAAGGCGGTGCGGAGCGCGCGAAAAAGGGTCGCACAATAATATTGTCTATTATATGTTTTTATAATTCAATATTCTATATGAAGATTCTACGACAATCAGTTTGCCAAAAACTTCATCCATAAGCATTAAAGTTGCTCTTTAAACAAATTATACAATATGAAGTACATTTAATATTGTCTATTAAATGTTCTTATAATGAAATATTCAATATAAAGATTCTACGACAATCATTTTGCCCAAAACATCATCCGATGCATTAAAAACTGTTATTTAAACAAAGTTATTGGTGTTTTGTATTAGTTTAGGCTCATAACATCAAATAAATTCATGCAAATTCATATGGACACTTCTAATATTGCCTATTATATGTCATTAATATTGTATATTCAATATGAAGATTCTACCACGCTCATTTTGGCTATAACATCATCCATATGTATTAAAAGCTACCTTTTAAACAAGTTAGCTGCGTTTTATGTTATTTTGGCCTCAATGCTACGCAAAATTTTGTGCATTCATATGAACACTTCTAATATTGTGTATGATATAATATTGCAATTAAATATTCAATATGAATATTCTATGACACTCATTTTGTACAAAACCTCATCCGGATGCATTAAAAATCTACATGTTGAACAAGTTGTATGTGTTTTATGTTGTTTTGGCCTCATAACCGCGAATAAATTCGTGCAAATTCATATGAATACTCGTAATACTGTCTACTAAGAGTTGTTATAATTGAATATTCAATATAAAAATTCTATGACTATAATTTTCGGAAAAACTCCATCCCGATGCATTAGAAGTAGCTGTTTTAACAAGTTGTTTGTGTTTTACATTATTTTGGCCAAATAACCACGCATATATTCATAGAAATTCATACGGACACTTCTAATATTGTCGATTATATGTTTTTATAATGAAATATTCAATATAATGATTCTACGACACTCGATTTGCCTAAAACATCAATCGAATGCACGAAAAACTCTCATTTAAACAACTTATCTGTCTTTTACGTTATTTTGGCATCATAACTGCGCGTCAATTCATGCGAGTTCATACGGACACTTCTAATATTGTCTATTATTTGTTTTTATAATGAGATATTCAATTTAATGATTCTACGCCACTCGGTTTGCCTAAAACTTCATCCAGACGCATTGAAAACTGCTATTTACACAAATTACTTGCGTTTTATATTATTTTGGCATCATAATTGCGCATAAATTCGTGCAAATTCATATGAACACTCCTAAAATTTTCTGTTATATTTTTTTGCAATTAGCTATTCGATATGAATATTCTACGACACTTATTTTCCACAAACTTCATCCGGATGCATTAAAAAATATTGTTTAGACAAATTTTACGCATTTTATGTTATTTTGGCCTCATAATCACGCGCATAAATTCGTGAAAATTCATATGAATACTCGTAATACTGTCTATTAAAAGTTTATATAATTAAATATTCAATACAAAGGTTCTACGAGTATAATTTTTGGCAAAACTCCATCCCAAAGCATTAAAAGTAGTCTTTGTTTTAACATGTTATTTGTGTTTTATGTTATTTTGGCCACATAACCACGCATATATTCATAGAAATTCGTATGGACACTATTAATATTGCCTATTATATGTTTTTATGATGAAATATTCAATATAATGATTCTACGACAATCATTTTACCCAAAACAACATCCAAGCTTGCATCAAAAACTCGTTATTTAAACAACTTATTAGTCTTTTACGTTATTCTCGCCACATAACGAGCATCAATTCATCCAAATTTCATATAGAAACTCATAATATTGTCTATTATATGTTTTTATAATTCAATATTCTATACGAAGATTCTACGACAATCGCTTGCCTAAAACTTCATCCATAAGCATTAAAGTCGCTTCTTTAAACAAATTATTCAATATGAAGTACATTTAATATTGTCTATTAAATGTTCTTATAATGAAATATTCAATATAAAGATTCTACGACAATCATTTTGCCCAAAACATCATCCAGATGCATTAAAAACTGTTATTTAAACAGTTATTGGTGTTTTGTATTAGTTTAGGCTCATAACATCAAATAAATTCATGCAAATTCATATGGACACTTCTAATATTGCCTATTATATGTCATTAATATTGTATATTCAATATGAAGATTCTACCACGCTCATTTTGGCTATAACATCATCCATATGTATTAAAAGCTACCTTTTAAACAAGTTAGTCGCGTTTTATGTTATTTTGGCCTCAATGCTACGCAAAATTTTGTGCAGATTCATATGAACACTTCTAATATTGTGTATGATATAATATTGCAATTAAATATTCAATATGAATATTCTATGACACTCATTTTTTACAAAACCTCATCCGGATGCATTAAAAACTGCTTTGTGTTGAACAAGTTGTATGCGTTTTATGTTGTTTTGGCCTCATAATCGCGAATAAATTCGTGCAAATTCATATGAATACTCGTAATACTGTCTACTAAGAGTTGTTATAATTGAATATTCAATATAAAAATTCTATGACTATAATTTTCGGTAAAACTCCATCCCGATGCATTAAAAGTAGTCGTTTTAACAAGTTGTTCGTGTTTTGCGTTATTTTGGCCAAATAACAAAGCATATATTCATAGAAATTCATACGACACTTCTAATATTGTCTATTATATGTTTTTATAATGAAATATTCAATATAATGATTCTACGACACTCGATTTGCCTAAAACTTCAATCGGATGCACGAAAAACTCTCATTTAAACAACTTATCTGTCTTTTACGTTATTTTGGCATCATAATCTGCGCGTCAATTCATGCGAAACATACGGACACTTCTAATATTGTCTATTATTTGTTTTTATAATGAGATATTCAATTTAATGATTCTACGCCACTCGGTTTGCCTAAAACTTCATCCGTACGCATTGAAAACTCGCTATTTTACACAAATTACTTGCGTTTTATATTATGTTGGCATCATAATTGCGCATAAATTCGTGCAAATTCATATGAACACTCCTAATATTTTCTGTTATATTTTTTTGCAATTAGCTATTCGATATGAATATTCTACGACACTTATTTTTCACAAACTTCATCCGGATGCATTAAAAAATATTGTTTAGACAAATTTTACGCATTTTATGTTATTTTGGCCTCATAACTGCGCATAAATTCGTGAAAATTCATATGAATACTCGTAATACTGTCTATTAAAAGTTTATATAATTAAATATTCAATACAAAGATTCTACGAGTATAATTTTTGGCAAAACTCCATCCCAAAGCATTAAAAGTAGCTTGTTTTAACATGTTATTTGTGTTTTATGTTGTTTTGGCCACATAATATATTCATAGAAATTCGTATGGACACTATTAATATTGCCTATTATATGTTTTTATGATGAAATATTCAATATAATGATTCTACGACAATCATTTTACCCAAAACAACATCCAGCTTGCATCAAAAACTCGTTATTTAAACAACTTATTAGTCTTTTACGTTATTCGCCACATAACTCGAGCATCAATTCATCCAGCTTCATATAGAAACTCATAATATTGTCTATTATATGTTTTTATAATTCAATATTCTATACGAAGATTCTACGACAATCACTTTGCCTAAAACTTCATCCATAAGCATTAAAGCTGCTCTTTAAACAAATTATTCAATATGAAGTACATTTAATATTGTCTATTAAATGTTCTTATAGTGAAATATTCAATATAAAGATTCTACGACAATCATTTTGCCCAAAACATCATCCGTGATGCATTAAAAACTCGTTATTTAAACAAAGTTATTGGTGTTTTGTATTAGTTTAGGCTCATAACATCAAATAAATTCATGCAAATTCATATGGACACTTCTAATATTGCCTATTTTATGTCATTAATATTGTATATTCAATATGAAGATTCTACCACGCTCATTTTGGCTATAACATCATCCATATGTATTAAAAGCTACCTTTTAAACAAGTTAGTCAAGCGTTTTATGTTATTTTGGCCTCAATGCTACGCAAAATTTTGTACAGATTCATATGAACACTTCTAATATTGTGTATGATATAATATTGCAATTAAATATTCAATATGAATATTCTATGACACTCATTTTTTACAAAACCTCATCCGGATGCATTAAAAACTGCTGTGTTGAACAAGTTGTATGCGTTTTATGTTGTTTTGGCCTCATAATCGCGAATAAATTCGTGCAAATTCATATGAATACTCGTAATACTGTCTACTAAGAGTTGTTATAATTGAATATTCAATATAAAAATTCTATGACTATAATTTTCGGTAAAACTCCATCCCGATGCATTAAAAGTAGCTGTTTTAACAAGTTGTTCGTGTTTTACGTTATTTTGGCCAAATAACCAAGCATATATTCATAGAAATTCATACTGACACTTCTAATATTGTCTATTATATGGTTTTATAATGAAATATTCAATATAATGATTCTACGACACTCGATTTGCCTAAAACTTCAATCGGATGCACGAAAAACTCTCATTTAAACAACTTATCTGTCTTTTACGTTATTTTGGCATCATAATCTGCGCGTCAATTCATGCGAAACATACGGACACTTCTAATATTGTCTATTATTTGTTTTTATAATGAGATATTCAATTTAATGATTCTACGCCACTCGGTTTGCCTAAAACTTCATCCGACGCATTGAAAACTGCTATTTACACAAATTACTTGCGTTTTATATTATGTTGGCGTCATAATTGCGCATAAATTGCGTGCAAATTCATATGAACACTCCTAATATTTTCTGTTATATTTTTTTGCAATTAGCTATTCGATATGAATATTCTACGACACTTATTTTTCACAAACTTCATCCGGATGCATTAAAAAATATTGTTTAGACAAATTTTACGCATTTTATGTTATTTTGGCCTCATAACTGCGCATAAATTCGTGAAAATTCATATGAATACTCGTAATACTGTCTATTAAAAGTTTATATAATTAAATATTCAATACAAAGATTCTACGAGTCTAATTTTTGGCAAAACTCCATCCCAAAGCATTAAAAGTAGCTGTTTTAACATGTTATTTGTGTTTTATGTTATTTTGGCCACATAACTACGCATATATTCATAGAAATTCGTATGGACACTATTAATATTGCCTATTATATGTTTTTATGATGAAATATTCAATATAATGATTCTACGACAATCATTTTACCCAAAACAACATCCAGCTTGCATCAAAAACTCGTTATTTAAACAACTTATTAGTCTTTTACGTTATTCTGGCCACATAACTGAGCATCAATTCATCCAACTTCATATAGAAACTCATAATATTGTCTATTATATGTTTTTATAATTCAATATTCTATACGAAGATTCTACGACAATCAGTTGCCTAAAACTTCATCCATAAGCATTAAAGCTGCTCTTTAAACAAATTATTCAATATGAAGTACATTTAATATTGTCTATTAAATGTTCTTATAGTGAAATATTCAATATAAAGATTCTACGACAATCATTTTGCCCAAAACATCATCCGATGCATTAAAAACTGTTATTTAAACAGGTTATTGGTGTTTTGTATTAGTTTAGGCTCATAACATCAAATAAATTCATGCAAATTCATATGGACACTTCTAATATTGCCTATTATATGTCATTAATATTGTATATTCAATATGAAGATTTTACCACGCTCATTTTGGCTATAACATCATCCATATGTATTAAAAACTACCTTTTAAACAAGTTAGCTGCGTTTTATGTTATTTTGGCCTCAATGCTACGCAAAATTTTGTACAGATTCATATGAACACTTCTAATATTGTGTGTGATATAATATTGCAATTAAATATTCAATATGAATATTCTATGACACTCATTTTTTACAAAACCTCATCCGGATGCATTAAAAACTGCTGTGTTGAACAAGTTGTATGCGTTTTATGTTGTTTTGGCCTCATAATCGCGAATAAATTCGTGCAAATTCATATGAATACTCGTAATACTGTCTACTAAGAGTTGTTATAATTGAATATTCAATATAAAAATTCTATGACTATAATTTTCGGTAAAACTCCATCCCGATGCATTAAAAGTAGCTGTTTTAACAAGTTGTTCGTGTTTTGCGTTATTTTGGCCAAATAACCAAGCATATATTCATAGAAATTCATACGGACACTTCTAATATTGTCTATTATATGGTTTTATAATGAAATATTCAATATAATGATTCTACGACACTCGATTTGCCTAAAACTTCAATCGGATGCACGAAAAACTCTCATTTAAACAACTTATCTGTCTTTTACGTTATTTTGGCATCATAACTGCGCGTCAATTCATGCGAAACATACGGACACTTCTAATATTGTCTATTATTTGTTTTTATAATGAGATATTCAATTTAATGATTCTACGCCACTCGGTTTGCCTAAAACTTCATCCGACGCATTGAAAACTGCTATTTACACAAATTACTTGCGTTTTATATTATGTTGGCATCATAATTGCGCATAAATTCGTGCAAATTCATATGAACACTCCTAATATTTTCTGTTATATTTTTTTGCAATTAGCTATTCGATATGAATATTCTACGACACTTATTTTTCACAAACTTCATCCGGATGCATTAAAAAATATTGTTTAGACAAATTTTACGCATTTTATGTTATTTTGGCCTCATAACTGCGCATAAATTCGTGAAAATTCATATGAATACTCGTAATACTGTCTATTAAAAGTTTATATAATTAAATATTCAATACAAAGATTCTACGAGTATAATTTTTGGCAAAACTCCATCCCAAAGCATTAAAAGTAGCTGTTTTAACATGTTATTTGTGTTTTATGTTATTTTGGCCACATAATATATTCATAGAAATTCGTATGGACACTATTAATATTGCCTATTATATGTTTTTATGATGAAATATTCAATATAATGATTCTACGACAATCATTTTACCCAAAACAACATCCAGTTGCATCAAAAACTGTTATTTAAACAACTTATTAGTCTTTTACGTTATTCGGCCACATAACTGAGCATCAATTCATCCAGCTTCATATAGAAACTCATAATATTGTCTATTATATGTTTTTATAATTCAATATTCTATACGAAGATTCTACGACAATCAGTTTGCCTAAAACTTCATCCATAAGCATTAAAGCTGCTCTTTAAACAAATTATTCAATATGAAGTACATTTAATATTGTCTATTAAATGTTCTTATAGTGAAATATTCAATATAAAGATTCTACGACAATCATTTTGCCCAAAACATCATCCAGATGCATTAAAAACTGTTATTTAAACAGGTTATTGGTGTTTTGTATTAGTTTAGGCTCATAACATCAAATAAATTCATGCAAATTCATATGGACACTTCTAATATTGCCTATTATATGTCATTAATATTGTATATTCAATATGAAGATTCTACCACGCTCATTTTGGCTATAACATCATCCATATGTATTAAAAGCTACCTTTTAAACAAGTTAGCTGCGTTTTATGTTATTTTGGCCTCAATGCTACGCAAAATTTTGTGCAGATTCATATGAACACTTCTAATAGTGTGTATGATGTAATATTGCAATTAAATATTCAATATGAATATTCTATGACACTCATTTTGTACAAAACCTCATCCGGATGCATTAAAAACTGCTGTGTTGAACAAGTTGTATGCGTTTTATGTTGTTTTGGCCTCATAACCGCGAATAAATTCGTGCAAATTCATATGAATACTCGTAATACTGTCTACTAAGAGTTGTTATAATTGAATATTCAATATAAAAATTCTATGACTATAATTTTCGGTAAAACTCCATCCCGATGCATTAAAAGTAGCTGTTTTAACAAGTTGTTTGTGTTTTACGTTATTTTGGCCAAATAACCACGCATATATTCATTGAAATTCATACGGACACTTCTAATATTGTCTATTATATGTTTTTATAATGAAATATTCAATATAATGATTCTACGACACTCGATTTGCCTAAAACATCAATCGGATGCACGAAAAACTCTCATTTAAACAACTTATCTGTCTTTTACGTTATTTTGGCATCATAACTGCGCGTCAATTCATGCGAGTTCATACGGACAATTCTAATATTGTCTATTATTTGTTTTTATAATGAGATATTCAATTTAATGATTCTACGCCACTCGGTTTGCCTAAAACTTCATCCAGACGCATTGAAAACTGCTATTTACACAAATTACTTGTGTTTTATATTATTTTGGCATCATAATTGCGCATAAATTCGTGCAAATTCATATGAACACTCCTAATATTTTCTGTTATATTTTTTTGCAATTAGCTATTCGATATGAATATTCTACGACACTTATTTTCCACAAACTTCATCCGGATGCATTAAAAAATTTTGTTTAGACAAATTTTACGCATTTTATGTTATTTTGGCCTCATAACTGCGCATAAATTCGTGAACATTCATATGAATACTCGTAATACTGTCTATTAAAAGTTTATATAATTAAATATTCAATATAAAGATTCTATGAGTATAATTTTTGGCAAAACTCCATCCCAAAGCATTAAAAGTAGCTGTTTTAACATGTTATTTGTGTTTTATGTTATTTTGGCCACATAATATATTCATAGAAATTCGTATGGACACTATTAATATTGCCTATTATATATTTTTATGATTATATATTCAATATAATGATTCTACGACAATCATTTTACCCAAAACAACATCCAAGCTTGCATCAAAAACTGTTATTTAAACAACTTATTAGTCTTTTACGTTATTCGCCACATAACCGAGCATCAATTCATCCAGCTTCATATAGAAACTCATAATATTTTCTATTATATGTTTTTATAATTCAATATTCTATACGAAGATTCTACGACAATCAGCTTTGCCTAAAACTTCATCCATAAGCATTAAAGCTGCTCTTTAAACAAATTATTCAATATGAAGTACATTTAATATTGTCTATTAAATGTTCTTATAGTGAAATATTCAATATAAAGATTCTACGACAATCATTTTGCCCAAAACATCATCCAGATGCATTAAAAACTGTTATTTAAACAGGTTATTGGTGTTTTGTATTAGTTTAGGCTCATAACATCAAATAAATTCATGCAAATTCATATGGACACTTCTAATATTGCCTATTATATGTCATTAATATTGTATATTCAATATGAAGATTCTACCACGCTCATTTTGGCTATAACATCATCCATATGTATGAAAAGCTACCTTTTAAACAAGTTAGCTGCGTTTTATGTTATTTTGGCCTCAATGCTACGCAAAATTTTGTGCAGATTCATATGAACACTTCTAATATTGTGTATGATATAATATTGCTAGTAAATATTCAATATGAATATTCTATGACACTCATTTTGTACAAAACCTCATCCGGATGCATTAAAAACTGCTGTGTTGAACAAGTTGTATGCGTTTTATGTTGTTTTGGCCTCATAACCGCGAATAAATTCGTGCAAATTCATAAGAATACTCGTAATACTGTCTACTAAGAGTTGTTATAATTGAATATTCAATATAAAAATTCTATGACTATAATTTTCGGTAAAACTCCATCCCGATGCATTAAAAGTAGTTGTTTTAACAAGTTGTTTGTGTTTTACGTTATTTTGGCCAAATAACCATGCATATATTCATAGAAATTCATATGGACACTTCTAATATTGTCTATTATATGTTTTTATAATGAAATATTCAATCGGATGCACGAAACACTTCAATCGGATGCACGAAAAACTCTCATTTAAACAACTTATCTGTCTTTTACGTTATTTTGGCATCATAACTGCGCGTCAATTCATGCGAATTCATACGGACACTTCTAATATTGTCTATTATTTTTTTTTATAATGAGATATTCAATTTAATGATTCTACGCCACTCGGTTTGCCTAAAACTTCATCCGACGCATTGAAAACTGCTATTTACACAAATTACTTGCGTTTTATATTATTTTGGCATCATAATTGCGCATAAATTCGTGCAAATTCATATGAACACTCCTAATATTTTCTGTTATATTTTTTGCAATTGGCTATTCGATATGAATATTCTACGACACTTATTTTTCACAAACATCATCCGGATGCATTAAAAAATATTGTTTAGACAAATTTTACGCATTTTATGTTATTTTGGCCTCATAACTGCGCATAAATTCGTGAAAATTCATATGAATACTCGTAATACAGTCTATTAAAAGTTTATATAATTAAATATTCAATACAAAGATTCTATGAGTATAATTTTTGGCAAAACTCCATCCCAAAGCATTAAAAGTAGCTGTTTTAACATGTTATTTGTGTTTTATGTTATTTTGGCCACATAATATATTCATAGAAATTCGTATGGACACTATTAATATTGCCTATTATATGTTTTTATGATGAAATATTCAATATAATGATTCTACGACAATCATTTTACCCAAAACAACATCCAGCTTGCATCAAAAACTGTTATTTAAACAACTTATTAGTCTTTTACGTTATTCTGCCACATAACTGAGCATCAATTCATCCAGCTTCATATAGAAACTCATAATATTGTCTATTATATGTTTTTATAATTCAATATTCTATACGAAGATTCTACGACAATCAGTTTGCCTAAAACTTCATCCATAAGCATTAAAGCTGCTCTTTAAACAAATTATTCAACATGAAGTACATTTAATATTGTCTATTAAATGTTCTTATAGTGAAATATTCAATATAAAGATTCTACGACAATCATTTTGCCCAAAACATCATCCAGATGCATTAAAAACTGTTATTTAAACAGGTTATTGGTGTTTTGTATTAGTTTAGGCTCATAACATCAAATAAATTCATGCAAATTCATATGGACACTTCTAATATTGCCTATTTTATGTCATTAATATTGTATATTCAATATGAAGATTCTACCACGCTCATTTTGGCTATAACATCATCCATATGTATTAAAAGCTACCTTTTAAACAAGTTAGCTGCGTTTTATGTTATTTTGGCCTCAATGCTACGCAAAATTTTGTGCAGATTCATATGAACACTTCTAATAGTGTGTATGATATAATATTGCAATTAAATATTCAATATGAATATTCTATGACACTCATTTTGTACAAAACCTCATCCGGATGCATTAAAAACTGCTGTGTTGAACAAGTTGTATGTGTTTTATGTTGTTTTGGCCTCATAACCGCGAATAAATTCGTGCAAATTCATATGAATACTCGTAATACTGTCTACTAAGAGTTGTTATAATTGAATATTCAATATAAAAATTCTATGACTATAATTTTCGGTAAAACTCCATCCCGATGCATTAAAAGTAGCTGTTTTAACAAGTTGTTTGTGTTTTACGTTATTTTGGCCAAATAACCACGCATATATTCATAGAAATTCATACGGACACTTCTAATATTGTCTATTATATGTTTTTATAATGAAATATTCAATATAATGATTCTACGACACTCGATTTGCCTAAAACATCAATCGGATGCACGAAAAACTCTCATTTAAACAACTTATCTGTCTTTTACGTTATTTTGGCATCATAACTGCGCGTCAATTCATGCGAAACATACGGACACTTCTAATATTGTCTATTATTTGTTTTTATAATGAGATATTCAATTTAATGATTCTACGCCACTCGGTTTGCCTAAAACTTCATCCGTACGCATTGAAAACTGCTATTTACACAAATTACTTGCGTTTTATATTATTTTGGCATTATAATTGCGCATAAATTCGTGCAAATTCATATGAACACTCCTAATATTTTCTGTTATATTTTTTTGCAATTAGCTATTCGATATGAATATTCTACGACAATTATTTTCCACAAACTTCATCCGGATGCATTAAAAAATTTTGTTTAGACAAATTTTACGCATTTTATGTTATTTTGGCCTCATAACTGCGCATAAATTCGTGAAAATTCATATGAATACTCGTAATACTGTCTATTAAAAGTTTATATAATTAAATATTCAATATAAAGATTCTATGAGTCTAATTTTTGGCAAAACTCCATCCCAAAGCATTAAAAGTAGCTGTTTTAACATGTTATTTGTGTTTTATGTTATTTTGGCCACATAATATATTCATAGAAATTCGTATGGACACTATTAATATTGCCTATTATATATTTTTATGATGATATATTCAATATAATGATTCTACGACAATCATTTTACCCAAAACAACATCCAGTTGCATCAAAAACTGTTATTTAAACAACTTATTAGTCTTTTACGTTATTCTGCCACATAACTGAGCATCAATTCATCCAGCTTCATATAGAAACTCATAATATTTTCTATTATATGTTTTTATAATTCAATATTCTATACGAAGATTCTACGACAATCAGTTTGCCTAAAACTTCATCCATAAGCATTAAAGCTGCTCTTTAAACAAATTATTCAATATGAAGTACATTTAATATTGTCTATTAAATGTTCTTATAGTGAAATATTCAATATAAAGATTCTACGACAATCATTTTGCCCAAAACATCATCCAGATGCATTAAAAACTGTTATTTAAACAGGTTATTGGTGTTTTGTATTAGTTTAGGCTCATAACATCAAATAAATTCATGCAAATTCATATGGACACTTCTAATATTGCCTATTATATGTCATTAATATTGTATATTCAATATGAAGATTCTACCACGCTCATTTTGGCTATAACATCATCCATATGTATGAAAAGCTACCTTTTAAACAAGTTAGCTGCGTTTTATGTTATTTTGGCCTCAATGCTACGCAAAATTTTGTGCAGATTCATATGAACACTTCTAATATTGTGTATGATATAATATTGCTAGTAAATATTCAATATGAATATTCTATGACACTCATTTTGTACAAAACCTCATCCGGATGCATTAAAAACTGCTGTGTTGAACAAGTTGTATGCGTTTTATGTTGTTTTGGCCTCATAACCGCGAATAAATTCGTGCAAATTCATAAGAATACTCGTAATACTGTCTACTAAGAGTTGTTATAATTGAATATTCAATATAAAAATTCTATGACTATAATTTTCGGTAAAACTCCATCCCGATGCATTAAAAGTAGTTGTTTTAACAAGTTGTTTGTGTTTTACGTTATTTTGGCCAAATAACCATGCATATATTCATAGAAATTCATATGGACACTTCTAATATTGTCTATTATATGTTTTTATAATGAAATATTCAATCGGATGCACGAAACACTTCAATCGGATGCACGAAAAACTCTCATTTAAACAACTTATCTGTCTTTTACGTTATTTTGGCATCATAACTGCGCGTCAATTCATGCGAATTCATACGGACACTTCTAATATTGTCTATTATTTTTTTTTATAATGAGATATTCAATTTAATGATTCTACGCCACTCGGTTTGCCTAAAACTTCATCCAGACGCATTGAAAACTGCTATTTACACAAATTACTTGCGTTTTATATTATTTTGGCATTATAATTGCGCATAAATTTGTGCAAATTCATATGAACACTCCTAATATTTTCTGTTATATTTTTTTGCAATTAGCTATTCGATATGAATATTCTACGACAATTATTTTCCACAAACTTCATCCGGATGCATTAAAAAATTTTGTTTAGACAAATTTTACGCATTTTATGTTATTTTGGCCTCATAACTGCGCATAAATTCGTGAAAATTCATATGAATACTCGTAATACTGTCTATTAAAAGTTTATATAATTAAATATTCAATATAAAGATTCTATGAGTCTAATTTTTGGCAAAACTCCATCCCAAAGCATTAAAAGTAGCTGTTTTAACATGTTATTTGTGTTTTATGTTATTTTGGCCACATAATATATTCATAGAAATTCGTATGGACACTATTAATATTGCCTATTATATATTTTTATGATGATATATTCAATATAATGATTCTACGACAATCATTTTACCCAAAACAACATCCAGTTGCATCAAAAACTGTTATTTAAACAACTTATTAGTCTTTTACGTTATTCTGGCCACATAACTGAGCATCAATTCATCCAGCTTCATATAGAAACTCATAATATTTTCTATTATATGTTTTTATAATTCAATATTCTATACGAAGATTCTACGACAATCAGTTTGCCTAAAACTTCATCCATAAGCATTAAAGCTGCTCTTTAAACAAATTATTCAATATGAAGTACATTTAATATTGTCTATTAAATGTTCTTATAGTGAAATATTCAATATAAAGATTCTACGACAATCATTTTGCCCAAAACATCATCCAGATGCATTAAAAACTGTTATTTAAACAGGTTATTGGTGTTTTGTATTAGTTTAGGCTCATAACATCAAATAAATTCATGCAAATTCATATGGACACTTCTAATATTGCCTATTATATGTCATTAATATTGTATATTCAATATGAAGATTCTACCACGCTCATTTTGGCTATAACATCATCCATATGTATGAAAAGCTACCTTTTAAACAAGTTAGCTGCGTTTTATGTTATTTTGGCCTCAATGCTACGCAAAATTTTGTGCAGATTCATATGAACACTTCTAATATTGTGTATGATATAATATTGCTAGTAAATATTCAATATGAATATTCTATGACACTCATTTTGTACAAAACCTCATCCGGATGCATTAAAAACTGCTGTGTTGAACAAGTTGTATGCGTTTTATGTTGTTTTGGCCTCATAACCGCGAATAAATTCGTGCAAATTCATAAGAATACTCGTAATACTGTCTACTAAGAGTTGTTATAATTGAATATTCAATATAAAAATTCTATGACTATAATTTTCGGTAAAACTCCATCCCGATGCATTAAAAGTAGTTGTTTTAACAAGTTGTTTGTGTTTTACGTTATTTTGGCCAAATAACCATGCATATATTCATAGAAATTCATATGGACACTTCTAATATTGTCTATTATATGTTTTTATAATGAAATATTCAATCGGATGCACGAAACACTTCAATCGGATGCACGAAAAACTCTCATTTAAACAACTTATCTGTCTTTTACGTTATTTTGGCATCATAACTGCGCGTCAATTCATGCGAATTCATACGGACACTTCTAATATTGTCTATTATTTTTTTTTATAATGAGATATTCAATTTAATGATTCTACGCCACTCGGTTTGCCTAAAACTTCATCCGACGCATTGAAAACTGCTATTTACACAAATTACTTGCGTTTTATATTATTTTGGCATCATAATTGCGCATAAATTCGTGCAAATTCATATGAACACTCCTAATATTTTCTGTTATATTTTTTGCAATTGGCTATTCGATATGAATATTCTACGACACTTATTTTTCACAAACATCATCCGGATGCATTAAAAAATATTGTTTAGACAAATTTTACGCATTTTATGTTATTTTGGCCTCATAACTGCGCATAAATTCGTGAAAATTCATATGAATACTCGTAATACTGTCTATTAAAAGTTTATATAATTAAATATTCAATATAAAGATTCTATGAGTCTAATTTTTGGCAAAACTCCATCCCAAAGCATTAAAAGTAGCTGTTTTAACATGTTATTTGTGTTTTATGTTATTTTGGCCACATAATATATTCATAGAAATTCGTATGGACACTATTAATATTGCCTATTATATATTTTTATGATGATATATTCAATATAATGATTCTACGACAATCATTTTACCCAAAACAACATCCAGTTGCATCAAAAACTGTTATTTAAACAACTTATTAGTCTTTTACGTTATTCTGCCACATAACTGAGCATCAATTCATCCAGCTTCATATAGAAACTCATAATATTTTCTATTATATGTTTTTATAATTCAATATTCTATACGAAGATTCTACGACAATCAGTTTGCCTAAAACTTCATCCATAAGCATTAAAGCTGCTCTTTAAACAAATTATTCAATATGAAGTACATTTAATATTGTCTATTAAATGTTCTTATAGTGAAATATTCAATATAAAGATTCTACGACAATCATTTTGCCCAAAACATCATCCAGATGCATTAAAAACTGTTATTTAAACAGGTTATTGGTGTTTTGTATTAGTTTAGGCTCATAACATCAAATAAATTCATGCAAATTCATATGGACACTTCTAATATTGCCTATTATATGTCATTAATATTGTATATTCAATATGAAGATTCTACCACGCTCATTTTGGCTATAACATCATCCATATGTATGAAAAGCTACCTTTTAAACAAGTTAGCTGCGTTTTATGTTATTTTGGCCTCAATGCTACGCAAAATTTTGTGCAGATTCATATGAACACTTCTAATAGTGTGTATGATATAATATTGCTAGTAAATATTCAATATGAATATTCTATGACACTCATTTTGTACAAAACCTCATCCGGATGCATTAAAAACTGCTGTGTTGAACAAGTTGTATGCGTTTTATGTTGTTTTGGCCTCATAACCGCGAATAAATTCGTGCAAATTCATAAGAATACTCGTAATACTGTCTACTAAGAGTTGTTATAATTGAATATTCAATATAAAAATTCTATGACTATAATTTTCGGTAAAACTCCATCCCGATGCATTAAAAGTAGTTGTTTTAACAAGTTGTTTGTGTTTTACGTTATTTTGGCCAAATAACCACGCATATATTCATAGAAATTCATACGGACACTTCTAATATTGTCTATTATATGTTTTTATAATGAAATATTCAATATAATGATTCTACGACACTCGATTTGCCTAAAACATCAATCGGATGCACGAAAAACTCTCATTTAAACAACTTATCTGTCTTTTACGTTATTTTGGCATCATAACTGCGCGTCAATTCATGCGAGTTCATACGGACAATTATAATATTGTCTATTATTTGTTTTTATAATGAGATATTCAATTTAATGATTCTACGCCACTCGGTTTGCCTAAAACTTCATCCGTACGCATTGAAAACTGCTATTTACACAAATTACTTGCGTTTTATATTATTTTGGCATTATAATTGCGCATAAATTCGTGCAAATTCATATGAACACTCCTAATATTTTCTGTTATATTTTTTTGCAATTAGCTATTCGATATGAATATTCTACGACAATTATTTTCCACAAACTTCATCCGGATGCATTAAAAAATTTTGTTTAGACAAATTTTACGCATTTTATGTTATTTTGGCCTCATAACTGCGCATAAATTCGTGAAAATTCATATGAATACTCGTAATACTGTCTATTAAAAGTTTATATAATTAAATATTCAATATAAAGATTCTATGAGTCTAATTTTTGGCAAAACTCCATCCCAAAGCATTAAAAGTAGCTGTTTTAACATGTTATTTGTGTTTTATGTTATTTTGGCCACATAATATATTCATAGAAATTCGTATGGACACTATTAATATTGCCTATTATATGTTTTTATGATGAAATATTCAATATAATGATTCTACGACAATCATTTTACCCAAAACAACATCCAGTTGCATCAAAAACTGTTATTTAAACAACTTATTAGTCTTTTACGTTATTCTGGCCACATAACTGAGCATCAATTCATCCAGCTTCATATAGAAACTCATAATATTGTCTATTATATGTTTTTATAATTCAATATTCTATACGAAGATTCTACGACAATCAGTTTGCCTAAAACTTCATCCATAAGCATTAAAGCTGCTCTTTAAACAAATTATTCAATATGAAGTACATTTAATATTGTCTATTAAATGTTCTTATAGTGAAATATTCAATATAAAGATTCTACGACAATCATTTTGCCCAAAACATCATCCAGATGCATTAAAAACTGTTATTTAAACAGGTTATTGGTGTTTTGTATTAGTTTAGGCTCATAACATCAAATAAATTCATGCAAATTCATATGGACACTTCTAATATTGCCTATTTTATGTCATTAATATTGTATATTCAATATGAAGATTCTACCACGCTCATTTTGGCTATAACATCATCCATATGTATTAAAAGCTACCTTTTAAACAAGTTAGCTGCGTTTTATGTTATTTTGGCCTCAATGCTACGCAAAATTTTGTGCAGATTCATATGAACACTTCTAATAGTGTGTATGATATAATATTGCAATTAAATATTCAATATGAATATTCTATGACACTCATTTTGTACAAAACCTCATCCGGATGCATTAAAAACTGCTGTGTTGAACAAGTTGTATGTGTTTTATGTTGTTTTGGCCTCATAACCGCGAATAAATTCGTGCAAATTCATATGAATACTCGTAATACTGTCTACTAAGAGTTGTTATAATTGAATATTCAATATAAAAATTCTATGACTATAATTTTCGGTAAAACTCCATCCCGATGCATTAAAAGTAGCTGTTTTAACAAGTTGTTTGTGTTTTACGTTATTTTGGCCAAATAACCACGCATATATTCATAGAAATTCATACGGACACTTCTAATATTGTCTATTATATGTTTTTATAATGAAATATTCAATATAATGATTCTACGACACTCGATTTGCCTAAAACATCAATCGGATGCACGAAAAACTCTCATTTAAACAACTTATCTGTCTTTTACGTTATTTTGGCATCATAACTGCGCGTCAATTCATGCGAAACATACGGACACTTCTAATATTGTCTATTATTTGTTTTTATAATGAGATATTCAATTTAATGATTCTACGCCACTCGGTTTGCCTAAAACTTCATCCAGACGCATTGAAAACTGCTATTTACACAAATTACTTGTGTTTTATATTATTTTGGCATCATAATTGCGCATAAATTCGTGCAAATTCATATGAACACTCCTAATATTTTCTGTTATATTTTTTTGCAATTAGCTATTCGATATGAATATTCTACGACACTTATTTTCCACAAACTTCATCCGGATGCATTAAAAAATTTTGTTTAGACAAATTTTACGCATTTTATGTTATTTTGGCCTCATAACTGCGCATAAATTCGTGAACATTCATATGAATACTCGTAATACTGTCTATTAAAAGTTTATATAATTAAATATTCAATATAAAGATTCTATGAGTATAATTTTTGGCAAAACTCCATCCCAAAGCATTAAAAGTAGCTGTTTTAACATGTTATTTGTGTTTTATGTTATTTTGGCCACATAATATATTCATAGAAATTCGTATGGACACTATTAATATTGCCTATTATATATTTTTATGATTATATATTCAATATAATGATTCTACGACAATCATTTTACCCAAAACAACATCCAGTTGCATCAAAAACTGTTATTTAAACAACTTATTAGTCTTTTACGTTATTCTGGCCACATAACTGAGCATCAATTCATCCAGCTTCATATAGAAACTCATAATATTTTCTATTATATGTTTTTATAATTCAATATTCTATACGAAGATTCTACGACAATCAGTTTGCCTAAAACTTCATCCATAAGCATTAAAGCTGCTCTTTAAACAAATTATTCAATATGAAGTACATTTAATATTGTCTATTAAATGTTCTTATAGTGAAATATTCAATATAAAGATTCTACGACAATCATTTTGCCCAAAACATCATCCAGATGCATTAAAAACTGTTATTTAAACAGGTTATTGGTGTTTTGTATTAGTTTAGGCTCATAACATCAAATAAATTCATGCAAATTCATATGGACACTTCTAATATTGCCTATTATATGTCATTAATATTGTATATTCAATATGAAGATTCTACCACGCTCATTTTGGCTATAACATCATCCATATGTATGAAAAGCTACCTTTTAAACAAGTTAGCTGCGTTTTATGTTATTTTGGCCTCAATGCTACGCAAAATTTTGTGCAGATTCATATGAACACTTCTAATATTGTGTATGATATAATATTGCTAGTAAATATTCAATATGAATATTCTATGACACTCATTTTGTACAAAACCTCATCCGGATGCATTAAAAACTGCTGTGTTGAACAAGTTGTATGCGTTTTATGTTGTTTTGGCCTCATAACCGCGAATAAATTCGTGCAAATTCATAAGAATACTCGTAATACTGTCTACTAAGAGTTGTTATAATTGAATATTCAATATAAAAATTCTATGACTATAATTTTCGGTAAAACTCCATCCCGATGCATTAAAAGTAGTTGTTTTAACAAGTTGTTTGTGTTTTACGTTATTTTGGCCAAATAACCATGCATATATTCATAGAAATTCATATGGACACTTCTAATATTGTCTATTATATGTTTTTATAATGAAATATTCAATCGGATGCACGAAACACTTCAATCGGATGCACGAAAAACTCTCATTTAAACAACTTATCTGTCTTTTACGTTATTTTGGCATCATAACTGCGCGTCAATTCATGCGAATTCATACGGACACTTCTAATATTGTCTATTATTTTTTTTTATAATGAGATATTCAATTTAATGATTCTACGCCACTCGGTTTGCCTAAAACTTCATCCAGACGCATTGAAAACTGCTATTTACACAAATTACTTGCGTTTTATATTATTTTGGCATCATAATTGCGCATAAATTCGTGCAAATTCATATGAACACTCCTAATATTTTCTGTTATATTTTTTGCAATTGGCTATTCGATATGAATATTCTACGACACTTATTTTTCACAAACATCATCCGGATGCATTAAAAAATATTGTTTAGACAAATTTTACGCATTTTATGTTATTTTGGCCTCATAACTGCGCATAAATTCGTGAAAATTCATATGAATACTCGTAATACAGTCTATTAAAAGTTTATATAATTAAATATTCAATACAAAGATTCTATGAGTATAATTTTTGGCAAAACTCCATCCCAAAGCATTAAAAGTAGCTGTTTTAACATGTTATTTGTGTTTTATGTTATTTTGGCCACATAATATATTCATAGAAATTCGTATGGACACTATTAATATTGCCTATTATATGTTTTTATGATGAAATATTCAATATAATGATTCTACGACAATCATTTTACCCAAAACAACATCCAGTTGCATCAAAAACTGTTATTTAAACAACTTATTAGTCTTTTACGTTATTCTGGCCACATAACTGAGCATCAATTCATCCAGCTTCATATAGAAACTCATAATATTGTCTATTATATGTTTTTATAATTCAATATTCTATACGAAGATTCTACGACAATCAGTTTGCCTAAAACTTCATCCATAAGCATTAAAGCTGCTCTTTAAACAAATTATTCAACATGAAGTACATTTAATATTGTCTATTAAATGTTCTTATAGTGAAATATTCAATATAAAGATTCTACGACAATCATTTTGCCCAAAACATCATCCAGATGCATTAAAAACTGTTATTTAAACAGGTTATTGGTGTTTTGTATTAGTTTAGGCTCATAACATCAAATAAATTCATGCAAATTCATATGGACACTTCTAATATTGCCTATTTTATGTCATTAATATTGTATATTCAATATGAAGATTCTACCACGCTCATTTTGGCTATAACATCATCCATATGTATTAAAAGCTACCTTTTAAACAAGTTAGCTGCGTTTTATGTTATTTTGGCCTCAATGCTACGCAAAATTTTGTGCAGATTCATATGAACACTTCTAATAGTGTGTATGATATAATATTGCAATTAAATATTCAATATGAATATTCTATGACACTCATTTTGTACAAAACCTCATCCGGATGCATTAAAAACTGCTGTGTTGAACAAGTTGTATGTGTTTTATGTTGTTTTGGCCTCATAACCGCGAATAAATTCGTGCAAATTCATATGAATACTCGTAATACTGTCTACTAAGAGTTGTTATAATTGAATATTCAATATAAAAATTCTATGACTATAATTTTCGGTAAAACTCCATCCCGATGCATTAAAAGTAGCTGTTTTAACAAGTTGTTTGTGTTTTACGTTATTTTGGCCAAATAACCACGCATATATTCATAGAAATTCATACGGACACTTCTAATATTGTCTATTATATGTTTTTATAATGAAATATTCAATATAATGATTCTACGACACTCGATTTGCCTAAAACATCAATCGGATGCACGAAAAACTCTCATTTAAACAACTTATCTGTCTTTTACGTTATTTTGGCATCATAACTGCGCGTCAATTCATGCGAAACATACGGACACTTCTAATATTGTCTATTATTTGTTTTTATAATGAGATATTCAATTTAATGATTCTACGCCACTCGGTTTGCCTAAAACTTCATCCAGACGCATTGAAAACTGCTATTTACACAAATTACTTGCGTTTTATATTATTTTGGCATTATAATTGCGCATAAATTCGTGCAAATTCATATGAACACTCCTAATATTTTCTGTTATATTTTTTTGCAATTAGCTATTCGATATGAATATTCTACGACAATTATTTTCCACAAACTTCATCCGGATGCATTAAAAAATTTTGTTTAGACAAATTTTACGCATTTTATGTTATTTTGGCCTCATAACTGCGCATAAATTCGTGAAAATTCATATGAATACTCGTAATACTGTCTATTAAAAGTTTATATAATTAAATATTCAATATAAAGATTCTATGAGTCTAATTTTTGGCAAAACTCCATCCCAAAGCATTAAAAGTAGCTGTTTTAACATGTTATTTGTGTTTTATGTTATTTTGGCCACATAATATATTCATAGAAATTCGTATGGACACTATTAATATTGCCTATTATATATTTTTATGATGATATATTCAATATAATGATTCTACGACAATCATTTTACCCAAAACAACATCCAGTTGCATCAAAAACTGTTATTTAAACAACTTATTAGTCTTTTACGTTATTCTCGCCACATAACTGAGCATCAATTCATCCAGCTTCATATAGAAACTCATAATATTTTCTATTATATGTTTTTATAATTCAATATTCTATACGAAGATTCTACGACAATCAGTTTGCCTAAAACTTCATCCATAAGCATTAAAGCTGCTCTTTAAACAAATTATTCAATATGAAGTACATTTAATATTGTCTATTAAATGTTCTTATAGTGAAATATTCAATATAAAGATTCTACGACAATCATTTTGCCCAAAACATCATCCAGATGCATTAAAAACTGTTATTTAAACAGGTTATTGGTGTTTTGTATTAGTTTAGGCTCATAACATCAAATAAATTCATGCAAATTCATATGGACACTTCTAATATTGCCTATTATATGTCATTAATATTGTATATTCAATATGAAGATTCTACCACGCTCATTTTGGCTATAACATCATCCATATGTATGAAAAGCTACCTTTTAAACAAGTTAGCTGCGTTTTATGTTATTTTGGCCTCAATGCTACGCAAAATTTTGTGCAGATTCATATGAACACTTCTAATATTGTGTATGATATAATATTGCTAGTAAATATTCAATATGAATATTCTATGACACTCATTTTGTACAAAACCTCATCCGGATGCATTAAAAACTGCTGTGTTGAACAAGTTGTATGCGTTTTATGTTGTTTTGGCCTCATAACCGCGAATAAATTCGTGCAAATTCATAAGAATACTCGTAATACTGTCTACTAAGAGTTGTTATAATTGAATATTCAATATAAAAATTCTATGACTATAATTTTCGGTAAAACTCCATCCCGATGCATTAAAAGTAGTTGTTTTAACAAGTTGTTTGTGTTTTACGTTATTTTGGCCAAATAACCATGCATATATTCATAGAAATTCATATGGACACTTCTAATATTGTCTATTATATGTTTTTATAATGAAATATTCAATCGGATGCACGAAACACTTCAATCGGATGCACGAAAAACTCTCATTTAAACAACTTATCTGTCTTTTACGTTATTTTGGCATCATAACTGCGCGTCAATTCATGCGAATTCATACGGACACTTCTAATATTGTCTATTATTTTTTTTTATAATGAGATATTCAATTTAATGATTCTACGCCACTCGGTTTGCCTAAAACTTCATCCGACGCATTGAAAACTGCTATTTACACAAATTACTTGCGTTTTATATTATTTTGGCATTATAATTGCGCATAAATTCGTGCAAATTCATATGAACACTCCTAATATTTTCTGTTATATTTTTTTGCAATTAGCTATTCGATATGAATATTCTACGACAATTATTTTCCACAAACTTCATCCGGATGCATTAAAAAATTTTGTTTAGACAAATTTTACGCATTTTATGTTATTTTGGCCTCATAACTGCGCATAAATTCGTGAAAATTCATATGAATACTCGTAATACTGTCTATTAAAAGTTTATATAATTAAATATTCAATATAAAGATTCTATGAGTCTAATTTTTGGCAAAACTCCATCCCAAAGCATTAAAAGTAGCTGTTTTAACATGTTATTTGTGTTTTATGTTATTTTGGCCACATAATATATTCATAGAAATTCGTATGGACACTATTAATATTGCCTATTATATATTTTTATGATGATATATTCAATATAATGATTCTACGACAATCATTTTACCCAAAACAACATCCAGTTGCATCAAAAACTGTTATTTAAACAACTTATTAGTCTTTTACGTTATTCTGGCCACATAACTGAGCATCAATTCATCCAGCTTCATATAGAAACTCATAATATTTTCTATTATATGTTTTTATAATTCAATATTCTATACGAAGATTCTACGACAATCAGTTTGCCTAAAACTTCATCCATAAGCATTAAAGCTGCTCTTTAAACAAATTATTCAATATGAAGTACATTTAATATTGTCTATTAAATGTTCTTATAGTGAAATATTCAATATAAAGATTCTACGACAATCATTTTGCCCAAAACATCATCCAGATGCATTAAAAACTGTTATTTAAACAGGTTATTGGTGTTTTGTATTAGTTTAGGCTCATAACATCAAATAAATTCATGCAAATTCATATGGACACTTCTAATATTGCCTATTATATGTCATTAATATTGTATATTCAATATGAAGATTCTACCACGCTCATTTTGGCTATAACATCATCCATATGTATGAAAAGCTACCTTTTAAACAAGTTAGCTGCGTTTTATGTTATTTTGGCCTCAATGCTACGCAAAATTTTGTGCAGATTCATATGAACACTTCTAATATTGTGTATGATATAATATTGCTAGTAAATATTCAATATGAATATTCTATGACACTCATTTTGTACAAAACCTCATCCGGATGCATTAAAAACTGCTGTGTTGAACAAGTTGTATGCGTTTTATGTTGTTTTGGCCTCATAACCGCGAATAAATTCGTGCAAATTCATAAGAATACTCGTAATACTGTCTACTAAGAGTTGTTATAATTGAATATTCAATATAAAAATTCTATGACTATAATTTTCGGTAAAACTCCATCCCGATGCATTAAAAGTAGTTGTTTTAACAAGTTGTTTGTGTTTTACGTTATTTTGGCCAAATAACCATGCATATATTCATAGAAATTCATATGGACACTTCTAATATTGTCTATTATATGTTTTTATAATGAAATATTCAATCGGATGCACGAAACACTTCAATCGGATGCACGAAAAACTCTCATTTAAACAACTTATCTGTCTTTTACGTTATTTTGGCATCATAACTGCGCGTCAATTCATGCGAATTCATACGGACACTTCTAATATTGTCTATTATTTTTTTTTATAATGAGATATTCAATTTAATGATTCTACGCCACTCGGTTTGCCTAAAACTTCATCCGACGCATTGAAAACTGCTATTTACACAAATTACTTGCGTTTTATATTATTTTGGCATTATAATTGCGCATAAATTCGTGCAAATTCATATGAACACTCCTAATATTTTCTGTTATATTTTTTTGCAATTAGCTATTCGATATGAATATTCTACGACAATTATTTTCCACAAACTTCATCCGGATGCATTAAAAAATTTTGTTTAGACAAATTTTACGCATTTTATGTTATTTTGGCCTCATAACTGCGCATAAATTCGTGAAAATTCATATGAATACTCGTAATACTGTCTATTAAAAGTTTATATAATTAAATATTCAATATAAAGATTCTATGAGTCTAATTTTTGGCAAAACTCCATCCCAAAGCATTAAAAGTAGCTGTTTTAACATGTTATTTGTGTTTTATGTTATTTTGGCCACATAATATATTCATAGAAATTCGTATGGACACTATTAATATTGCCTATTATATATTTTTATGATGATATATTCAATATAATGATTCTACGACAATCATTTTACCCAAAACAACATCCAGTTGCATCAAAAACTGTTATTTAAACAACTTATTAGTCTTTTACGTTATTCTGGCCACATAACTGAGCATCAATTCATCCAGCTTCATATAGAAACTCATAATATTTTCTATTATATGTTTTTATAATTCAATATTCTATACGAAGATTCTACGACAATCAGTTTGCCTAAAACTTCATCCATAAGCATTAAAGCTGCTCTTTAAACAAATTATTCAATATGAAGTACATTTAATATTGTCTATTAAATGTTCTTATAGTGAAATATTCAATATAAAGATTCTACGACAATAATTTTGCCCAAAACATCATCCAGATGCATTAAAAACTGTTATTTAAACAGGTTATTGGTGTTTTGTATTAGTTTAGGCTCATAACATCAAATAAATTCATGCAAATTCATATGGACACTTCTAATATTGCCTATTATATGTCATTAATATTGTATATTCAATATGAAGATTCTACCACGCTCATTTTGGCTATAACATCATCCATATGTATGAAAAGCTACCTTTTAAACAAGTTAGCTGCGTTTTATGTTATTTTGGCCTCAATGCTACGCAAAATTTTGTGCAGATTCATATGAACACTTCTAATATTGTGTATGATATAATATTGCTAGTAAATATTCAATATGAATATTCTATGACACTCATTTTGTACAAAACCTCATCCGGATGCATTAAAAACTGCTGTGTTGACCAAGTTGTATGCGTTTTATGTTGTTTTGGCCTCATAACCGCGAATAAATTCGTGCAAATTCATAAGAATACTCGTAATACTGTCTACTAAGAGTTGTTATAATTGAATATTCAATATAAAAATTCTATGACTATAATTTTCGGTAAAACTCCATCCCGATGCATTAAAAGTAGTTGTTTTAACAAGTTGTTTGTGTTTTACGTTATTTTGGCCAAATAACCATGCATATATTCATAGAAATTCATATGGACACTTCTAATATTGTCTATTATATGTTTTTATAATGAAATATTCAATCGGATGCACGAAACACTTCAATCGGATGCACGAAAAACTCTCATTTAAACAACTTATCTGTCTTTTACGTTATTTTGGCATCATAACTGCGCGTCAATTCATGCGAATTCATACGGACACTTCTAATATTGTCTATTATTTTTTTTTATAATGAGATATTCAATTTAATGATTCTACGCCACTCGGTTTGCCTAAAACTTCATCCAGACGCATTGAAAACTGCTATTTACACAAATTACTTGCGTTTTATATTATTTTGGCATCATAATTGCGCATAAATTCGTGCAAATTCATATGAACACTCCTAATATTTTCTGTTATATTTTTTGCAATTGGCTATTCGATATGAATATTCTACGACACTTATTTTTCACAAACATCATCCGGATGCATTAAAAAATATTGTTTAGACAAATTTTACGCATTTTATGTTATTTTGGCCTCATAACTGCGCATAAATTCGTGAAAATTCATATGAATACTCGTAATACAGTCTATTAAAAGTTTATATAATTAAATATTCAATACAAAGATTCTATGAGTATAATTTTTGGCAAAACTCCATCCCAAAGCATTAAAAGTAGCTGTTTTAACATGTTATTTGTGTTTTATGTTATTTTGGCCACATAATATATTCATAGAAATTCGTATGGACACTATTAATATTGCCTATTATATGTTTTTATGATGAAATATTCAATATAATGATTCTACGACAATCATTTTACCCAAAACAACATCCAGTTGCATCAAAAACTGTTATTTAAACAACTTATTAGTCTTTTACGTTATTCTGGCCACATAACTGAGCATCAATTCATCCAGCTTCATATAGAAACTCATAATATTGTCTATTATATGTTTTTATAATTCAATATTCTATACGAAGATTCTACGACAATCAGTTTGCCTAAAACTTCATCCATAAGCATTAAAGCTGCTCTTTAAACAAATTATTCAACATGAAGTACATTTAATATTGTCTATTAAATGTTCTTATAGTGAAATATTCAATATAAAGATTCTACGACAATCATTTTGCCCAAAACATCATCCAGATGCATTAAAAACTGTTATTTAAACAGGTTATTGGTGTTTTGTATTAGTTTAGGCTCATAACATCAAATAAATTCATGCAAATTCATATGGACACTTCTAATATTGCCTATTTTATGTCATTAATATTGTATATTCAATATGAAGATTCTACCACGCTCATTTTGGCTATAACATCATCCATATGTATTAAAAGCTACCTTTTAAACAAGTTAGCTGCGTTTTATGTTATTTTGGCCTCAATGCTACGCAAAATTTTGTGCAGATTCATATGAACACTTCTAATAGTGTGTATGATATAATATTGCAATTAAATATTCAATATGAATATTCTATGACACTCATTTTGTACAAAACCTCATCCGGATGCATTAAAAACTGCTGTGTTGAACAAGTTGTATGTGTTTTATGTTGTTTTGGCCTCATAACCGCGAATAAATTCGTGCAAATTCATATGAATACTCGTAATACTGTCTACTAAGAGTTGTTATAATTGAATATTCAATATAAAAATTCTATGACTATAATTTTCGGTAAAACTCCATCCCGATGCATTAAAAGTAGCTGTTTTAACAAGTTGTTTGTGTTTTACGTTATTTTGGCCAAATAACCACGCATATATTCATAGAAATTCATACGGACACTTCTAATATTGTCTATTATATGTTTTTATAATGAAATATTCAATATAATGATTCTACGACACTCGATTTGCCTAAAACATCAATCGGATGCACGAAAAACTCTCATTTAAACAACTTATCTGTCTTTTACGTTATTTTGGCATCATAACTGCGCGTCAATTCATGCGAGTTCATACGGACAATTATAATATTGTCTATTATTTGTTTTTATAATGAGATATTCAATTTAATGATTCTACGCCACTCGGTTTGCCTAAAACTTCATCCAGACGCATTGAAAACTGCTATTTACACAAATTACTTGCGTTTTATATTATTTTGGCATTATAATTGCGCATAAATTCGTGCAAATTCATATGAACACTCCTAATATTTTCTGTTATATTTTTTTGCAATTAGCTATTCGATATGAATATTCTACGACAATTATTTTCCACAAACTTCATCCGGATGCATTAAAAAATTTTGTTTAGACAAATTTTACGCATTTTATGTTATTTTGGCCTCATAACTGCGCATAAATTCGTGAAAATTCATATGAATACTCGTAATACTGTCTATTAAAAGTTTATATAATTAAATATTCAATATAAAGATTCTATGAGTCTAATTTTTGGCAAAACTCCATCCCAAAGCATTAAAAGTAGCTGTTTTAACATGTTATTTGTGTTTTATGTTATTTTGGCCACATAATATATTCATAGAAATTCGTATGGACACTATTAATATTGCCTATTATATGTTTTTATGATGAAATATTCAATATAATGATTCTACGACAATCATTTTACCCAAAACAACATCCAGTTGCATCAAAAACTGTTATTTAAACAACTTATTAGTCTTTTACGTTATTCTGCCCACATAACTGAGCATCAATTCATCCAGCTTCATATAGAAACTCATAATATTGTCTATTATATGTTTTTATAATTCAATATTCTATACGAAGATTCTACGACAATCAGTTTGCCTAAAACTTCATCCATAAGCATTAAAGCTGCTCTTTAAACAAATTATTCAATATGAAGTACATTTAATATTGTCTATTAAATGTTCTTATAGTGAAATATTCAATATAAAGATTCTACGACAATCATTTTGCCCAAAACATCATCCAGATGCATTAAAAACTGTTATTTAAACAGGTTATTGGTGTTTTGTATTAGTTTAGGCTCATAACATCAAATAAATTCATGCAAATTCATATGGACACTTCTAATATTGCCTATTTTATGTCATTAATATTGTATATTCAATATGAAGATTCTACCACGCTCATTTTGGCTATAACATCATCCATATGTATTAAAAGCTACCTTTTAAACAAGTTTGTACAGATTCATATGAACACTTCTAATATTGTGTATGATATAATATTGCAATTAAATATTCAATATGAATATTCTATGACACTCATTTTTTACAAAACCTCATCCGGATGCATTAAAAACTGCTGTGTTGAACAAGTTGTATGCGTTTTATGTTGTTTTGGCCTCATAATCGCGAATAAATTCGTGCAAATTCATATGAATACTCGTAATACTGTCTACTAAGAGTTGTTATAATTGAATATTCAATATAAAAATTCTATGACTATAATTTTCGGTAAAACTCCATCCCGATGCATTAAAAGTAGCTGTTTTAACAAGTTGTTCGTGTTTTACGTTATTTTGGCCAAATAACCAAGCATATATTCATAGAAATTCATACGGACACTTCTAATATTGTCTATTATATGGTTTTATAATGAAATATTCAATATAATGATTCTACGAAACTCGATTTGCCTAAAACTTCAATCGGATGCACGAAAAACTCTCATTTAAACAACTTATCTGTCTTTTACGTTATTTTGGCATCATAACTGCGCGTCAATTCATGCGAAACATACGGACACTTCTAATATTGTCTATTATTTGTTTTTATAATGAGATATTCAATTTAATGATTCTACGCCACTCGGTTTGCCTAAAACTTCATCCAGACGCATTGAAAACTGTTATTTACACAAATTACTTGCGTTTTATATTATGTTGGCATCATAATTGCGCATAAATTCGTGCAAATTCATATGAACACTCCTAATATTTTCTGTTATATTTTTTTGCAATTAGCTATTCGATATGAATATTCTACGACACTTATTTTTCACAAACTTCATCCGGATGCATTAAAAAATATTGTTTAGACAAATTTTACGCATTTTATGTTATTTTGGCCTCATAACTGCGCATAAATTCGTGAAAATTCATATGAATACTCGTAATACTGTCTATTAAAAGTTTATATAATTAAATATTCAATACAAAGATTCTACGAGTATAATTTTTGGCAAAACTCCATCCCAAAGCATTAAAAGTAGCTGTTTTAACATGTTATTTGTGTTTTATGTTATTTTGGCCACATAACCACGCATATATTCATAGAAATTCGTATGGACACTATTAATATTGCCTATTATATGTTTTTATGATGAAATATTCAATATAATGATTCTACGACAATCATTTTACCCAAAACAACATCCAGTTGCATCAAAAACTGTTATTTAAACAACTTATTAGTCTTTTACGTTATTCTGGCCACATAACTGAGCATCAATTCATCCAGCTTCATATAGAAACTCATAATATTGTCTATTATATGTTTTTATAATTCAATATTCTATACGAAGATTCTACGACAATCAGTTTGCCTAAAACTTCATCCATAAGCATTAAAGCTGCTCTTTAAACAAATTATTCAATATGAAGTACATTTAATATTGTCTATTAAATGTTCTTATAGTGAAATATTCAATATAAAGATTCTACGACAATCATTTTGCCCAAAACATCATCCAGATGCATTAAAAACTGTTATTTAAACAGGTTATTGGTGTTTTGTATTAGTTTAGGCTCATAACATCAAATAAATTCATGCAAATTCATATGGACACTTCTAATATTGCCTATTTTATGTCAATAATATTGTATATTCAATATGAAGATTCTACCACGCTCATTTTGGCTATAACATCATCCATATGTATTAAAAGCTACCTTTTAAACAAGTTAGCTGCGTTTTATGTTATTTTGGCCTCAATGCTACGCAAAATTTTGTACAGATTCATATGAACACTTCTAATATTGTGTATGATATAATATTGCAATTAAATATTCAATATGAATATTCTATGACACTCATTTTTTACAAAACCTCATCCGGATGCATTAAAAACTGCTGTGTTGAACAAGTTGTATGCGTTTTATGTTGTTTTGGCCTCATAACCGCGAATAAATTCGTGCAAATTCATATGAATACTCGTAATACTGTCTACTAAGAGTTGTTATAATTGAATATTCAATATAAAAATTCTATGACTATAATTTTCGGTAAAACTCCATCCCGATGCATTAAAAGTAGCTGTTTTAACAAGTTGTTCGTGTTTTACGTTATTTTGGCCAAATAACCAAGCATATATTCATAGAAATTCATACGGACACTTCTAATATTGTCTATTATATGGTTTTATAATGAAATATTCAATATAATGATTCTACGACACTCGATTTGCCTAAAACTTCAATCGGATGCACGAAAAACTCTCATTTAAACAACTTATCTGTCTTTTACGTTATTTTGGCATCATAACTGCGCGTCAATTCATGCGAAACATACGGACACTTCTAATATTGTCTATTATTTGTTTTTATAATGAGATATTCAATTTAATGATTCTACGCCACTCGGTTTGCCTAAAACTTCATCCAGACGCATTGAAAACTGCTATTTACACAAATTACTTGCGTTTTATATTATGTTGGCATCATAATTGCGCATAAATTCGTGCAAATTCATATGAACACTCCTAATATTTTCTGTTATATTTTTTTGCAATTAGCTATTCGATATGAATATTCTACGACACTTATTTTTCACAAACTTCATCCGGATGCATTAAAAAATATTGTTTAGACAAATTTTACGCATTTTATGTTATTTTGGCCTCATAACTGCGCATAAATTCATGAAAAGTCATATGAATACTCGTAATACTGTCTATTAAAAGTTTATATAATTAAATATTCAATACAAAGATTCTACGAGTATAATTTTTGGCAAAACTCCATCCCAAAGCATTAAAAGTAGCTGTTTTAACATGTTATTTGTGTTTTATGTTATTTTGGCCACATAACCACGCATATATTCATAGAAATTCGTATGGACACTATTAATATTGCCTATTATATGTTTTTATGATGAAATATTCAATATAATGATTCTACGACAATCATTTTACCCAAAACAACATCCAGTTGCATCAAAAACTGTTATTTAAACAACTTATTAGTCTTTTACGTTATTCTGGCCACATAACTAAGCATCAATTCATCCAGCTTCATATAGAAACTCATAATATTGTCTATTATATGTTTTTATAATTCAATATTCTATACGAAGATTCTACGACAATCAGTTTGCCTAAAACTTCATCCATAAGCATTAAAGCTGCTCTTTAAACAAATTATTCAATATGAAGTACATTTAATATTGTCTATTAAATGTTCTTATAGTGAAATATTCAATATAAAGATTCTACGACAATCATTTTGCCCAAAACATCATCCAGATGCATTAAAAACTGTTATTTAAACAGGTTATTGGTGTTTTGTATTAGTTTAGGCTCATAACATCAAATAAATTCATGCAAATTCATATGGACACTTCTAATATTGCCTATTATATGTCATTAATATTGTATATTCAATATGAAGATTCTACCACGCTCATTTTGGCTATAACATCATCCATATGTATTAAAAGCTACCTTTTAAACAAGTTTGTACAGATTCATATGAACACTTCTAATATTGTGTATGATATAATATTGCAATTAAATATTCAATATGAATATTCTATGACACTCATTTTTTACAAAACCTCATCCGGATGCATTAAAAACTGCTGTGTTGAACAAGTTGTATGCGTTTTATGTTGTTTTGGCCTCATAATCGCGAATAAATTCGTGCAAATTCATATGAATACTCGTAATACTGTCTACTAAGAGTTGTTATAATTGAATATTCAATATAAAAATTCTATGACTATAATTTTCGGTAAAACTCCATCCCGATGCATTAAAAGTAGCTGTTTTAACAAGTTGTTCGTGTTTTACGTTATTTTGGCCAAATAACCAAGCATATATTCATAGAAATTCATACGGACACTTCTAATATTGTCTATTATATGGTTTTATAATGAAATATTCAATATAATGATTCTACGACACTCGATTTGCCTAAAACTTCAATCGGATGCACGAAAAACTCTCATTTAAACAACTTATCTGTCTTTTACGTTATTTTGGCATCATAACTGCGCGTCAATTCATGCGAAACATACGGACACTTCTAATATTGTCTATTATTTGTTTTTATAATGAGATATTCAATTTAATGATTCTACGCCACTCGGTTTGCCTAAAACTTCATCCAGACGCATTGAAAACTGTTATTTACACAAATTACTTGCGTTTTATATTATGTTGGCATCATAATTGCGCATAAATTCGTGCAAATTCATATGAACACTCCTAATATTTTCTGTTATATTTTTTTGCAATTAGCTATTCGATATGAATATTCTACGACACTTATTTTTCACAAACTTCATCCGGATGCATTAAAAAATATTGTTTAGACAAATTTTACGCATTTTATGTTATTTTGGCCTCATAACTGCGCATAAATTCGTGAAAATTCATATGAATACTCGTAATACTGTCTATTAAAAGTTTATATAATTAAATATTCAATACAAAGATTCTACGAGTATAATTTTTGGCAAAACTCCATCCCAAAGCATTAAAAGTAGCTGTTTTAACATGTTATTTGTGTTTTATGTTATTTTGGCCACATAACCACGCATATATTCATAGAAATTCGTATGGACACTATTAATATTGCCTATTATATGTTTTTATGATGAAATATTCAATATAATGATTCTACGACAATCATTTTACCCAAAACAACATCCAGTTGCATCAAAAACTGTTATTTAAACAACTTATTAGTCTTTTACGTTATTCTGGCCACATAACTGAGCATCAATTCATCCAGCTTCATATAGAAACTCATAATATTGTCTATTATATGTTTTTATAATTCAATATTCTATACGAAGATTCTACGACAATCGGTTGCCTAAAACTTCATCCATAAGCATTAAAGCTGCTCTTTAAACAAATTATTCAATATGAAGTACATTTAATATTGTCTATTAAATGTTCTTATAGTGAAATATTCAATATAAAGATTCTACGACAATCATTTTGCCCAAAACATCATCCAGATGCATTAAAAACTGTTATTTAAACAGGTTATTGGTGTTTTGTATTAGTTTAGGCTCATAACATCAAATAAATTCATGCAAATTCATATGGACACTTCTAATATTGCCTATTTTATGTCAATAATATTGTATATTCAATATGAAGATTCTACCACGCTCATTTTGGCTATAACATCATCCATATGTATTAAAAGCTACCTTTTAAACAAGTTAGCTGCGTTTTATGTTATTTTGGCCTCAATGCTACGCAAAATTTTGTACAGATTCATATGAACACTTCTAATATTGTGTATGATATAATATTGCAATTAAATATTCAATATGAATATTCTATGACACTCATTTTTTACAAAACCTCATCCGGATGCATTAAAAACTGCTGTGTTGAACAAGTTGTATGCGTTTTATGTTGTTTTGGCCTCATAACCGCGAATAAATTCGTGCAAATTCATATGAATACTCGTAATACTGTCTACTAAGAGTTGTTATAATTGAATATTCAATATAAAAATTCTATGACTATAATTTTCGGTAAAACTCCATCCCGATGCATTAAAAGTAGCTGTTTTAACAAGTTGTTCGTGTTTTACGTTATTTTGGCCAAATAACCAAGCATATATTCATAGAAATTCATACGGACACTTCTAATATTGTCTATTATATGGTTTTATAATGAAATATTCAATATAATGATTCTACGACACTCGATTTGCCTAAAACTTCAATCGGATGCACGAAAAACTCTCATTTAAACAACTTATCTGTCTTTTACGTTATTTTGGCATCATAACTGCGCGTCAATTCATGCGAAACATACGGACACTTCTAATATTGTCTATTATTTGTTTTTATAATGAGATATTCAATTTAATGATTCTACGCCACTCGGTTTGCCTAAAACTCCATCCGACGCATTGAAAACTGCTATTTACACAAATTACTTGCGTTTTATATTATGTTGGCATCATAATTGCGCATAAATTCGTGCAAATTCATATGAACACTCCTAATATTTTCTGTTATATTTTTTTGCAATTAGCTATTCGATATGAATATTCTACGACACTTATTTTTCACAAACTTCATCCGGATGCATTAAAAAATATTGTTTAGACAAATTTTACGCATTTTATGTTATTTTGGCCTCATAACTGCGCATAAATTCATGAAAAGTCATATGAATACTCGTAATACTGTCTATTAAAAGTTTATATAATTAAATATTCAATACAAAGATTCTACGAGTATAATTTTTGGCAAAACTCCATCCCAAAGCATTAAAAGTAGCTGTTTTAACATGTTATTTGTGTTTTATGTTATTTTGGCCACATAACCACGCATATATTCATAGAAATTCGTATGGACACTATTAATATTGCCTATTATATGTTTTTATGATGAAATATTCAATATAATGATTCTACGACAATCATTTTACCCAAAACAACATCCAGTTGCATCAAAAACTGTTATTTAAACAACTTATTAGTCTTTTTACGTTATTCTGGCCACATAACTAAGCATCAATTCATCCAGCTTCATATAGAAACTCATAATATTGTCTATTATATGTTTTTATAATTCAATATTCTATACGAAGATTCTACGACAATCAGTTTGCCTAAAACTTCATCCATAAGCATTAAAGCTGCTCTTTAAACAAATTATTCAATATGAAGTACATTTAATATTGTCTATTAAATGTTCTTATAGTGAAATATTCAATATAAAGATTCTACGACAATCATTTTGCCCAAAACATCATCCAGATGCATTAAAAACTGTTATTTAAACAGGTTATTGGTGTTTTGTATTAGTTTAGGCTCATAACATCAAATAAATTCATGCAAATTCATATGGACACTTCTAATATTGCCTATTATATGTCATTAATATTGTATATTCAATATGAAGATTCTACCACGCTCATTTTGGCTATAACATCATCCATATGTATTAAAAGCTACCTTTTAAACAAGTTAGCTGCGTTTTATGTTATTTTGGCCTCAATGCTACGCAAAATTTTGTACAAATTCATATGAACACTTCTAATATTGTGTATGATATAATATTGCAATTAAATATTCAATATGAATATTCTATGACACTCATTTTTTACAAAACCTCATCCGGATGCATTAAAAACTGCTGTGTTGAACAAGTTGTATGCGTTTTATGTTGTTTTGGCCTCATAATCGCGAATAAATTCGTGTAAATTCATATGAATACTCGTAATACTGTCTACTAAGAGTTGTTATAATTGAATATTCAATATAAAAATTCTATGACTATAATTTTCGGTAAAACTCCATCCCGATGCATTAAAAGTAGCTGTTTTAACAAGTTGTTCGTGTTTTGCGTTATTTTGGCCAAATAACAAAGCATATATTCATAGAAATTCATACGGACACTTCTAATATTGTCTATTATATGTTTTTATAATGAAATATTCAATATAATGATTCTACGACACTCGATTTGCCTAAAACTTCAATCGGATGCACGAAAAACTCTCATTTAAACAACTTATCTGTCTTTTACGTTATTTTGGCATCATAACTGCGCGTCAATTCATGCGAAACATACGGACACTTCTAATATTGTCTATTATTTGTTTTTATAATGAGATATTCAATTTAATGATTCTACGCCACTCGGTTTGCCTAAAACTTCATCCAGCATTGAAAACTGCTATTTACACAAATTACTTGCGTTTTATATTATGTTGGCATCATAATTGCGCATAAATTCATGCAAATTCATATGAACACTCCTAATATTTTCTGTTATATTTTTTTGCAATTAGCTATTCGATATGAATATTCTACGACACTTATTTTTCACAAACATCATCCGGATGCATTAAAAAATATTGTTTAGACAAATTTTACGCATTTTATGTTATTTTGGCCTCATAACTGCGCATAAATTCGTGAAAATTCATATGAATACTCGTAATACTGTCTATTAAAAGTTTATATAATTAAATATTCAATACAAAGATTCTATGAGTATAATTTTTGGCAAAACTCCATCCCAAAGCATTAAAAGTAGCTGTTTTTAACATATTATTTGTGTTTTATGTTATTTTGGCCACATAACCATGCATATATTCATAGAAATTCGTATGGACACTATTAATATTGCCTATTATATGTTTTTATGATGAAATATTCAATATAATGATTCTACGACAATCATTTTACCCAAAACAACATCCAGTTGCATCAAAAACTGTTATTTAAACAACTTATTAGTCTTTTACGTTATTCGGCCACATAACTGAGCATCAATTCATCCAGACTTCATATAGAAACTCATAATATTGTCTATTATATGTTTTTATAATTCAATATTCTATACGAAGATTCTACGACAATCGGTTTGCCTAAAACTTCATCCATAAGCATTAAAGCTGCTCTTTAAACAAATTATTCAATATGAAGTACATTTAATATTGTCTATTAAATGTTCTTATAGTGAAATATTCAATATAAAGATTCTACGACAATCATTTTGCCCAAAACATCATCCAGATGCATTAAAAACTGTTATTTAAACAGTTATTGGTGTTTTGTATTAGTTTAGGCTCATAACATCAAATAAATTCATGCAAATTCATATGGACACTTCTAATATTGCCTATTATATCTCATTAATATTGTATATTCAATATGAAGATTCTACCACGCTCATTTTGGCTATAACATCATCCATATGTATTAAAAGCTACCTTTTAAACAAGTTAGCTGCGTTTTATGTTATTTTGGCCTCAATGCTACGCAAAATTTTGTGCAGATTCATATGAACACTTCTAATAGTGTGTATGATATAATATTGCAAGTAAATATTCAATATGAATATTCTATGACACTCATTTTGTACAAAACCTCATCCGGATGCATTAAAAACTGCTGTGTTGAACAAGTTGTATGCGTTTTATGTTGTTCTGGCCTCATAACCACGAATAAATTCGTGCAAATTCATATGAATACTCGTAATACTGTCTACTAAGAGTTGTTATAATTGAATATTCAATATAAAAATTCTATGACTATAATTTTCGGTAAAATTCCATCCCGATGCATTAAAAGTAGCTGTTTTAACAAGTTGTTTGTGTTTTACGTTATTTTGGCCAAATAACCACGCATATATTCATAGAAATTCATACGGACACTTCTAATATTGTCTATTATATGTTTTTTATAATGAAATATTCAATCGGATGCACGAAAAACTTCAATCGGATGCACGAAAAACTCTCATTTAAACAACTTATCTGTCTTTTATGTTATTTTGGCATCATAACTGCGCGTCAATTCATGCGAGTTCATACGGACACTTCTAATATTGTCTATTATTTGTTTTTATAATGAGATATTCAATTTAATGATTCTACGCCACTCGGTTTGCCTAAAACTTCATCCAGACGCATTGAAAACTGCTATTTACACAAATTACTTGCGTTTTATATTATTTTGACATCATAATTGCGCATAAATTCGTGCAAATTCATATGAACACTCTTAATATTTTCTGTTATATTTTTTGCAATTAGCTATTCGATATGAATATTCTACGACACTTATTTTTCTCAAACTTCATCCGGATGCATTAAAAAATATTGTTTAGACAAATTTTACGCATTTTATGTTATTTTGGCCTCATAACTGCGCATAAATTCGTGAAAATTCATATGAATACTCGTAATACTGTCTATTAAAAGTTTATATAATTAAATATTCAATACAAAGATTCTATGAGTATAATTTTTGGCAAAACTCCATCCCAAAGCATTAAAAGTAGTTGTTTTAACATGTTATTTGTGTTTTATGTTATTTTGGCCACATAATATATTCATAGAAATTCGTATGGACACTATTAATATTGCCTATTATATGTTTTTGTGATGAAATATTCAATATAATGATTCTACGACAATCATTTTACCCAAAATAACATCCAGTTGCATCAAAAACTGTTATTTAAACAACTTATTAGTCTCTTACGTTATTCGGCCACATAACTCGAGCATCAATTCATCCAGCTTCATATAGAAACTCATAATATTGTCTATTATATGTTTTTATAATTCAATATTCCATACGAAGATTCTACGACAATCGGTTTGCCTAAAACTTCATCCATATGCATTAAAGTGCTCTTTAAACAAATTATTCAATATGAAGTACATTTAATATTGTCTATTAAATGTTCTTATAATGAAATATTCAATATAAAGATTCTACGACAATCATTTTGCCCAAAACATCATCCAGATGCATTAAAAACTGTTATTTAAACAGTTATTGGTGTTTTGTATTAGTTTAGGCTCATAACATCAAATAAATTCATGCAAATTCATATGGACATTTCTAATATTGCCTATTATATGTCATTAATATTGTATATTCAATATGAAGATTCTATCACGCTCATTTTGGCTATAACATCATCCATATGTATTAAAAGCTACCTTTTAAACAAGTTAGCTGCGTTTTAAGTTATTTTGGCCTCAATGCTACGCAAAATTTTGTGCAGATTCATATGAACACTTCTAATATTGTGTATGATATAATATTGCAATTAAATATTCAATATGAATATTCTATGACACTCATTTTGTACAAAACCTCATTCGGATGCATTAAAAACTGCTGTGTTGAACAAGTTGTATGCGTTTTATGTTGTTTTGGCCTCATAACCGCGAATAAATTCGTGCAAATTCATATGAATACTCGTAATACTGTCTACTAAGAGTTGTTATAATTGAATATTCAATATAAAAATTCTATGACTATAATTTTCGGTAAAACTCCATCCCGATGCATTAAAAGTAGCTGTTTTAACAAGTTGTTTGTGTTTTACGTTATTTTGGCCAAATAACCACGCATATATTCATAGAAATTCATACGGACACTTCTAATATTGTCTATTATATGTTTTTATCATGAAATATTCAATATAATGATTCTACGACACTCGGTTTGCCTAAAACATCAATCGGATGCACGAAAAACTCTCATTTAAACAACTTATCTGTCTTTTACGTTATTTTGGCATCATAACTGCGCGTCAATTCATGCGAGTTCATACGGACACTTCTAATATTGTCTATTATTTGTTTTTATAATGAGATATTCAATTTAATGATTCTACGCCACTCGGTTTGCCTAAAACTTCATCCAGACGCATTGAAAACTGCTATTTACACAAATTACTTGCGTTTTATATTATTTTGGCATCATAATTGCGCATAAATTCGTGCAAATTCATATGAACACTCCTAATATTTTCTGTTATATTTTTTTGCAATTAGCTATTCGATATGAATATTCTACGACACTTATTTTTCACAAACATCATCCGGATGCATTAAAAAATATTATTTAGACCAATTTTACGCATTTTATGTTATTTTGGCCTCATAACTGCGTATAAATTCGTGAAAATTCATATGAATACTCATAATATTGTCTATTAAAAGTTTATATAATTAAATATTCAATACAAAAATTCTATGAGTATAATTTTTGGCAAAACTCCATCCCAAAGCATTAAAAGTAGTTGTTTTAACATGTTATTTGTGTTTTATGTTATTTTGGCTACATAACCACGCATATATTCATAGAAATTCGTATGGACACTATTAATATTGCCTATTATATGTTTTTATGATGAAATATTCAATAGGGATTTAAAAAGAATTTATTAAGGCCCACTAACTTAAAGTAACGCAAAGTGACTAAAATAAAATGTGACTAATTAAATTGGAGGCCGCCCCGAAAGGTTGGCGGTATCCATGGACTAATCACATAAACTTAAAGATCGAGAAATGATTAAATTCCCTGACTGCCCCCGGATACGGGATATCAAAGCATTGGCTCTAATGATTTGGTAGTCAGCGTATGATCCCGAACATTAAAACACCAACACGTTTATAATATAATAACTTTTTTTTTCTTTAATTTTGTTTTATTTTATTTTTCGTATACTTTATTTTATTTATTTCTTTTATTTTATTTTATTTCTTTTTTTTAAAAAAACTATTTTCTCTAACTTAACCTAATAATAACACTTATATAAAATAAAGTAAACTATATAATTTAAAAACATAGTAAAAATAATAATTAGGATATAATTAATATATATTAGAATATATATTAATCAATTTCTCTATTTTAAAATATTAGTAATAAATAAAAGAATATTAGGATATAATATGATATATACTATATGTATATATTAATCAATTTCTCCATCTCTTTAAAATCTGCACGTTATGTTATTTCTTTTATTTCGATTCTCGTTGTACTTGTAAACTGTAGTTGTAACAGAAATGGAATAATAAAATGAATCAGTGTTTTTAATTGTTATATACTTGAGTCGTTTTCCTGAGAAAATTATTGATTATCGAATTTAAAATCATCAAATAACCTAAAGTTAATCACTTAATGAGAAACACGCTAAAGATAATGAACAAATAAAATAAATGATAATTATGATCGGAACTTGAATTACTCAAAAAGAGGATTCACGTCTAAACCCTAACGTAAATAAATGATTAAATCAATGAACCCGGGCAAAATAAAAACAAACATTAAAACGGGCGATTAATATAACAAACGCTACATTTAAGAATAAGAATATGTTAGTTAGAAATTTCCGACACCCCTAAATACAACAGAAATGCTGTCAAAATTTTTAAGGGAAAAAGGGGAAGAATGACCGAAACGGACGTTAAATAAGAATATGCTTTAATTAATTGATAATTCTAAATTAAATCACGTAAAAACTAACGGACACTCAATTTAAATTAATATTAGTTGATATAGTTGACTCATATCCATTCGCAGAGACCGAGGTCGATCCTGACCTCGCGTACGTAGGCGCCGATCCCGAGACGGACGCGCTGCCTCCGGAGTAGAGCGACTTCGTGATCCTCGCCAGCACTCTCAGGTACGGTTTTCTGGGATTTGAATTTCTTTCTTCAGAATTAGGAACCCAACCCGAAAAAGAAAATGCTTTTAAAATCTGAATTGCGGTGTTTTCTGACCAAAAATGATTAGAGACTTAAATCTGACCTGTCATATACATTCGGTACTTGACCAGCATCTTTGGGGCTTGTCCGCATTCACATGTCATATCATGTCATACTGCATGTAGATAGGGTAGGAGTAGGATTCGGGAAATAGTCCCGAGATATGATTAGATAGAATTAAATAATTCAAGTTGTAGATTATAATTATTAGGAAAAGATTATTACTATCACTAATTATTAATTAAGTCAGGTAGTTAATCATGCATTAAATGCATGGGAGTGCTGAGAGGCAGACCGGATAATTCTTAGTCGGAGTTGCCTTGCATAACCAGACCGTTTTGGTTACGTACGGTGACCCATAAGCCCGTGGGACCCACCGGTCTGTATATGTACTGCGCATCTTTGCCTGTCGGGTTATCCACTGATTCCGTCATTTGGCGGGTTCGGCTGTGTTAGAGTGTTTTCTTTGGATCAATATTTTATTTATCTTATTCTTGATATGATTACATTTTTAATCTAAATTTGAGCGTTTAGGATACAATGTACTTCGGTGTTTAGTGTGGGCGGCCATATCAGAGACCGGAATCTATTTCGTGATACTATATTATTATATTTATCCTAGCTTATTTAGGATCCTAGTATTGTCAGAAGGGCTTTCTCCTTTGGCCCTTAGTTGGTACGAGAGAAAGTCGGGATGCGGTCCGTGACCTTAGTGGGTACAGTGTAGGCTCCCATTTGTTTATATTTCGTTTTGATACTTTTACGGGATGCGGTCCTCTGACCCTTGGTTGGTACAGTGTAGACTATCATTTGTTTCTGATTTGTTGATTCACGGGTAGTTATCTCCTTTTTACGATATGGCAACTGAAAACATACTATATCCATTTGCTTCTATTTTGTAAGGTAAATTACCAGATTCAGCAGACCAGAGTACGTGCTTTATAGCCGTTCACTCTCCTAGGGCGTTATCGCCACGGGAGCCCGAATTGTTATTTGTGCGGCGTTGTCGTGGCACAAACATAAAGTCCTAAGTTAGTAAGTTGGGCCCTGGTAGTGCCCGCTTAGGCAAGACCCGAGTTAGTAAGTTGGGCCCTGGTAGTGCCCGCTCGGGATGAGTCTGGTAAATTTACAATCTGGATATTTATTACGGGTGTTTGACTCTCGTACCTTATATTTTATATTATAGTATTATTTCCACAGAATTTCTATTTCGGGTTTCTTTACCATTTCATGTCATAACATGTCGGTCGAATGTGCATGATAATACTATTATATTTACCCATCAATATTATATTGCATTTCAAACATCAGTATCGGTTTTTTGGTCCAGTCTAGGAAAGAAGATCAAATCTTAAGGCTGGATCTAAATCCGTACTGAATAATTTCAAAAATTACTCACGTTTCCACGGTGGTTGTGGGATCCAGGTATTTCAGGTTCGGGATTTCCGTAGAGCGAGTGCTAGGGGACAGTCCCGCGCGATGACAGAGATGTTTCGCTGTATTTGCATGTGAGCCGGTTAGTTGGATAGGACCCATCGGGTTTTGAGTTTTATTTCTTTCTTTTGGGTTTTTATTTGAGAGATTTGCTGCCCATTCCGATGGAGCTAGCCCCGCCTATGCAGGCGTTGTATACTCTTTGTTCATTCTGGACTGTATGGTCTTGTATTTATATTTATTATTGTTTTGTTTATTCTGAGATTTTTCTTATTTTATTCATTTAGTCTTTCGTACGCGTGTCTCGTCGTGCGTACGTGGTGGGATCAATCACCCCTAATCCGTTTTATTATTTCTGGGGTGTGACAGAATCTCAGCCCTTGATTAATCTGTTTTCCTTGTTTGATTTTACTCTTATAGCTTCACTTGTCCAAAAAATATGAAATTTTCACCAAAAATCTCTAAATTCATGATGATCACTTCTGTAATTTTTAATTCCAATTTTACCCCTATATCTTTGTGCTAAAAATTCCCTTGCTCAGAAAACCACTATTTTCTTCTCAATTAATCCAAATTTCTCACAGTTGTAGCTCAGTGTCTCTGCCAAATAAAATTCTCTTGCAGAAACCTCCCTAATTAAATACCAATTAGACTTATATTGATGCCTCATTAGGGTTTAACTTGATCAACAGTTAATTATATGTCAACAATTGATACAAATTTAGACTTGATCAGATGTTTGCAACATTAGCATCTGACCAGTCTTGTGAAATTGACTTACAATCCATATCCATGAAAGTGATCTGGTCAACAATTGATTACTTGTCAACAGTTGACACAAATCTTGGCTTGATCAGATGTTTGCAACATTGGCACCTGGTCAGCCTTGAAAGCAAAATCACATTGAAATTTCTTGTGATCGACTATATCAAAATACTGGCTTGGCATTGACACAGTTCTTGTTGTACAAGGATCATACTGCTTCAACTCTCAGGGTTTGATCTTGGCTTTTCTCTTGTGTTTCTTCCTTCGATCTTTCAGGGGTAAACACCAATGCACCGTTATCCCGAAATCGGGGGCAGTCAGGGAATCTAATCATTTCCCGATTCTTTAAGTTTACATATTAGTCCATGGATACCGCCTAACCTTTCAGGACGGTTTCCCGATTCTTTAAGTTAATCAATTTATTATCTTGTACTTTTAATATTGGGCCTTATTTTATTTTTACTAATCCAAATTAATGGTTCGAGTTGATTAGGTTGATTTATCGGCCCAATAAGTTAATTTGAGTCTAATTGATAGAAATGGGCCTAATCCATTAACTAAAAGCTCATTATCCTTTATTAGTCCATTAATCTCCCTAAGTTCAATAATTTCGTTCTAGCCCATTAAAATTTGACCTAACCAACCCAACATTCAATTTGGCCCCATTTGGACAGCCCAAGTAACAAAATCCAACTCGACAGAACAAAGAACAAGCCAAGCAATAGATCAGCAAAGCAGCGGCAATAGAACAGGGCCAAAGGTTGTACCAATAGCTGGTACAACCATACAACCATCATGGTACAAGCAACAAGGGGAGTATAGGTACACACAAACAGCACAGAAGCAGCAACAAGAATACCAGCACAAGACAACGACAAGCAACCCAACATGAAATAGTAAGGGACAACCTCACCTCATTGGTACCAGTTGGTACCAGTGTACCAAGATGTCCCATACCAATAAGCTAACAAGTACCGGTCAATCAAAATCTAGAGACAAACCACGAAACCGAATCGGACATCACCGGAAATCGGTCAAAGATAGTCAAACCCAACCAAAAGCAAAACCCGAACAACCCTTCACCAAATCATTAGTTCAAGACATTTCCCAACAAAACCAACTAGTAAAGCATTACAAAGGATAAGAATACATAAGGGTCTCAGTAAGGGCATATACCAGTAATGAGGCAAACAAACAGGTATCAACAAAAAAAAAGCTAGTAACAGATTGACATTCCAAAGGGGGTCACACAGAGCAAGCATACACAGTAGCTCAAACAGTTACCAACATAAGAAAAAGGACCAAGACATCACCTGCATCACTGGTACCAATCGGTACCAGTGTACCAGGGACCGTACCCATACCCACACTAAGCCAAATCGACAAGCAAGCAGGCAAAAACCAGTGAGGTAAGCAAACATCCCACAGAACCCCGAAATCAATCAAAAGGCACAACATGCACAATCATTAACAAGCAACACACAAGTCACAGAAATTAATTCAGGTTAGGGTTTTACTAGGAACAGGGGCCCAATAGGCAGCATAATAGCGGAAAGTAGGGAGCAAAGAGGGGTGGTAAGCGGGTCCGAGCAAGCTTCACCTCCCAAAGCAACTTCGGCCACCTTCCTCTCCCATAATTCAGCTTAAAGAAGAACTGTTCTTATCAGTTTGGAAACAAAATCGGAAATCTCAGCACATGAGAAGGCAACAGTAAGGGGAGCAGGAGCGGCTTGGAGTTGCTTTTATAGAGGGTGGTGGGCCAGAAAACAGTAGCAACGGTCAAGCGATATGACTGTTTAGGGGCTAGGTCTACTGGTGCAGAGCTCAGCGGGGGTAAATCGGGTCAGGGGCCGAAGGGACAAGCCCTAGGCTTAAAGGGGCGAGACGATAGAGAGGAGCGAGCAAGTTAGCCTCGGAAAGAGTAGCTCGCAGAGGCGAAATGATGCGAGGGGAGGAAACGGGAAGAAAGAAGCGAGAGGCTTCGAGGTGGTCTCACGAAACCGGGGAAAAAAACACGGCGCACAGGCGAAGAAGTGAAAGGGGCCAAGGGGGTAATGAGGTAATGAGAGGGATTCAGCGGAGGAAATGATGAGGCGGAGAGAGAGAGGGAGATCCTGCATTAAATGCAGGATTTAATGAAGAGAGAGAGATGTTCGTCTGAGATTTTCTGTGGCAGACATTTTATGGCTTTTGGTGTGACAAATCTGATTTTTACTCATTTCAGGTTATTAAATTTAGGAAATTTGAATATTTTATTTTTGTAAATCATTTATTTCTTTGTTAAATTAAAATAGGAAAAATTCAGAAACCGTTATTAATATTCCGATTATATTTATTTAATAAATTAACTTCTTTGATTTAATTTATTTTAAGCGATTATTTATTTGATCCTTAGATAAAGTTGTAAATAAACTTTATCTTTATTTATTTCTTATAAGTCATAAAATAATTAAATTAAATTATTATATTTAAGCTTTTATTAATTACCGCGTTATGTTATTAATATTTAACAAATTATTTTCATGGTTTAACAGGTATCCACCAAGAAGAGCCCACAAACGCCTTCTCAACCTCTTGCTAGAGCAATTGAGAGTACTCTCCTTGATCCTCTGGTCCTTCTCCACGAATTCTAACTCTAAGAGATGGTGGAAAGGGTTCTCAACACATGAGAGAGTCAAAACTGGTTCAACAGAATTTTGATGCAGTTAGGGACAAAAAATCTCGGGTTTCTTGACTATAAGTATGACCTTTTTTTAGATGAAAAACTTTCACTAATAGTTGGCCACGTCCTGTCCAAATTTGACTATTTTTGGAGTAAAATAACCATCTGAACTGACTCAAAAACTGAACCGTGCGCAGAACCGCACTGTGCAGAAAACTGCCCATAATTCATTTTACCCAGGGCCGTATGGGGTCCGCATGTGTCCCGAAAATACTCCTCGGGATCTATTTTTGACCCGTTTTGACCTATCTATCAAACTCTTTGATAGATATACTTAATTAATCATGTCTAATGATTAATTAACTCATGTTAATTCTAGAGAACTCATAGCAAATAATCAAGAAATATTTATAGACTTTGTTCTTATATGGTGTGACCATTTGGGACCATGTATACACTTAGCAATTATATTAAAATATTTTCAATCATCATAGATCATAAGCGACGCCTAGCAATGTGCATTATGACCCCTAACTAATATAAATATAATGTACGCTATAAATATCTTGGTCATGGACGACGACAATCGTCCCGAGCTCATTCCATGTCACATGATATCCAGAACGGTACAAAATAGGAACGTGTCATTTTTGCAATACATTCTTTATCTAGGGGCGTCCAATTTAGATACCATCGCTCACGTCAATAAACGAGAGGGACATCGGTATTCTTGATTCGTACTTCTTTTTCATACAAAAGACGTACATCGAGATAGAATCTGTATAGCTGCCAGTTACGAACAACATTGGATAATATCCACAAATGCAAATCATTTATATAAGAAGAACACTCATCTCATACCTAAGAATTAGCAAGCAAATAAATAATAATGACACGAACACAATCCTTATAGTATTTTATTACAGATCAAGTTCAATAATATGTCCAACACGTTATTTGTGTAATTGAGCCAATAATACTTATCGTATGATTTGTGAAACACAATCATCACTCAACTTACACACTAATCTTAGTTAATTATTGTTCCTTGGTAATCAACAGATTAGAGATATTTTAGAGTTATTATTAATTAATACATATGTTTCACAATTGAGTCCAACTCTTATACAAATAATAAACAACTCAAGGAATAAATGGTATATTATATATAGTCATTCTAATACATAAGTTAAGTATAATCATCACATGATTGGCTGTAGATCACTCTAACACTAACAGCTGATACACAACATCATAGATACATCGTCTATGCTGACTTTATTATTCACGTTAAATGAGTTAATATTCATATTCATAATTTTATTATGGAATTTATTTTGTATACTACTTTGTTATTAAAAAAAGAGTTATTATTCATATTAATGATATTAATTTAAATTGAAAAATAAAAATATTATATACTATAAGTTACATCATAAAATCGTTAACATGAATAATAACTCATTTAACTTGAATAATAAAATTTCTGCATGATATTAAGATGGTACATCGTAAATTTTTTCTTAATTATATTGACATAAAATAATTTACTTCATGAGCAAGTAGCAATATTTTATTTTGTTAATAACACCCAATCAGGTATTAATATTTTATTTTGTTAATATAATAAAAAAAATCACAATAGTAGATGTATATCCCCATTGAAATCAATGTTGAAAAATATATAGTAGTAAATTCAGATAGAAACTTCAATAAAGAAACAAAAAAATATTAGAAGACATCGTTGTAATGCATATATAAAATTGATAATCTTAAGTAAGATTAGAATTCAGGGGATATTTACCACAAAATAAAAAATTTAGAGAAGTGATTATCACATATAAAAAAAAAAGTTAAGTTCGGCACTTCCATCAATGACATTACCTAGAAAATTTATTACAAGTTAATAACATATTTGGATTTATGGGCCACTGCATGATATAATTCTTAATTGATGTAATCTAATTATTTTTTGGGTCTAATTTAACTTATATAATCATGATAATTATTTTTTCTATAAATTATTATTATATATATCTTGCAATTAAATTCTTTAAAAAATATTTTTCTAGACTCAGATTTGAAACATGCAAAATTTATTTCCCAAGATGTTCTAAGATAACTTTGCGGAGAGGAGCGGATTCAATAAATTATCAAATATTTTTTTGAAGGAATATTATATTCCTCTCCAATCATTTATCCCCATTTTTTGTCCCCAGCAAAAATTTCCCTTTTTTGATCGGTTTTGGTTTTACTTATTTCCGTTTTTGGCATTAACGCTCCTTAATTATTCGCTAGCGAAAAAAATAATAATTCATTTTTTTTAGCGAGCACCGCTCCCCACCATCTGCAACTATACATAACTCAAATCTACGTATTTCACAGCTAGTTTCTCTTTACTGAATTTTTTAATAATATATATAACTTTAGAGACAAATATAAATAGTATCAATAAATCACCAACTCTAGTTATGAGAAGATAGTAAAATGCTAATGAATATTTTTATCCAAATAAATAAAATAAATTGTGACTATAAATAGCTTAATTTAAATAGTTAGTTTGTTATATGTAAATAACCCAATGTTTTGATATAAATAGCATGAGAGCAAAGAAGCAATTATTTTTGTGAATAGTGAGACGTGTCATTGACTTTTATATTAGCACTTACCAATATATTCGTGTATTTTCATACTTAATATAAATAGTTAGTTTGTTATATATATTTGAATAATTAGAGTTTTCAATATAAATAACATAAGACCGAAGAAACAGTCACGACAGTGAATCATGAGACCCATCGCTAACTTTAATATTAGTGTATTGTAGTATTGTATTTCTATACTTAATATAAATAGTTAACTTTTTATATATAAATAACTAGAGCGTTTGGTATAAATAGCGAGAATATGCTTCAGTGGGGCTTTTACATTTGCGGATATAATATTATATTATATACTTAATATAAATAGTTACTTTATTTTATTTAAATAACCAGAGTGTTCAGTATAGATACTATAAGAATGAAGGAGATATTTTAGGGAATCGTAACACCTGTTATTGAATTAGCTCAAAAATTATGTCACACAAAATAAGTAAATCACCAAAAGTCATTTACAAATTTAATTTTGAGTAAATAGTGTAATTGATATATTAATTTCATTGATGACTATTAGCACAAACTATCAATATTGATGGTACAAATAATACCATCATCATATATAATTAGCTATTGAAGAGGTCAGACCTATTGTCAGTATCTTGAAGGCACTACTATCATGATTGTATATAATATAGAGACTTAGAGAGTTGCATTAAATAATTATACTATTTGGCATAAATGGAATCAAAGAGAAATTAGCGTTATTGAGCACGTGGCTAAGCCGCTGAAGATTTTTCTGAGTCATTAGCACCGGTCAACATGGGGATAAATTTTGAGACAAAACAGTGGGACTATTATCAGTCTCTTTTTTGAATTCATATAGACGGTTCAAATTTGCGGAATTTCGAATATACGTTGACATCTTTAAATGACTAAATCGCACAACAAATCAAATTCCACTTTTTTTTATCAGTGATCTAAATAAAAAAAAATCGTTTGACGCATCGTAATGCGAGTTTATGAGTTAACACCTGAAATCAAGACTCAAGATAACGGTTCGCCAGGAACTTACAAGACTATTATTTATCATTTCCAGCCGTTCGATCTAACTCAAATTTAGTGCCAGATCGATCCGGGCAAGATCGGACGGTTCAAACTTGCTTAATACCCGTACTCCGCAGCAGAGGATTCTATCCTTTTTGCACCGACGTGGCATGATTTACGAAATGCACTCACTTCTTTATTTTTTTTTTCCCAACAAGTGGAATTGTGGAAACCCAAAACTAATCAAATAAAAGAAATAAAGAAGAAGAGGAGGAGGTAGCGCTTGATAATTAGTTCAAAAGCTAATCCCGCCGCCTCAAAATAACTAAAATTTCTCTCTTCTCCCTTCTTCTCCTACTCCCATCTAACTCCAGGCAAGAATTTAACATGGCTCCTATTATGGAAAATGGAGGAGTCTACAACGTGGCTGTGATAGGCAGCGGTAACTGGGGCAGCGTTGCAACCAAAATAATTGCATCTAACACCATCAAGCAAAGCATTTTTCATGGTAATTTCTTTTATTTCCTTTTTTTCCAGAAAAAAAAGCTACCATCTGTTTATTATCAGTTGATCGTCATGCCAATTTACTGTTGTTGGGTCCCTCATTCATATTTCCATGTAATAAAGAGGGGAGGGGTGGGAAGGCTCTGGCATTAATTTGATTTTAATTTCACTCAAATTAATATTTGGCATTTTTTTAACGTGGTTTTAGTTCATTTTGGGATTATTAAATCGTTTTGATTGTATCTTTATAGTTGGCACACCGCACCTATCACAACTCTCGTCCTTTTTCCTGATTTGGGAATGTAGAAACTGCATAAGGATCTAAGAATAAATTTATAGAAACTCATCAATTTACTTAGATTTTTGTCTGTTATTGTATTTTATTAATTTGAAGATGAAGTCAGGATGTGGGTTTATGAAGAAACTTTCCCAACTGGGGAGAAACTTTCTGAAACCATCAACGAAAACCATGTAATGTTTTCTATTTAGAGCTCTTGATATTTTTTATATTATGTTGTACTTCTTCATGAGATTTATATGACCCAGTGTACTACAACTTTTTTATTCAATAAGGAGAACTGCAAGTATTTGCCAGGAATAAATCTTGGATCCAATGTGATAGCAGATCCAGACTTAGATAATACAGGTGACATTTATAATTCAAACTTGCGGATTTTTCTATTCTTTTTTCTATTTTTAGATAAAAAAAAGTTATTGCAAGTACGTTCCTTTTGATTTAAATAAGTTTGACCTCTTTAATATTCTACTTCTTTTTGGGGGGTTTCAGTAAAAGATGCAGATATGTTGGTGTTTGTGACCCCACATTCATATTTCAAGGGAATTTGCAAGAGGCTTGTTGGAAAAATCAAACCTGAAGCTAAGGCAATTTCTCTAATTAAGGGGATGGAAGTGAAAAAAGAAGGGTCATGTATGATCTCCAAGCTTATTACAGATGTTCTTGGTATTAACTGTTGTGTTCTTATGGGTGCCAATATTGCAAATGAGGCAAGCATATATTTATTATCCTCCCTTATTCTTTTTTTTTTGCTCCGATGTGAAATATTCAAAAAATGATACTGACAAGCAAAAATTGTGAACTTGTACCATTTTATTCTGAATCAGCATTAAAGTAATCTTGTCTTCTCATTGTAAAAGCTCTTGGTATATTCATCTTTTCTTGCAATATGTCCTCCACAATGTACTGGAAAAATTGGTATGCAAAATATTTTTGTGTGAGAACAATTAGGTGTTTGATAGATGTAAGTAAAGGTGCTTGCAGAAATCCAGATGCAAAATTAATATTTCATTTCATGTGACATAGATTGCAGAGGAGAAATTGAGTGAAGCAACAATAGGATACAGAGAAGACAAGGAAGTTGCAAATAGATGGGCTCGGTTGTTCGCCACCCCTTATTTTCTTGTTTCCATTGTTAGTTTTTTTCTTTAATCTTTTCATTGCAGTTGAGAATTAAAAATGACCCAGAAAAGCAGGAAAAAGAAAAAAGAATTAAAGTTAATATCCTATTTGTGGAAAATGATAACTTTTTTCTTATGTATGTATGTGCAGGTAGAGGACATAGAAGGAGTAGAACTTTGTGGAACCCTAAAAAATGTTGTCGCCATTGCAGCAGGTATTTTGAAAATTCTTCTCAATTCATCCAAATTGTAAAACTTCAGTTGACTTTCAAGAATTACCTACCATTTTTGGCCTCTGCCGCTAGAAGGAAATAAGGATATTGATAAACTAACCTATATTACTGGCAAGTGCTGGTCATAATATTGGATTTTCACATGTACTTTTTGAGTTTGGCAGGCATTTGTTAGCTTGCTTGAGATGTATCAGTATGCTCTGGTCAATATAACATGAAAGAGTCGTAAAAATTATGTACTGGTCAGAGTACAACACATTAGTCTGATGTGTTAATTTGTTTTTGTACTGTTCTAGGTATTGTTGATGGTTTGGAGATGGGAAACAATACAAAGGTACACATACAAGTTCTGGAGTTTCATTAATTGAATTATTTGCACATGTACTAATGAATCCCATGTCACATTTCTTCCAAAATAGCGTGCTATGTTAGTAGATCATCAATTGTCAGTAGTCCAGTACTGATTAAGACAATACCAGAGTTTTTCCTGTGTGGTTGTTTTCTACTTACGTATTGTGAGTGGCTCTGTATTTATTGCATGAAGTTTTGGGGGAATTGAAGAGCAGAAAGAAATCAGAGGGGGTACGGTCTTGTATTGGTTAGTCTTGTTATAGTTGATGCACTCAGGATAACAAATATAAATCAAGTGTCACGGTGATCTTTGTGTGCTATTTTCGGACATAAATCATAGCAGATTTGCAGTTGTGCCAACACATCTTTATCAAACTTCTCCTTGCCACTCAAAGCATTGGTTTCTTCTACATATTTATACTATACTTAGACTAATGATAAAATAAAATGAAAATTGTGGTTCGTATTGACTGACATTCTGCTATATCAAATTATCTAGGCAGCAATAATCCGCATAGGGTTGAAGGAAATGCGAGCCTTTTCCAAATTATTGTTTCCTTCTGTGAAGGAAAGCACATTCTTTGAAAGCTGTGGTGTGGCTGATCTAATTGCCACGTGCTGTATGCATCAGTTTCATTTTTCTTAAATAAAATGACAAAATGTTATCCATCTACTTCTGTTAGTAATTTGATCCTTTTGTATGTTCCAAAGAAGATGAGCTAAGCCTATTATAGGAACCAATAAGAATCCTTTCAATATAAGAACACAATGAATATACCAGAGAACCAATAACATGGTGATTATGCTTAATGTGGCTAAAATGGCATGTTTCAATTCACAGAACTCAAAATTGGAAATAGCCCTGACCCCCCCCCCCCCCACCCCAAAAAAAAAAAAATGTTATTTGGTGTTTTTCTATGTCAATTGCATTCATACAAGTTTGTATGCTTCTCTTTAGATGGAGGACGGAATCGGAAGGTAGCTGAGGCCTTTGCAAGAAGTGGTGGAAAAAGGTTAAACTTCTAAAACTATGTATTTTTCATATGATGTTGATATATTAGTTCAGGATCTATAATCTACAAGACATACATCAAATCCAATTTATATGTTAAGTTTTGTTTACTTTGGTACTGTAGGTCTTTCAAAGAGCTTGAGGAAGGAGTATTGCAAGGTCAGAAACTACAGGTAAAAGAAAATATGTTAATAATTACTTGACCATATTAGATTTTATGGTACATCCAATGCTTTCAGTACATATTTTTGAAAAATATTGCTCACATGATAAATCCAAAATCATAGTATGTGCTTCTAATTGTTTAGATATAATGTGTATCAAAATTGAAATAATTTAAAAATTATTTGGTCATTCACCACACTGTCATTGAAACTCCACCGTTAAAATTTTAAAATTGGATGATGGAAGGCAAAATCTGTTTCAAATTTATTCAAATTTGATACACATTTTACCTAAACCATTAGAAGCACATCTATTATTTTGGGTTTTTCATTTGAGCGATATTTTTCAAAAAAAAAAATGTACGATAAGCATTAGTTGTATCATAAAAGATGGATGTATGCTAGAGTTACCCTTATATTTATAGGGTGTGTTTGGATGGTGGAGAATAGCATTGTTCTGGAAATAGCAGTACTGTTCTCGGGTTAGTAACTATCCAAACACAAAATTGAAATCGAGAATAGCAGCAGAACAGTGCTAATCCGCTAACCCATAGAAAACATTAGGTTAGCGGATTAGCGTCCATGAGGATAGTGAAAATAATAAGAAATAATTAATTATTATTATTAAATAAAATACTAAAAAATAATTAATTATTTTAACTATTCTCTCCACTTTTCTCAAGTTTCTATCAAAACAACATTTTACTAACCCGGAATAGTAAAAAAAAACATTGTTCTCACATTTCCAAAATATCACTAACCTCATACTATTCTCAACTACTAAGCCAAACAGTGTTATTCTTTCACTAATCCTTTCACCATCCAAACACACCCATAAGGTTTAGATATTTACTTGACATCTTGCATATATTCATATAATCATTGTAGAGGAAGAATCATAAGCTAATGTAAACATCATACTTATATGACAGCTCAAACTTTACTAAAATCACCTTTTTAACAATGTTTTGTTAAAAGCTAACAACTATTTTTGAAGATTTTAACCAATCAAACCTGTATTCATTTGTCAAATGTAAAGAAAACACTTTATTTGAAGAAAAAGTTTTGGTTGAGGCCAAGTATGCAACCAGATTTGTTCTGTAGTCTGTACTTGTCAGACAGTTTATCTGAGCATGGATGCCATGAGAGTCAATCAGTCAGGTCAAGTAGAGTACCTACTATTAGCAATGATACAGAGATCAAAGAAGACACGGCTCATGACATACAAGAAGTTACAGAGATACAGGCATAGCTTATCATATATTGATTGTACAATAAGTTACAGAGAATTGTAATCTGTTATTTCTTTATAAGAATACTATTGTAAACATTACAGATCAATCAATACAGAAATTTGTTATTGCATTTGTCTCTCTCTCTCTCTTTTTACAATATCTGACACTTCCCCTTACTATCACAACCAAAAACCTTTGTTCTATTATTATGTCAGGTAAAATGTTCTTGTGCATTTTTACTGTGCTGCCTGATATGTACACAATTCATATTGACATATAATACGTTTTTTCTAACTCTTGAAGGGTGCATTGACTGCACGAGAGGTGTTTGAGGTATTGGCTGACAGAGGATGGGAGGATCAATTCCCATTTTTCGTTGCAGTGCACAAGATATGCACCATGGAGTTGCCGCCTTCTTCTATACTCGAATGTGGTGGTGTGCACAGCTACCTCACCCCAGTTTGTACACTAGGCAATCATGATTTTTAAATGGTTATCAGGGACTTCCGCATCATCTGGTATGAACCAATAGTTACACATACAAGTATTTTTTTTTTCCTATGGTATGTTGTAAAATTGAAAATTATATAAACGCTGATTTTTGGTGACTTCATGATCTTGCCAGACTTATTTTTGCATTTGTGAATTTATTTTTACTGTGCTATGTATCCTGGTATTGAAAATAGCGGAGTCCAAATTTATAAAGCCTAAAGAATTAGTGGGCTTTGTTGCATTCTGGCACGCATTTAAGTCTAAACCAGGAAGCATGCCTGGTGAGGCTAATGGCTTGGAATTTAGTTCTATTTAAAAAAGAATGTATCATCAACTGTGGCAGAATGTTTTTGGTTAGAATGACAATGCATGTTAGATCCATTGTATTGTATCGAATTTAGGAATTAAGATGGGTCTATTGCTGGTGAGAAATTACTATAACCTTCAGATAAAAACATGCTTATCTCGGAAGATGAAGAAGAAGAAGAGGAGGATTAATTTAGTTAATTAATAATACTCAGTGGCCTAAATTAAATGAGGAGCAACTTTTATGCTCTTCATTATTATCTTTTAGAATTTAGTATAAACTGAGGAATTGCCATCTCATAGGTAAAAATTAATTTAGTTAATTAATAATACTTTGTTTGTTATATAAATTAAAAAAAGTTTACATTAAACAATTCTATACCGAGCATTTGTTGACACCGAAATTTGAGTTTAACTGATGGAGTCCAATTTGTTTAGTCAAATAGGAGTGCATCACAAAATATCCTTTTTTTCTTTTGTTTTATAAAAAAATTAATCATACTTTTTTTTTTCAATTCTTTTGGACAACACTATCTTATTTCATAAAATATTTTTTTTCAGAAGTTATATTTAGCTCCTTTTGTTCAAACAAATGGAAGTTGGAAGATACTGAAAAGTTTGTCATATACATAGATAGAACTCAGTGGACGTATGATTTTTGAATGCTTGCATTTTATAATTTTTTCAATCTGAACACGTGACAAGTCATTTTGAATTTATGCCTCCGAATTGAATCGCGAATGCATGGAAAAATGCAATACTGAGTTCAGTTGAACGCAAATCTTTAGTGCATGCGTTCAGTTTATTTGCTTAGGTAAGTTCGATTGAAGTATTTTTAGTTGTCTAAAAGGAAGTCTAGTCAATTTATTAAATAGATACATTTAAATAAAAGGGTAGAAATCACTTGACAATGATTATTTTAACAATGTTAACAATTAGATTTCAAAGAAAATAAAAAAAAGTCTTGAAAAAGTCCTAAAATAATTGATCATATATAAAATAAAATTCAATATAATATTCTATTGTCAATATTATAAAAACAATTATTCTTAATCATTAATAAGATATTTGTTAATAACTTTATTTTTTCTAAGGAGTAGCGCCAACATAGTGGCAGGGGAAAAGCTGACTTCCTAGATCAGAATTTGTTTTTCAAAAAATCTCTGTAATTATATATATATATATTCAAAAAAATTTAAAAAGTAAATTTATATTGAAGAAAATTTTGAAAATTTGATCATCTGATTTTTTTTTTAATTAAGTCCGGCTTCGCCATGTTCATACACATATATTGATCTACTGTTACTGAAAACAGTAAAATAAAACATCTTTATCACATCATCAGTTTATCACCGGGTAGCTTGAGAAGGACCCAGTCCGTTAAACAAAGAAAAAAAAAAGTTGGAAAACCCTAGCAAATACATTCACAGAGAAACCTTCTTTTGGTCTCCAAGTTTCCATCCAGTTCAGACTCCACGAGTCTAGAAACCTCTTCACTTCCATCCCGCCGTCTCCCTCTCCCTCTTTCTCACCTCTCACTCCGACAGGGGAGACCGAGAGGAACTAAGAAGCCAAAATGGCGCTCGCGTTCGACGAGTATGGGAGGCCGTTTATTATACTCAAGGAACAGGAGAATAAGACCAGGCTGCGTGGGCTCGATGCACAGAAGGCCAACATCGCCGCCGGCCGCGCGGTGGCGCGCATCCTCCGCACTTCGCTCGGCCCCAAGGGAATGGACAAGATGCTCCAGTCCCCCGACGGTGACGTCATCATCAGTATTTCTCCTCTTCTCTATCTCTTTCTCCGTGTTTATCGCTTTTAAGCATTCTGTTGTCAACCGGATTTGCCTGGATAAGAATGATTTAAAGTGGATCCTCACAAATTTTTGTTATTTTGCTTATTTCCGGGTCACTTGTCTCCTGCATCCGATCTAAGGTTATGCTTTCGATTTGTAAGGGTATAGATGGAAATAGGTTTTCACGTTGCTTCGTGCCTCTGTGGGGTCGTGGATCAGGTGTTTCATGGTATCATTGCATTGATGTGCTATTTATTTGAGAAAAAGAAATGGGAACAAATAGTTAGGTGTGAGTTTTCACGTTGTTTTCTGATCCAGTCATTGTTCAATCTTCAATATTGGTATCATGCTAGTTTTAAAATTAAGCTGAACTGGTAATGCCATATAAATGATAGTTTTCACCTTGTTTTCTGATCCTCCATTTTTTTGGAAATTAGCTATCTTTTCTCTTAGCCTCTTATGCATGCATCATCCTGAAATCAAGGTTGTATCTATCTGCTTGACCCGTTATGAATGTATTAACTTGTGTACCCTCACTCAGCATATTTGTTGGTTAGAGAAGTATATTGCTATCTTGCAAAAAGGAAAGCCCATAACACTTAGTCCATTCTAAGCATATACCTTTTATTGTCTGTAACCAGCAAATGACGGCGCAACCATACTAGAGCAAATGGATGTAGACAATCAAATTGCGAAACTAATGGTTGAACTATCGCGAAGCCAAGACTATGAAATTGGTGATGGCACGACAGGTGTGGTGGTCATGGCTGGTGCCCTTCTAGAGCAAGCAGAGAAGCTTCTAGAACGTGGCATCCACCCACTTCGCGTTGCTGAGGGTTATGAAATGGCCTCAACAATTGCATTTGAGCATCTTGATAAAATATCTCAAAAGTATGAGTTCAGTGCAGATAACATTGAGCCTTTGGTTCAAACATGCATGACCACTTTATCTTCCAAGATGTAAGTTTTTGAATATTGTGTTAGATTTAATGACTGTGTTCGAGTTTTCAGCTTGATATTTAAGTGTTTATGTACCTAGAATTCTGGATGGAAATCGAAGACCAGAAAAATGGAACTAGAGAAGAATATAAGGAAACAAAATCACAATGGATTTAAATTAACTGATTGTACTTTGGAAAATGAATAATCACTATATTCTGTACAGTGCAAAACATTGCTGTCAATGATTTCTTATAATTCTACTTTGCATTTTAAGTTGTGTTGCCTGTAGTTGGTTAACTATGAGGCCTTGCTACTCGTTCTCTTTAGGGGAAAAAATCATACCCATTGCTTGGTTCTTTATCAAAATTGATGGTGACAAGTGTAACACTACGTTAAATGCAGAAATTAGAGGGATACAATTAAGGTTTTGTAGTTGCTGGTATGCTTTCAGCATATTATTGAAATGCTAAATCTGTAAATCTGTAAAACTTTAAAATTCTTTTGCCTCCATGATGGCATTGTGTGTCAATATGATCAATAGAGGAATACAGTGTTAGTAAATAACTACACAGTTCACTTTCATATTAGCATATGTTAGCAGACACAATCACATCCTTTGCCAACTGAAGTTTATTAAAATGCGCACAGAGTCAACCGTTGCAAGAGAGACACTTGCTGAAATCGCAGTGAAGGCAGTTCTTGCTGTTGCTGACTTAGAGAGGAAAGATGTGAACCTTGACTTAATCAAGGTGGAAGGCAAAGTTGGTGGCAAGTTGGAAGATACTGAGTTGATATATGGTACTATTAAGTTATACCTTAAGTTTATTCTTTCCATCTGTTTGTTGTTTTATGGGAGTTGTATGCAAATGCAAATGAAAATTATTGCACAACAGCAACCTGTTAGGGTCCTAACAAGAAGCGTGCTTTTGTCATTGATGCCACATTTATTTCAGTAAACTGGTAATGACAGGTATAATAGTAGATAAGGATATGAGCCACCCACAGATGCCGAAACAAATTGAGGATGCCAGGATTGCAATTCTGACATGCCCATTTGAGCCCCCAAAGCCAAAAACCAAGCATAAGGTTGATATCGATACTGTTGAGAAGTTTCAGACACTCAGGCAACAGGAGCAGAAATACTTTGATGACATGGTCCAGAAATGCAAGGTTAGATTATTAAAAGTTAATGTTTCTTATTTATTTTTTTCCTGGTTGAGAGCAGGGATGTGCAAGATTTAAGAAACATTACTATTATCTATTCCTGGCTGGACAGTTTTTTCCCCCAAAAAAAGTACAACTACATGTTAGTATGTTACCTCTTAAGCCTTCTTGTAACCCTTTTACTTGTAACTGAATTTAAAAAAAAGTGCAAAAAGGGGCCAGACGTTGTTTACCTCTTCCTTTTAATTTAATTATCATTATTATGGCCTGAATTTTTTTTGGCCTCCTCATACATCGTGAGGAATATTTATTTCTTTATTCTTATACACAAAGGATGTCGGTGCAACCCTTGTCATCTGTCAGTGGGGTTTTGATGATGAAGCAAACCATCTTTTGATGCATCGCAATCTGCCAGCTGTCAGATGGGTTGGAGGTGTTGAATTGGAATTGATTGCTATTGCAACAGGTTACTTCTTTTCCTGACATGCTCCAATTTTTTTTATAAATATTTGAGACTGTATGTCCTCTAAAGCTTTTCTTAGTACCATCCAAAAGTTCTTTTACTGAATATAGTTGTTTTCATATGTCAATGATGAAATAGACAAACTATAAGGTACTTTTGGAATTTTTTTTATTGGCTAGTAGGTGTCATTTGTAAATATAAACAATCCATGTCTATAATAGTTTTTTTTTAACTGCAGGTGGAAGAATTGTTCCAAGATTCCAAGAGTTGTCTCCTGAAAAGCTGGGAAGGGTATATTACCATCCAAAAAGCAACATTTCAACAGAGATCTTTTTTTGTCCCGTTAGCTGCTTCTCAATTTTTTTTATTGCACTCAAAAGTTTTATTTTATCAGGCTGGATTGGTGCGAGAAAAATCTTTCGGCACTACTAAAGATCGCATGCTCTACATCGAGCAGTGTGCAAATTCCAGAGCTGTCACAATCTTCATTCGTGGTGGTATGTACTGATTCACATCCTTTGCTTACTGCAGTGTTGGACCAGTAGAATTTCAGATCATCCGGAAATACTACAAAATTGAAATGGGGTTTTTAGTACCAGCTGTTGGTGCTGGTAGTCTGGCACAAGTTCATTTCAGGTTTTGTGGGACTGCCTAAATAATAAACAATTAATTTGTGTGCAATAACAGGAAATAAGATGGTGATAGAGGAGACAAAGCGAAGTCTGCATGATGCCCTTTGTGTGGCTAGGAATCTAATTCGCAACAATTCAATCGTCTATGGTGGTGGCTCTGCAGAGATTTCATGTTCTATTGCTGTTGAGGCAGCAGCAGATTGTTACCCTGGTGTTGAACAGGTAATCTTTTTAGTTATGTCCTCTTTCAGCAAAGTATTGACTTTGTCACTCATATACTTTTGCTGCTGGTGTCAGTAGCTTTGTAGAAAATTTTAAGTCTGCTGGCTGTAAGGAAAATTGGAGCTCGTAAGAATATTGAACTATGCCAGAATCAACTTTCTGTGATGAAACCCTATCCTTTCCTGAATATTAATGGATATTGCTAATGTAGAAATATCGGAATTTTTGACATGATCTGTAATGAAGCGGGTTTTTTGAATGATAAATGCTAACTTTAGTGTTTCTTTTCCTTCCTTTCCATATATCAGTATGCAATCAGATCATTTGCTGAGGCACTGGATTCTGTCCCATTGGCTCTGGCTGAGAACAGCGGCCTCCCACCAATTGATACACTTACGGCTGTCAAAGCTCAGCAACTCAAGGTATGTTCTGAATGATGGTACAGTGAAGAAACTTTTGGGTAGCTGATGGGAATGTGTTAAATTTAACCTTCCTGTTGGTTGTTCATTTCATCTTTTAGGGTCAGTAGTTTTGAAATGATATTTGGCAGATATTTAAAAATATGTCAGACAGCATGACTGGGGTTATTGTTGTATTTGACAATCAGCTTTGTTTTGAATGAAAAATGGAAATACTTGTCAGACAATGCAGTCTTCAGTTAACTTTAAATTGCTTATTTACATTTTGTTGCAGTCTTACAGTCAACTTTAAATTGCTTATTTACATTTTGTTATTTCAGGAGAACAACCCATTCTGCGGCATAGATTGCAATGATGTTGGTACAAACAACATGAAAGAGCAGAATGTTTTTGAAACCCTAATCGGGAAGCAGCAACAGATCCTCTTGGCCACTCAGGTCGTCAAAATGATCCTTAAGATTGATGATGTCATTACACCTGTTGACTACTAATTTTGTTACATCCGCACACTTAAAAATTTTGGTTTTTGGGGAGGCATCGGATTTTATTTTATTGTAGTGTGCTCTATTTATTATAACATTTTCCTACCTTTTTTGGATGGAAAGGCGCTTTTGCTTGTGTGTATGGTTTTTAGGTTTGCTAGGACTAGTCTTGAAAGCATCTGTTTTGTATCTTTCTATTAGTGGGTTTTTTGTTTTTTGTCATCATGTTTGAAAATTTCCGTGCTACAATTTTTTCTTTTTGGGGGGTATTATTTTCGTTATATACTTTGTGTAGAGAAATAGTATTAAGCTAGGTAAAGTAGGTGTTGCAATCTCAAAGGATTGTAAAATCAATCGAAATGATTACTCAGTAATTGAGCAATTGTGGGTTGCAACACAGTAGCAGAAACAAGAACCGAATCAAGAAAATGTGATACTTTTATTAAAATTTTCTCTATATCCATCCTTTACACTTCTAGTCTATATATAGGTGCTAGGAAATTAGAAAATGATTTATAATTTAATCCTACAAGTTGTACTAATTTAAACGTATTATTTTCCTAATTATCATGGGGCTCATCTTCTATCCATAAGCTAACGGCTCCTTCGGTCATTTCGTTTAATTACGGGGCCCATCGATTAGCGATTTTGTTTTTATTTAAATTTTGATCGCGTTTGCTGCTCGAAGATCGATTCCTTTTATTCCCTACCTGCTGTTCCTTCTCCCTCGCGCCATCTATCAGCTCTATAGTCGCAGTGTCTGACACTCCTCCATCCTCAAAAATGTTCTTGTCCTCAAGAATGGCATCAGGGTAAACATTACGAATGACGCTATTGTCTTCCCAGGATGCGTCATCCTCTGAAAGGTTAGACCATTTGATCAACAGTTGTGGAATTGCTATATTATCTTGTTTGATTGCTCGACGTGCTAGAATTGCTTCTGGATAAATTTGTAATTGACCATTGGAATTCAAAAGACCAATATGTTTTTTAAGTTGAGAAACATGAAGGACGGGATGGATGGTGGAACCAACTGGGAGTCGCAGTCGGTATGCAACGGTACCGATGCGATCTTCGATCTCATAGGGTCCATAATAGCGTGGCCCCAGCTTGTGATTGTGTCGTTTGGAAACTGTCAATTGACGATAAGGCTGCAATTTGATGTATACCCAATCACCAATTGCAAATGATCGTTCTGTGCGGTGGGTATCGGCAAATTTTTTCATGCGATCCTGTGCAATTGTTAAATTGGCTCGAAGTTGAGTTAATTGATGGTGTCTAATGCGCAAAAGGGAATCAATAGCCTCAACCGAACTTGAGGATGTCCTAGGGGTAACTGAGGAGGTGGGTAGCCATACAATGCTTGAAAAGGGGTCATCTGAATGGAGCGATGAAAATTGGTGTTGTACCACCACTGTGCAAGAGGTAGCCACCTTGGCCATCTCTTTGGCTGATCCAAAAGCATACCTCTGAGGTAATTCTCGAGGCATTGATTAACACGTTCGGTTTGACCATCTGATTGAGGGTGATAGGCAGTACTCACATTGAGTTTGACCCCAAGCAATTTAAGAAGTTCCTGCCATAATTTACTTGTAAAAATGGGATCCCGATCAGAAACGATGGAAGAAGGAAGACCATGAAGCTTGTACACATTGTCTAAGAAGATGGATGCCACATCTGAGGCAGTGTATGGATGAGAGGGGGGTAAGAAGTGAGCAAATTTAGTGAATCTGTCCACAATTACCAAAATAACCTCCTTCCCTTCAGACTTAGGAAGGCCCGTGATGAAATCCATCCCAATACTTGACCAAGCCTCGTTAGGGATTGGTAGAGGTTGTAATAGGCCAGGTGTGTGAACATGTTTTAGTTTAACCATTTGACAATTGGCACATGATTTGATATAGCTAATAACATCACTCTTCATTCTGGGCCAGTAGAACATCCTCTTAAGCCGATGATGAGTTACATCCATTCCTGAGTGACCCCCCTAGGCTGAATCATGGACTTCTTTTAGAAGTTGTTAGCGCCAATTATTTGTTGAACCAACACAAATCCTTCCCTTGTATCTGAATATTCCTTGATGTCTTGTGATATGAGACTGTTCAGAATTCAATTGAAGAAAACACTGCTACAATTCTTTAATCCAGGGATCACCTATATAACTATTTTGAATATCTATCACCCACTGAGGTACCAACTCAGATAATGCATATAAATGAGCTGAATTTAATTCAATTGTGTCTTCATTGCTCTCACACCGTGAAAGGGCATCAGCTACTCTATTATCAACCCCCTTTTTGTATTCAATTTTGTAATGAAGGCCTAACAATTTGCTTAACCCTCTATGCTGCAAAGCAGTATTAGCTTTTTGTTCTAAGAGATGTTTGAGGCTTATTTGATCAGTTTTAATAACAAACTCATTACCAATGAGGTAGTGTTTCCACTTTGTGACAGCCGTTATCAATGTCAATAATTCCTTCTCATAGGTTGAGAGTCCTTGGTTCTTAATACCTAACTTATGGCTCAGAAAAGCGATTGGTCTTTTATTCTGCATTAACACAGCCCCAATACCCCGTTGAGAAGCATTAGTTTCTATAACAAATGGTTTAGTAAAGTTAGGAAGAGCAAGAACTGGGACCTGGGACATAGCGAGTTTGAGTTGATCAAAGGCCAATTGAGCTTCTGTGGACCATTTAAATGCATCTTTCTTAAGCAAATCGGTAAGGGATCGACTAATGGAACCATAATTTTGTATAAATTTTCTATAATAGTCAGTCAAACCCAAAATTCCCCTAAGTGCCTTAACATTTTTTGGAGTCGGCCAAGTCAACATGGCCTGGATTTTCTGTGGGTCAGTGGCAACTCCCTCAGGAGTTATAATATGACCCAAACATTCAATTTTCTGGACAGCAAAGGCACATTTGGAAAATTTGACATGAAGATGATGTTGCTGCAATAACTGAAATGTAAGAGATAAATGTTCCAAATGAGAGTTGAAATCTGCACTATAAAACAATATGTCATCAAAAATACTAAAACAAACTTGCGTAAATAAGGCTTAAATATTGAATTCATTAATGACTGAAAGATGGCTGGAGCGTTTGTTAATCCAAATGGCATTACTGTAAATTCATATAACCCTTCATGTGTCCTAAATGCTGTTAGAGGGATGAAGTCCTCAGCCATACGTATTTGGTGGTACCCTGATCTAGGATCCAGTTTTGAAAAGTAAGAAGCTCCTCTAAGTTCATCAAGAAGGTCATCAATGATAGGAATCGGGAATTTATTTTTGAGTGTGATCTGATTTAGTTGCCTATAATCTATACATAAGCATCAAGATGAATCTTTCTCCTTAACCAATAGCACAGGTGAGGCGAATGAACTGGTAGAAGGTTGCACAAAGCCTTTTTGAATCAATTCCTCTAAGATTTTCTCTATTTCTAATTTTTGAAATTGAGAAAACCTATAAGGCCTTAAGTTAACTGGTTTACTGTTGGGTAATAATGTTATAAAATGGTCACAGTTTCTTTGTGGTGGTAAGGTAGTAGGTTCAGAAAAAAAGTTGTGAAATTGAGTAAGAATGGATTGAACAGGTGATGAAGAGTGAATGGGTATAGATGAATCAACATCTTGTAAACAAAATATTCTTGCCATAAACATCTGACTGCCTTGGTGTTGTTCCTTCTGTATATCCAATGGTTGTTCACACACTTGGAACCGAGCAAAGGAAGGTTGAGTGTGCAAGGTAATTTGTCGTTGCTGTACTGTCATAGTCAGAGTTCCTTGTTTGCAATCCAACAACAAGGGGCTATGATCTTGTAATTGAAATTCTAAAGATTGACATATTGTGTTAGTAGACAAACGGTTACCACTGGCAGTCACCACAGTGAGGGAATCTACAATGGTAGTTGGAATAGAGAGAAGAGTAACAAGGGTTGGGCTTATAAATGAGTGTGTACTTCCACTATCAATCATGGCCAAGATGTCAATTTTACTAATTTTCCCCTGAAATTTGAGCGTGTGATGTCTGGAAAGGTTGTGGGAGGAGCACATGGTAATTATAGTTTGATTAGCAGTGGAATCATCAGAGGATTGTAATTGAGAAATTTCATCCTCCAATACATCATCTCCCTCACTGATTTCATCTTCAATCATGACTAAAATACCCTTAGGCTTATACTTATGACCTTGAAAATATTTCTCTCCACACCTAAAGCACAGGCCCAGGGACTTCTTTTGGTCAATTGTTAAAGGCTTGTTGATTGAATGATCTGGTAATTTAGGAGTTTCGATTTGTGGTGAGAAATTATTATCATCTCTTGCTTTGAAGTTTTTGAATTGAGAAGAGAAAGAGCTAGAAAATGACTTCACCACTGGTTTGAACATTTTTGTTTGGCTCTCTAATGATTTTTCAATCTGTCTTGCCAACTTATAAGCTTGTTTTAGATTACACGGATTGTAAAGGAGGATAGCATCGACAATTTCCTCTTTTAAGCCACTAAGGAACCCCAAAAGATAGTATTCCTCATCTGTATACTGGTTAGCAAGAACTCAAGCTCTCACACGCTCATATGAATTAATATAGTCATCAACCTTGCCAACTTGCTGTATTTTCTTGAATTCATCAACAGGATTCTTGGAATCAGGTGAGAATCTATCCATTAGTTCAGCTTTAAATTGAGGTCAAGTTGGTTCAAAGTTATTTAGTTTGTAGTACCGATGCCACTCTCTAGCATCTCCAACCAGCAAATGCACTACAATTTGTACCTTATGACACTCAGGGGTATGAGCTGTGTGAAAAAAATACTCGCAATCCTCTAACCAGTCAATCAGCCCAGTTTGTAGTACCATCAAATGCACTATAGTTTGTAGTACCATCAAATTTTGGCAATTCTATTCGAGGAAGATTCCATCTTGGTGGTTGCTCATTGAAACGCCAATCTTCCTCTCTTCTTGGTAATTCTTGAGGAATTCGATGTGAGTAAGGAGGTCGAGGATTTGAATTTGCGTTTGCCTGCAAGTGTCTGACATCAGTAGTCAATTGTTGTAAAATGGTGGATGTTTGATTGTGCATTTGTTCAAAATTTGCAAGTTTGGTTTCAATGCCAGTGAAATGCATATCATTCTTTGAGAGTTGAGAAGTGATCTCTTGCAAGCTCGATTGTACTGATGCAAATTGCTGGTCCATAGTCATTGAAGTAGACCCAAACTCGTCAGAAGAAGTAACGTTCTTTTGCGAGCGAGGCATGGCAGAAGGTGAGTGCAAAAGAAAGGAATTTCAGGTCCAGATGTGAACGTGAGTGCTCTGATAACAATTGTTGCAATCTCAAAGGATTGTAAAATCAATCGAAAAGATTACTCAGTAATTGAGCAATTGTGGGTTGCAACGCAGTAGCAGAAACAAGAACTGAATCAAGAAAATGGGATACTTTTATTATTTTTTTCTCTATATCCATCCTTTACACTTATAGTCTATATATAGGTGCCAAGAAATCATAAAATGATTTACAATTTAATCCTATAAGTTGTACTAATTTAAACGTATTATTTTCCTAATTATCACGGGGCTCATCTTCTGTCCATAAGCTAACGGCTCCTTCGGTCATTTCGTTTAATTACGGGGCCCACCGATCAGCGGTTTTGTTTTTATTTAAATTCTGACCGCGCCTGCTGTCTGAAGATTGATTTCTTTTATTTAAATTCTGACATTAGGGCTTGTTTACCAAGGGGTAAACGTGCACGCATTTAATTATTGTTTGCTACGATGGACGATACAGCTCAAATCCATGTCCATCAATCTACAATGTAGAAGGGTGCTAATGGTGGATCTCAGCTCAAATCCATGTCCAGTTCAGGATTATGAATAAAACCAAACTCGAATTCAGTTCGTTCTATTTGATGAAGTTCATAATCGTCTCAGTTCGTTACGTCTTCTACTAGTTTGACTCGGAAAAGGGGCAAAAAAGTTCTATAACCAAGGCTCAGCATATTTTCAACTGGAAAAAGCCCATTTCCAGTCCTTTTGTTTGTAATAAACGATGTCCTTGGGAGTTGGGGCCTGGGAACTGTAATAACAGCAGCTGTTGTTATTGAAGAATTGCACAAAGTTGATAATGTGATCTATTTACATCAATCACACTCATGAAAAAAAACAATTCATAGAGTAAAATAATTGGCAATATATTCTTCTTGAATGTTTCTTCTGTACCAGGGACATGACTATAACTAAAAACCATACCCAACTAAATTAAGACCAAGTTGCTATGGAATTTAAATTTTGGTGCTGAGAAAGAGACTTGAGAATGTTATGTGGCCACAGCTGCGCTTTCATCTTTCCTCAGTAACTTGTATAACTTTAATCATCATAGTTCCTTTAATCGGCCTTTGATCATCATAATTTACCAAAAATGAAAACACCCAATTTGTCTTTTAAGTTTTGACCTTGAGATCAAAACTATGTACTATACAGGAAAGTGAATGTATAACCCAATTTGTATCAGATGCAAATAGTCATACAAAAAAAAAAAAAGAATTTGCAAAATACATCACATAAATTTTACTAGAAGAAAGATTCAATTCGTGTCAAAACTCAGTATTACTTGTACCGTACCGTATGATTCGTATTGTGAATCATAATCACTGATATGAACTGAGCTTTGAGGTTTACTCAGATATCAATTCGTCCAACAATGACTTATTTATGGTCCAGCCCGTTTATCCATGGACCGCCTTGTTCAATTAACGGCCCTAATTGATCTCCAATCAAATTTTAAGTGTCTTAATGGAATGATCTGCTTTTTTGAAATCATTAAATTTTGTTGGTACTTTTTTAGTGACTTTCACAATTTTTATTCTTCAATTTTTGATGAATGTTGTCGCTGTGTTCTCCCTATATTCTTTCTATGGTAGGGATGAATGTCCATGATTATTAGTTTCTGTTATACTTATTTGTTTATTAGTTATTCAATGTATTCTAAATAATTTCAATTATATATATATATATATATATATATACACACACACACACACACACTTTAAAGTTCTTTTCAATTGAATTTTGAAGGTATGGTCGGATTATTATTAATTGTATAATGAAATATTAAACAAATCCACAAGAGAACACTGTCACGGTCTCCACATCTGTTTTACCGAGAAATTAACGAACTACACTGCATGCCCTGCATCTCACTGTCTATCTTTATTGAAACGATAGAAAAAATGTATGATGAGAGTACTTTGAAATAAATTATGAGAGAGAGACTGAGAGAGGATGCAGATATAAGATATTATCCTTTTCTTTTTAAAAGCAATTGCAAAACCCACATAAAAAGACGTAGTAACTTTCCCTGTGGTAGTATGCTTGTGTTTATCCGCAATATTATGCTGCTTGCATATATTATATATATATTTTTTAATCACATTTCACATCTTATTTAGTTCTGAATCCCTAAATTCTTTATGGCATGTTTGCAACTCCAGTCTTGAAGTACATTAATATGACATTTCACACATAGAGCTTGCTATTTGAATAATTAAAATCCCATAACTCCATGAGTCTTGTCTGTCACGAATCTATACTATTATATAAAACATCTAAGAATTGGAGAGTCCATTTTTTATCATGGTATTTTTTTATTATACCCATTTTATCCCTCAGTTAGACGGATAATATTTATTTTTGGTTGATCGAACGTATGTGATCGTATCCATTGATCCCATCTTTCTCTTTATTTCTTTCCCATATATACTATTATTTCCATAATATTATTATTTTTATTTAGCAACCTTGTGCATATTTGGTACGAAATTAATGGTGATAATATATGTTAGAATAATTTACTTTTCTTGCCATAAAAATCATGAATCATTAACTCATACTGTGTAAAAAAACTCATCCAAGATTAAATATAGTTTTTATTATAGATTTTCTCTATAATTTGGTGAATTTATAATTTAATATTAGATAAATATAAATTTTTTATCTTATAATATTTTAATATTTAAATAAAAAAATCTGCTGCAACGCGCGGGTATATAACTAATTATAATAATGTACCTAAAAAAATGTAGTAATTAAAAATATATTTTTTTCAGAACAGTATATTACAAGGATCGAAATGTTCAAAATGTCCGATTTCATAGAGCAGAGCACTAATAAAAAAAAGTGCAATAAAAACCGGAAAAATATTAAGACAAACATATATACATTTTCCCATTTTCCATTAGATACAACCTCGATTCATCCAAAATTTCTACCCCAAAAAACAAATGGATAAATTCACTTAAATCACGGTGCTCATTTATTTCTTTTTGTACTCTTGCGGAATTTTTTTTTTCTCTCTAACTCGTGTTATTTTGAAAAATAAAATAAAATAAAATGTAGGTATATATGAATCAAAGGCGGAGATTGCGATAGAAAGTTGAAGACAAACCTGGTAACTCACACCATGTGTGTACTAACAATCGATACGATATTCATGATTTCTATTTTTTCAATTTTCAACGGTTCGTTATTTCGTACGTTAGGTGTTGTGTTATGACCAGGGTCATATTAGAATAGGTGGCAAGTTATGGACGGACTGGCAGCAGAAATTCATGATGTAAGAGATAATTCCAGCATACATTAATGTATACGATATATTCTCTTTTTGTCTATTTAGAAATTATTGTATAAATTCATGAAGAAAATAATTGTAGATAGTCGAAGCTTGATGCAAAATTATGAGGCTATTTTTTTTATATATATTTTAGGTAATACATCTCAAATTTTGGAGAACTGAAATGAAAAAATAACATAATTTGCACTATCATAAATCTTTAATAAATATATTATTTTTTAATATTTTTTTGGGAGGGTGACTCCCGTCTCACTAAGCTTCGCCGCTGATTGTAGATACTTGTTTCAAAAGAGGAGCATATTTATTTCAAGCTAGATTTAATTTTATCTTGCAATGTGGAGGATTAGTCAATGCAAATGGCCCAATAACAATAGAGTGGAGATTGGTTAACAATGAATTATTTTGACAATTTTGACAATTGATCTCTAAATAAATACAAAAAAAAAATCTTAAAAATAAAAAAAATTATAAATGTGTTCTTCTACCTATGTATTAAGGGTCATTCAAATTTCATGCAATTTCATTATCGTTTAATAATCCATCAAATTTTTATGCAATTTACAACGGTTTCAATTTAACGGTCTTTGATGAACTATCAAACGATAATGGAATTGCATGGAATTTGAATGACCCTCAATCCATAAATAAAAATACACATTTATAAACTTTTTTTATATTTATTTAAAGATCCATAGTCAAGGTTGTCAATATAACCCATTGTCAACCGATCCTCTCTCATAACAATAACACGGAAAGGTTGTGCTAGAGAAAGATTTAGAGAAAATTCACATGCATGAGTATGTAAGAGATGCTAATAATTCATGAGATCTAGTCTCAATTGTTGACAAAATTAAGTACTTGTGTTTGCCTAAATAATACTTTTCGCGCGGTACGATGTGTTGGTTTATGATATTGGAATGTGATATTAGGAAAAATGATTTTTTTTTTTTGGGAATTTATTGTTGATAATTTTCAATAGGTTTCAAGTTTGGAATTATATATATTGGTTCCGATCAAACTGGTAGGTACGACCACATTTTCAAAAAAAAAAAAAAGATGACCTTTTTTGTTATTTCAATTGAATTCCTATTAAATTTGGATGAGTTTAGAGCTTGATTGTTTATTCATAAAAAGTTAAAAGTGAATGTCAATATTTAAATCATTTGATGTGTATATAGTTAATTATATGATTTTCAAGTTTGATCAATTTGATACGTTATCTTAATAAGAGCATCTCCATCCACTTGTAAAGAAATAGCAAATACTCGTATGACGAACTATACTTCTATTTACATGTCAAACAATTGATTGTTAATTAAGCAATCTGTCTAGAAGCACCACATTACACTAGAAATTTTTTAGGAATGCTATGTTAGCAATTTTTCGATTTCCAATCCTGAAAATTAATATCTTTATCATGAAAAGGCGAAATTGCAAGAAACGATCGAAGGAACCATTTTCAAATTGACGTGAAGGAAATAAAATTGTTCTTGTACCAACTGAGTTAAGATTTTTATAATTGTAGGAATAAAGTTGCTCTAACGGATAACACATATTAATTTCATTTTTTATATTTGAATATGTTGTTAGAAATAACAAATAGGTGTATATTCTTATACATATGCGTGATAGTTCACTTAAATATCCGTCTCTTCTGCGTGGCTGATTATTGTAGTTATATATATATATATATATATATTAAAAAATAGTTTCTAATAATCCGATATATATTATTTTTAAAAATAGAGTTCCCAATATTTGTCTCTTCTGCGACTCAGTACTATCTGTATTAAGCCGCGATTCATTATTATAGTTATATAAAGTAACAATAATTACCTATAGTTTGGTGGATACGAGTTTTAATTATACCATATAACTTGTCGGACGACAAATACCTGTAGTGGCGATAGAGAAAGAAATTACTAAAATATATGTAATTGAAGTTGTTGGTAGGTCGAAGTACGGCTGTTGGTCGCAGAATTCATTAAATTAATATAATTTGCATGTGTTAAGTATAACTTCTCGTATGTTCGTATGTGTCTCACACTTGCGAGTAATAAGTTAATTACTTCTCTATGACTTGTGGGAAATTTAAATGAGGATCATATATATATATATATATATATATAATTAGGCTGTTACGCGTAGTTAATAAGCAAATTTGTTATGGACTAAAAAATATAGCTAAATCATCTTTAATTTTTGATTTATGGGTATTAATAAATTCTATATATCAAAATATGATAGGATATAAAAAAATATATGTTTTAAATTTTCTAAGTATTTATTTTTAATTTTCAAAATTAAACTAAAAATATATGTATTGAATTTATTATTAATTAAATATTGTTAAATATGGACCGTTGTAAGTTTAGTCACTTGATGAAAGACAAAACTTGACATCAAGATCCGACATATATATAGTTTATATATGCTTCATATAAATATAGTATAAATCAGATTTTAGAAGACAAAATTTAAAAATTACAATTTTTTTTACCATCCTTAGCATTGTCAGGTTAAAGTATTACTAATAGATCCTCACACTTTTATTATATATTACTTTCCATGGATTACATTGCAACTTGGAAGAACAATGCTAAACATAACAAAATTATCTCATTATTACATGTGAAAACTTCCAATCACTAAAATATACAAAGTTGAGATTCTGTAGGCTATAATTGATTTTGTTTATATCGTTCTTTTATAACATTTCAAACAAGTACAAACCGTGGGGGCATAATATCTTAATTGTTATCTACTTAATAACAGGTACATATACAATATATATACTTCATTAGTTGTTTGGCAAGATATAGATATCCAATAGGGAAGGAGAATAATTATTAGGTGCAACTTGGGGACCGTTACGGAGGTTTATAAAACAATATCAAACGAAATAATAAATGCAAATTCAGTTAACAGTACAGGTGGTTGGACAAACAAAAGTCACAAAACGATGCGCGCATTTGTTTTCACATCACACAATAACAAAAAGCACACTCGATTATGAGAGATCGCCACCGACAATGGGGGTTCTAAATTAGAACAATGTCACTTAATAAAAATAAATTAAAAGAGGTCCCAACTTGCACAACTAATGATTAATCTCTGCAATATATATGTCGTTTACTTTGGGTACACATTATATCTCAAAGGAGAGGTAATATCAATAAATTGATCTACTGTTTCTTTCTTTTCACCCCTGTTTATATTATCACAACGTTCTGGCTTTATTTTGAAGGATGTTAAGAATTTGAAAATTGAGAAAACAACACAAAAAAGATAACCAAATTTATTGATGCATATTAGAACAAAAGTGGAACATTATACTTCTTTTGTCAAAAGAAAGCAGAATTATGTCATTTATAGATCATTTCAATGTTTAAATGTGATTTTCAATGTGGCTCTAATTAGTCATCGCATAGCTGTATATGCAATATGTAGAACACATTCAATAGGATATATGAATAGTATTCCGTATTTATAGTCTAAAAAAAATCAAAAAGTTTGATATAGATGTAATAATTTAGAAAAAAATTTGTAACCTATAATAAGAAGATGCAATACGATACCAGTATAATTTTAGATTATAAATGATAGAATATATCTTCAATTTTACATGCCTAACTATAACAAAATTTTAGAAACTAACCAAAACACTGAGTATGCAAAGTACATGCTAATTATAAACAGTATATGCATCAATTTTAATACTGGTAGTAGATTTACTGTATAGCACTGAAATTTTGTGTGTTATTGAGTATATCAGCATACATCACTGAGTGGGTACATATTGGGTGCTTCTTAGCATCAATAAATGCGCTAATCTCCCATTGCCTCTTGCCTGTATCCTGTGTATGTATGTATGGTACATGTAAAGATAACTCTTTCTGGGATTTTCCAACGATATCTGACAATGGCATGTGAGGTTATATAACTGTTTGCCTATGCATTGGAATGTGGAATGGGACAAATCCCAAATGCACAAATTTTAATTAATATAACTCCTAGTTCTTGTTAATTTAAAATCAATTATTTTTCATAAATTTAGTCTTTGGAAAATAGCATAGGATCCACTGACAATATATTTTTTTTTTTTACAAATTGATTTTATTTCAAATTTGATTAAAGATTCTCTTAACTTAAGAGAAATGATTGTGTTTCAAAATTTAATGCAATTTAAATATCATTTGGAAAATAGCATAGGATCCACTGACAATATATTGTTTTTTTTACAAATTTATTTTATTTCAAATTTGATTAAAGCTTCTCTTAACTTAAGAGAAATGATTGTGTTTCAAATTTAATGCAATTTAAATATCATTTGGTACTCAACCAAAAATCTTAATTAAAATATTGTTATGAATTTTTCATACACCTTTTATACAACGCAAGCAACTCTGTTATTTAAGCAAATTGTAATCCATCTTGTATTATTACATTTAATGTGAAATTACATGGCTAGATCTTATAAATAGGCCAAATAAATTAATTTTTCATATAAATATTATGTGTAAGGAATGTAGTTCCAATCGTGTGTTCTTCTTTTCTTTTCTTTTTAATTTTTGTACCACTCAAATGGCTACGTCCGGGGAAGTCGTCTAATTAGAATACACTAGAAAAATTAATAAAAGATACCTATATTTGCAATCACTTATTTGTATATTCAATTATTGACCTCGGGTCCTTATTACAGCCTTTAATGATCTTGACAGCATATTATTGAACACTAATTTTTTTTATCAAAAACACCATAAAACTTGAAACGTTCTACCTTAAGATTAACATACAGTTTGCATTCTAAGGCTAGATCTTACAAATAGTTAATATTATTTGACATTCTATTGGGTATTGGGAATTCCTATTAGGCGTGAACTACTAAACAGCATGATCAACCTAATTGGGTTTCAACTTCTCTTCATTTGTATGAAAGTATGAAACCAATTGTTTGGACGCGTGGATATCTTGTTTCATATATATTATTGGCTTAAATTGAATATTTGACCTTTTCTACTAATTGAACAAAACGAGCAATATGGAACTACTGTTTGGTTAGATTTGAAAAACAGTACAACTGGAGACTCCCTCTCTTACCTGTAAATGGAATGCATGAAAACCCAGCTCCGGTAAATACATTACATGAAGGCCCACTCTCACTAAATGTTCCACAACACTATTGTTTTGTTGCCTTAAAATAGATGACACTTTTTTTTCTGAAAAAGTCTGAAACATAGGTAACACCTAAAACTTAGAAAACTTGTACATTCTAAAAAAAACAGAGAAATTATGACTCATGTTTTGTTGCTTTAGCTTTTTGGAAATTGATTTTTAGTTACTACATGATGTAAACATTTTCTTAGTCTGTTCAATAATTAAATTTAACAGTAGAATTAATCATATGTTGAAAATTTGAAACAACCCAATAATTCACAGACAAGTTGGGATACAAGTTGGAGTTTTATAACAGTGCTCATCCTAGAATCCTAGTTTCAGCTTTGCTAAGTTCTCTCTATCTGTAATTCTATATATACCTACTGCTTTCTCTGCCTCACCTCACGAAACTTCTCTCTTTCTCTCACTGTTACACAAACAGAAATCACACAGAAAAACACAGCCCACAAAAGAATGGCAACTCCCTCAATATCTCTTATAGTACATCTCACATTGTTCTCCATCTCAATTTTCACAGTACCAATCTCTTGTTCTCAACGGAAACATCCAAACACAACAGCTGCAGCAGTTCCAGACCCTGAACTCATAGTGGAGGAAGTGCACAGGTAAGTGCATTTCCATCCCTTCCAGAAACTGTTCTAATTTGCATTACACCCGTCCTATAACCAAATCTCTAAAACTAAATTGGAAATGTAGACAATTTCACTGGTTTTGCATAATGTGCAAGGTTCCAAGGTATTTTTTGATTATTCTTATTATGTACAAGTAACTATTGATTTATCATGGAACTGCTACATTTTAAAAAAATAAAATAAAAGGGAAACTGCCTCCAAAATATAGTCGATCAATTTACTGGAAGAGAACCATTAGAAAGTCATAAAACCCAAGACTTAGTGTTGAATTGCTTGTTCATTGATTAACTTTGGAATTGTTGATGTTGCATGAAACTTGGGCTTTATTTCGGCAAAATAAAGAAAGATCACTGAGTATTAAAACTATAACTATTAATCTTTGTGGTAAAGCTCACTGAGAACTAACAGACATGGTACAGTGGGCTCAATTTTAAGGGAGTTCTCTTCTTGTCAGAAGAATAATCCCAATCAATATCCTTTATGTGAAGTAAAAATTTTCTTTGGAATTTTACTGAAGTTAAAATTGTCCTAATTGTCTGCTGAAAATTTCTTACAGGGCGATAAATGCATCGCGAAGGCGGCTTGGGTACTTATCATGTGGCACTGGTAATCCAATAGACGACTGCTGGCGGTGCGATTCAGACTGGGCCAAGAATCGTCAGAGACTTGCTGATTGTGCAATTGGGTTTGGCAAGAATGCACTTGGTGGCAAGGGTGGTAAAATCTACGTTGTTAATGACAGCAGCGACTATGATGCCGTCGACCCAATAGTTGGCACACTAAGACATGCAGTGATACAAGATGAACCTTTATGGATTGTGTTTGAACACGATATGACAATCAAGTTGAAGGAGGAATTAATGGTGAATTCTTACAAGACAATTGATGGACGTGGAGCGAATGTGCACATAGCCGGCGGCCCGTGCATCACCTTGCAATATGTCACCAATGTGATCATACATGGGTATGCACTATGCACAAGGCCTTTTGTTCTCTTGATTTAAATTGATCTCATTTACAGAATTGAAATACAGAGATACAGAGTTGAAATACAGAGATATCCGCTTTTATGCATCGATTAGGTCAATGTGAAAGAGATTTCCAATAAAGTGAAAATTTTAGTGCGCTTTTTTTTTATTCCGTTACCACCATAAATCATTGAACAGATATTCTCTGTAGTAAAGGTCACACATGTGATGACTTAAAATTCATGATTTGTGAAGATTCAGTAAAAGTTATATCACCTTAGTAATTTGACCTTAAGAAAAGCTACTCTGCATCATTTTCCCTACACAAGAAATTAAAAACCAAATTAAGTGTGTAGCTGCTGTGATGTTGCTACAGGCTGAACATACATGACTGCAAGCCCGGTGGAAATGCGAAAGTGCGTGACTCACCTGGACATTACGGCTGGAGAACCCGATCTGACGGTGACGGGGTCTCAATTTTCACTGCGAGCCACATATGGGTGGACCACTGCACCTTGTCATCCTGCACCGATGGACTGATAGATGTGATTCATGAATCGACTGCCATAACTATTTCAAACAATTACATGAGCCACCATGATAAGGTGATGCTTCTCGGGCACAGCAATGCCCTCACGTCAGATAAGATCATGCAAATCACCATTGCATTCAACCACTTTGGAGAGGGTCTGGTGCAAAGAATGCCTAGGTAATCTGTTAACATCTTTATGAGATTTTTATCTAATTACATACTTTTTTTGTATGTAACATTATGTTAAATCAGTCATTAGGGAGTCTGAACATGGCGGCTCAAAATATATTATTACTGTGCATATGAAATCCATTATCTTTGGGAAAAGCTTAAATAAAAAAGTGAAATCCTCTGAAAAAGCAAAAAGTGAAACTGAGTTACATTTGACCAATTGACCTGTGCTTACTCCTAATTTGTGGCACTTTCCCTTTTGAGATCTGGAGGCCAATTGTAGAAACACTTTCTAAACGTACAATTACGTGGTCCGTTGGATCATATTAGGATTTGTGCTGATTTGAATTATGAGAAAGTCTAATGATCCACGTACTGCATTACACGGAGCTGCGCAGTAGAGGATAAAGGATTCTCCAGTCATGGCATTTGTCCTTTTAAACTATAAAATAACTGATTACTAGTTTACTACATAAATCCAGCTAATCTGAAAAATGAAATCATGGGTTTTAAACCTTTTATGGGATCAGAGTTCTCATTGAATTAGCTCTTATTTATCCTCAAATTTATAGAACTTGTTAATAAATGGGATGATTTAATAAAATGTAGGTGTAGGCATGGTTATTTTCATGTTGTAAATAATGACTACACCCACTGGGAAATGTATGCTATTGGTGGAAGTGCCGCCCCGACGATCAATAGCCAAGGAAACCGGTTTCTCGCGCCTAATGATGAGAACTCGAAGGAGGTATAGCTTTTCCCAAACAATTAAAAAAATGTTCGAAATTATATTCTCCTAGAAACAAATAAAAGTCTTTCATGAGAAATGTTCTATATATTACAGTGAAATGGAAGCAAATGCTTAAAATTACTATGTTCATATATTCATACACATGAATTAGTTTTCTTACCCAGAACAATTAACAGTCCCTAAAAAGAGCTTCAGAAAATAGATTGTTATGTAGTTTTATTTATTTATTTATTTTGCCTATGTTAATTTTCCCAATACCAAAATTCACACTCTGTATTATATGTCTGTGCAGGTAACTAAGCGCGAGGATACAGCAGAGAGTGAATGGAAGAACTGGAACTGGCGATCAACGGGTGATTTGATGTTGAACGGCGCATTTTTCACCCCGTCTGGTGCCGGTGCCTCCTCCAGCTATGCCAAGGCTTCCAGTCTCGGAGCCCGCCCATCATCCCTCGTGGGAACCTTAACCTACTCGGCCGGAGCCCTCACATGTAAAAAGAGTTCCAAGTGCTAACTATCTGGTTATCTTACGTAATTTGTGGTAAATTTCAGTGAAATTTTGGCACCACCTCTCAAATTGTTTGTGATCTAAGGAAATGACGGGGGAGGCAAGTCATGACGTGTTAGTTTAAGTTATGATTTTGTCTTTATAGTTTTAATTATAGTGAATTTGAGTAGTGACTATAACTAATTTTGATTATATGTAGCGTCTAATATGATAAAGCAATTGGTATATAGACATGGACCCCTCTATCTTTAGCCAATACCTGTATGTATAGTTGAGACTCGAGAGTTGGCAACATGCTATTGATATAGACATGGATGAGTAGGCTAGCTAAGAGAAGGTATGCATGTGAGGTGTCTCAAACCATGACATGTTTGATAGAAACGTAAGACCAATAATACTGCGCCTTGATTATTCTTCTTTACACTGATAAAATCTAAAAAAAAAAAAATTATTTTCTAAATAAAGTATGCCAAAAGCTCAACACAAAGGCTATTAAATGAAGAACTGACTCTTTGATCCAGTGGTTAAAGTAATGTTTCTTGTCAAAGGTTGTAAGTTTGAGACTTAATTGAAAATTTTCTAATGGGTTTATATATTGGAAGACCTAACATTCATCTATACACACACACACAAAATCAGAGAAAGAAGTAAATGAAAAAAAAATTAAAAATATGAATATGATCCTTTCGTTCTCAAATTATGTAAAAATATACTTTATGATTGTACACATATTTGCTTTCATTGTTTTTTGAGGAAATGTTTCCCTTAATTTTAAATCAATTATCTAAGAGTCAACGATTAAAGAAATCATTCTTGTGCCCTGTGAGCGTGCTGCATATTTTAAATTCTTTTTAGCATGAGATAATAATCAAATTACAGAAGTACATTAGTGACGAGAAATCAATCCTAATTATTCATGGAAAAATTACTCACAGGAAAATTTGAACTTACAATAGAAAAATCTGGGTCAATTAAAAATTAAGGTGATTTTTGTTTGGTACATTCTATACTTATATAGCTACCTAAATACTTCATTTATTATACTCACGTCCTCTGCCCATTCTTCATTTAGTTTTCCAAGAAAAGTATAAACATGCCATCTAAACCTTCTGCATTTACCTAAAGATTTCTTTCTTTTAATCCCTCTATTTAGTTAAACAAACAAACTAATAAATTAATCTATTAATAATAAAGTAAGCGCTATATCCCTGCATCGCGCTCCAGTAATAAATTAATTTCCGCATCTATTTGCATATTTTCTTCCACTTACAAATGTATTTTTGCTTCCAAGCTCTAGTGCTGGGATCGAGGGGGATAATAAGTGAGGTGACAGAATCCGACCCGACTTGAAAAATTCATTCGATCCGTTCGGATCTGAATCTGATCCGACTTGATTTTTTAAAAAAGTTAAATTGATCTGACCCGATCCGAATCCGACCTGATCCGAGATCAAATGACCTTCAATCAAATCAAAATCTATCAAAGATCTGAAGAAAATACAACATGTAAATTAACCCGACCCGATTTCTTCCAGAAGGTCAAACTAACCTGACTCGAACCCGAACCCGAACCCGACCCGCCCGATTGCCACCTCTAATAATAAGTGCAATGGTACAGAGTTTTGTTGACCACACACTTACTTCGTGTGTGTATTTGTTCTCTTTTTTGCTCCAAAGATCTCGTGTTTTTATATTTTTTTCATATTGCTTATATGATTTTGAATTTTTTTAAAATTACATGCCCTACTTTCTTTCTTTCCCCAAATTATTTTGGGCAGGGATCCCTTCGTAATGTATTTTTTTTTTATAATCTTAGCAATGCATTCTAAAGAAAGTAAAATATTTTTTTTTTGAGAGAAATATGAGAGTCTACCTCACATATTTCATTATGTATATACGGGGACTTGAACTCATAATTTTTTGAAAGTCATTTTAATTAGTTATCATTTGAGTTACTAAATTATTTATGAAAATAAAAAAAACTATAATATATTCTTCAACTTATAGAATGATAGTGTTTTAAATTTATATAATTTAGATATCATTTGATTATACATCAATATTTTATATAATTTGCAACTGTTATAATTTAACGACATTTAATGAACTGTCAAATAATATCTAAATTATATAAAATTTAAAACATATTAATCTATAATTAATTTATAAGTTGAAGAATATATTCTTAATTTTTTTTAAAATGTCATCGTCAAAAATTATCAAATAACCCATTGATCCTGGCCCCCTGACCAATTGCATAAGCGCAAAATGTGCTTATTTCAGCGGCAAGGATCGGGAGGAATATCATAGAAAGAGCCTTCCATAGTTCTATTGAACGCCAAATTAAAGAAAGAGCGTGCTTCTCCTTTTTAGTTCTAGTTAATTAGTTTGGGGATTGCCAATGAACTTTTGCAAGAAATTGGGTACAAACCCTTTTGTTATTTCACAATTACCACACACTGGCACTCCTGAACAGCTGAACCGATTACATATCAGGAATTACTTAATCCATGAGTTTCCATCAATTCATTGTTCTTTGAATATTTGATTTACACATTTTTTTTACCTCACAAATAAATCTATAGACTTGATGGTAAGGGGGGCCTATACCAAAAATCAAATTGCTTTTAATCAGAAAATCATTGTTGGAACTTGGAACCATTTAACCAATTGATTGAACATCTGATTTGAAATATATATATATGCCATTATTAAGCTCCTAGCCTCTATAGTTCCTGTCTCCATCTTTTCCTTTCCTATATTTTATGTGCAAATTCTTACCAAAACATTTCCAAGTGATATTAAATAAACGTCTCTCTTATGAACAAATAAAGATGATACATCTACTCTGTATGACTCGATAATTTAAGTGGCCATGGGAAGTGCTTATAATTTCCAATGTGGCAATGTCATGATCCTGTAGTCCTAAAATCAATTTCTATTTTTTAATTTGTAATGGACTAAATGTATGCTATTTCATGTACTCAATTAAACAGTTAATATTACTTAGAAAAATTAACAATTTAATTATGGCAGACACTAGAAGTCTACGTTTTTTTCTTGAAAAAAAGAATATGACAATCTTTTCATGATGTACAGTAATATTATAAACCTATATTGGGAACAAATTAAAGTGAATATCATAAACCTGTATCTGAGATGCACCATCACAGCTCAGAGCAAACTGAATACTTTTTTTCAATCTTTTTCTTCATTTTTCCCAGTGAATTCAGTGAAAGAGAAAATTTTACAAACAGATCCATGCTAACTACAAATATCTTTTTCTGGAATCACCAGTAGCCATGCGACTGCGCCTGTTTCTATTCTTCCAAAATTCATCCTTCTTCCCTCTTTTGCTTTCCATAACAAACTTGTTATTGAGGATCCCCAGTATAGAACTTTGTTCCCTCACATCTTTTGTTTTCGGTTTATTCTGCAAATAGCCCTTAATTAATATGTGACAGGACTTTATATCAGGCACCAAATCCTTTCTTACCATATTTTTTTTGTAATAAAATGCCTTGCTCAATCACCCACCCGTATATGCGCACGAACTATGGTCGGATACGAAATTGAATCAGGTTTCAGTTGGATAGTCGACATCTCCTTTAGCAACACTGGTATCTTATAATGTTGACCTCCCCTCGCATATGCATTTATCAGTACACATTGCATAACTTATCTGGCTTGTACATAAAGACCATTTTTTGCCAAACAGTCCACAACTAGCTAGTTCCCTCAATCTTGTTTTCCATCATGTATTTCCACATCTCCATAACCTTTTCTGCATCTCCAGCACGGCAGCACGCCTAAATGCATTTAGCAAGGCCGATCGAGTGCGTTTCTTAATTTGGAAAGCTCAACTCCCTCTGTTACCATGTTCTGATACGTGGTGTATGCCTTCTCGTGCAAACCACTAATTGAATATGATGTACGTAATGTACGTAGAAGAGCTGTATAAGTGAAGAGTTTTGAGATAGTTTGTGATGATTGATAATTTATTTATTATCAGTTGATATTAGTGATTAGTTTTTTTATAAGAGGTATGTAGTTTTTTATATGTACATATGGATGTAACGGTAATAATTTTGTTATTATTGGCACCAATAATATTATTGGTACCAATACTACCGTTGGCATTTGCTCCTATCTCTAAATAGCTAATGATGACACTACATCACAAAAGGTTTTTTACAACGGTTATTTCCTCCGGTTAGCAGCGGTTTTACAACCGCTGTTATTGGGAGCGCTGCAAAATTTAACAGCGATTTTGTTGAAAACCGCTGCAAACCTTTTACTGCGGTTCTTATAGAACAACCGCTGTAAAATACCATTTATTGCGGTTTTTAACTAAAAAACCAGTGTAAATATGATCATTTACAGCAGTTTTGTAGTTAAAAACCACTGTAAATGGTATTTTACAGCAGTTGTTCTATAGGAACCGCTGTAAAGTTATTTTTTGAATTTTTTTTTTCATAAAAAGCGATGTAAAGGTGTCCATTTACAGCGGTTTTGAAGGTAAAAATCGTTGTAAAAATAATTTTGTAGCGGTTTTTCCATATTAACCGCTGTAATTTTGTTTTGTTTCTGTGACTAGCCCATATTTGCTAGCCATATATAATATTTCCATCACATGCATTTTCACAAAAACAATAATAACTACATTGAATTACTAATTAACTACATATAATTAACTAATTTATCTAACATACATGCATAATACTACATAATACAACAAAATATAACAAATATTTATAAAATATTAAAACTAAATGATAAAAAATGTCAAAAATAAGGAAATCACAAACTCAACTCAAAGTTGTTTTACTTCCTCGTACTCAGTCGGTGTCAAAGGGTTGTAGCTTTTGATGCTGTAAAAAAAATAAATAATTAGTATGTAAATATATATTGAAAAAACTGACAAATTTAACTATGTATAATTAATTTCTACTCACCTTGGGAAAAAAATCTAACGGGTAATTCCTGATGATTTCAATCATGTTCCGCATGACATAATACCCGCACTCGTTGCCGCTAGATTGTGTAGGACACTAATAATAATTATAAATATAACAATAACTGGTTAATACATATAATTATGCATGCATGTACAAAGACCAAATTAATTATAATTAATCATAACACTAATTATATAATATGTAACCATACCGGAATCTGTCGGAAAACCAATGGATCATTTACTCCCACAAGTTTACTTGAGTTGCACAGTTACTAATAACGCTTGCACCCCCTGCAAGAGAATTTTTAAGATTTATACAAATATTTGAAAATTGAACTAAGCATGAGAATACTTACGCATTCAGAGCAAACTTGAGCGTCAACTCCGAAGGATTGACTATGAGGTTCATTGAATTCACATAACACAACGTGCAGCTATGGTAATGCACAACAAAAAGAATCCAATATTTTCTACAATTAAATTATACATATATATAAATTTAATTAGATGCAATATATATATAAAGGCTAATTAACTAGGGTTTTAGAATAAGATCGAGTAATTCTTACTCCTGTATATATGGCAAAAAGATGTATTCGTCGTCCTTCGTAAACTCTACAACTCGTAACACGTATCTCCCCGTTGTTTTACCATGATCATTCTTCATTAGCTCAGGCGAGCACAAGACAGGATCCATAATCTTATATCTCCCGCAGGTAATGGAATCCATTTACAGCGGTTTTTAGCTAAAAACCGTTGTAAACATAGCAGCAGTTTTATGTTAACAACTGTTGTAAAGCCATTTATAGCGATTTTTTTGCTAAAAACCGCTGTAAATGGTGCGCTGCAAAAGGGGTCTTTTGACATAGTGTGAGGAGTTTGTGAGGCTAACAAAATCTCAACTAAACTAATCTATTTTTTAATACTCCCCCTCAAGTTAGGATTTATACAAATTGAATAATCCTCACTTGCAACAAATATCTTCAAATATTCTAACACTTGATCTGTTTATAAAAATATATGTCAATTGATTTTTGCTTTTGACAAAAGGAGTGGTAATTTCTTTTGATTGAATTTTTTCTCTAATAAAGTGGCAATCCAATTCAACGTGCTTTGTTCGCTCATGAAAGATGGGATTTATAGCTATGTGCCTCGCTGATTAATTGTCACAAAATATTTATATTGGTTCATTGATCCAAAGATTCAAGTCGGTTAAAACTTATTTGATCCATGTCAACTCACTAGCTGTGGAAGCTATGGCCCGATACCCTTCTTCTGCGCTTGATTGTGCTATAACTTTTTGCTTCTTATTTTTTCATATGACTAAATTTCTGTCTATAAATGTGCAAATGCCAGTTGTTGATTTTCTATCGAAACTTTCAGCCAAATCTGTGTCAGAATAGCCACATATAACATTAATATAGTTTTTTTCATCCATATTTTCTTCCTAGGAGAACATTTAAATATTTTAATATTCTATTAATAGCATCTAGATGCGGGGTTCTTGGTGCATGCATAAATTGGTTAATTTGACTTACAATATATGATAAATCCGGCATAGTAATCGTCAAATAAATTAACTTTTCCTACAAGTATTTGAAAGTGATTTATATATTTCAATGGTTCACCATTTTCGGTATCGAGTTTAACATTTATTTCTATTGGTGTTTTAGCCGATTTGCACCTAAGTTTACCGATTTCTTTAAGCAAGTCAAGGACACATTTTTTTTGAGATATAAAGAGCCCTTTTGTGAATGAGCTATTTCTATCCCGAGAAAATATTTAAATTTGCCTAAATCTTTTATTTTAAATCTTTATTTGAGTTCTTTTTTCAATTAATTTATATTTGATTGTCACTAGTTATGATTATATCATCGACATAAACTAATATTACGGTTGTTCCATTTTTATTATTTTTACTAAATAGAGATGAATCGACACAGCTTACCTTAAAATTAATGAAATTAAGAAATGAGAGAGTTTTTCATACCAAACTCTTGGATATTGTTTTAGTCCATATATTATTTTTTAACCTACAAATATGGTTAGAGATATCTTTCCTTTTGTGACCGAAGGAAGTGTCATATACACTTCTTCATCAAGCGTCCCTTAAAGGAACATATTTTTTACATCAATTTAATAAAGGTTCCAATTATTATTTACTACTATGGACAATAATATTTGTACGGTATTTATTTTGGCAACCGATGCGAAAGTCTCATGGTAATCAATACCATAGCTTTGGGTGTAGCTTTTAGCTACTAACCTAGACTTATATTGTTCTATGATACTATTACTATGGTATTTGATTTTATACACCAATTTACATCCTACCAATTATTTTATTTTTTAGTAAGGGGCATACTTCTCAAGTTTGGTTTCTTTTTAAAGCCCAAAGTTCTTCTTCCATTACTTTGCACCAACTTGAGTCAAGTTTTGCTAACTCATAATTTATTGGTTCCTCAATTTTTGACAAGGAATGTAAGAAGGTATAGTGATCATTAGTAATGTTACTGTTATACTTAACAATTTCTTTAATTTTGTTATTTTGCAAAACCTTATTGAATTTAACAAGGTGTTCTTGAGATTTAATTGTAGGATTCTAAGAAGCATCAAAGAAATGAAGAAGAAATGATCAAGATCAATTCAGAGGGCTTTTATATAGGATCATATTAATTATATAGGTATAATTCATAAAGCGTTGCAACGATTGAATACACTTACAGAAAATATTCTAAGTTCTTTGTGAGCAGAAATAAGCTAAAATTAACAGAGTGTATCGTTATGTAACGCTTCATCAAGTGTTCAACGATTAATGAAACGTATAACGATTAACTGAATCGTTATAACGTTTCTGAAGCTCAGTAGACTTGTCAGAAAGTTGGTCAAACTAGTCAAAGCATTATAACGGTTTTGTAAAGCGTTCAACGTTATAACGTTTCATGCTATTCATTTTTGAATCGTTATAACGTTTCAATATGATTCTGACAAGGGTATTCTTGGAACATTCAAGACGTTATAATGATGTATGAATCGTTATAACGTTTTCTAGCTCAAGAATACTAGTTTTTCTGTTAATGACTTATATAAAAAGAATGTTCTGGGTGTAAACAAATCAAGAAAATTGTTAACATTCTTTTTGCAACTCAGAGCATTTTATTCTGCAAATAATTGAGCTGATTTCTTACCTTGCAAATTACAAGAACAAAAGATCTTGATCTAGCCAAATCAATAGATATTCTTGTGCAATCTTCAGTTCTTTATTCTTTTGAGTGTTATCTCAACCTTTCTCTTTGAGCTTTAAGTGCTCATCTGTTGTTCTCTCTTTAATTACGATTTTTAGTCTTCTTGCACTTGTTTTGTGAAGAAGCTAAAACTTTTGTATTGTACTTGAATTTTTGAGTAATAAAGCGGCATCCTATTTATGGGTGAGACCCGGAGACGTAGGCATTATTTGTCACACCCCAGAAATAATAAAGCGGATTAGGGGTGCTTAATCCCGCCACGTACGCACGACGAGACGTGCGTACGAAAGACTAAGTGAATAAAAATAAAGTAAAATCCCAAAATAATCAAAATAATAATAATAATACAAAACAAAATAATCCAGAATATACAGTAAAATACAACGCCAAACACCGACGGGGCTAACTCCATCTGAATGGGTAGCAAAATCTCTCAAATAAAACCCAAAGAAAGAAACAAAAACCCGATGCCCGATAAGCCCTAATCATCTACCCGCCTCACTGTGCTGATGCGGCGAAGCACCTCTGATATCACGCAGGATTGCTGCACCTAGCACTCTCATCAAAACTCGAACCCATACTTGTAAACCTGGATCCCACAACCACCGTGGAAACGTGAGTAATTTTTAAAAATTACTCAGTACGGATTTAGATCCAGCCTTAAGATTTGATCTTCTTCCCTAGACTGGACCCAAATACCGATACCGAATTTTGAATGCAATGAAATATTTTAATATATGTTAATGTATTATTATTTTATACATGTTTGAAAACACACCTACATGAATGACATGAAATGATAAATAAACCCGAAATTAGAAAATCAGTGAAAATAGTAATAATAATATAAAATATAAGGTACGAGAATCAAACACCCGAAATAAATATCCCGATTGTAAATCACCAGATCTATCCCAACGGGCGCCACCAGCGTCCCAACTTACGAACTTGGGCCTTGCCTAAGCGGGCGCCACCAGCGACCCAACTTATGAACTTAGGACTTTATGTTTATGCGGCGCCAATGCCACATAAACGACAATTCGGGCTCCCGAGGCGATAACGCCCTAGGAGAGTGAGCGTGCATAAGCACGCACTCTGGTCTGCTAAATGTGGATAAATGTCTTCAGTTGCCATATCGTACTAAGGAGATAACTACCCGTGAATTAGTAAATCGGAAACAAATGGGAGCCTATACTGTACCAACCAAGGGTCAGAGGATCGCATCCCGTAAAAGTGTCAAAACGAAATATAAACAAATGGGAGCCTACACTGTACCCACTAAGGTCAGCGGACCGCATCCCGACTTTCTCTGTACCAACTAAGGGCCAAAGGAGAAATCCCTTCGGACAATACTAGGATCCTAAATAAGCCGGATAGATATAATAATATAGTAGCACGCAATAGATTCCAGTCTCGAATATGGACGGCCACACTAAACACTGAAGTACACGGTATCCTAATCGCTCAAATTTGGATTAAAAATTTAATCATATAAAGAATAATAATAAAAATGAAATAAAGATCAAAAGAAAACACTCTGACACAGCCGAACCCGCCAAATGACGGGATCGGTGGATAATCCGACAGTCACAGATGCGCGGTACATATACAGACCGGTGGGTCCCACGGGCCTATGGGTCACCGTACGTAACCACAACAGTCTGGTTATGCAAGGCAACTTAGACTGAGAATTTCCCGGTCCGTCTCTCAGCACTCTCATGCATTTAATGCATGATTAACTACCTAACTTAATTAATACTTAGTAATAGTAATAATATTTTCCTAATAAATTTAATCTACCACTTGAATTATTTAATTCTATCTGATCCTATCTCGGGACTATTTCCCGAATCCTACTCCTATCCTGTCTACGTGCAGTATGACATGATATGACATGCAAATGCGGGCAGGTCTCGAACATGCTGGTCAATTTTACCGGATGCATATGACAGGTCAAATTGGGTCTCTAATCAATTTTGGTCAGAAAAACACCACAGATCAGTTTTATTTTAAGAACATTTCATTTTCGGTTTGGGTTCCTAATTCTGAAGAAAGAAGATTAAATCCCAGGAAACCGTACCTGAGAGTGCTAGTGAGGATCACGGAGTCGCTCTACTCCGGAGGTAGAACACCGGCCTCGGGCTCGGTGTCCGCGTACGTCTGGTCGGGAGTGATCTCGTACTCCGCGAGTGGATCCGAGTCGACTATATCACCTATTTTAATTTAAATTAGATGTTTATTAGTTTTAACTTGATTTACTTCACAATTAATAATTAAATTAGATTGATAATTTAATTAAGCGTTTGTTCGGGTTTGTTATCATTTCTTGAAAATTTCGGCAGCATTTCTGCTGCATTTACGCGGTGTCGGAAATTTTAGTTGCCCACATTATGGATCCGTTAAATTGTGTTTATCATTCTTGATCGCTTTTATACGTCCATTCTTTATTTTAAATTTTGAGTTCATGGATTTAAATATTTAAATCAATTAATTTAAAATAGAGGAATTGATTAATATATAATATTATATTTAATATATTTAGTATTATTCTTATTAATTTAAAATAGAGAAATTAATTAATATATATAGTATAATATTATTATTCTTATTAATTAAAAATAGAGAAATTGATTAATATATAATATATAATATATCTAATATTTTATTCTAATATTTTTTTGCTTATTCAAAAATAAAGGATTTAATTAATATATATTATTTTATATATATATTCTTTTAAATCTAAAAATAGAGAAATTGATTAATATATATATATATATATGTATATATATATACTAATACATATTCATTATATCCTAATTATTATTCTTATTAATTTTGCTTTTATTATTATGTATATATATATATATATATTTAACATTATATTTTCATAAATTAGAAAAATACTTTAAAATAAATTAAAAAGGAAAACTTAAAAGAAAAAATAAAAATAAAAAGAAGTAAACTAATTTAAGAAAATTATTATTGTTTTATTAATGTGTTGGTGTTTTAATGTTCGGGATCATACGCTGACTACGAAATCAATTTGAGCCTATGCTCTGATATCCCGTATTCGGGGGCAGTCAGGGAATTTAATCATTTCCCGATTTCTTTAAGTTTACGTAATTAATCCATGGATACCGTCAAACCTTTTGGGGCGGCTTCCAATTAATTAGTCACATTTTTAAATTAAAACCTTTAATTATCTTGATACTTTTTAATATTGGACCTTAATTAATTATTATCATCCTAATTAAATCTTTGTTAATTTAAATCCATTTGTCGGCCCAATAGAATTTCTAATTATCTCTTAAGTCCATGTTATTCATTTTGGGCCTAATCCTCTCTTTTACCATTTTTTTTCACTTTCCTTAATATTAAGCTTAGTACAAATTAATCACAACCCAACAACCACATTTCAAAGCCCACACCGAATCAGAACAGCAAGGATATTGATAGCGTTCGAGCTATGAATCGTCCAAGGACACGCACACGTTCAACGATAAAATCACAACTGGAGGATACTCTCAACTCACAGCAGGATAAAAGAGGAGATAAACTCAACTCAAGATAAACTTTTTCATAATAATTCAACAAGTGAGTTTACATTCAAAAATTAGGCTTTATATAGCCATACAACTCAACTCTAGAAACTTCATACTAATTAATAACTCCTTAACTATTTTTGCAAATATCAAAACACAATAAAAACAACATTAACTACTACTGCTAATTCCAAAATATAATTAAAACATAGAAAGACTCAAAAGACAAGTTTCAAGAAACTAAATGCTGGTTGGCTCCTCAGTAACCACGCTCACTTGACACGAGGTTTTGACCAAGAAGACTCTGGAATCTGGAGAAACTCAAAACACAAAAAAGATAGTACATTTCATCATCTGATCACAGAAATTTTAATCACCAAATCCGAGTTATTATGAGAGAGTTATGCCCAAAATACTCGGCCCAAGATGAATCTGTCCCGAGAGTCATTGCTTTCGTGAATTAATTGTAAATATGACTTGGGCCTGGTTCTTCAAACTGAGAACTAGTCCAGAACTTGCTTCCTTGATCATGATTGTTCACCTATAGACCTGCCATGACTTGATCGCCATCAGATATGGACACCAACCAAAATGGCCCAATAAACCAATCAAGTTCGACTAAGGCAACAGGCAACCGAAAATCACCCAAGAAAACAGAAACCAGCCAAACAGAATCGTAGCAATTAGCAAGGTCACCCAAATAGAACCCCCAAGTGGTACCAAAGATACTAGAAATCACTAAGCATCGGGGTTGGTACTAGAACAGTTAAGGTCACAGACAAAAGAGACAACAACAGTCCCATATCAGCATAATCCCCCATTCAGAAGCAAATAAGCAAACCAAATAGAAAAAGAAACAATAAGCCGATAGTACAAAGAAAACAAGCCAAATGGGTACAAGCATCAAGAAGATAACCCAGTAAAGATCGATACTGTAGGGAGAGCCTCGCATCACTGGTACCTACTGGTACCAGTGTACCAAGGTTCACCCGAACCCAAAATACCAGCCAGCAACAAATCATCTACCATCAAGCCCACACATCAGAGAGTAATAACCAACTCACTCACAAAATAAAACAAGCAAGCAGCCATTCGAGCAGCAGGATTATCAAAAATTTTAGGGTTTATACCAGTATAAAGAGAGGGACAAAAATCGGGTCGGCAAGCAAGCAAAAAGGGGCAAGGCTCACACAGCTAGTCACAAAAGCCACCACTCGACCTCTTCTCCGACCTCCCTCCCCTTGCTGTTTTTATTTCTAAATCGAAAATCGAACCAACGAATATTTGTGTTTATCAGTAGCTAGTCTCGAAAAGGGAGGAAGGGAGGGGCCTGAGAGGGGTTTTTATAAATAAAGGGAGGCAAGACAACGGTCACAAAGGACTACCGAGAGTCTGTAGAGCTCGCAGATGTGACAGAACGGACAGCCCCATGTCACGAGAGGCTGGCGATCAGGAAGGGGGGCGAGAGAGAGGTGAGGTGGGCGGCGTCACCATAAATGCAACGGAAAGAACTGGCGGAAAAAAAGGGGATTGAGACAGGAGACGGGACAGAAGAGAGACAGGGAGATCATAAGGGGCGGAGGGAAAAGGAAGAATTCGGGGGGGTTTGGTGTTGCCCGAGAGAGGGAAAGGGGGAGGAACCGGAGTCGGGGGAAAACAAAGAGAGAGAGAGACAGTGACAGATAATTAAAGAGGAGAGAGAGAGTCGGTGAGAGAGAGGGTGTGGGGGCGGGTAATTAATAGGGGAGAGAGAGATATGAGTGAAAAGAAGAGATTCTCTGTGGCCGAGGCTTGCGGTCATTGGTGTGGCAAAAATTCAAATTTTAAATTAACAGTCAACTTAATTATTATTATTAGTATCTATATATGCATTTATATTGCGGCTTACGTTATTTACTAATTTGTTTTAAATCATTTTATTTAGCTTGATTGATCTATTATTTATTTCAAACTTAACGTTTATTTGTATTAAATTTTTAATTTCAATTCCTTTAATTTAATTAAAATTTGAGTTTGTATCTACTTAATTTCGTAGGTCATTGATAATTAAACGATTTATTTACCTATTTAGTATATATTATATTTACACATATATATATAATTATATTCCCTACATTGTTGAGTTAAGTAATTTATTTATTTACGTAAATTAAATTTTGATCATTGTCTAATTTATTTATTTTTTTCATTAATGCCTAATTAAAATTTACAGTTTGACATTGTTATAGCCGAACTCCGTTAATATTTTATGTGTTCCTTATAGCTGAACTCCGTTAACATTGTTATAGCCGAACTCCGGTAACGTTTTCTGTGTTTTGTGGGTAATAACCATCAACTATTCCTTAAAATATCAGTGGTATCAGAGCACTAGGTCCAAAATTGTGGTTTTACCAATTTAAATGGCACCAAGTAGGCATATTAAGGAACCTCCGGTCTTTGGTTCTTCATGCAAGAATTTTTCTTATTGGAAGAAATGCATGATTAATTACCTCAATATTATTGATGTATGGTCCATTGTTGAATATGGATATGAACCAAAATACAATACCACTACCCATAGTTTGACCACCGAATCTCAAATAGACAAAGGTCTAAATGATTGTGCGGTAAATGCTATACTTAACTCGATAAGTGAACCGATAGCTCTAGTTTTTGGTAACATGACTAGTGCTAGGGACATGTGGTTGGCCTTACTAAATAGGTTTGAACGTAATACTCAAATCAAAAGAACCAAAATTATGGGTCTTGAAACCAAATTTGAAAATTTCAAAATGGAAGACCATGAATCAATTGAAGAGATGTATAATAAATTGCTATCTATTCAAAATGAGTTTTCAGATTTGGGTGAGCCTCTAACAAATAATAAAGTTGTAGGCAAAATTCTACGGGTGATGCTTCGAAGGCCGAGATGGGAAGCACTAGTCTCCGCTCTAGAGGCTATGCAAGGGACAAATGATTCTTTCACGCCGGATGAGTTGTATACTCATCTAAGATGCTTTGAAGAAAAACTGAAGCAAGCAGGAGATTATCATATTTAACCAAAATAAGTTGCATTTCCTGCTCAAAGCAATGTCAGGCACTTTCACCCATCATCCTCACGTGAAAACTTCATTCAGACACTTGACCATGAAGTATCAAAAGATGCAATGCTCCTTTCCAAGATGTTTCAAGGGATGCTCAACTTTGAAAAGAAATTCAATAAAGAGAGAGAGGAGCATGATAAAAAAGTAATATGTTTTGGATGTCACAAGGAGGGACATACCATACACTCATTTTTTCTAGTTTTCCCTCATCTCAAGGGTACCGAAGGAATAAATCGTCAAGATCGAAAAGACAAATTTGTCAAAGATAGTTTTAAAGGGAAAAAGAAAGCAAAAGCTATGAATGCCATTTGGGATGTTGATTCGGATGATGACAACAATGATTCCGATCATGAAGCATCTCATTCTCAAGAAGCAAACTTTGCTCTCATGGCCATGGTGGAAGACATGTCTAATGGTATGGATGTGGAGACCATCATCATCTCTAAAAACATCACCGATCCCATCACCATTGAGCTTTTACGTAAGATAGTCGATTCCAAAAGGCCTAAAACTCAATAATCCACCATGGTGTGTGAACAACCCACCATTCAAGCATCTCTCAAACAACCATCTTCAAATTTGCTAGAAGAAGAAGTTAAGGTGTCTCCTTCAACATCAATATTGGAGGTTGTAAATGGACAAAAGGTGCCCCTCGTTTCAAGCACAACTCTTGAAGAAAAATTAGAATCACCACCCAAGGTAAACTATTTTGCAAATCTACCTAGTGATTGTGATGAGTCGGATGATGAGTTTGATTTATGCATGACTTCTTATCCAAGCAATTCTAGTAATACACATTTGTCTCATACTAGGACCTTTGCACATTTTGAGTCTTCCTCCAACATTCTTAAAGCTAGAATTCTTGAGCTAGAAAAGATGGTAAGCATTTATCAATCAAACATGGATGAGTTTGAAAGAACAAAAATGAAAATGCAATTTTAAATGTACAAATTCAAACTCTTAAAACTGAAAATAGGGCTCTCAAGACAAGTAGTGATTTGAGAGATATCACTAACTTGGATCTTGAGCTTATTTATGGAACAAGATATTTTCATGATAAGTCCGGTTTAGGGTATGTTAAACATCCAATTTTATCAAATTCTAAGCCTAAAAAGAGCCCTACATTAAAAGGGAAGCAACCTAACAATATTTTTACTAAGAATGTTAAACCTAATATGGGTAGAAATAGTAAACCAAACAATCATGCCTACCAATATAGGTATTCCAAAAATAAAAACAACAAATCTACTTTTAGGCCAAAAAGTGATAATAGAATATACCATAGGGGTCCAAATGGTTGGTCTTATGCAATTGAAAATAAAAAGGTTTTTCAGAAAATCGAAAAGTCAAAGGTTGCATCCCAACAGTCTAAAAATGTTCAAATAAACATGATTTCAAAGGGAAAAACAAACACATCCAAGTTATCTAAAGCTCAAGAATTTACCTCACATTTTAAGTCTCATTTTGTGCAAAAAAAAAGTCATATTCCAACAAGGATATTATGTAACTATTGTTGCAAAATATGTCACATTTCGTTGGATTGTGTTTTTAGGAAGAGAAGCAACAAGAATGTTGTTTGGGTTCCTAAGATCACTACTTAGAGTATAAATGAGATAATTTTTCCCAAAAATACTACTAGTAAAATTTTTAGGGGGAGAAAAATGTCAAGATATATATTAGTTAATTAGAATTGTTCTTTTTTTTAATGACTAATATATTCTTGTAGGTATGTATGGTTTCTAGTGAAATTACTTGGATAATTGATAGTGGATGTACTCATCACATGACCGGTAACAAAATGAATTTCAAAACTTTGCAATAATTTAATGGTGGAATAGTCACCTTTTATGGTAATCAAGGTAAAATCATTGGTATAGGATCGGTAGGAAATCAATATATAACCATTACCAATGTATACCTTGTAGATGGTCTAAATTTTAATTTACTAAGTGTAAGCAAACTATGTGACAATGGGTATCATATTACATTTGATTCAAATGCTTGTAATCTCATTGATAGTTCTACTAATAAATTATTATATCAAGGAAAAAGAGATAAGAGCATTTATTATTTGTATCTAAGTCACTTTGAGTTTGGTGAAATATGTTTCAATGCCATAACATCCGACTCTTGGTTATGGCATCGTAGATTGGGTCATGTCTCAATGAACTCAATCAAAAAGTTGGTAAGTCTTGAATTAGTTAGAGGATTGCCAACAAAAAGATATGAACTCGAAAGACTATGTGATGCATGCATGCAAGGTAAGCATAAAAGATTAAGTTTCAAAGTCAAAGAAATGGTATCTACTAATTGTCCTTTGGAATTGCTTCATTTAGATTTATTTGGCCCAATAACCATTCCAAGTGTTTCAAGAAAAAGGTTTGTGCTTGTCATTGTAGATGACTATAGTCGTTTTACTTGAATTATTTTTCTTGCCTCAAAAGATGAAACATTTGAGCAATTTGTCAATTTTTGTTATAGGGTAGAAAATGAAAAATCCTCTAAAATTGGTACTATCCGTAGTGACCATGGAAAAGAGTTTGAAAATACAAAATTTGATGATTTTTGCAATAAAATAGGGTATAGGCATGAATACTCCGCTCCACATACTCCTCAACAAAATGGAGTTGTAGAGAGGAAAAAATCGAACATTACAAGAACTTGCCCGAACCATACTTCATGAGTATACTATTCCAAAAAATTTGTGGGCCGAGGCAGTTAACACGGCATGTCACGTGGTTAACCGAGTAAGTCTATGTCCAATTATTAAGAAAACACCACATGAGCTATGGATTGGACGCAAGCCTAATTTGTTATATTTTAAAGTGTTCAGTTCTAAATGTTTTGTTTTGAATAAGACACCAAAAGTTACCAAATTTGATTCAAAATTAATGGAAGGAATATTTGTAGGATATTCCTCCATAAGTAAAGCCTATAGAATCTATATACCGACATCACGGATTGTGGTAGAATCCGTGCATGTCAAATTTGATGAATTTATTGACATTGGGGCCGAGAAGGGTTCATCTATTGTAGGTGATGGAGCTGAAAATATCCAAGCATTGAATGACAACCAAGCCATAATTGTTGAAGATGAACAAGAACCTTCAACATCTCAAAATGACTCAACAATTTTGAATAAAGAATAAGTTATCGAAATGAATCAACAAAGAGTGCAAAATGCTTCAACAACTCAAGAGGAGCATAGTGCATTAAATGATGATATCGATGTAGAACACATTTTGCCATCTCAAGACTCAAATTATGAAGTTCCAACCGATCTTAGAGAAGTGTCTTCTCATCCTCTTTCTAGTATAATTGGTGACTCTAGAGAAGGTGTAAGGACAAGGTCAAAAATGAACAAAATGATTGCCCATTGTGCTTTTGTATCTCAACTTGAGCCCAAAATTTTTAAAGATGTCAATAATGATTTATATTGGATTTGTGCTATGCAAGAAGAATTGAATCAATTTAAAAAAAATCAAGTATGGGAACTTGTTCCAAGGCCAAATAATAGAGTAATTATAGGTACAAAATGGGTCTTTAGAAATAAACTTGATGAGAATGGGATAATTGTTAGAAATAAAGCTAGGTTAATTGCCCAAGGATATACCCAACAAGCCGGTATTGATTTTGAAGAAACATTTGCACCTGTTGCACGTCTTGAATCCATTAGAATGCTTTTGGCATATGCATCACACAAAGGTTTTACATTATATCAAATGGATGTTAAAAGTGCATTTCTTAATGGATTCTTAGATGAAGAGGTGTATGTTCAACAACCACCGGGGTTTATTAACCAAACTTATCCTAATCATGTTTATAGACTCACAAAAGTTTTATATGGTCTTAAACAAGCTCCTAGAGCTTGGTATTGAAGATTTAGCTATTACCTTCTTTCAAATGGTTTTGTTAGGGGTCAAAATGACACTACACTTTTTACTAAAAAGAAAGGTAATGATCTTTTATTAGTACAAGTTTATGTTGATGATATCATATTTGGCTCTACTAATCCGGTACTTGCCAAGGAGTTTTTTTTAATGGGCAGTGAATTTGAGATGTCAATGATGGGAGAACTTATATTTTTCTTGGGACTTCAAATTAAACAAATGAAGGATGATATCTTCATTAGTCAAACCAAATATGCTAAGGAGTTGGTTAAGAAATTTGGCCTTGATGATTGCAAGACAAGCAAGACACCTATGGCAGTTGATGCTAACCTAGGTGTAGATGAAAGAGGAAGATCAACCGACATACATTAATATAGGGCAATGATCGGTAGTCTTCTTTATCTTACGGCTAGTAGACAGGATATAATATTTTCCGTTTGTTTATGTGCAAGGTACCAAGCAAATCCCAAAGAGTCCCATCTAGTTGCACTAAAAAGAATCCTAAAATATGTTAAAGGTACTCTTAATCTTGAATCGTGGTATGGTAGACAAACCGAACTTAATCTCATTGGTTTTACCGATGCGGATTTTGCTGGTGATAGACTTGATAGAAAAAGTACTAGTGGGACATGTCAATTTCTTGGTGGATCATTAGTGTCATGGTCTAGTCGTAAGCAAACTTTAGTGGCTCTTTCAACCGTTGAAGCTGAGTACATTGCTGCGGGAAGTTATTGCACACAAATATTATGGATGATACAAACTCTACAAGATTATAATTTACGCTTCCGCAAAGTATCAATAATGTGTGACAACACTAGTGCAATAATGAATTCAAAGAACCCTGTTTTACATGCATGTACCAAGCATATTAAAATTTGGCATCATTTTATTCGTGATCATGTTGAAAGGGGTGATATTGAACTCATACATATTCATACCAAAAATCAAATAGCTGATATATTTACAAAACCCCTCAATACACAACAACATTGTGAGCTAAGATTTAAATTAGGCATGCTTGAACTTACTTAGCAATTAAAGCTATAACATGCATTCTTAAGTATGTTTTAAAGCATAACTGTCATATTTGTGTTCAACTCCAATTGAAAAACCAGTAAAAATCGTATTTTTTTATCTTGAAACGTTATAACGATTCCTCAATCGTTATAATGATTCTTTTATTATCTTTTGTGTTTTCATTGTTTTTTACTTTATTTCCAGAATATTTTTGGATCCTAATAGGGTGGATTCAGTCACAGATTTAACTACAAATCACTATAATGATTAAAGGATCGTTATAACGGTTCACACAAAATGAATCATGACAGGGTGGGTTCACAAAAGAGAAGTTACAACGGTTCAGTGTATCGGTTAACGATTCTGTGTATCGTTCAACGTTACATATGGAATCATAACGCTTCCATAAAAGGTATTATTTTTCAGACAAAAGTTTTAAACGTTGCAACGATTCAGAAGACCGTTGGACGATTCGGGAAGCATTGAACGCTAGATGAAGCGTTATAACGTTTCAGAAAAGGTATTATATTTTTATTTCTGACAGAAAAGGTCCCACCTAACAGTGACTGAACAAACCGTTGTAACGTTTCCTAGGACTGTTGGACGGATGGTAAAACGTTATAACGATTTGGTAAACGTTATAACGATTCAGAAAAACTGAACAGATTTCTAACCGTTACAAAATCTTCTGGGTTATTGGAAGAGGTGCATTTTTGGACATCTACCTTAAAAACCAACAGTTGGCTCGTGACTGTTCATATTAACCTCTCTTCTTATAAAAGGTCTCAATCCTTATTTTTCTTCCACTGAATACACAAGTTAAAAAGTCCCTTCCAACCTTCTCCTTCCAGAGTCTCTATCATAACATTTTATCTTCCACAAACTCTGTCAAATGGCTTCCTCCATTCCTGGACTCTCCTAATTCAACATTCTTCTTGTGGCAATGGCACCAAAAATACCATTCATTAAGAATAAGAAGAGAAAAACAAAAGAACAATTTCGGCGGGAATGGTTGAGTTCTGGAGTTGATCCAACCAGTATCCCGGGATTAAACTTCTATCCAACATCATCTGATCCCTCACGGCAAAATCAAGCAAGTGGTTCTTCTTCACAACCACCATCTTAACCTCAAGGGCACGACAATCCCGGAGGATCATCATCTCAACCAATAATTCATCAACCATCACCACTTGGTCCTCCTGCCACGTTCGAGTTTAAATTCAGTGGACAACGATTCGAGATGAATGGGATTACCACTCCCGGAGGATGGTTCATGACTCTACCGGATGACAAACATGTCACTTCCCCGAATGATCAAAGAAACTGGTTTCTCTATCGATCAAACAATGCAGCAAGCTACTTCTTTGGTAATTTCAAAAATAGAAAAATTGTTTATTGTTATTTTTATCATAAGGGTGAAAATGGTAGAATGACTGATTGGAAAGATACCCAAATTAAGACCTATATTGGTTTTTGGCCATGGAAAAATATAATTGAGTGTAATGATGTGTCTCACAAAATTCTTACTCAATTGTTCTATGACAATATGGAATTCATAGATGAACCATGGGGTTTTACTATACTTGTTTGTAAACAACCAATTGTAGTTACAATTCCACAACTTGTAAAGTGGTTTTCAACACTTGACACCGGTGAACAAATTTATGCCTACCGAAAATGGCCAGAAATCACCGAGGGTACAATAAGAGAATATAAGAGATGGTTTGTACCTCGGTTGATAAATGATCGGGAAATTTTTGCAACCTCCTTACCGGCTGTACATCGGTTAGCCTTTCATTTCATTAATAACATTTTAACTGCAAAGGCCACCTTTAAAACCAATATGAAAATAAATTTCATTTTTTATTTGCGTCATCTTTTTTCCATGGATAGATAATTTTGTATTCCATTCATCATTATAAGTCATATGAAGCATACATATCGGGTTAAGAATGCAAATTTACCATATAAAAATCTGATTACTAGAATCCTACGGTTGCATTTAAGGGATATACCACAAAGAGATAAGATTCATCCCACCAATTTGTTTCATGAATTGCCAAATCTTGGGTGGGTTAATAATTCGATTGGTAATCCACCGGTATGGACTCCAAATCATAAGTATCTGATAAATAGTTGGATAAAGGATCCAAATGCTAAGGTAAACCAATATAATGACCCTAATTCGGATGAACCTTTCTTGGAAACCGAACCAACTCAAGAAGCCGGAACCTCTTCTCAACCTTCTTCATATCCCACCATGCCGACCTTCACTTTTGATTCAGATTATCAAACCTCATTTGATCCCTACCTTGCTCCTCCACAAACCGGTTCTATGCAAGATTATTTTGGCTATATTGCTCAATCTATGTATCAAATGAACTTGAATCAACAAGTTTTTTAAAACCGTGTGAACAATGAATTTGCAAGTATCAACAATGAATTTTCTGTACTTCAAAGAAATTTAACCCGTATGGAGGATTGGCAACATAACCTTCAAATAAATTGGGTTAATAAGTATGGAAGTTGGGTGGATAATACGGGAGACATGGATTTTGATTTAGAACCGGGTAATATTCATATGGAGATGACTGTTGATCCCAATGTACGGGGTCAAAAGGATAACGAGGAAGAAGAAGACGAAGTTGAGGCAATGGATGAACAAAATATTACTTCCACCGACCCACCGGATCAAGCATGAAAACCTATTTTCTGTTTGTTATGATCTCTTATTTTTCATTTTTGGTTTTATCATTTTGTGAGATGAGAGTTATGCTTTGATTATTGTAAGTTTGTATGTTATAACTTGTTTAAATTACTGTATGTCTATGTAATGCCTTGAATATTTGTGCTTGAATATTTTTGATGTGTTATTACTCATTTATGATTCAAGACATTATTGAATTTTTTTTTATGCACATAATGTATGGAGATAGGGGGAGCAAAGATTAAGGGGGAGTTCAATTCTTATATCAATTGTGAAATTCAATTTTTTTGTTTATTTTACAAAAAGGGGGAGAAATATTTTTGCTCAATCAAATCTTCATATATCTGGTTTTGCAAAACAACAAAAAGGGGGAGATTGTTATACTTAATAATTTTTTTTTATTTTGTTATTTTGCAAAACCTTATTGAATTTAACAAGGTGTTCTTGAGATTTAATTGTAGATTCTAAGAAGCTTCAAAGGAATGAAGAAGAAATGATCAAGATCAATTCAGAGGGCTTCTATATAGGATCATATTAATTGTATAGGTATAATTCAACATCTTATATTCTTCATAATTATGCAAGGAAGAGATTCTGACACAGAGAACCGTTATAACGATTCCCCAAACGTTATAACGATTCAATCCATATCTCAAATTTGTTCTTACGTTCTCTCGTATAGAATTTAGCAAAAAAAATAACAGAGTGTATCGTTACATAACGCTTCATAAAGTGTTGCAATGATTGCATACACTTACAGAAAATATTCTAAGTTCTTTGTGAGCAGAAATAAGCTAAAATTAACAGAGTGTATCGTTATGTAACGTTTTATCAAGCGTTCAACGATTAATGAAACATATAACGATTAACTGAATCGTTATAACGTTTCAGAAGCTCAGTAGACTTGTCAGAAAGTTGGTCAAACTAGTCAAAGCGTTATAACGATTTTGTAAAGCGTTCAACGTCTCGTGTAACGTTATAACGTTTCATCCTATTCATTTTTGAATCGTTATAACATTTCAATATGATTCGACAATGTTAGTTTGTAATAATCTTGAAGTCAATAATACGATAAATTTGTTATATAAAGCTTTGTTCATGAATTGGATATTTAAATGATATTTTGTTTCCTTGAGTATTATTGAATTTATGAATCATTCCGAGTTCATGACTGGAATTGTGAAACTTCATAATATAGAATATACTCTTAAAAGTCACTAACCAAGGTAATTAGCAGAACACTAATTAACCGTTATCGTGTTAGTATGTGGATTAAATGATGGTCAAGTTTTACGTACCATAGACAAAGAGTTGTCATTTTAATCACATAGATAGATGTTCAAGGAACATCGTATTTGATAGACCCGAATGAAACATTAAATGGAATTGTGTTCGTGTCATTAATGTTTTCGTTCGATTAAATTCTAAAGTATGAGGTATTCATCTTTCCTACATAGGATATGTATGTGTGTGATTTCTACCAAACGTTATCCGTAAAAGGTGGCTATAAAGGTAGCTCTTCGATACATAACTTATGCGGAGGAAGAGATGGTTTGCCAAAAGTACTATTGTCCCTCATATTTCTATATGAGTTATAAGCATCATCGGGCCCCTTGATAGAGTAAGATTATCTCGCTAGCAAGATAATTACAAGAGTAATTATATTTGATTATTTACTCAGATCAAGAAAAGATTAAGTTTGCAAGGATGACACATACCTACCTTGAAACTGATCTCGATAATGCTATGAGACAAAAGAATTAAACACAAGTAAATAGTTTACCGGATCATGATATTGTACAAGACATCATCATCTCGTGTAATTGGATGGTCATAGTGCATTCTCGCCGTATGCCTCCTATGATTATAGAAGTTAAAACGGCTTTAACTCTATTTACCAACATAACACGATCCTCGTCGTCACACCGTATAGAGTTAATCTGAGAATCTTATCGATTAATTATAAATTGTTTATAATTAATAATAAGATGGTTATAATTAATTATATATGATATAATTATATTTGTCATAGAGATGACAAGAAGCAAAAATCGATTGAATTTATAACGTGTTGACACGTCGTATAAATTCGCCGAAACAACAACCGAGAAAAATATAATTGTAGATGACAATTATATATATATTTGATTTGGATTTTAAATGTTAATTATGGATTTGAATTATGGGCCAAAAACCCATTAATAATTAAAGCCTTAATTAATAATTAAAAGCCCAAAATCAGAAAAGCCCAAAATCCAAAAGCCCAAGGGTATTTCTAATTTGCCCAAAAGCCCAATGGCAAACTTGTAAATTTGGATCTTAGATGACATCATGCATGACATCATATATGACATCATCCATGACATCATATATGACATCATCCTCAAGGGTATTTTGTCTTTTCACTTTCAAACCTCCTTACTATTCACGAGGGCATTTTGGTAATTTGTCAATTCCATTTTTTCTATAAATAGAGGGGTAGGGTGAGAGAAAAAGTTCCACCAAATCGCTCCACTTTCTCTCTCTCTGTATACTATTGTTTCGTAATTCACGGATCGGCGAATAGTGTTTTTACGAAAGTTGCGTATTTCGCACATTTGTGAAACAGTAATTATCATGCGAGTCGTGAATAGTACTATTTCGTCTTTTCTCGGGTGAATAGTGTTTTTGCGAAAACCGCGGTTTACGTATTTCGGCAAAAGAAATAAACCGCTCTCTCGTCGGGCCCCGGTGGATAACCTACAGAGGCATCGACGTTTGGTGCTCCGAGACAAGCCGATTTTCATTCCAATTGAAATTTGGAAGCGAGGTATAACATCTTATATTAATCTATTTAATTGTTAAGTAGATTAATATTTTAGAAATCAATCATGGAGTAGATCAATAAAGGTTTAAAGAGGTGTGTATCTCTCGCAATCATCCGACACATCACTTTAACCCTAAGCTTAAGTTAGAAGTAAAATAATATTTTACCGTTCTTTTGTAAAGGATTAAATGTCCGTAACTCCCTGCTATTATCCGACATACTTTAATCCCTAACTTAAGTAGAAGTAAAATTTTTGTTCTACTACGGTCTTTTCCGCAACTGAGCATTAATGGGATTTGGGCATTCCGAATCCCAACAAAGGTGTATCGCAGCAAAGGCTCTCCCGCCGATTGATTTTCTAAAAGGTTATATCTTATGCAAATAAGATGTATATACCCCGTATCGGTTTAATTCTTAGATTTGCAGCTTAAAGTCCAAACCAAATAAAATTGATTTTCTTGTTCTATTGGTCATTGACTAAGAAAGTTAAATTAGATTTAAGCTTTCTTTATACTTTCTTTACGCTTTCTTTTCGAAAACTTTCGATTGTGTTAAAGTATATCTAAGAATGTGATGAAGCAATAAAGTACCCGAGTAAGAGTCGTTGATCTCCACACATAAAAGATAAGGTGATGTCAAAGAAAGATGGGAAGTGGATACCTTCGGTATTCTTTCGACATGCCCTTTTACGTGTCCCGATAACCGCCCAAAAGGAACTTTGTCACGTTACCAAATTACTTTTGCGCTTTCGAAGCATGGCAAATGTAACTCTTTTGTTTTTTTCGAAAACTTTTGGTTATGAGAAGTATATCTATGAATGTGATAAAGCAATAAAGTACCTGAGTAAGAGCTGTTGATCTCCACACCCGAAAGAGATGGTTCTGTCTAGGAAAGATTGAATTTAAAGTGGTCCTCGTGACCCCGATCTTTCCTGGGAGCCCCTTTTACGTGTCCCGATAATCGGCCGAAAAGGAACTTTGTCACGTTATCAAATTACTTTATCGTACCGTAAGGAATTAATCGTTTTGAAATCATATAAAATGTTTATATGCTTTTTACGTATAAATAAAGAACAAAGATGTAGTTGCAAAATAAAGAATTGAGAACCGATAGTTATATATGTGACTCGATTCATGTATATATATACAAAATGTTTGTATGAGCAGTAAATTAGATTTATCGCTTTGATATGAAATGTATCTTATCATAGATGCAAAGCTACTTCTATTGATAGATAGTAGTTATATACGTGATCGATTCATGTATATATACAAAATGTTTGTATGAGCTGGTAAATTGGATTTACCGCTTTGATAATAAATGAGTAAATTAGATTTATCATTTTAAGGAACCGTGAAAGAATGTTATGTCAAAGAAAGACTGGAAAAGGAACTTTCAATGGTCTTTCTGGCAGACGTCTTTTCACGTGTTCATAAGTTCGTTTAAAGTCGCCTTAATAAACTGACTAATTATAAATGTGTAAATTAGATTTATCATTTTAAGGAACCGTGAAAGAATGTTATGTCAAAGAAAGACTGGAAAAGGAACTTTCAATGGTCTTTCTGGCAGACGTCTTTTCACGTGTTCATAAGTCTGTTTAAAGTTTTTTAATAAACTGACTAATTATAAATGTGTAAATTAGATTTATCATTTTTAAGAAACCGTGAAGGAAGGTTGTGTCAAAGAAAGACTGGAAAAGGAACTTTCAGTGGTCTTTCTGGCAGACATCTTTTACGTGTTCGTAAGTCTATTTAAAGTCAGTTTAACAAACTGACTGCTTACGATGTTAAACCCGAAAAATTAAGTAATATGCCCTACCTACTCGTCCTCGCATATCATTGTTCATTGCGTACGTGACCTACTCAAGCAGGCGTCACCTTTTACCTTTGGTTTTCGAGGGTTATGTCCGACATAACGAATCAAATAGAGCGAGGTTACTTACCAATGATTTCCAAAACAGCTTTTGGGCTTGGGGCAAAGTTTCGTTAAAACATATGATGTTTAGCGAAACCAAGAATCACATAGAGATGTGATTAGCAAAGAGTTGCTTACCTAAGATAATTAATAAACGAGTTATTCAACGATAACTTGATTATCAATGAAAATAGGGATCTTGGTCCTAACTACAAACGGGAATAGAACAAATTTGTAGTGGGAGTTTTATTTGAAATAAGACATTACATGAACAAAGCTAAAAATCTTTACATTTTACGTTGTAGCACATGGCTAAAGAAACTCTTACTAATAGGTTTCGTGCGCTCATACTAAGACATGAGAAACTCGAGTACGTCCTTAAATACACTAATCCTCGCACAAATTTCCTCGTAAGTAGTAGATCACAAAGAAATGAAGTCACCATGTACAACAAGCACAAAGAACATGAGCTTGATGTACAAAGTTTCTTGGTCAAGAAATTTAAGATGACTAAATCTCCGCTGAGTCATAAGATGACCGAGGCGCTCTCTCGACACTCACATGCTCCGTATGACGAGCGATGTTGAGCAGTTAGAGAAACTTAACAGTCCGTTGAGCAAAGAGTTTGTTACGGATGTTATCCTGAACTCTCTCCCTCCTAGCTATTCTAATTTCATCAGGAATTATCATATGCTGGGAATGAACAAGAGCTTGCAGGAGCTCCAAGGGATGTTGAGGATCACTGGTGGGGAGATGAAGAAGAGTTCTTCTATCCTCGTGATCCAAGAAGGTACGAGGAAAATTAAAAAGATGAAACGCAAAATGACTCCCAAAGTGGCACCTAAGTACAAAGATAAAGAAAAGATGGTTCCTAATCAGAACACTCCCAAAGCAAAAGCCTCTTCTACCTCTGACTGCTTTTACTGTCAAAGTAAGGGTCATTGGAAGAGGAACTGCCCTAAGTATCTGGAGATGTAAGGATGAGAAAAGTTCCCAAGACTTCAACTTCAGGTATTTTTATTGTTGAAGTTAACGTTGTTACCTCTATTCATGATTGGGTATTGGATACTGGATCATGTGCTCATATTTGTTCAAATATAGAGGCACTAAAGAATAGGAGAAAACTACGTAATAAGGAAATACAACTCCGAGTTGGAAACGGTGCACAAGTTGCGTAATGTAATGATCAAGTATAGAGTTGTATTTGCCTAGCGGGCTTGTAATGGAACTTGAAAATGTATATTTTGTTCCAAGTATTTCCAGAAACATCATTTCAATCTCATGTTTAGAAATGAATGGTTTCTCTTTTGTTATAAAGGACAATGGTTGTTCTATATATAAAGATGAGTTATATTATGGATCTTCTTTTATGATGAATGATCTTTATATACTGGAAATAGACAAACCTATATTTAACATCAATAAACGACTCAAAACATCTCATGAAAGTATGACTTTCATATGGCATTATCGCCTTGGTCATATAAACGAGAAACGCATCAAAAGTTACATGAAGTTGGACTTCTTGATAATTTTAATATTGTGAATCTTGTTTACGTGAAAAATGACCAAATTGTCTTTCTCCAAGAAGGGCGAAAGGACAAGTGACTTATTAGCCCTTATACACACGATGTATGCGTACCAATGAGTACTTGTATAAGAAATGTTGATCGCTACTTTATCACATTTATTGATGATTACGTAGATATGGTTATGTCTACTTGATGAGACATAAGTCCGAATCTTTTGAAAAGTTCAAGGAATTCAAGACCGAAGTAGAAAATCAATCGAATAAAAGTATTAAGGCCTTATGGTCAGACCGTGGAGGCGAATACTTAAGTTATGAGTTTATAATGTACTTAAAAGAATGTGGGATAGTCTCACAACTCACACCTCCGGGAATGCCGCAATGGAATGGTGTTTCTGAGAGGAGGAATCAAACTCGTTAGACATGGTTTGTTCCATGATGAGTAATACCACACTCCCAAAAATGTTTTGGGGCACGCACTAGAAACTGCTACACTAATAATAAATAGGGTTTCATCCAAGTCAGTAGAAAAGACTCCATATGAGTTATGGTTTGGTAAGGTACCAAATATATCTTATCTTAAAATTTGGGGTTGCAAGGTATTTGTCAAACGTTCGACTTCCGACAAACTTGGACCCAAAGTCGACAAATGCTTTTTCGTAGGGTATCCTAAGGAAACGAAAGGATATTACTTATTATCACCCGAGAACAAGATAATTGTTGCTCGTCATGGTATATTTTTGGAGAAAGAGTTTCTCGCAAAAGGAAGTAGTGGGAGTAATGTAATACTTGAAGAAATTCAAGATACATCACACAATACAATATCCGATACCGATCGATAAACCCACCACTTGATTCTTCTACTAATGAGCATTTGGAAGAACCAAATCTACAAATAGTTGTGGAAGAAGTTCTAGTCCCGAGCTCATCTACTTCAACGCAAGTTGAAATAGAACTAAATCCGCATACCGATGTGGATAAAGTTCGATGTACCGAAGAACAAGTGCTACGAAGGTCACATAGACAGATCCGTGCACCCGAAAGGTACATGGGACCGCATGAAGTCTCAAAGATTTGATGATGAAGATCCTCCGACCTATGCGGAAGCAATGGATGACCCGACTCGATAAATCACGGAGGCCATGAGATCCGAAATACAGCCCATGTATGACAACAAGGTTTGGAACCTCGTTGCACCACTTGTCAGGGTAAAACCCATAGCTAACAAGTGGGTTTTTTAAAAGAAAAACAGCATGGATGATAATATGATCACAAAGTACGGCTAGTAGCGAAAGGTTTCAAGCAAATTCTCGACGTAGATTATGATGAAACTTTTTCGTCCGTAGCTATGTTTAAGTCAATTCGGATGTTCCTAGCAATTATCGTATTTCATGATTATGAAATATGGCAGATGGATGTCAAAACCGCCTTCCTAAATGGAAATTTGGAAGAGGACGTGTATATGATACAGCCCATAAGTTTTGAGGATCCAAAGAATGTCGGGAAGTTATGCAAGCTTCTCGCATCCATTATGGATCAAGCAAGCATCACGGAGTTGGAATCTTTGATTTGACGAAGAAGTCAAACAGCTTGACTTCGTCGATGCGAAGAAGAACATTGTGTATACAGAAAACTAGTGGGAGTGTCATCGCTATTTTAATCCTCTATGTGGACGATATACTCTTAATGGGAAATAATATTCCCCTATTGCAATCAGCCAAATCTTCATTAAAGAAAGTGTTCTCAATGAAAGATTTGGGCGAGACTGTCTATATACTAGGCATAAAGATCTATAGAGATAGATCTAAGAGACTTATTGGATTAAGTCAAAGTACATACATTGATAAAGTGCTGAATCGGTTCAAAGACGTTGAATTCTAAGAAAAGATTTCTGCCAATGAATCATGGTGCACAGCTTAGCAAGACTCAGTGTCCATTGACAACTGATGAGCAAAGCATAATGAGTAGAGTACTATATGATTCGGCTATTGGCTCTATCATGTACGCCATGTTGTGCACTCGCCCTGATGTCTCGTACGCTTGGAGTGTGACGAGTAGATATCAGGCTAATCCATGCTAGGAGCACCGGAATGCTACAAAGAATATCTTTAAGTACTTAAGAAGAACTAAGGATATGTTTCTCATCTACTTGTTGACTCGGAGCTCGTGGTAAGTGGTTACACAGACGTTATCACCTCATATGAAAAATTATAAATAGAGGTGATGTAAAGATTTATAAAATTGACACAGTCGGCAACACAGCTGATCCACTTACAAGATCTCTACTTCAAGCCAAGCACTAGTTGCACATATCTTCTATGAGTTTGAGACACATAGGAGATTGGCTGTGGGATTTTTCTTTAAATCTTAGAGATTTATAGAATAAAGATATTTGTATAAGGCAGAGCTCAATATGATTGACTCCAAGGTTAAGTGGGAGATTGTTAGTTTGTAATAATCTTGAAGTCAATAATACGATAAATTTGTTATATAAAGCTTTGTTCATGAATTGGATATTTAAATGATATTTTGTTTCCTTGAGTATTATTGAATTTATGAATCATTCCGAGTTCATGACTGGAATTGTGAAACTTCATAATATAGAATATACTCTTAAAAGTCACTAACCAAGGTAATTAGCAGGAACACTAATTAACCGTTATCAGGTTAGTATGTGGATTAAATGATGGTCAAGTTTTACAGACCATAGACAAAGAGTTGTCATTTTAATCACATAGATAGATGTTCAAGGAACATCGTATTTGATAGATCCCGAATGAAACATTAAATGGAATTGTGTTCGTGTCATTAATGTTTTCGTTCGCATTTAAATTCTAAAGTATGAGGTATTCATCTTTCCTACATAGGATATGTATGTGTGTGATTTCTACCAAACGTTATCCGTAAAAGGTGGCTATAAAGGTAGCTCTTCTAAGGTATACATAACTTATGCGGAGGAAGAGATGGTTTGCCAAAAGTACTATTGTCCCTCATATTTCTATATGAGTTATAAAGATCATCGGGCCCCTTGATAGAGTAAGATTATCCGCTAGCGATAATTACAAGAGTAATTATATTTGATTATTTACTCAGATCAAGAAAAGATTAAGTTTGCAAGGATGACACATACCTACCTTGAAACTGATCCGATAATGGCATGAGACAAAAGAATTAAACACAAGTAAATAGTTTACCGGATCATGATATTGTACAAGACATCATCATCTCGTGTAATTGGATGGTCATAGTGCATTCTCGCGATGCCTCCTATGATTATAGAAGTTAAAACGGTTTTAACTCTATTTACCAACATAACACGGATCCTGTCGTCACACCGTATAGAGTTAATCGGAGAATCTTATCGATTAATTATAAATTGTTTATAATTAATAATAAGATGGTTATAATTAATTATATATGATATAATTATATTTGTCATAGAGATGACAAGAAGCAAAAATCAGATTGAATTTATAACGTGTTGGACACGTCGTATAAATTCGCCGAAACAACAACCGAGAAAAATATAATTGTAGATGACAATTATATATATATTTGATTTGGATTTTAAATGTTAATTATGGATTTGAATTATGGGCCAAAAACCCATTAATAATTAAAGCCTTAATTAATAATTAAAAGCCCAAAATCAGAAAAGCCCAAAATCCAAAAGCCCAAGGGTATTTCGGTAATTTGCCCAAAAGCCCAATGGCAAACTTGTAAATTTGGATCTTAGATGACATCATGCATGACATCATATATGACATCATCCATGACATCATATATGACATCATCCTCAAGGGTATTTTGGTCTTTTCACTTTGAAACCTCCTTACTATTCACGAGGGCATTTTGGTAATTTGTCAATTCCATTTTTTCTATAAATAGAGGGGTAGGGTGAGAGAAAAAGTTCCACCAAATCGCCTCCACTTTCTCTCTCTCGTATACTATTGTTTCGAATTCACGGGATCGGTGAATAGTGTTTTTACGAAAGTTGCGGTATTTCGCACATTTGTGAAACAATTATCGCGAGTCGTGAATAGTACTATTTCGTCTTTTCTCGGGTGAATAGTGTTTTTGCGAGAAACCGCGGTTTACGTATTTCGGCAAAAGAAATAAACCGCTCTCTCGGTCACCTCCGGTGGATAACCTACAGAGGCATCGACGTTTGGTGCTCCGAGACAAGCCGATTTTCATTCCAATTGAAATTTGGAAGCGAGGTATAACATCTTATATTAATCTATTTAATTGTTAAGTAGATTAATATTTTAGAAATCAATCATGGAGTAGATCAATAAAGGTTTAAAGAGGTGTGTATCTCTAAATCATCCGACACATCACTTTAACCCTAAGCTTAAGTTAGAAGTAAAATAATATTTTACCGTTTTTTGTAAAGGATTAAATGTCCGTAACTCTCTGCTATTATCCGACATACTTTAATCCCTAACTTAAGTAGAAGTAAAATTTTTGTTCTACGGTCTTTCCGCAGCTTGAGCATTAATGGGATTTGGGCATACCGAATCCCAACAATAAGAACAAAAGATCTTGATCTAGCCAAATCAATAGATATTCTTGTGCAATATTCAGTTATTTATTCTCTTGAGTGTTATCTCAACCTTTCTCTTTGAGCTTTAAGTGCTCATATGTTGTTCTCTCTTTAATTACGGTTTTTAGTCTTCTTGCACTTATTTTGTGAAGAAGCTAAAGTTTTTGTATTGTACCTGAATTTTTTAGTAATAAAGCGGCATCCCATTTATGGGTGAGACCCGAGACGTAGGGCATTGTTATAAATAGAACTCCGTTAATATTTTCTCGTGTTCCTTATAATTTCGTGTTTTGTGGGTAATAACCATCAACTATTCCTTAAAATATCAGTTACTATAGAAAAATATAATCTCGAATTGGATATTATACTGTATATGTGATATAATCCTTTAATATTATAGAAGTTTGAGGTTGTCGACTTGATCTCGTCAATGAGACCTTTACCTCTTGAAATTTCCAGATTGCACTTCTGATTGTCATGTTTGCACTTTAGATTGTCCAATTTGATTACATGTCTCAATATCATCTTGTATACACATTTTCTCTCTTCTTTGGTTAGTGTAGCAAGGTAACACAAAATCATTTGACAAAATATGATCATTGTGAAATTTTGTAATGTTCTTAAAAAAAGTTACATCTCTAAAGATAAAAGATTTTTTTATTACCTAGATCATAACACTTGTATTTTTTTTGAAAGGAGTATCCTAAGAAAATTACTTTTATTGAGGTAAAATCTAGTTTATCTATTCTATTTATGTGAATAAAACAAATACACTCAAATGATCAAAATTTATTTTTTGGTCAAAGAGAATTTCTAAAGGACTTTTAAAATTTTGATTTGCACTAGGCAATCTATTTATCAAATAGGTCGCGGTGAGAATGGCTTCCGATCTAAAATATTTTGGAATATTATTTTGAAATAAAAGTGTTCTAGTCATTTCTAAAAAATGATGATTTTTCCTTTCAAAAATACCATTTTGAAAATCTTTGATTAATAAATTTTGTATCATTATCCGTCCGAAAATTTTTACATTCTTGTTTTATTGAGTTTCTATTAAGTTTGTAAATGTTAAAAAATGATAAAAATAATTTCACTTTTATTTTTCATTAAATATATCCATGTAGTTTTTAAAAAATATCAATAAAAATAATATAGTATTTAAAATTTTGTAAAAATCTACAGGAGTGGATCCCTAAACATCGGAATGAACAAATTTAAATATTTCACTACTTTTGGAATGAGAATTATAAAATGAAAGTATATTTAGTAAGTCTATAAACTTCACATTTGTTACAATATTCCTTGGAAAATTTAAACATAGATTTCAAAATCTTATCGAAAGGATGTCTCACACGCTTGTGCCAAAGTTCACTTAAATCTTGACCCTATTGTCTTCTCTTACTAACTCCCTCTTAAACTAAATCTCGACAATTACTTGTTTTGAAAAATTTTCATACTTCTTCATGCGCGGAGACATGATTTCCTTGGCTTTCTTGATGTCACGCTTCTTCCTACTTCCTCAACTATTACATGTGTTGATTGTTCCTCCGTTTGTAATCGACTTACACCGCATGGCTTCAATTTCATAAGCACCCATCGCCTCTTGCTTGTCCGGTTACTCGCCCGATTTCTAAATCTGTAGTATCTTAGATTGTTCATTATATCACATTTGCTAAGCTTTTAAATGAGTTGCATCTTCGATATTCATCTCAGTCCCTTGATAAGAAAAGATATTTAGCTGATCAATTGCGTCTTGTTGGATCATCAATCTCAAATGTTGATCTTCAATTATGCATCCTTTATGGCTTAAAAATAGAGTATGATTATTTTGTTACTCTCTCAATTCTAGATCTAAAATTGTCACATCTGTTCTTAACTCATGAGCAACAACTCCAAAAGCAAGCTCTTACCATAGGCACATCTTCTTCCCCTTATTTTCTTCTTAATCTCACTGCTGCAACATCTATTGCTCCAATTTTGCCTCAAACATATTGCTTTTCCATCTCTCCTTGAGCCTTCTTCCTCTTCTGATGTTGATTATATGGCCCAATTCATTACATTTTTATCTTCAAAAGGTGCATGACGAGCAAAATTATTTGATAAATCTGAAAAAGCTTTTTCTGATAGTTTCTTATGTCAACTATGTTTCAAAAAGAGGTATACTACTGACATGTGCTATAAAATGTTTGATTGTATTTATAAACTTTTTCCACCTCGTCCTCCTCCTAAAACTCATCCGTATCAGTCTCAATACCAGCTTCATCCATTTCAGCGGTCTTCATAGCAACCACAACCTCATGCTCTTATTGTTCAACCTAGTGTTGCTCCACTTGAGTCTTGGTACATAAATTCTAGCGCTTCTACACATGTCACACCTGATCAGAATGTACCTACCTCTTATATACCATATGCTGGATTTGAGCAGCTCAGAGTTGGTGATGATAACGGCTTGGAGATTATTTCCTTTGGATGATATACGGTGTGTGATTGTGGGCTTGACTTGATCTGGTCATGTTCATACATGAGTTGAGACTCACATTGGTATTGCTTCTCTCTCTACTGATTCAATTTCTCTCCTATTTACCAATATGTTACATGTCCTTTCCATCTCTAAATCATTAATTAGTATCAGTTAATAAATGATAACAACGCTTATGTTAAATTTTATCCTGATTCATGTCTTATTAAGGATCAAACAAGTCATAAGGTGTTGCTCAAGAGAATCAAGCATAATGGATTGTATCTTGTATCTTCAACCTCTCCTCATGCATTGATTTGTGAGGACTCCATTGGATTATGACATCATTGACTTTGCCATATTTCTGAAGACTCTCTTCATTATATAGTCTCTACAAATTCAGTTGCTTGTAAATTCAATAAACCTAATGTGTGTAATTCTTATTGTTTAGCCAAATCACAAAAACTATCTTTTATAAACTCTTCAACAAAAGCTTCAAAGCCTCTTGAACTGGTACATTGTGATGTTTGAGGTCACTCTCTAGTAATTTCACATACTGGCTATCGATTTTATGTGCTATTTACTGACCATTTCTTTTGATTTAGTTGGATTTACTTTCGTTCTCACAAGAGTGATGTGGCATCTTTGTTTGCTCAATTTAAATCTCTTGTCAAAAATTTATTGTCTTGCTCAATTAAAACCATGCAGTTCGATGGGGGTATTGAGTTTCTACTTATTTTCAGATCATATCCATTGATTCAGTTTTATATTCCTTGCCCCTATACACCATAACAAAATAGCCTAATAGAAATGACACATAGGCATGTCATGGAGCTCACTTTGCCTCTAAGTTTCATGCTCAAATACCTCAAGAATACTAATATGATATTTTTGAAAGTGTCATCTTTATCATTAACTGACTACCATCTTCTTCACTCTCCTTTACTACTTATCATGGATAGTTTAAAAATGAGACGAATGGATGAACAGTAAAATGGATGGTGTTTGAATTTATAGGGTCCTTTTACTACTTGAGTTCAAACAGTAATCTAGAGTGTAAAATACTTTAGAGGATTCACTTGGAATTTTGATGCAAGATAACACTGTGCTTGTGCTCCAGAAATGAGATGAGAGAGTAGGGCTAGCAAAAAAGCTCGTGGCTAGTGGCTCGTGGCTTACTCGGGATCGACTTGTTATTGGCTCGCTCGTTAATGGATCGATTAAGTTAATGAGGTGAGTTTGAGCTTGGCTGTTTCAGCTCGTTGGTTTAGTAAACTATTAATATTTAATATTTATATATTGTATTATGGTTTTTTAGTTTAGTAAGTAGTTTATAGTAGAATATGTACTTAAATTATTATATTAAATTTGTGTGAAATATTTTATCATTAATTATTTTTATATATTTTTTTTATAAATTTTATTATAAATATCATAAAAAATATAATTAACTATTTAATGAGTCTTAACAGGTCAATTAGTTTGTTAATTTAACAAGTCGATCTCAAATCAAAATTTTTAGTTCAAAAATAATTATTAAGCCAGCTCGGCTCGGCTCGTTATGTTAATGAGTCAAGTACGAGAACTGATTAGCGATCATTAATGTTTTGATTTAATAATATTAAAATTTTCTGCATTAAAGTCAGACAACTGTTGAAAATCTATCGAACGGTTTAAATTGAAAACTCCAGAAAATAACTCTTCAGAAATTTCCTCACGAGGGGATGGAGGGAGAGAACCGATTTTTTATTAATAATAAAATAAAAACAGAAAAATACGATGATAATAATAATCATTATGAAAAAAATCATAAGAATAACAAGAACACTTATTTATTGGGAAGGATTGTTTTAACAGTGTTGATAATAGATTTTGAAATAAATATTAAAATCTATACTATTATATAAAACATCTAATAATTGGAGGGTCCATTTTTTGTCATGATAAATTTTTATTATACCCATTTTATCCCTCAATTAGACGGATAATATTTATTGTTGGTTGATCGAACGTATGTGATCGCGTCCATTGATCCCCTCTTTCTCTCCATTTCTTTCCCTTATATACTATTATTTCCATAATTTTTGTTTTTTTTATTTAGCAACTTTGTGCATATTTGGTAAGAAATTAATGGTGATAATATATGTTAGAATAATTTACTTTTCTTGCCATAAAAATCATGAATCATTAACTCATATTGTGCAAAAATCTCATCCAAGATTAAATATAGTTTTTATTATATATTTTCTCTATAATTTGGTGAATTTATAATTTAATATTAGATAAATGTGAATTTTTTATCTTATAATATTTTAATGTTTAAATAAAAAATTCTGCTGCAACGCGCGGGTATATAGCTAGTATTAAAAAAATTGAAAAATAAAAAAATTATGCATATATATATTTTTGCTTATAAATTCTTAGTGTTTTAAATTTTATATAATTTGATTATAATTTGATAGTTTATCACATATCATTAAATTGAAATAATTATAAATTATATAAAAAAATAATATCTTTTTATGAACTATCAAATGATAATACTAGCATCAATATTTAGTATAAATAGTAGTCAAAACATTATTTTGATTCTTGATAATCAACTCTTGATATAAATAAAATTGTTAATGATTATAAATAGTTGAATTTGAATGTAAGAAAACTGAATATCCATAACAGTACTAATATTTAATATAAATAATATTTAAAATATTATTATTTAGTATTAATAGCATTAATATTTAATATAAATAGCTATAGTTGTATTCTCGGCTTCCTGACGGCTGATGTCTGACGCCGCTTCGTGCCCTCACCTTCCGGCCTCGCTACCATAATCCTGCTCTGGAATTTGACTGGTCTAAACCCCAAACCCCAAACCCCTATCCACTCCTCGTCTGAACTGCCACTGGACTCCAGCCGCTCGCAGCCTTTGCCGGCCTAGCCATCGCGCTCCCAGCAGCTGGTCACCTCACCGATCTTGTCGGTGTTTCCATTAGGCTTCAGCCGCTCGCAACCTTGCCGGCCTCGCTGCCTCACCACCAGAGCTTCAGCCTCTCGCTGATCCCATGGACCTTCCGCAGCCCCCACCAAATCCTTCTTCCGCCCCTGCGAGCGTTATTAACTCCGCATCAATGGCGTCGGCACTCGACGACTCTGCGTGTACCTTGGAGCGGGAGATGAAGATGGAAAAACGAAAACGAAAAGAAGAAGAAGAAAAAGATTATGATGATGATGTTGACAATAATGATGATGACGAAGAAGAAGAACGGATGCGCCAAATGGGTGAAATCCCGACCTTGCCCCTCCTTTTCCAACACCGTCAACAGTTGCTTTATCTATTGGAAAAGCTCCTCTCTTTCCATCAATGGAAGGACGCTGCCGGCGTCATCAGCCAGCTCCTCCAATGTTCTCATCAGGGAACAATCAGCGAGGGACAGCTCCGACGATTGTTCATGGTAATTTGAGGCATTGACAATAGCTCCGACGATTATTCCTTGTCTATGCACGTATTCATGTGTATTATGTGTTTATTTATAAATAGGCTGCTTGCGAAATTGAGAAACAGCTAGGTGATGCAGATAATTTTCATAATGGGGTCAAGCAAATTTTCGATGTGTACATTGGACAGATGCATAGTAATGAAATGGTGATCATAGAATTTATTTCTCTTTATTTAATCGTTGCAATGATGTGGTAACTTACCTACTGAATGCTGAAAATTGGATATGGTAAATAGGTAGATGTTGTTATTTCTGTACCTATGAAATTTGGTCTAGTGGCAGACTCTGGTATTGGACAAGTGAAATTGAGTCCAACTTTAGTCCTTTAGATGACCATGCATGAAAAAATTGGAATGCTTTAAACTGAGTTCGAATTGGAGCATTCTGGGGCTTAGCTGGGAATGCTTCAGGCTTACTTTAGATCATATTGACGTTAGTTTGAGTCTTTGAACAATTATACAACTTTAAAGAAATTGGTAATTTTACCTATCTTGGTGATGACCAGGCTTCGAATGACAGTCTTTGTTCCATGTCTATCCTCCAATTCATTGAACTTATTGTGATATCTGTATTTGAAAGCAGAATGCAAGTGCCAAACTGGAGCTTGCTATTTTCCACTTATCACAAGGTGACTATGAAAAAGCATACAATAACGCCATGAATGCACAGACACAGTATGTTATTTTTGTTTCTCTCTTCTCACTCTCTTCTACAGTTTATATTTGGTTGATTCTCACCAATCTTGTAAAGTTATGTACTTTTGTTTACTTCTTTCATGAGAGTAGTTTGTCTTATAGTAAGTTGAACTCACAAACTGCTGTGCTTAATGAGCAGTTAAACTATTAAGGGATAAATTAATGGACCTATAATAGGTATCAGTTCTGATCAACTGAATGTCTGAAGGGTTATGCGGACTAAACGATTTGAGGTATCAGTTTATGATAATTGCACACTATTTTGTTAAGGTTAAGGTTATGTGGCAATTTAGCTCAGGACATGGACCAAAGGGGTAATCCTTTTGTAAATCTGACACTTGGGATGATCTGCTACAAGCGTTGGTACAAAAATGCGATACCTGAGGACATGAAAATACAGAGTCATGATGAGAGTGGTATGAGAGGCATATATCAAAGCAATGTAGAAGCTGGTTTTGGTTCTCCTGTCAGCCATGCCAATCTTGAGGATCACTCGGTTTTTTGTGCAGATGGTGCGTTCTTATTTCCCTCTTTGGATATGAATTGAGACTCTGTGTTGTATGGTCATACCCTTTATGAGACGGAAAATATGCAGGACTGGATGTGCGTCTTTTGCCTGTAAGATTAAGGCCCATGCATGAAGATCTGGAGTACAGCATTCAAGAGTTCCGTCAATTGGCTAAGGATTCAATGTATGAACAAGGGGTGCAATGTCTTAGGAATGCTGTGCGCTCTTCACCTCCAAAGAGTGCTTCACTGGATGCCTTGGAGCCCTTAATTCAGGTAAGGTTTCTGGAATTTTTCTCAATATGTTAAATGTGCTGATGCTTATGTCAGCAGCTGAGATAATTCAGCTGCTGACCGCTGAGCCAATTGAATTGCAAACACCTACAACGCTCAGGAAACGGATATGGGCCAGGGTAATGGGCCTATTAAACATTCCAAAAGCCTGATGAATGCAGCTACTGAAGCTGGGGAGTGATGTGCTGGCGTCTGGGATGGTACTGGGATGCAGATTGTGCAGCTGGCGCTTCTGTATCTTTGTTTTATGCCATTTTGTCTTTAGTAGGATTATATAAGCAACTGAGAGAGGGATTAATCAGTATATTTTTGCATGTAATCAAACCCTAAACTCTTATCAATTATCCGGGGCTAGCAACATCAGTGCAGCCACCTTTGTTTTCTTGTTCTTCTCGTGACAGTTAAGCTGATACCTAGAAAGCTGCTAGGTCATTCTTTGATGCTACTTTGCTATTTTCTCCTTTTGTCTATTAGGTTCATTTGTTATTATTATTTTTTTTTTTTGGTTCTTTTAGCTGATACCTGTCCTTTTCTATGTATTAGCTTCATCTGTTATTTTCATTTATTCTTCGTGAGTAACAGTATGATATTGTTCCAGCTCTTGCTTCTTGGTGATTGTGTGGCAGAGGCAGGTGCTGAGCTCGCAAGTGCATGCCATCGGTTTAACTATTCATCCATACCATTTAGGTTCTTTTCTCTGCCATTTTCTTTGAAAATACATGTGATTTCTGTTACACTGCGTGAACTACTGCTAAAATTCTTCACATCAATTTGAATCCAGTATTGTGATACAATTGATTGAGCTAGTATGTGCTTCAAGTATCAGTTATTAATCTTTATATTTGCTGGTTTTACAATTCTTTTATAAAGGACATACATAATTTTTTCAGCTTAAGGGCCAGATTTCTAGAGTGCTTTGCTCCGCAGAAAAATGTCACCATTTCTTCCTGTTATCAGATGGCTCTAAAAATAGATGCAACGTGTGCCTTCTATGTTGAAGGCCTTATTAGAATTCACAGGAACAAAAGCGGTACAAGCTCAAACTTCACTCCTCTCTTTCATATACTGTTTTCTCCATTTAAATTGAATGTTGTGTAATCTCCTGTCTCAGATGTGCACTCTATGAAGGTGTTACTGGATATGATACCTCGGCATATAGATGCAATGGTATCTTCTAGGATCTCAGTAGGTCAAGATATTGGTGTTAGTATTGGAAGAGAGGTCAAAACTAGCGTGTGGGAAGAGCTGGCATCCTGCTTTCTAAAAGTTTCGAATTATTTTCAAGGGAGAATAATGTCTGAAATTTTATCTGAAAGGGTTGCACGCCCCACCTGGAACACACGTTTTCGCTGGTGGAAAGAAAAGCATTTTAGAGAGATATCTCCCTCTTCTCATGCTTGTTCAAGAATGTCTGAACATGCTTCTATATCCGGTACGGTTACCCAAACCTGCATGATAATGTGTTTCAGTTTGGCTAGACATATTTAATAACTCCATGTGTTATGCTTTATTTTCACTTTAACCTTTGTTTTTGTAAAAGACAATGATTTTTGGTAATTTCTGATGTACTTCTGGTTATTGGTAGGTGCTTCAGGTGCGGGCTTTACTTTGAACAAGCCCCGGGACTCAAAGTGGGAGGATCACTATGAGTGTGACCCAAACAATGAAAATGCAGCTACTTGCAATTACTGTAATATGAATTTAATTGGAGGTATACAGATGATGGAGCACCTGATTGGGAATAAGGGTTCTATTGAAGCATGCAACAGTGTTCCCCAACATGTGAGGATGGAACTCAAAAGGCTACAAAAGGGAAAAGATAGAGAAAAAGAGCAAAGCATCCCAAGCTTCCTGCCCCTTCTTCCAGGTATGATAATGAAGAAGCTGCTGAAGGCACTGCTACTTAATATTTATTATTTGTCCGCTAATTAAGATTTATTTTTTTGTCTTGAGGGGTGTTGATTGATTCCTTCGGTTTGATTTAGTCGACGTGATCCGAACCTATGACCAAATAATTCGAATAAAAGCTTTTTTTTTGTATAATGAACATTTTCAGACCATATGCTACTATTAATTGACTTAACCAAGTATCATTCATTGAACTTCTTATTAGTTGCTTAACATGATGTTGGGGTTGGGGTACTGCAGGGGATGATGAGCTTTTGGCACGGAAGGCAGCCTGTGCTTGCCACCTATATGGGCCGAATGATGAGTATGTGGTTGAGATCCTAAAAATCCTCACCATGAAAGGTCTAAATGATCACACTTCCTTCTTGCAGACGCACATGCAAGGTGCTTTGAATTTCCACGGTCTTTTGAGATTATGCTAGTTTGTAGTTTGGTTGCGAAATTTGATTCTCTTGGCTTTATAGTCCATTTCCTCACGGCCTGAAAGATCAAGTACGCACCTGCCTATCTTTTTGCCCATCTCTCTACAATGTCAGTATGAGATGAAGGTGATTGGTTGATGTGGGTTGGACTTGGTCGCCTAAGCACAATGACTGCTCAGTGTAAGAAATTGTGCGTGCCTATTTATTTTTTATGTACCTTATGAGCAGGGGTCTACATAAATATGCTATTGCATTCAGCAGCAGGCCCAAATAGTACGTTACAGATCCGAGAAATCATCTGGGCTACTATTGGGGTTCTTGTTAGATTGAACGATAAGTACATGTTCCTTATAAAGCTCAATATATTGTGTAAAACAGGTATTTTAGTTTATATTAAATTTAATTTTGATTAACTTGCAGAAGTGATTAACTTGCCCATCTCTCTACAATGTCGATGGCATGATGGTTGTGATGCTGGGTGTAACAATCTGTTATAATATGACATGATTTAAAATTTTTGTAATTGTTCAGGTTGATTTAATGAACTTCTCTTTGTTACTTTTGCAAGTTTTTTTTTCAAGTAATAGATGAAAAACCTACTATGTAATTTCATTAAATCAAATTGAAAAAAAATGTTATAGATGGAGTAGAAGAAAAGTAAAAAGAAAAAAGTGAAAATGAAATATAAGCTAGTCATGCAAAAGAAATTTAAAAGAAAAAATAAAATGAAAAAAGGCTTGGTGCGTTCCGTTGATAAAAAAAGGCTTGTAGTTCACCGCGGCGCAGCACTGAAGCAGGCAAGAGGAGGAGAAAACTAGAATGGACTTGATATGTCATGACGCACCATTAGGGGTGTCAACGATCGCGTGTTTGATCGTTTCACCGTTTCGTTTCGTGCGAAACGGAACGGAATGGTCAAGAAATAGTGTTCCGTTTCAATAACGAAACAGTTGAACGCAACTCATAAGTGTTTCGTTTTTAGAACGAAACGATAATGAAAATAAGTTGTTTCGTGATTGTTGGTTTCGTTATTTCGTCCCGAATTCTATGTGCATGCTATTAATAAATTTCAGACAATGGAATATGAGAAAACCCTAGATTGTATATACTCTCTCGCTGCTCGGCGCCGCTCCTCTCATCTTTTTTCTTTCGCAGACCAAACCCTAAAGTGTTCTCTCTCTGTCGATTAAACCATCTTGATCGATGATCACAGCTTCAACCACTCACTCTCTCTCATAAATCTATCAGGGCTTAGAGATGACCCGTCAGGAACCTATTGATCCATCATCGCCTCACCATTTGGCCATAAAACCCTGGCCAGATGTGCGTATGTGCATCACTGCTTGTGAGGCTGTCGAAATCTCTAGTCGACGATTTTTAGGTCAGTTTCCACCTTGATAAAGGCAAGGGCTCAGAGATTGGTGACAGAACAGATCATTAGGGTGAGAAACAGGTCAAATATCGTTGATGGAGGCTTCGTCGCCACCAGGCAGGCACCATGAGCTCTGGTATGTGCTTATATATTATGTTCTTAAAGGTAAAGAAAAAAGACGAAAGAAAAAGACAAGAGACGAGAAAGAGAGAGAAAGAAAGAGATGTAAATTTTTATTTAAATCTGTTATTTATTCGATTTTGTTTTTTTACTCATTCGACTGATTTTTTTTTTGTTCTACAATTTTTACATGCAGGTATTTTACTATCAGCACTTACTGGTATTATGCATAATATCTGAAATGACTGATATTTTGCTATAAGCACTTACTAGTATGTGCTTTTACTATTACGTGCAACTATGTCTTGTGTTGTCTGTTATCTGTGGCACTTAATGGTATTATTTTGTATGCTGTCAGCATTTATTGGCTTGTTGCCTTACTGGCTTGTTATCTTATCTTGTTGCCTTATAGTTGCATTTACTGGTATTTAGTTATTATTTGCCTCCCTGGATTTTAAGCAGTAATTTTCAATGATGTTAGAGACTTTAATCGGTTAAAATTGATATTTAGCCATTGGTTGAGATTGGTATTTAGCCATTGGTTGAGATTGATAAATTGCTGAGAAATAAGCTTGAGATCTAGGTTGAGATCAAAGTATTTAAGATATTTTAGACATTTTATTGTAATATGGAAATTTGAATTATGCATGTAAGCATGTTTTCAGTTGGTTGTTTGGACAGTTTAATTGTTATATGTATTTTTCAATTTAGTTAATTTTGAGCAATATTCAAGTTTGTACTATTTAAATTGATGAATCATTATATGTTGTATGATTTTAGCAATATCAGTTTTTGTAAATTGTAATACTGTCAGTATGAATTTTAGCAATTCAGTTGATTTTTTATCAATCATAATATTTCAATTGAAATTCTAGATTGTTAAACGATCAAAAAAATTGATCGTTTGTTATGTTTCAACCGTTCAATTTGACGAAATGATCAACGAAATAATTAATTGTTTCGTATATTAAACAAAACAGTTAACGGAACAAAAAAAATTAATCGTGCCTTTAATGAAACGGTTAACGAAAATGATGATTTTCGTGATCGTTTTCAACGTTAGACACCCCTACGCACCATACCACCCGAATGACCATATAGGATCATCACATCGATCACCCATCGCATAAATGCAAGCACTGTGTTATATCCTGATTTATTAACAGATAACCCGAGAGAGAGGAAGATAGTGAGAGAGAAGTATGGAGCGAGATCCATACCCGATCTATTGACGACCACAACCTTTGATCTTGTCGAGTCAAATCGTGTGCCAAAGACCGGATCCATCTACGGTTAAGTCGAGAGGGAGGGAGAGGAGGGAGAGTGAGATCGGATCACGTGCTATCGAAAACTACATTCATCATAGAATCGAATTCGGGTGCCAACACTAGATCGTCGATATATAACTCGGGAGAGTCGGGGAGAGAAGAACAAACCCCTACCCCGTGGAGGAAAAGAAAGGAACAATATCATCACCGCCGCCGTCATCGGTGGAGGAGAGGGCCGTGCTAGAGGAAGATTCAAAGACTGTGTCAATTGTCACGGCCATCGGTGGAGGAAGGTCATCGTCGATGGGCGGCTAGATTTTGCTTTGTATTTCAAAGTGGAGAGAAGAATAAGAGAGAGAGAAGGTAGAGGAAGGATCGAGAGGAGGGGAGGCCGCGGCATCACCTTCCCGTTTAGAGTTTCTTCGCTTTTTTTCGCCCGAAGTTCGTTTTTTTCCGTAGAGGAGGAACACTCTCCTTTTGCAAGTTTTTCAAATGAAATTAGATATGTTGTATAGTAATATAATTTTTTTTATATTTTTATGGAGTGACAACACTGTTTTAGATATATTCTCATGATGTATAAAATTTGTTTTTGTACAAAAACATTCAACAACCAAAAACTCAAATAAAAAACTTGAATCGAAGTCAGTAATCAAGAGCACACAAAAACTGATTTATTGATGTCTCAAGTCTTTGGATTTCTTCCTATTCCCCTACTAAAGTAGAAGGGAACATGGGTTTTTCCATACTATTATAATCGATAGCGCACGATTATTATATATATATATATATATATTAGAAATAATGAAGATATTAAAATTTAGAATTACCAACAGAAGTATTTCCCTTTGATTTTGCGTCTCCAATCGCATCTGATGTACATAAGCTCTTACGCTGCATCTCTTACACTATAAGCCTTCGAGAATCATTTTGTTAGAGATAGACCACAGTCGAGGCCGAGCCTATCCCTCTGTTTCATAACCTAGATGTCATGATCTTTTCTATTCTCGCACGGAGATCGCTCATTCTCACTCTTGTCATGGAGAAACTGGGTTATCTCCCTCTTTGATGATATCTCTCTTTCTCTCTTTAAGTGTCCTAGACACACTTTTCTGTTATATACTGTATCTCATAAAGATACATAGTATATGAACATAAATAAAGATAAGATCATTTGAATAGGTGCAAATGTACATTTCAGTCTAAGTTCATTTGGTCCACATACAGATCATATAAATTCAACAATCTCCCTCTTGGAGACTATTGATGAGAATCAAGAGTCTTCATACCGACAAATATATCGTGCGACCAGCGATACACCTGCAATTCAGGAGCTCATAGACCAAACTTTTTAAAGCCAGTCTAGAAATATTCTCTTTCCTTATGACATAGTCAAAGGTCCATAAGGGTACACCAAAGTAGCAACATTGATCTCTTTCCTCATGACATAGTCAAAGGTCCATAAGGGTATGTAATTAAAAACTCACACAATAAGGAGATTCACTCTGACTCTCATGTCACTCAACTCATTTTTCTGTGTTGTCTAAGCACATGCAGTATGAAATGCATGCTACGATGAATAATCTGCTCTATAGCAGATGTATGTCTATAAAATAAACACTGTATGAGTCTAGATCTAGTCATAAACTAAGCACCTGTTGTTAAACCATAAAATATAATTAAGCAATGATAATAATTAAAATGATTGAACGTAAATTGACTAGTAACATTCCTAAATAAATAATAATAGAATATGATATATATAAATAAACTAAATAATATTCATTTGACTAATTTAAAATCAAACGAGACCATATGTATATAATCCCATCGTGACCAAAAGAAATTAATTTTAAACGACTCTAATTAAAGTTAATGAAGTATGATCAAAATAACAATACATATATCTCTTAAATGCTTCTTTCACACGAAATGCCACACCAAATGGGCCACAGATAATCCCTCTACGAATCTGTTGCTCTCTTCATTTAATTCACTATCACTCTATCTCTCTCTCTCTCATTTATTACCCCCACTGAACCCCCCCTCTCATTTATTGCCATTAAATTCTTCCCCCGCTCCCCGTCCGCTCTTGTACCCGTCCCCATCCCATTAATTCCCGATGACTCTCATCTCTCCCTCTCTCTCTGCTATTTTCCTCTTTGTTCCTTCCGCCATGTTGTTTCTCTCTCTATAATGAGAGCGTGCCGATCTCTCCTCTCCCCAGTCACCTTTCTCTCGCTATCACTCGATCACCTAACCCCTCACCCTCTGCCCTGTCACCTCCCCCTTGACTGTTGGTCGCCCTTTTTCCTGTTGCCTAACTGCTCTAGTCGAACGTCTCTGCTTGACCCCAAATCGCCCATCCTCCTATAAATACGGATGCTAGCCTCCTCTTCTCCCCTCTTGTGCAATTTTTTTTCTCATGTGCTGAGAACTCCCTCAAATATATTGGTAAGAACAGATTTGGGATTTGGAAAAGAAATTTTGAAGCGGGAGGGAAGGAGGAAGGCCGAAAAGAGGAGGCAGGGGCGACCCTTAACACGCCTTGATCCCCTTGAGATTGTGCTACCTCTTTGGATCTTTCTTTGCCTTCTGGTAAAAACCCTAGCGCCCTCTTTTTCTTGAGAAATGTTAGTCTGTTATATGATTCTTCTTTCTTGCTTGCTTGTTGAGGCCATCGAGCCCTACTATCTGCTTGCTCTGTGTTATCTATCTATTTTGCTGCTATACTGAGTTACTACATTTTTCTGTCTTTTGCTGGTTCCTGTGTTCTCACTTGTCTATTACTGTAACTGTACCTTAGCCCCTAATCTGTCTATTGGTTGGATGCTCTGGTTGCCTGTGTAATCCTTGTTTGGATTGTTTTTTCTTACTTGTGGCTGATTGTTGACCTCTGATATTGGTGAATGCCCTTGTAATGGGTGGTTCGGGTTCTGACTTATTGGTTTTCTTGGCACTTGTTGGTTATTTTATCTGGTATTATGGTGCTGGTATGTTTGTAGTTCTGGTAAATTTTGTCTTTGCCTCTGGAGCTTGGTAGTTAGGACCCTTTGTTATTGCCATATTGAGCTTTGTTTGGATTTTTGGTTGCCTTAGATAATTTTATTACCTCGCTTTGTTGTTGCCTTGGTTGTTGTTGGGATTTTGGGTTTCCTCTTTGTTTGGTTCGGCCTTGTGTCTTTGTTGTGCCTATACTCACATTTGTTGCCTCTGTTCTGCTGTGTGTGCTGATTTTTTGTAATTATTGTCTGTACTGATTTTCTTTGTCTATGCCGGTCTCCTATTCTGTTACCTGGTTGTGGCTGGCTTTGTGCCTTACCTTGTCGAAATTCTTTGATTTGTTTGGGCTTAAGGAAATAAATGAAATGGATATAGGATGGTGGGCTTTTAGACTGGATTTAAATCAAAAATCAGTTGGACCAATAATTAAACTCTTAATTAGTGAAATATTAATTAGGATTAGAAAAGTTAATTAAGGCCCAACAATATTAAAAGTTCCAAGATAAAATAAGTGATAAAAATAAAACATGACAATTAATTGGAAGCCGCCCCGAAAGGTTTGGCGGTATCCATGGATTAAAATGTAAACATAAATATACGGAAATAATTAAATTCCCCGATCGCCCCCGATTTCGGGATATCGGTGCATTAGCACCAACTATTCTAGAGTCGACGTATGATGATCCCATACATTGAAACACCAACACAGCTTTAAATTAAATAAAAACATTAATTAAATTTAAGTTTAATTGACTTTTTTTCTTTCATTTTGATATTTATTCCTAATTCTAGTTTTATATAATATATTTTCTTATTAATGAAAATAATATTAATATATAAAATGAGATATAATTAAAGAATATGATTAGGGGTTATAAAATAATAAATAAAGTATAATAATAATTTATAATATAAAATATATATTAATCAATTTCTCTATTTAATAATGGAATAATATAAATATATATATAAATCAATTTCTCTATTTTTAAACTAAAAAAATATTAGAAATAAGAAATATATATAATATAATATATATTAATTAATTTCTCTATCTCTTTAAATCTATAATTCTATTTTTATTTCTTTTATTTTGATTTTCATGGTAATTATAAATTGTAGTTGTAATCGGAATGAAATAATAAAATGAATCAGTGTTTTTAATTTTTATACTTGGGTCATTTTCTGAGTGATTGCTGATTATCGAATTGAAACATCAAATAACTTAAAATTAATCACTTAACGAGAAACGCACTAATAAATAATAATGAGTAATAAAATACGTATAAAGATGATTAATATGACAAACAACATGAAATAAATAGCAAACACATTAACTAAAAATTTCCGACACCTCAAATATGCAGCAGATATGCTGTCAAAATTTTTAAGGAAAAGATGGTAAAACTCGAACAGACGTTAATTAAGACATTGATTTAATTAATGGTTAAATATGAAATAAATCAAGTTAAAACTAATAAACATTTAATTTAAATTAAAATAGGTGATATAGTCAACTCGGATCCACTCACAGAGTACGAGGTCGTTCCTGACCCGACATACACAGACGCCGACCCCGAGGCCGGCGTACTACCTCCGGAGTAGAGCGACTCTGTGATCCTTACCAGCACTCCTAGGTACGGTTTCCTAGAATTTACTTTTCTTTCTTCAGAATTAGAAACCCAAATCGAAAAATAAAAGTTTTCAAAAATTATTTGAATCATGTATTTTGAACTAAACACTATTTAGAGACCAAATTTGAACTATCATATGCATCCGGTAAATTGACCAGTATTTTTTGGGCCTACTTGCATTCGCATGTCATATCATGTCATATTGCATGTAGACATGATAGGAGTAGGACTCGGGGAGTAGTCCTGAGATAGGATTAGATAGAATTAAATAATCAAGTTATAGATTATAATTATTAGGATAATATTATTACTATCGCTAAGTATTAATGTAGTTAAGTAGTTAATCATGCATTAAATATATGGGAGTGCTGAGAGGCGGGCCGGGTAATTCTCAGTCTGAGGTTGCCTTGCATAACCAGACCGTTGTGGTTACGTACGGTGACCCATAGGCCCGTGGGACCCACCGATCTGTATATATATTGCGCATCTTTGCCTGTCGGATTATCCACCGACCCCGTCCTTTGGCGGGTTCAGCTGTGTTAGAGTGATTTCTCTTTGATCAATATTATATTCTTATTATTCTTATATTGATTTGATTTTTAAATCTAAAGTTGAGCGATTAGGATACCATGTCTTTTAGTATTTAGTGTGGGCGGCCATATTCAAAACTAGAATCTACACTGAGATATTATATTATTTTATTTATCCGGCTTATTTAGGATCATGGTATGTCCGAAGGAATTTCTCCTTTGGCTCCTGATTGGTACAGAGAAAGTCGGGATGCGGTCCTCCGGTCTTAGTGGGTACAGTGTAGGCTCTCATTTGTATATATTTTGTTTCGTTATTTTTACGAGATGCGGTCCTCTAACCCTTGGTTGGTACAGTGTAGGCTCCCATTTATTTTTGATTTGTCAATTCATGGGTAGTTATATCCTGTTGGCGATATGGCAACTAAAAACATAACTTCTTAGTCCCCTTTTATTTATTATATTATTATTATTCTGTGAGGTGGATCATCAGATTCAGAATACCGAGTACGTGCTTTTAGCCATCACTCTCCTAGGGCGTTATCGCTTTTTCCAGGGTATTCAGGGCATTGGCGCCCGCTTACTCGAAAATCCTAAGTTTGTAAGTTGGGCCTGAATACGTGCCCGCTTAGGTAAGTCACAAGTCCAGGGCCCGATCATATGCCCGTTTGTGGATGGACTAATGATCTACAATTGGGTTATATCTATACGGGTGCTTTAAATCTCGTACCTTATATATATTTATTATATATTATATTATTATCCATAGATTTTTGTATTCCGGGTTTATCTGTCATGGCATGTCATTGCATCACAATGAATTATTAAAGAGATGCATTAAACTATAATTTTACTTACAAATAGATAATTATTATATTTAGAAAGTCAGTATCGGTATTTGGGTCCAGTCTAGAAAAGCAGATCAAATCTTAAGGCTGAATCTAAATCTGTACTGAGTAATTTTTAAAATTACTCATGTTTCAACGGTGGTTGTGGGATCCAGGTTTACGGGTGCGAGCTAGGTGTAGTCATGCGTGATATCAGAGGTGTTTCGCCGCATCAGCACAGTGAGGCGGGTAGTTGATTAGGACTTATCGGGTATCAGGTTTTTGTTTCTTTCTTTGGGTTTTATTTGAGAGATTTTTGCTACCTATTCCGATGGAGTTAGCCCCGCCGGTGTCGGGCGTTGTACCTTACTATATATTCTGGACTGTTATTGTTTTGTATTATTAATATTTTTTATTTATTCTAAGATTTATCTTATTTTATTCATTTAGCCTTCTGTACGCACGTATCGTCGTGCGTATGTGGCGGGATTAATCACCCCTAATCCGATTCAATTATTTTGGGGTGTGACACCCGTGGTTCAAGCTGCTTCCAATGTAACTAATCCGAGTAACCTCACATGCTCGCTTCCCAAGCATCATGGATAACTCTCACCTCGGCTCTCTATAGACTTCATGAATTGTGGGGTATAATTCATGTCGACCATCAATGATAGTCTCATCTCAACTCAATCTGAGATGACATTAAATATTAAACTCCACACATTTCCAAAGCATTGCTAGTTTAATTAAATCTCATCTCTGCTCACTTTCAAAGTGCCAGAGGCGATTACTCGTGTGAGCGAGCCAATCTCAATCTATCGACATACTATCAAGTGCTAACATTTACTTGAACAATAATAAACTAAAATTTATTATCAAATTCAAATACACATATCTATGAGGATCATTATCAAGTACAAGTACAGATTGAGTGATTTTTTTCACATCTAATCACTCAAGATCCATTAATTCCTCAATAGGAATATACTTGATCAAAGATCAACTCACTCGTGTTATCATGTCTCTAACCTAATATCCGAATGTGCTAGATTCACCCATTATCCCCACAAGATGCTTCTCAAGTCAAACTATTACAATGAGTTATTATCGACTCCCTAATCCATAATAACTTTCAATTGTATACAAGGACTATCTTATCAAGCTTTCTATAACATAACCACATATTATGTCACATGCTCAATCTTTCAAATGAGAGAGCTAGTACAATCTCTTAACATGCTATTTCTCTATCTCCAATCGAGAGAGTTATATTTCATCTCCAATTTGAGAGAGTATTTCATTTACTCCATCTTCAAAAGTAAGAGAGTTAATATTTTATTTTTTTCTCAATTAAGAAATAATATTATTATCAAGCAAAAATATTTTTGCCTTGATAACGTAACATGTATCTTATTGTACCATTCATATATTATAAACTCAGAATATATACAAAATATATTTATGATTGGCTTAAATAAATTATCCAACTCATACTATCTCAATATAGTTAAAATGACACTTAATCACATCTGCATTAGGGTTTTAAACTAGAATATGTGTATATATACACAAATCTGCATAACTTCTAACTCTTTAGAAGTTGGTGTGTCATATCGCACTCACTTTCACACTGTAAATATTTTTAGAATGCCAGCATAATAAAATGCATCATAATTCATTGCATACAGTGAACCCTAATCTCAAGCAGATCTTTATATTTTTTTCTAGACTTAAAATTGGTACCAATAATAGACATCTCAAATCAAATAAGAATATCTCTAACTTATTTTCTTCAGCCAATTACGCACTATAAGTGCAAAATACTGATTTGACAACCTATTCATGAACTAGTTAACTTCATATCAAATAAAATTCTAAATTCTATTGATATGAAATAACTTTAGAATAATTTCAAATTCATAAGCATAATTATTGTTAGAATAAGACATAGCGCACATTTGCGCTCAGATATTTCATAGCCTATATGAACTATCAATGCAACATACAACCAACTAATATGGTGCAATCTTCACTAGAGTCAATTTAACACAATAAACTAGTACATAAATTAATTCTTCATTTACTTAAAAACTGATCTAATATTCTTTAAATAATTTTTTTAATATTGAAACCCTTTAATGGCTTAATAATAAAATGAGATTTAAATTTCATAGTATTATTTCATATCTACTCAACTTCATTTGAACATGTCCGAGGAGGTTGAGGACGAACTAATGTATATAATTAATCCCCCTCTCTTCCTCAATATCCAAGCTAAGTTCAAAATTATTAGAAGGAATAGATCAATGAAACCAGATTACTAGAAAATAAAAAAAACTCAACTCGGTTAGGAACTTATTCAAATATCATGTGATTCATCTTTATGACATTTCTATTATTTATTCTCCAATAAATTTTCATTCTCGAATATAAGAAGATGCATCTCCATATGAAACTGAACCTATGACCACTTAAGTATTCACTATTGAATCTCTAACAGTCCATAGTTCAAACTAATAGAAATTCATGATCTAAAAAAAATACAATACATAGAACAAGGACCGACATTAGAACTACCAAACATAATAATTTTGCTTCATATAAAAATTTAACAAATACTAGCAATCTGAACCCTCGCTAAATGATATGTCACTTCTCAAGTAACAAGACATGCATTTGCGACAATCAGATTATCTAATATTATTCACATGCTTAGAATAACTTAACGCACATGAGTTTAATCAGGATCTCTTCAGTATTAAATTAAAATACTTGACAATGTCTCTAAATCAAATCGATTAGTAACATTTATCAAAATGAACTTGCTAAACAGTGAAGATTATATCCACATGCTCTCACTACTTAGAAAGCAAATAAGTGATAAAATTCACTTGTTACTAAATTATCAATTTAAGCCATCCATTATGCAACTCATAAATAATTTTAACTTATGTTCAAAATGTAACTGGTATGATGCTTTTCAAACTTATACAAAATATGATTGAGTTTGCATCATCTTATTGTCAATATTTTATTTAACTGAAATTTGAGATCAACTTCTTCTATTGTGGTCAACAATCCAAATAGGATTGTTAAAAAAAATAATGAAGTCAACAACTAAAACATGATCTTTTATAAGATACTTAAATATTATGATGCCCGACATCATTTATATCCATTAGTTCATATTCAAATAAGATCGATGATTAACTCAAATTAAGTCCAATCGTCAGTTCATATAGAGACAAACATAATTAGCATTTTTAATAATTTTGCTACACAATCCTAATTAATTCAAATATAACATCATTTCAGCCATAAAACCAAAAGAAGAACTATGTCTTCAATCAATTCCCGCAAACCGAATAATATCACACTCAATTAATTTAATTAGAGCAAAATATCATAATATGAACAAGACTCATTAGTCCACTAATTCATCACCCAATAAATATATATAATATAAAAGTAACAGTCACACATAATTATGCTATAAGTTATATCATAGCAGCACCAAATTGCGCTATAGAACTACATGGGACAATATCATACATATTATCATCTATATTTGGTCCGATTATGGTAAGATATCACGATACCAGTAAAAAATACTTAAGTTATTAATCAGATAATCATTACAGTATATATTAACTTATTAATTATATTTTTTTCATTTGTCTCAAAATTTCATGAAATATGGTAATTATCACAGTTTTAGTCAAAATTCCAGAACAAACAGCAGTCATCCCATTTGTCGATAATCCGATTAGAAAAAATCATATATCATTCATCTTTTAACCAAATAATATGATTCAAACCTCTTTGTAAAGCTCTCTTATAGATCTTTCTAACTATGAGAATCATAAAATTTATAAAGTATAAGAAAGATTAGAAATATTATATGAAATCAGAAAATCAATCACTCTATTCTGACAATTTGTCAGAATCGCCTTTCTAGCGACTCTCATAACTTTCTACTCGTAAATTCAAAATTTATGTTCTTAGATTTTATGAATAGATCTCAAAGTGAACTATAATTCATAAATTTTCACATAATTTTGAATTACCAAATAAGAGAAAATTAGTCTGCACTATAAAAAAGTCATTGATTTCAGAACTCTGACAGACTGACACCTTCTACTTGCGACAGTCATAACTTTCACTCTACTTATCCAATCGATGTGTTCATTCACTTTCTGAAAAGCTTATAGAGAGTTCTATAACAGTTATGAAGAATGTCTAATCATTTTGACAACATAAAGATATGAGAATCACGTCACAACATAAGACAGTCCGAGAAATCATGCATTGCTCGAACACCGGTCGAATTTTCACGAATTCTCTAAAAACAAATCATGAAATTGAGACCACAAATCAAATGAAAATAATCAAAGCTTAGGTATCAATTCCAAACAAAATTGAGCACTCATGGCTCTGATACCACTGTTAGAAATAATGGAGATATTGAAATTCAGAATTACCAGCGGAAGTATTTCCATTTGATCTTGCATCTCCAATCACATCTGACGTACCTAAGCCCTTGCGCTGCATCTCCTACACTGTAAGCCTCCGAGAATCGATTTGTTGGAGATAGACCACAGCCAGACCGAGTCTATCCCTCTGTTCCATAACCTAGATGTCATGATCTCTTCTATTCTCGCATGGAGACCGCTCGTTCTCACTCCTGTTATAGAGGAACCGGGCTATCTCCCTTTTTGATGGTGTCTCTTTTTCTCTCTTTAAGTGTTCTAGACACACTTTTCTGTTATCTACTGTATCTCATAAATATACATAGTATATGAACATAAATAGAGATAAGATCATTTGAATAGGTGCAAATGCACATTTTCAGCTCAAGTTCATTTGGTCCACATACAGATCATATAAATTCAACAATATATATAATAAAATTAGCATTCTCTTAAGCTCACAAAGACATTCCGTGAACCTAACTCAAAGATATATTAAATTATTTTTAAATTTTAATTTGTCATTTTTATTAAATTTTTCATATAAAAATTTTATAGGATGTACAAATTTAAAATGTTTTGAGTTTTCTAACTTTTTATTTTTAATTTTTTAAAATTTAATCTAAAAATAATGATAAAATATTTAATATTTGTATATTATTTTTAAGTACGAGAAATAATCTAAGATTGATTGCCTAATAAGTGCTAGTCAAAATTAAATACAAATTTGATGCTTCGCAAAGGCCATAATTAACCTGAGCTATTGAGTAATATTTTGAAGAGCCACCACCGTGAATTAGTCTATTATTACTATAAATATCAAAGATTCAAAAAGTCGCACGAGATTGGAAGCTTTTCGAAATGACTGAGTTGGATCTCTCTTCTTCCACAAATGGTGCTCCTTACAACGATAGTACGTGGTGTGGTCTGGGAGAAGGGACCCATGGGGGGGATTGAAATTGAAATCTTAGTTGCGCCATGGTCTCTACTCTCTGCGCATAGAGAAGTGGAGGAGAGTACTTACGAGGGAGCTAGAAATGCTTTTATTTCATTTCGGATGAGGGAGGAGATGAAAGAGCGCTCGGGCCTCGGTGTGAGATTGATTTGGGTGGTGCTACCTGCTCCGGACACGCTTGATTTCACTCCCAACAGCGATATATTTACTTACTTTCAGCCACATTGTTCATGTTTTTTATTTGTCAGATTTTGCTTCATTCTCATTTTTTTTTACTTGCTTCCTTCTCAGATTTTACTTCTTAATCTAAAAATATATGCTTGGTGCGCCTAGGATACCATATTGCTAATTGCTCTTACAGCAATACTATCCTTTGCGTTTCTTCCTTGAATTAATACATTGTTAATTTTGTCGTTGGCCATTTTCTGTTCCTTATGTTTCAAAATAGTATTAATAATGTCGAAAATCTTTTCGTGAAAAATATTTTTTTATAATAAATTGTCATAGTGTGATAATTAATATTTTTTCACTAGATTTTTATTTTTTTTCGAAGCAAAGTAAAAGAAAACAATTATAGTAAAAGAGTTAGGTTATAATACTACGCGTAGTTAATGATCAAATTTGCTACGGACTCAGAGATATAGTTAATTTATCATCAAATCTTGATGTATGGCTGTCAATAAATTCTTTATGTCAAATATGATGAGATATAAAAAAATATTTTTTGAATTTTATAAATATTAGTTTTGGATTTTTAAAAATGGCTTAGAAAATATATATTTTTTTTATTATTATTGAATCATCTTAAAAAAATTAAAACTAATACTTAGAAAATTTAAAAAATAAATATTTTTATATCCCATTATATTTTGATATAAAATTTTTATTGAGAATCATAAATCAAGATTTAAAGATAATTTATTTATATTTTTTAATTCTTAATAAATTTAATTCATTAACTATGTAGCACCATAGCCTCTCATAATAAAATATAAATAAAAATAACGAAGATATCAACTACAACAATTTGATTTCGTTGTTTTGATTTAGTCAGGAAATGAAATTTGCGGCTCAGTACAACATACATTTGTCGTTACAAAATGAAAATAACATGAAAGTCGAGATATAATAGAGTCATGTTTTCAATTTCGGTATTCTATTAAAAATTAACCTATCTTTCTGAGTAAAGCATTAATTATATATACTAAAAAAATCAATTAAAAGATAACGTTAGCATGGAATACAAAAAAAAAGCTAAAAGTCATTAAATAATGTTATCATTGTGAAACCCCGTAAATTTTAAAATAATAAAATATAGAAATTTCAACAAAAAAAAATGAGGAAAATACATATAATAATTTTTATAATTTAGGAAGAAGAAATTTAAAATTTAAAATAAATCCCAAAAATTAAATTAAAAATTCACTAATGTATAAATAATAAAAATTCAATTGAGTAGATGAAAGAAATATTTTAATATATTGAAATGTGATTAAAAGAAAAATAATTAACAACAATGATAATAAATATAATGATTAAATTTTAAATAAAATAAACTAAGAAAACATCATATTAATGAATTCAAGATTTAGATTAATTAAAAAAAATTAACTAACTTCGATGAACTCTGATAATCGAATTGTCATATAAATAAATAAATTAATCAATTAAAAATTAAAATCAATCGGATATATAAATGAGCATACAATCTTGATCACAAAAGAACATAATTAAACCCATTCTTTCTAACTCTTTCTTTCATCCCTCCTTCCCTCCTTCCCGAAAATGTCTCTATCTATCATTCTGTCTCTTTCACTGATTTTCCGTGTCCCCTCTTACCCCTTCCCTACTTTTTCTTTTTCCCCTTGGATCCCTCCACAGAGCTCCTCCATTCATTTTCAATTTCCATGACTTCTCTCTCACCCGATCTCTTATTCCATATTTCAATTGCTGTTATAGTTGGGTAAAGGAGTCTGAATCGTTATTCCATATTTGGTGTTGTTGGTATCAGTAGTGGCTATGACTTGAAATTTTGATAACAAAAGCTTGTGCATGTTGTATAATTCAAACTAGCTTAGCAAATTGACTTGGAATGAATTGTCAAAATCCCACTTGTTGATGTCGGTAAGGCACCAGAGATTGATCATGGCCTTAATTAGAGTTGAAATTATTATTGGTTGGTTATTTGTTAGCAATTAGATAGTTCTGTTTATAGTTTAATTATTAAATAAATTAATATTTATTTGAATGGATATGGTCTGATTGTGAGTCACTTTGGCCTCTTCTAAATTTATTAAACTTATTAGCTCAATTATCTTAAAAATAGTGTATATACTCTATAGTTCAAATTCGTTTGGTTTATAAATTACAAAGGTAATGAGAAAAATACATATTCCTATGATAACGATCGAAATCTAGTTTTATATTCATTTGAGCTAGTCTTTGTATCTTTTCCCGTATACTTCATGATCATTATTGGGTAATTCTTGTTTTCACTTTGCTGAAATCCAACTTCCCTTACTCTCTTATGATTTCTTTAACCTTTATGATTCATTTGAGTCATCTCGATGGAATTATCCTATTACCTTTCTGAAAATTCAATGAATATATACATGTAATTTGTGAAATAAGATAAAGACTTAATCACTTTTGCAATAAGTTAAGGAATTATATAAAATTAAAAGAAGTGATAAAGTACTAAAATATTATAAAATATAATGTAAATGTAAATATTATAACAAATGATTAATTAATAATAGCATTTATAAATACTATAAAATATATATTAATTAATTTTTATATTTTTAATAAGAACAATATTAATTATATAATATTATATATTAATCAATTTCTCTATTTCTAAATAATTAATTATCCTAATTATAATTTAATTTAATTCGGTGATAACATTAAGTTAACTTAATTAATCTAAATTAAATTAAATTGATTATATTAAATCAAAATAAATATAATTTTAAAACACGAACTTAAATTATAATAAATTCAATTCAGAGTCATGTATATCCTGACCTAACCAGACCAAGCGTAAATAGGACACTCGTGAATTTAATTATTTTTTTACTACGTAGGTTCTCAAAGGTGTCCCGACGAGTTGACAATTGAGTACGCTCAAGACGTGACAACTGACGAGATCATGGGCCCCACCGAAAACCGAGCAGTCGGACGCTATCAGTCTTGCCGAAATATTCAGGTGCAGATTGCACTGAGATTTACGATTTTTTAGGATAAGACTTTAAATTATATTTTATTTTCTTTTGATATTGAAACTTATTCATATCATCTGCATTTCATTTTGTTATTTATTTCATTTTGATCATTAATTAGATTAATGATTAAGTTTAATTAGCTATATGATAGATTATCCTAGATAGAGTAATTAGTATTTAATAATTTAATCTAATTAGTTATAGGATAGATTATCCTAGATAGATTAATTAGTATTTAATAATTTAATATAATTAGTTACAAGATAGATTATCCTAGATAGAATATTTAGTATTTAATAATTTATGTTAGCATTAGTTAAATATCTTGAAATTTTATTATATAAATAATGTGGTTTTTAGATTATAATTAACCGGATTGTTATATTGATTCAATTAAGTCAAGTTATAATTAAATTAAATTAAGATTTAAATTTGCATATTATCTGTTTTCTATAATTTACATGTTGTAAAGAAAGTCCACCAAAATTATAAGCTAAGAATAAATATTTCAATTTTGTATGAGGAGAGTGACAGTACCGGCTCAGTTTCATAATGAAAATTCTTCTAATTTATTATTCAGGAGCTATACCGTTGTTACAGTGATTATTTTATCACTTTATATTTGTTACACTAACTATTTTATCATTTTATATTTGTTCGTGATTGGTTTATTTTATTTCATATTATTTTCGGATAGTCTCCTTCAATTTGAATTATATATATATATTGATAAAAATTGAACCGTTGTTCGTTTTTATTATAGTAAGGGACTGAGCGGGATAAATTAGGGATGGTTTGATAGTGAATGACGCTCTCTTCTATAGAGCATTGGTTGAGGTCGGTTCTTTCTGAAAAGAATTTATCTCGCAAAGTCATTCGTGTGATATGGGAGTTTGAATCTGTACCTATTATAATATAATATTTCAGAATTATTCATGTTGGATTTATCCTTGATTTAAAATCGTCATGTCATTCAAGTAGTGTATTTTTATAAATTCCTTTTGAGTTTTTTTATACCAAATTAATATGTGATTAATTCAATTTCAATATTTAAACTAAAATTTTACGTACTTATATGTTGTTACTATATTTATTATAAAAATAAATTTTTAAATGGTTTTAAATCTAAGCCTAAAGATTTATAATATTTCGGTGTTGGACCTAAAACCACACTGAGTGATTTGTCAATCACGTTTTCACGGTGGTTGTGGAGTCCAGGTTTGGAGGTAGTTGACAAAATGTGAGGATCGAATTTAGGAGATGTCCATAATTATACGCCCACTTTATTTTATTTTATTCATTTGAGTTGTTAGGTAGTTATTTTTTATTTTTGTATGCCCTTCTGATACCATCTCGTTTTGTATTATTTATTATTTTTATTTCCATCAAACTCTGGTATTTATATATTTTTATTTATTTTGACATGTATAAATAAAATATTATTTCTTTATTGAGATAAATGAATGATTTGTGTATTTTTATCCCGTACAATAAATGAATGATTTGTGTATTTTTAGCCTTATATGTACGCATGTTGTCGCGTACACGTGGCGGCTGTCATCCCAAGCATTATTTTAATTATTTTGGATGTGACAATCATATACTTGGTCACCGGATATTAGAGAAAAACATAATCTCAAATCTAGCTTGTAGGAGCGGAAACAATCTCAAGAGTTGTGATATTATGAATGACATTACACTAGATCATGTTACTTGAAAATAAATTTTATTCTTAGTTACTAAAAATAAATTATTAACTTATATCAATTTTTGAATTATAATATCAAATTAAAATTTTATTTTAGGTCTTTTAACAATCAAAATTATATACAACATAAAATTTCTTTTTCTTCCAAGCAGATATAGATATCATTAAAATTGAGATTATTTTATTTATGTTTATACTGTAATTATGGATACTATATACTTTCTTATTGCAATTTTGGGTTTCAAATTATGTCCAATAAATATTAAGTCATCAAATTTTCACTATTAATAAACAATAAAGTAAAAATAAAACATAAGTAGACTTCTAAACAGGAGGCAGAGTCAATGCTTTGGCAGGAGGGGATAGTTAACTCCCCTCCACTCAGCTATATATATTTTTTTCAATATCCCTCTATTTATGTATATTTTAGAAAAATATTTTTTTTTATTGAAGAAATTTTTTTAATTTTGACTCTCTCTAAAAAATTTAATTTTTGCCCTTCATTCGAAACTCTGGTTCGCCCCTACTTCTAAATCGGAGAAAAATCAAATATGAACTACAAAAAGAATAAACTAATGTACAATCGTAATTTTTTTGAATGTCACGTTGATGTCGAGTGCCAGTTAGATGCACTAAACTGAGGCCACATGTTACCATGAATTTGATAAAGAGAGGGAAAAATAGATGTACTACTAATGTAACAGACACATATTTTAGTAAATATATCACTATTATGAGTTTTTTTTAATTAAATAGGGGTCTTATAAATTCGATATATATTATTTTTTATATATATTTTTCGAAATTTAAATTTATACCATTATATAGAGAAGCGAGATTTATTAACATTTATACTAAATATATGGTTCTTATCGCTGTTACGATTTAAATCAACAATTCGCTTAGACGCAGTGATTAATCAGGATCCAGGTGTACTTTATATATGTACTATTTGGCTACCGTAAACTAAAAAAAAAATTACAACGGTTTCAAATTTTTGTGTAATTTACAACGGTTTCAATTTAACGGTCTTTGATGGACTCCCAAACAATAATAAAATTGCATGAAATTTGAATGACTATCAATCTAAATGTAGAAAAACACATCTAGAATTTTTTTTTCATTTTTATGATTTTTTTATATTTATTTAGAGATCCATTGTCAAGATTGTTAAAATAACCCATTGTCAATGGATCCCCACTCTTATAAAATATACTTTCAGATTATAAAAAATTTATAATATGCTTGTTCGTACCAACTTCACAATGAGATAATATCATCAAGCATGGCCGCGCACCTGATGCAAAAGGCAAAATTTTGCTGGACATCATAACATAGTCACTAACATTGTAATTATTTGCAATTTCTCCAACAGGATTGAGCTGTATTTCTATAGTACACTGATACTGTCATCCCTAACATAGGATTAGAAAAAGCTAGACAAACACACATAATGTAAGAATTGTGAGAACAAATAACACATGGATTCCCAGAAAATGCAGCGACAACTACTCAAATTTCAACCTCTATAATCTAAGACCAAATGTCATATAATACCAGGTCGCAACTTAATTTATAAGTTGTGGCTCTAAGTAGTACTTGCAATTATGGCTTTATTAATTACCGAAATACTTTAACAAATAATCAGTTTGAGAACTATGACACATCATTCCAAATTGTAGGTTCACATTGTAAACAAAATAAAATCTCAATAAAATAATCAAATTATTGGAAATCGGATGATGTTTTTCCAAAACAGAATCTACCATGACGTTTCGGATGAAGCTTTGTAATCGCCCAATCTGGCCCAAGCAATGACATTACGCATGATATTCCAAAAGCATGTTACAAATATTTAGTAATTAACGTTATCAATTTTTATAAAGATTCCATTTCATTCCCTCAAAACTCAAACCATCAAAAAATGTCAAAGTATTTTTGTCACTGTAAACATATCTTCAATTTCAATTTGTGAGTGATACTTGCAATTGTTGACATCGTCCATAAGATTGCTAAATAAACATTTTAACTGGAATTTGCTATATCAATAAATGTAGTTATCGTCCTATCAATTCTTACAAATATTTTTCAATCAGAAGGCACGAACGCAGTTCATTTTCATAGGTCGTTTGTTTCTAAGAAGTCAAATTATTTTACGGAATTTATCTAGATATACTACTATATCAAAGACCCATTTAAGTTCGGCTCGGATCAGGTTAAGAATTAACACCCCTAAGTGACGCTGATTCATATTCTAAATATGAAAAATAATAAATAATATATGTCATAGTTAATGGAAGCTCCATTTTAAAAAAAAAAAAAAACTCTATACTAGATGTGATGCCTTGTGTTGCTTTGGCATGATTTTATATAATTATGTCATGATTATATATTAGACTTTTGATGTATATTAATTTAATCAATAATAATAACTATGTGCAATGAACATTACTTGTTTTATATTGTAATTATTTCGTAACTATATATTTTTAATAAAGATAAAATAAAAATAAAATAACAAACTATATATTATGAATTTTTAATTAAATGTTCATATTTTTGTAAGAAGATAGTTCAAATGTCACATGTTTTTGGTGTCACATGCCTCAAACGCACTTTTAGTTCATGTTTGAAGTTTTTGATTCAAACTTCAAATCAAAAATTACTTATACTAGGGTGGCGCCCCCGCGCTTCGCGGCGGGGTTGTACATTTTGTTGGAGTAGGTGTTCATTGCATTCAAAATTATCATTTAATTTAGTTGTGACGTAAGCTAGCATTTTAGCTGCCAATTGAACATAATAAGAAAAAAATATGTATATATGATATAAAAAATCACCTACATTGAACACTAAACCATGTATGATATAGCAGCAGTTGCAGAGAAACCTGCCAAAAAAATCTGGACTAACTGACGCTCGCATCTGCTGCTCGTAAAAACACTGAGCACGACCCTGCTCGTAAAATCAGACGGTCGAAAATCGCCAAAGAGGAAAACATTGTAGCACGAAACCGAGGATGCTCGTCTGATTTTACGAGCAGCAAATTCAGACCCGACTAACTGAAGTTCCGACATCCAAATTAAATGATACAGCAAAAGATGATAACAAATCAAAGCAATGTGCAAGAACAAAATTTACCTTTGCCTGATCCATACTATCACAAGTCAGTGCTCCAAAATGTGATCTATTCCTGAACATTCCAAATATTACACTATGAGAACCAAGGGTAGTATAGAATAAGGATCTTTTTATGATGAGATTTAAACCCGAGTTTCCATTAATTAAGGCATAATTACCTAACAGTACCAAACCATCTTCAACAATATATACATAATGCAAATTCATGTCAAGGGATATAAAGCCACTCATTGTTTAATGCTACAATTTCAAGATTATTTTTCTTAATGATTTTATTTATGATTTTTTCTAAATGCTAATTAGATCCTGTTAAAGCTGAAATACCACAAAAAACATAAAATAAATCATTCTTTTTTGACAAAATAACCTTAATTGATAAAATCAGCAGTCAATGACAATAAACATTCCTCTTCTTCTCTTAATTCATATGATAGATAAATAAAAAAAATCTACAATAAAAGAACAATTACTTTTTATAATAATTTTTAATTCTAAACATGATGCCATACTTATCACACATTTCCCTAGTTGAAGCACAAAATTTGAAACCTGCTAATGTCACAAAATAAAAATAAAAGGTATCAACATGGCAGGGCTGAAAGAAACAAAATTGCTTCTGTATGACTTATTGAGGATGAACAAAAAACATATTGTATGTTGCTAATTTAAAACTCAAAAAGGTAAAACATGATCAAAATTCCCAATCTCACGGATAAGAGCTGGATTGAGATGCATCATATTCCTTTAGGGCACCCATACCAGGTAAATTTATATTAGTAAGAGCTCAAGAAAAAAATGTACCAGCAATAGTTGCAGAGCAACGATTTACAGGTCGAGTTCAAAAATTAGCCTGCGGTTAGTAACATATGCAAAACCCTCTCCACATAAACTGTATCCATAAAAAAATTTCACAGCAAGCATTTAAATTAAAAAAAAAGACTAATTTGATAAATACAGAATAAATATACAGTCACCCATCTTTTTCTCCAAGTAAGATCAAAGTTGTACCACAAGCTCTTGGTCCGATATTTAAAATGCATAAGAAGGCTTTTCTTTCTGAAGATGTCAAAAAACAAAATTAAAATTGTAACAATTAAAGACAAAATTAACACCTACTTGTTTTCTTTCTAATAACTCGTGTCTTCTAATTTTCTATTTTTTTTATCTTTTATTTTTTTTCCATGTATTAGTTCATTAAAAAGTAACTTGACAAGGAACTTCCCTTCTAAATTGAGTTAAATTATTTATCGTACAGTATATATAGTGACGACTCACAACACAACCTATCAACTGAAAGGAAAATAGAAAAAGTTAATCCTAATCCCAAAATAGTATAAACGATTAGTAGCCAGAACCCAAGTTGCCAAACTAAAGATCCTCTGGTATTAGAATTTCGTCGAGCTCTTCTTACTCCACCACAGGAAATTTTTAAAAACAAACGGTAATGAGTAATCCTCACCTGCACCATGGACGATCTGGGAGGAGAGGAGAAGGGATCCCAAGTAAAGAGTGGGGAACAAATACTCTTGCCTTTATCACCTACTACATCATAAAAAAAACTATAACATATTTCAGTCCATGAACTGGTAAGATTAAGGGGTATTGTCAGTACCTTGTAAAGTATAATACTCCCAGCCAGCAAACAATTTATATATACATGCTTGTTCACTGAAACTGCTAAAGACTTGTTCGAAAATTATGACCAAAAATGAGTATCCATTTCCTCAACAACCAGCACACAATTTATATATAACACGCTATCTTATATATCATTTGCAATTTTTAGTCACAAATAGCAAAAAAAAAAAGATTACCATAGCAAGTTGAGGCCAGGAGTGGTGGCATAACAGAGGGGAGTCATGTATATGTAAAGCTAATCTTCTCCTGACAAGACTGAATATGTTATTGCTAACATGGAAAGCAAATGATTTAACCTGACAAGAATGAAGAAATGAAATTTCTAGTGAAAACATTTAAAATTTCACATTATTAAGTGCATATGCTCTAGTTGAAGGTAACATTATTGAATCAATTAAACCTTTTAGCTTGCTTTGAAGTTTTTGCAATCTTAATTTTGTTCATCCATAGCAAAATTAGTACATTACTTATTTCTAAAACAGGCAGCAACATGCTCCACCCACTGTTTTTGAAGTATTGAGAAAATTTGTGCAAAATTAGATGTTGTTTTCAAAATAATGAAAAAATAATACAAAGTAGTAGTAAACTAACACATTCCATTCTGTCAAGGGAGGAATATAACCAAAGTGTCATCACCAGTCATTGAAAATGTATCCCACAAATACTTGCTTTATTAATAAAAAGTACGGTAATTCATTGTGCCAAGCAAAAATAAAAGTACGGTAATAAAAAGCACCTTATATTTTTCTGAAATCATGAACAGAAAATTCAAAGATAACAAAAGGTCAGCTATAAATATGGATTGTGATTACTCCAAATAATCAAATGCCAGGAATGAGCTCCATAAAACTGTAGTATTTCAATAGTTACGATGTGTTGTTGTTTAACAAAGGTAGTGTTATTTATATGAGGAGACACTATTTTTTTTTTTGGCAAAAAGTCTCCGACTCTGAAATCAAGAAACAAGAAAGAAAGTATTAACCCCAGTGCAAAGGTGGAGAGGTTTGTCCTCCTGATGGTAACAAGTCCTACAAGTTTGTGAGAAAATAGTTTGGAGATAAAAACTATGTATAATGTCATAATTGTAATAAACACTGCATGAATGTTAGACATTGCTCTGAGAAAATTAAAAATAAAAAAATCAAGAGAAAATAATTATCCAGCTCAAATGAAACACTTAAAAAGGTTAAAGAACAAAGAAAACTAAATACCAAGATTCAGTTGCCAGATAAACCATATACAATAACAAATAAAATGGAACTCATAAAAGAAGCGAAAAATGTATAAATTAATAAGGTCATCCTACTTTCACCCTCCCCCTCTCCACACACTTATCTATTATTCAACTCGATTTTTGCACCTTAGTGAGAGAAGCATAACCCTTATAGTATAAGGAGCTGAGTAAATGAGTAATATCATAACCCTAAAAAACGTGACCAAAAAAGTCAAAAATATATTTGCAAATATTATATGGCAGCTCAAGCACCTCTTAAAAATTAAAAGATATGACAAAAATCCATCGGACGACACCAAGAGAAGTTGATAGTCTCACTTTTAGAATTTATTAAAGAAAAAAACTCAAAACATCCAAACCAGAAACAATAAATGTTTATATATTAGGGGCAGAAAAGTTCATGTATCAGGATTAAAACGAATATAGGGTCCATGCTAATAATTTTTAGTAGTCTATACTGGATGATCAGTCACTACCAGCAAAAAAAAGTGATTAAGAACCTAACTAAGTACTAATATAGTCATTGAAGCTATCAGCCAACTGGTTCAAATATTATTAACCCACGATACAAACCCTTGTACAAATAACAACTACTCTGATATAAGTTTCTCATAAGAGCAAGAGAAATAAAAATATATATATTTTTTACACATGACAATCCCAGATAGAACAAAAGTTCATGTTATCAGTTCATCTGCTAGCAAATACTCTTTAACGAGTACCTCAGCTCGGTGCATGTTAACTTCTATGGTTGAGACTAACAAATGATATAGGTTTCAAGTTAAAGACGTTAAATGTCAAACCGTGAAATTTACTAAATAAATAATGATAATTAATATAACAAATAAATTAATTTAACATAAATTAGTAAATAACTTAAAATAAAAAAAAAATTTAAAGAAATACAAATATAATTATACAACTATAAATAAACAAAAAAAATTAAAATTTATTTAATTTAAAACAAATAATTCGATGATTAATTCAATTAAATCTGTTAATAAATAAATAAAGATAAAGCGTAATTACGATCTTATTTAATGATCAAATGAAAAATCAAACCAAAAGGGGCATAAATAATACAATGCGTGAATAAACTGATGACTGAAAATCAACCGATATAAAATAAATAATCCCCTAAAACAAATTAAAAATCAGAAACGTTAACTCATTTAATTTAATATAATCAGAAATTTTCCAAATACTCTCAAGATTTAACCCGATTTAGATTTAATAGGGAAATAATAATTCCCAATAATAACAATGAATATGAGATTCTATTTGGAAATTAATTTGCAACCCAACCTTACCACACGTTTTGCCACAAAATGTCCGTCACAGACAATCCCAAATATCTTTTCTCTCTCTCCCTTTTATTTCCCATTATCCCCTCAACTCTCTCTCTCTCTCTCTCTCTCTCTCTCCCGGCCCGTGAAACCTTTTCTCCTTTTCTTTCTTCTCCCCTCCGATTTTCCCCTGGCGAGAGAAGACCTTCCCTTGAAGGTTTCTGCTCGGTATTTCCTCCCTGGCGCGATAGGGCTCTTGCCCTCACCCTCACTCGCGCACGCCCTCCTCCTCTAGCCCCCGCCGAGCACCACCTTAGCTCGGGCTCGCCACCCGTTCGCCGCTAACAAGGGCAGTCGGCGCCGCCCGCCCACAACCCCTCTCACTCCCGACTGAGCACCTCCCCTCTTGCTTCTAAATCGAGCACAAGCCCTTACTGCCTTGAGCATGGGCCGAGCCACCTCTCTATTTCGCCAACTTCTTGCTGCCTTTATCAAATTGGTAACATTATTCCTCTTTTTCGGCCGTGTGGGTCATCAATCGAGTCGGGGATAGGCCCTATGCTCCCCTGTGCTGATTTGTGGGTTGTTGTTGTGTGGTTTTGCCTTGTGCCGCCTTGCTGCCATGATCTAATCGGGTAATGTCCTTCCTTGTATCTAGGGTCGTGTGGGCCCTTTGTGTGTGCCGGGGCTGAGCCTCGTGCTCCTTGTGCTATTGTTTTCTGTCGTTGGGTTTAAGTCGGTAGCCGGCTGAGCCGTCTTAGTCGTGCTGCCTCATTGCTTGTCTTGGGCATTGATTCATAGTGTGCCTTGGTACACTGGTACTAGTTGGTACCAGTGACGCGAGGTGTGGCCTTGTCTTGCTAGTATACCTTGTCGATCTGTGTAATTGGGTCCGTTCTTGTTGAACTTGTGCTGGTAAACTCTTTTCCTGTTGCGGTTGTGTGGGTTTCTGTTGCTTGTTTGGCTCTTATGCCTTTGCTGGTGCAGGATATAGTCCTGTTGTTCTGACTTGTGCTGCCTTTGTTGATTCTTGGTCCGTGTTGGGTTATCCGCTCAAATTTGTGCTATAATTTGTTTTGCTTAGGTTGTCATGAATGCCCATTTGGGATGATAGAAATAATTTAAGGACCAAATTGTATAATCTGATAAGTGGAAGGCTTAAGGTGAATAAATTGTGGTAATAGCACTTCTCGGAGGGTTATATGCGCAAAATTCAACCCTTACGTACCATTGAACCTATAAGAATAGTCGGAAAAGAAATTGATCTTAATTAAGTGGTAGAAAGGTTAAAGTGGATAATAGTGTAATTAATTAATTAGCAAGTGCCGTAAATTTAAAAAAAAACTAAAACGTGCGCAACTAATAATTAATTAATACTTAAAGATGAATTAGGGAGATGATTACATGATCTCCTCAATAATGAAAATCCGAATGACAGATACTGATGGTTTCGGAGGCAGCCTATGATCCCAAATACATTAAAACACCAACACATTTAATTAAATAAAAACATTAATTAAATTTAAGTTAATTGAATTTCTTTTCTTTTAATTTGATTTTTATTTTTAATTCTAGTTTTATATAATATATTTTCTAATTAATGAAAATAATATTAAAATATAAAATGAGATATAATTAAAGAATATGATATAAATAATTAAGGGTTATAAAATAATAAATAAAGTATAATAATAATTTATAATATAAAATATATATTAATTAATTTCTCTATTTTAATAATTTAATAACATTAATTAATATATATAAATACCTATTAATCAATTTCTCTTTTATTAATAATACAAATAGAAACAATAATGATAATAATAAATACTATAAACATATATTAATTAATTTCCTTATTTCTAGATAATTAAATTTTCTAATTTTAATTAAAATAATTAAGTGATAATGTTAAGACAACTTAATAAATATAAATAAAATTTAGTTAATTATATTTATCAAAATAGATATAAGTTAATTATAAACTTTAAATAATAACGCTCCCGTTTCTGCGTCCGGTGTACCATGACCAAACCAGACCCAATATGGATAGGACACTCGCCAAATTAATCTATTTTGACTTCATAGGTTCTCGAATATTATCTTGACGAGCCGACCAACGACTACACTCATATGAGACTACGACGAGATCGTGATGCGCCACCAAAGACTTAGCAATGTGACGTTACCGAGCTAACCGCATTATTCTCGAGTGCAGTTCACGGGATTTGATTTCCTTTCTTCGAAATAGGAACCCAAACCGAAAAATAAAATATTTTTAAAATAAATCGACGAGGTATTTTCTCGACCAAACATTATTTAGAGACCCGAATTGAATTGTCATATGCATTTAGTACTTGACCAGCATATTCGAGACATACCCGCATTTGCATGTCATATCATATCATGATGCACGTAGACAGGATAGGAGTAGGACTCGGGAAATAGTCCCGAGATAGGATTATGTTGGAGTTAAATAAATAAAGTTATAGAATATAATTAGTAGATTAATATTATTAATATCATTAATTATAAATTAAGTTAGGAAATTAATCATGCAAAATGCATGGGAAAGTGCTGAGAGGCGGGCCGGGTGATCTCAGTATGAGGTTGCCTTGTATAACTAGACCAACGGGTTATATTCCTTTGGTCTGTATATACACTGCGCACCTTTGCTTGTCGGTTATCCACCGACCCCGTCATTTGGCGGGTTCGGCCGTGTCAGAGTGTTTTTCTTTTGATCAATATTATATTTTTAATATTCTTAATATGATTAAAGATTTTTAATCCAAATTTGAGCGATTAGGATACCATGTCTTTCAGTGTTTAGTGTGGGCGTCCATATCCGAGTTTGGATTCTACCCTATTTTATTATTTTCTCGGGATGCGGTCCTCTGGCCCCTAGTGGGTACAGTGTAGGCTCCCATTTGTAATATCTGTCATTTTGTCATTTCTCGGGATGCGGTCCTCTGGCCCCTGGTTGGTACAGTGTAGGCTCCCATCTGTATTATATTTCATTTTGTCATTATTTTCGGGATGCGGTCCTCTGGCCCTTGGTTGGTACAGTGTAGGCTCCCATTTGTATTAGTTTCCGATTTGTTATTTCCTGGGTAGTTATCTCCTTTGACGATATGGCAACTGAAAGCATAACTTTTTAATCCATTTTGTGTTATTAGATTATTATTATTTTGTGAGGTGGATCATCAGATTCAGAATACCGAGTATGTGCTTTTAGCCGTCACTCTCCTAGGGCGTTATCGCTCCGGGAGGCCGAATTTTCCCAGGGTATTCAGGGCATTGGCGCCCGCTTACTCGAAAATCCTAAGTTTGTAAGTTGGGCCCGAATACGTGCCCGCTTAGGTAAGTCACAAGTCCAGGGCCCGATCACGTGCCCGCTTGTGGATGGACTGATGATCTGCAACTGGGTTATATATATACGGGTGCTTTAAATCTCGTATCTTATATATATATTTATTATATATTATATTATTATCCACAGATTTTTATAATTTGTGTTTATCTATCATTGCATGTCATTGTATCATAGCGAATTGTTTAAGAGACATAAACTATAATTTTACTATTTAAATAGATAATTGTTGCATTTAAAATATCAGTATCGGTGTTGGGTCCAGTCTAGGAAAGAAGATCAAATCTTAAGGCTGGATCTAAATCCGTACTGAGTAATTTTTAAAATTACTCACGTTTCCACGGTGGTTGTGGGATCCAGGTATTACAGGTGCGGGATCGAGTTTTTGGATGAGAGTGCTAGGTGCAGTCCTGCGTGGTGACAGAGATGCTTCGCCGCTTCCGCATGTGAGCAGGGTAGTGGATTATGATCTATCGGGTTTCGAGTTTTATTTATTCTTTTGGGTTTTTCTTTGAGAGATTTTGCTGCCCATTCCGATGGAGCTAGCCCCGCCGATGTCGGCGTTGTATTTCTCTTTGTTCATTCTGGACTGTATAGTCATGTATATTATATTATTATTGTTTTGTTTATTCTGTGATTTTCTTATTTTATTCATTTAGCCTTTCGTACGCACGTCTCGTCGTGCGTACGTGGCGGGATTAAGCACCCCTAATCCGTTTTAATTATTCTGGGGTGTGACATTAAATCTTCACCTGATGAACAAAAAGCGAAATGGCTAAAAGTCTGACCTTTCTCTGTAGCCTGTGCTCGCGCCACAGATCCGACTTTGGACCTCCGCCTCTTCCCTTTGTCTATTTACGCACTTTGTCACTCTTTGTCGATGCGCGGTGCTTCTATTGCGTTGCTTCACCAGCCTGATTTGCTGCTCCTTGCTCGATCTATTCTAATCTGCGGGTTTGTACCCTAAGCTGACTGATCTGTTGCTCCCTTGGCAACTATGAGCCACAATTTCAGTTTGTCGCCATCCTCTCTTCCCTCAACCGCACTTCCTTTCCCCTCTCTCTCCCTTGCTTTTCTTTTGAGGGGAAGCGAATAGGGCTTGCAAAAGGGGAAAAGAAAACACGAAGCGCATGGGAGGAGAGAGAAGAATGAAGCGCTCAATAAGATACACGCATCACAACTTGTCAATCTCTACGTAAATCGAACGGATACAGAAAAAAGGGCGACGTGGCCTGAATGAGAACTCGTTGTTCTCCCCGCCCTTTAGGGGGGATATATTATTCATTTTCGTTATATATTTATGCATGTAAAAAATTTGAGGAACATTTTATATTAGATCAAGTGTGTTACAAAATGAATACATTAAACTGAATCAATCATACCCAATATAAATTTTGCTTTCAAATTTCAATGTAAAATTTTGAATATAAATCAAGAAACGTGTCCGTGACATTTTTATGGTATAAACTATAAACGTGTCCGTGACATTTTTAATAATAATTAGATTGTCATTAAAATAATTCACAAGTATTAATATCATTTTTTTTCATTTTGTAATACAAAATTTAATAGTGTATATGTTAACCAAATATTTGCTGTACTGCCAAAAGCAATACTAAGCAAGCCTTTTCAACACCATGCGTAACAATTGTCAAACCTCATTATGTATCATAATACATATAACCTGACAGAGGAATGTTTTCATATTTTCCTTTGCCAATATATACACAGGAAAACGTACGAAGAATATTTAGGTATTAAATAATTAGGACAGGAACGTTTTCATATTTCCCTTTGCCAATACGTCTTTTCAGTAAATTGGGATACCATGTTACCATTATCATATTCAGAAAACCATCACCAAAAATAATTGACAGTAATAAGTACACTTAAATTTAGCTCTTCAAAAACCTTTCAATAACTGCTAGGACTAAATACAACCAGATACATAAAAAGCGACCAACATGCACTGCCTGAATTACTCTTTTTAAAATACCCCCTTCTTATAAACTTAAATGCGGAATACACGTGCAATCCGATCAAGTGAGGTTGAAACAATGCAAGTACCATCAGCAGTTAGGGCTAGGGACTGTACTGGACCACTGCCTGTGAAAGTTCTTACACAATTTCCGGATAAACTGTCCCAAATACGCACTTTTCCATCCATGCAACCACTTGCCACATATTGAGTGGTGCCAAGCCATGTCACACATGATATACCCCCCTGCAATGTTTGCACAACCTTTCTATCATTAGCAAAAAAACTAAAGAGGAGATGCAGGGAAAGGGGGGAAGTTGCTCTACCCCTTAGAACCTTTAAAGCATCATCTACTGCAGATATTTACTATACCACTCATAAGAAACAAAAGATGTGACAAACGAGTAGATTGAAACATTATTGCAAGAAGATGACTATGACAGGACTTCATAATCAGAGAACATTTCCATGAAGCTCCAGGATGCCTAACCCACTCATACCAAGACAAATTGAACTTGCTCATAATTGTCAGGAAGTTGTGATCGAAATCAGAACCCAACCCAAACCAACCAACCAAATGGAAGAAAAACAAAAAGGGAAAACATATAACATGTTTGTTTGACTACTGTGATGACAGATAAAAGAGCTATATGAAATTTAAAATTAAAATTGAATACAAATAGAATTGTAAACACATTCTCCAGTATAGATAAGTTGCTTATCAAAATTTTCCAATCAGAAACTCTTTTATCACTCATTAAGGTCAATAAACTGAATCCTTGATCTTTCAAACTGCTTATGGATGACCAACTAGTTTTCAAATTGCACCAAATCTGATACAGAACACATCTAAGCTATGGAGAAGACGTTTATAATAGTATTTCTTAATTTTAGTAAAGTTTGGTTTGTTTGTCATGGAAACAAGTTTTCTGTCAATAGTATCACAAGAAAGGAAGATAGTACATTAAAATGCAATTTAAAGATTAACCTGAAGAAATCATTCATTAACCCAATCTAATTGAACCCAATTTACCTGGAACCAGAATCAATCCAATCCCAATGTGATATGCTGACAGACAGCATTATCTAATTAATTTTAGTTGTTTGTAGATTACCTCATGTTCACAAATGCAACGAGGAGAGGAGCGCTGGAGTTCCCAGATTATAAGCTTGCTATCCAACCCTCCTGTTGCTGCAAAGCCAAAGCTGCATCCACATTGTGCATAGGTTAGTAATAAATTAGTCATCTCTGCACCTCGTCCTTTCTTTTTCCGTATTTCTGGTGCATTAAATCTAATGTTTTCATAATGGTTATAGTCCTTAATTCACTTCATCATTTGCACTTTTTGCTTTTATCCATTAAAACCCACTTCACAAATAGAAAAAGTTCAGGGGATTACAAATTTATTTTGTCCATTTGAAATAAATCTTTGACTCACCAATTGCACAGTATTTACATTCAGATGTACGATTTCAAAGGTAATGTTAATAATCAATTAATTAATCACAATGGATCACTCCATCAACATTTTTCTGAGGATCCCCAGACTAAATTTTATGTTGAAGTACTGTTATAATATTTCTTATGAGTGAGCATCTGCTGCAGTATTAATATAAATGACACCAATATGCCACAGTTTTTATCTGGTCAAGGTCTATATTGCTGATCTGATCTGAATCATCTGATTTTGATTCAACAGCCATGGAACATGAACCTTATAGTTTCTTGTAGCAGAACAGTCAAATTTACACTATTGGACAGTGATATATTCAGATATCTGCCTTATCTATAGTGAATATATTCAGAATTCAGAAAACAGCAACACAAATAAACCATGAAAAAAACTGGTCATCAATTTAAAAAAAAATAATGATGCCATAGCATGCTAAACAGAGTACTTGGACAGGTAAATTACCTTGGAGAAATACCAATGCACTCAACCGAATTGGTATGACCCACTAAAGAACTCATAACCTGGAATAGGTAGCAAATGTAGCCTTATAATCATGTATATTGTACAACATTCTTTTGTATAATAGTCCACACAGCATGTTAAAAAAAGGGGGGTGGCCACAAAATATCAGGAAAAAAAACACTTGAACCACAACTAAAATAACAAAATATACAGGCACATTGCCACTAAAAAAAAGTCTGCAATAAAGTTCTTGTTTACAAGGTCATTCAATTTTTCTTAATGAATGAAGGGTATATTAATATAACAGACAAAGGGGCAATTTTTGAGATAAAAATGTTAACCAAGCCTCCCAGCTTTATATATCCACAAGTTATACCTCTCCCCACCCATCTAAAAACAAAACAATGTTTTGAATCTGACCACTATATGGATGACCATTGCCTTAGCCACTAGACTAATTCTAGTTCATGAGAAGGGATAATTTATCCAGTAAGCATACACAACATCTAAAAAACACTTCTACAAAGTGAACACAGAAATATCTCATAAAACCCTAGAATGATATGGAATTACCACCCAAATACCTCATCTCTAAATTTCTTTAGAAGCACCCAAACTGTACTCTTGGTTGCTGCTTATATAAAGAAGAGAAGCTAGGTCCAATAGGTAACAAAGGTGAGTAGAAAATCTGACATTTAATAACTTTTTGAAAAGGTCCTACTGACAGGGTCTGCAAATTAATCAAAGAAATACAGAATTTCACCTGACCAGAAGACAAGTTGACCATGTGCACCGATCCATCTAGCGCTCCAGTGATAGCTATAGCTGAATCAGCAGTTATCCCCATGCATGTCAACTCATCTTGATGGTAGTTATGCCCTATTAAATCATTAGAAATCTGTCATTGTCATGTCCTAGGAGAATAGTTAGGGGGTAATTAGCAGGACATGTAGAATAATTGAATATGATGGGAGACAATTGATGGGTAGTTAGTGGGGTTAATTAGCAAAATTAGAAAGTTAGGCGGGAATATTATCTATATAAACCTACCCCATCATTGTAATCAATATGAACAAATGAAATGAATTTTGAAATTGTGTTGAGACTTTGTTCTCTTTTTATCTTTCTCATTGATCCCTTATCCCATTTTACAATGAGGCAACAACTAATTTTAGTTTGTATTAAATTATTGGAGTTCATTGATTTTATTTTTCATGACAGATGCTTATTTGTTGAGAATTATTTGAAGCTAACTTAAAAAATCTGGTCTTAGTGCTCTATCAGTTTCAGATTTGGGTACTTCCCTGTTCTCGGTTGGCTAATATCAGTGCATACTGTTAAAATCAATATAACATCTTTTTCATAATGAAATTATCTTATTACGGATCCTGACAGCAGCAGGATGTAAGAAAAATAAAATGGTCTTCAAATGAGAACCAGAAACCCGGAGGGGAGCTAAACGGAACTGTCCAAATTTAGGACTAGGAAAGATACTTAAACATTTATTATGACAATAAAGTATGGTAAAAAGTGAAAAAAAATAAAATCTTCTTCTTTTTCTTTTGACCTGCAACACGATGAATGCTTTCTCCAGTTTTAGGGTTCCATATCCTCATTGTTCCATCAGCAGAACCAGAACATAACACCTTGCCTACAAAAACAATAAGATACATAAAATGCAACATATGTATAGGTTTGCATATATTATAATTTATAACATCTTTATTACTTCATTATCATCCTCTAGATAACTAAGCATTTGTTGTTATAAATTTATAATCATAGGAAGAATATGGTCAGATTCTATTGTAGATATCAATTAAGAAAAAGAAAAGAAATTACCATCCGGGGTAAAATCACCACATACAACCTTTTTACTATGGCCAGAGAAGGACATAAGAATGGCTCCTTTACCAGCATTCCACATATAAACATTAGAATCCTCAGACCCAGCCATTATCACATGTCCTTTGGGATGCCATTTTACCCACTATTTCAAAGTCAAAAAATCCAAATCAGATTGTAATATTTCATAGACTTCAATTTTAAATTCAAAGCAGCTGCAAGAGAGAAGTATAAACTGAAGGAGAAAATACCTGATATTAGAAAGTTGAGCCTGGTAATTATGGGTAACAGCAAGTCGTGTATAGGGAAAAAGCTTAACATAATTAGAATGCTTTCATTGTTGACCTTTATGTTTGTTATGCATTAACTCAACAGAAATTTGTAATTTGGTATATACTTTTACGTGTTGTTAGGGGTGTGGAAAAATCTGACACAGGTTCTTGTCATCAAACCTTCCAAAGATATACAAATCTTACCTCAAGTCCTTCACTGGAGTCCTCGAGAGTGAATTTTAGGGTACCCAAAGCAGCATCCCAAACCTTTACCGAACTATCATAATTTGCTGATGCAAGTAGTTGGCCATCATGGCTAAAGGCTACACTGCTTACAGTATCTGTATGCCCTGATTGAATTAAAAGATGAGGAGTTATGGATCTTCTTTATTATGTATCATAAAGATCAGAAATTTGCATTACAACACCAACAAAAATAAAAAATACATAAAATTCCACTAGTTAGTATATGACCCCGGTTATTTAAACAATAAAGGTAAGAATAACCAAACCTATTATTTATCCAATATTGTTTCACGTTTGCAAACAACTCTTAAGAATAAGAACAAAAATCAGCAGACACTGCATCAAACACAAACACAAACACAGAAGCTATCATATGATCTAATACTCAAAAGCATTCCATACTCCACAACCAAACACAGACACTGCATCAAATGATCTAATACTCTATCATATCCTCCCTCCCTCGCTCTCTCATGCACATACAAGCACAACAGACAAACACACAGACACTAACCTTGAAGCTCAATTGCTACATCAGGGTTTCCAATCTTCCAAAGAAATGCTCTATTGTCCTTCCCCCCTGTAGCCACAAGTGATGGATCTACAGGACTGCACGCCACTGTGTAAACTTCACCTGTATACAATCAAACACACAAATACCAAATAAACCATTATACTTTTAGACACAATACCCATACCTAGTACTGGTATACAAACTAACATGTCATGTTCATAGTGAAAATTGCCAGGTTTTTGTGTTCCAATTACTGATTCAATACCAATCATAATCAGTATTAGCCTTAATTTTCTGCTACAATGTGTAGATACAACCATACTACTTCCCACACTGATCTACTTTCTGCACTTGTTCATGCTAACCTATTATAATGGAGTTTTGTTTAAAACATGTGACTGTAGTAACCGCACATTAAGTGATAATGAGCACAATGTTATCCTAATTCAACACAAAATAACTTCAATCTTCATTTATTTGAAGTTATAATTTTTTTTTTTTGCTGAAATTACAAAACAGATGTGCGCATTACATGATAAATAGTATACTTACTAGTATGCCCCAGGAATTTGTAAATAGAACCAACTGTTCCTTCTTGTTCTTTTTCCTCCTCTTCTGCAGCGAATAAGCACAAAAGTTAATTACTGATAAAACAAAACAAAAGGGGGCAAAACTACAGACAAACTGGTACTATAGCAGCAATAGAACCAAACGTAGTAATAATTAATTAGCAATGATATCTCACCAGGATAATCATCAGATTCCATCTCATCATCTTGATCAGGGAGAACTACAAGTTTACAACAAGATAAGTACAAGTAAGACAAAATTTAATGGAAATAATCGATTAGACCGAACAGAGAGAGAGAAGAGAGGAAAAACCTTCTTCATCAATGTCGTATTCTTGTATGATATCGTCTTCGTTTATAAAGACCTCTCCTTCGTCGGAATCCTCGCCACCGTCGCCGCTGTGGATGCTCATCTTCTACGCTGCTGCGCTCGTGTGACAGAGATGCAATGCGAGGGTTTTAGACGAGATATAAAAGGGAGATCTCCTCTCGGCTCTCCCCATCCGCCGTCGTAGAAAATTAGAAATGATGGAACGGCGGCGTTCTCCGTAGTCGTACGCCAATCGTACGATCAAAATCAGAAGGTTCAGATTAGGCGAAAGATTTCATTCTAAAATTTGGTACCATTTATTATAGAGAAAATTAGTGTCATGCCACCTCAAAATTTTAAATTTAGCAAAATGCCACTTTAAAACTTTAACTCTCTCTAATATCACCTTAAAATAAGTTTATTTAGTCTTTTGTCACATTTATATATTTTTTGTTCATTTTTAATTAAGTTCAGTAAAATATCACTGTATTTTTAGGATGTATTTTTTAATTTCAAAAATACCCTTATTTCTCTCTGATATATCTTTTCCTACTAATTTTGTTTGTTAAAATCGTTGATATCTCTGCAAAATGTGTAATGCAGAAAGCAAATTTCAGGCTATGAGCATCATGATTCAGAACTTTAAAAGCGAAAATTATATTTGTAAGCATATATAAATGCATTTTTGTAATTTTCTTTATGGGTCATTTGGATAGAAGATTTTAGTATGATTTATTTGTTGACTGTTTTCTCTATTGTAGAATAAAATAAAAAAGTATTTGGTTTGACATTTGCTAAAATAATTACGCATTTTACAGAGATATCAACGATTTTAACAGACAAAATTAGTAGGAAAAGATATATCAGACAGAAATGAGGATATTTTTGGAATTAAAAAAATACATCTCAAAAATACGGTGATATTTCTTGAACTTAATTAAAAATGAACAAAAAATATATAAGTGTGGCAAAAGACTAAATAAACTTATTTTAGGGTGGCATTAGAGGGAGTTAAAGTTTTGAAGTGGCATTTTGCTAAATTTAAAGTTTTGAGGTGGCATAAGATTAATTTTCTCATTATTATAGGGGTAAGAATCGTTGTCTTATATGTAAATCCGACGGCAATAAACATCTTAAAAAGCACATGCATAAAATCAAACTAAATTTGATAATCACTTAAAAGAAATTATATTAATTAATATCGATGCCATTTAAATAGTTGTCGTAGATCGATTTAAGGAGCGTCGTAGATTGAGTCATTAATCGGAATCGATTGTATAAGGTAACCTGAATTCTGTATAACTTGTATTTCATTTTATCAATTTTTATTTAGATTGTTTGACCTATGATTTGAGATAAAGATTAGAGATCCGAATTATCTGAATTATTTGAATTTTAAAAATATAATTATTAATTATCATTTATGCATATTCAATATCGATTCTGAAACTTTAAATGTTACATCATATGCATGACAAACAATAATTGAATATGAATGGATCATTTTTGTTTGGTATCAGTTTAAACTGTTTTCGTATTTGAACTTATTTGTGTGATTTGAACATGTGGACGCTACAGAATAAACTTCTATGTGGAGTACCCTATGGGTCTGAATTTTATATAAAAAATAATATATACATGATAAAGGGTCGCAACCTGACATCGAAAAATGGATCACTATCTGCAAACTGAATTTGTCCTCTTATTGTAGCACAGTACCAGTTGGACAAGGGGGTTATATTACATATTATGGGCCTATGCATTGTTGGGCTTGCCTATGGGCTGATTGATTTGATATGTCCGAATATGTTTTGCTTGATATGTCTGAATGATTTTGCTTTACATCTTAATTAATTCGATCAGAACTGAAACCAGATGTGGGTTAAAAAGTCCGAACACAACGGATGTGTGTACGAGACTAAGTAAGTTATGTTAGTTTACCAACATATCCGATCTTAGCTAATTAATTATCGATTGTTTCTGTTAATCAAATTCATTTAAAATCTTATTTTAGTTCATATACATGCATTACAAAGTGATATATTTTGGTAATTAGAAAATAATAGATTTTGTGTCTTCTTATTAAAATAAAAATATATATAAATAGTAATTATGATATATGATATGGTTTTTCAGTTAATAAGAGAAATGCATTAAAATGTCAATTTTACTCTATATATTTTATTTTAAGTATTATAGTTACATATGGAGTACTTATTTGATTGAAATGATAAATAATATTATATATATATATATATGCTATAGAGAAGTTATTTCGTAAAATAACTGATTATTAAGGTTTATAAGCTGACTCTGTTTTGTTTCTTTATTATTTTTCTTTTATGTTGGCGATGTAGGTTGGTTGGCCGTCAGATGGATGTAGAAGATACTAGTTCTATAGCCCCCGGTCAGGGAGTGTTACAAATATCCAAAATTTTGACATTTTTAGGTATAAATACTCAATTTTTAAATTTAAATGAGTAAATATCCAAATTAAGATGTGTTGGGAGGTATATAACTAATTTTGTCTAATTAAAACACCTAACATAGCTAATAAGACACCAACTGTAAAAAATCATAAAACCAGACTGTAAAAGCTCAATGCACGGAAATACCAGTAAGCCTGAAAATAAGTTAGAAAAAGCTGCTGGACATTATAGGAACAAGTCATTAGAAGCTACAGTTAGTGTTCTCAAAACCGTGCCACTGTGGTTGAACACGGTGTTTACCCTTGAAAAATCTCAAGGATGAAGTAGCTGGATAATTAAAAATAAATAACAATTACCTATGGTAAATCATAAGAGAGGGGCCACCAGCCAGGCAAAGTCGCTGCTGAGCTCCGGAAAAGTCTATTTGTCCCACAAAAAAATTTGGGATAAAAAGGAAGGGTATAAATATCCCACCATCCACTGTCCACTCGGTGTAGGTGACGGTCGAGAGACTCAAGAGAGAAGAAGATCTCTTGGGTGTCACCATATGATTATTTTTCTCTACAAGTGGGACCTACACAGAAAGTCCCACAAACACTTGAAACCTTAAACTTATCCACTAAATCTAATCAAGTCGGAACAAGGATTAAGCATTAATCCCACGAGGAAATTCTGGACAAGGGTCAGAAGTATAAAAGCCATGCCACATCCTGTTCATTCGAGATGGATGACCCTCAGGAGATTCAGGAGAGAGATCTCCTGAGGGGTCATCCATCTGATTGTTATTCACTGGCATGTGGGTCCCACACCTCAGTGATAAACATCAAGGAAAGACAAGATCAAATCCCAAATCAAACCCTCAAAGCAAACCCTAAGAAGGACTGAAGCAGTACAATCCCTGTACAACAAGAACTGTGTCAATGCCAAGCTAGTATTTTGATATAGCCAATCACAAGAAATTTCAATGTGATTTTATTTTCAAGGCTGACTAGGTGCCAATATTGCAAACACCTGATCAAGCCAAGATTTGTGTCAATTATTGACAAGTAATCAACTGTTGACCAAATCACTTTCATAAACATGGATTGAAAGTCAATTTCACAAGACTGACCAGATGTCAATGTTGCAAACATCTGATCAAGTCTAGATTTGTATCAATTGTTGACATATAATCAACTATTGATCAAGTCAAACCCTAATAAACATCAATATAAGTCTAATTAGTGTTTAATTAGGGAGTTTTCTATAAGAAATTTTATTTGGCAGAGACACTGAGCTACAATCGAAATTTAGGATTTATTTAAAGAGGAAAATAGGGTTTTCTAGGCAAATAAATTTTCAATGCAAGGAGGCAGGGGTAAAAGTGGAATCAAAAATTACAGGAGTGATCATCATGAATTTATGATTTTTGGTGAAATTTCATGATTTTTGGATAAGTGAAGTTATTAAAATAAATTTAGAGAAAATAAAATAGATTAAATGAATTGATCAATGGCTGAGATTTGATCAAGTTAATTCTGGGTACAATTTACGGACAGTAGCAGCCTTGGATGCAAACTGGGTATGAAAAGCACACAAAATACAAAATATAAGAGGAGAGATGGTATGCCACGTGGCAGTACCAGAGTGAGCCAAGTCAGCAAGCAACTGCCACGTGTCACAACCATATTGGTCCATGTCAGCATAGGTGGGCCCACACTAGCGTGGAACGCCTGACAAGTGGGCCCCACACATGCCACGTGGCACTCACTTATTGGTCCACATCAGCAGCCACTTCACCAGACAGAGACACATGACACAATGCTATTGATGCAAACCTACACATGTCAGCAGGGTAGAGGTGACATGACAACACCTTAGGCCACCACATCATCATATGCATGCCATGTGGCAGCATACCATGAAACCACTCACCATTCAGGGTACAACAGTTAGACACATGGCTGCATGTCATTGGACCAAGGCAGCACATGTGGGCCCCTCTATATGCCACATGTCACTCACATGATGGTGCACAGTCACCGAGATTAACAATTGTAATAAGGTGATTAACACAAACACCTCTAAATCAGACAAAACAGCCTATAGAAACCTGCCACATCAGCATGTTTAACCCTAAAATGCTGACATGGCCACCCCTAAAACTATTAACACCTGACAATGGGGCGCATGGTTAAGCTGTGAACCAAGTCTATTTGGCATGCCCATTCAAATCAACACAATAGAATTTAAAAGGAAGATGAGAGAAGGATAAACCTGGTGCATGGGTTCTAAATCGTTGCTCATCTTCCCTTCTACGCTTTGATTCACGTGTGCCAGGCACATTCACATGCGAGGAGGAACTCCCTCCCTCCTCCTTCTTCTCGCCATTGCTCGAGTCTAATACAGCTCGCATTCTCTTCTTTCCCTGACGCCTCACCATGATTGAAGGCGATCTAAGAGAGTAGCAACGATCGGGTGATGAGAAAAGAGATACTGCCAGATCAATTGATGAGAAGAGATGAATAGAAGGTGAAATTGACCTATTACCCGAAGCTAAGCCGAAGGAGAGAAGGTGAATTGGTACTTTAGAGATCAAATTGTGTTGCAAAGTGAACTCTTTAAGGTAAGGCGACACCAATGAAATCGAATTGGCGAGGCAATTGGATATACGAGATGTGAATTTGGTTAGAGACTAAGAATGGGGCATAAATAACTTCAGCAAAATTGAAGTTGACAAATGAATGAAACGGCGTTCAGAGTGGCCGTGGAGTGTTTAAATAGAAGTTGGCAACCCTAGGCCCACTTGCCAGTTGAAATACACAAGCAATTGAGAGTGTGAAGTCAATTGAATCGCGGCACAGTCAAAGTTATAACCGAAAACGGTTAGAGAACAAACACAAATGCATCCTTACCGTTAATTGAAGCGAGTGAAGGGTTGAGATTCATCCAAGCTAGCAATCCAAGGGAGAGACAACCAACCAATCAAATCAATTGAAGTGGCCAATTGAAGCCTATATAAACTGAAGAGATAAGCAAAAAAAGAGAGGCAAGAGAGAGATTGAGATTTAGAGCACACACATACACACACACACACATTTTATTAGTGATAGAGAGAGAGAAAAAAAATTAGAAAGGAAAATTGCTCAATTTGCTTTTCTATCAAGAATTGAAGGTAATTGATTATGTTCATCGATTCTATCAATACTTCTTTGTGTTTCTTTCTCTGAAACTGAGTCTAAAATATCCAATCCATGCTCATTATATAGTCAATCGAATTTCTTTACTTATTCTTATTGTTTCCTCGTGATAGTTGTGTTTTTCTTTATTTCTCCATTATTTCTTCCCTAAAGAATCTCAATTGACACTAGTTGATCAGATTCAGTGAGCCACTGGCCCAATCACAAGGTGATTGGTAAGCCTTTAGGCCTGAATCAATCACAAACATCAAAGAATTTGTAACAAGATTGCTACTGTGCCATTGCTCTTTTTGATTAACCATGTTCAATTAATCTTCCTGCCTCTAATTTGGTGGTAATCGAGAGGTAAAGCCATCCTCTAGTTGCTTTAGTTGAATCACTGTGATTGATGAAAAGTAGTTTGAGTTGTGTAATTCCTTGGTAAACACACTGATTCTGATAAGATTGGTATACGCTAATCGCTAAGATTCAAATCCGTTAAAGTTATCATCTGACTCAGCGAGCCACTGGCCCTAGCCTTTGTTAGATGAGCCTTTAGGCTTTAGGGATGACGATTAAGTGTGCAAAGTTCAGTTAGTATCTTGAATTGAGTAGAAATTGAGATCGGTACCAATCGGTACCGAGTACTGTCAGCTGACATTATGCTTCAGCATAGCTGTGAGCAAAGGATAACCCCTCTCTTCACTTCATATCATACTTATTCATCGAAATGATGCGTACTGAGCTTGTAATTGCCTATAACACTAGTTAATTTTGTCAAATTACATCTCGACGTCGTGCATAACAATCGACACCATGATTTCGTGCTTCAATAATCACTCAACTCAGTGAGGAGTGCCAATTGGTAAGTGTGCCTTTAGGTCTGAGGAGTGCCAACTGGATAAGAAGAGTCGATGAAAGATCACAACTTGAGACAATTGAGGTCGGTACCAACTGGTACTGTATACTGCTAAGTAATGTGTTGATCCAGCATTATTAAAAACAAAGGAGAAGTAGTCTACCCATCTCAGATCACATCAATAGATCTAGACGATACTCACTGAGCTTGCAATTGTTAGCAACTTCGATTAATTCCATCAAATTTAGTAAGGAAATCAATTAGGTACCAATTTCAATTGGTACACTAACTGACATCATTGAGCGACATTAATCACCGCATAGATCTTTGATCATACATTACAAAGAGATTTTATGCACTAAGGCGATACTGAGACACTAACTTGATCAGGGAAGAGAAGCTTCGATCACCGAAAACCACCATTTAGTGTGAATCATAACGCAAAGTGAGTCGAAAGGCTAGAAATCCTTTAGCACGACTATTGAAGCAGTCCATCGAATCTTAAAGTACATCAACGATTGAGATCTGTCAGGTGTTTAGAAAATTAAAGACAAAGTGAAATCTGGAGCCTTAGATCTATTAAGCACGTATCTCAGCTAAATCCAGCGTGCCCAAGTGCAATCAAACATTTAAATAAAACTTTGCACTAATCTTATAATAATCCAATGGCCCAGATTAAAGACAACATTTAAACTGCGGCCCAGTTGAGAACATGCTCGATTGAATAAAAATGATGAAATGGGCCCAACAGCAGTAAAATCAAAAGAAAATTAATTCGGCCCAATCCATTAAGCCCAATAATCAATTAATAATAGAAAATAAAAATATAATAGTAAAAAATCATTTGGAGGCTTTACCAAGATCCAAATTGACTCAAATTTATTTCTAAAAATTCTTTGTTTTTCATAGTATTTTTCTATGTAAAAATATTTCAGTTTTAATAATTTTATTATACTGAAAAAATTTAAAAGCAAAATGATATTATTTATTTTTTCTATTTGACCAAGCTTTGACTTGCTATTTTGGCTATTATAAAAATTAAAAAAATCCAAATAAAATCTTGAATAACAACCAACCTATTTTCTATTATTTTTGTGAGTATTTTTTTATAAAAATAAAGAGAGTTTAAAAAAAATCACCTTTGTGATTTAGATAATAATAAAGGGTATTATTTTATTAATAAAAATCAATAATAATGCAATAATTCTTTTGCATTTTAGAGGTGATTAAATAAGCTCACACAAGGGGTGTAGAGCGGAAGAGTAATTTTTCACAAGTGATATAACACTCAGAATAGTCAGTTAACAATAATTAGGACAATAACATCCTAACACATACCAAGAAGACAACTGAGATTACAACAATCAACACAGTGAGTGTGATGACCTCAAAGAAGAATATTATAATGTCTGAAGAAGTGACATTATGATGCTGAGATCGATGATCCATTGATTATCAATGAGATACCCTGATTAGATCCATCGATGAGTATCCCTTACAAATGGGACAATGATGCCCTTGTATAAGGAATCGTTGTAACGATTCCTTGAATCATTATACGATTCACCAAATCGTTGAACGTTTCACAAGACGTTAGCAACGCTTTGACTATTCTCTGACAAGTCAATATGTTCTAAGAAATCGTTATCAACGTTAAACGCTTTACATAACGTTAGCAATGTTTTGACTGTTTGACCAACTCTCTGACAAGCCTGCTATTCTCTAGAAATGTTATAACGATCTGTTGAAGTGTTATAACATTTTGTTGAATCGTTATACGATTCCTAAAGTGATGAATGATTAATAAAGTGGTGACACACTTTGTTGATTACTGATGAGTCATTACAATATGACAGTTTCTGAACTAGTTTGTCTAGAAGTTTATTCTCTAACAAACATGTCTCAATATTAGACCAGCCAAGAGCTCCGAGTTTAGTTTTGTGTATAAGGTAACCTTGAATTCATGAATCGGCCAAGTGCTCAGAATTCATGATTTAGGAGGACAAGCAAGACAACTGTAGGGACTCTGTCCACTGTCTATTGACCCTATGTCTTGAACAACTGTTCATGACTTGACATGCTAGCAAGACTAAACTGATCTGTTTGTAAGTTTGTCTTCTAATCTAAGAGATCGAACTGATCTGTTTGTAAGTTCATCTCTCAAACTATGAGATTGAACCGATCTGTAGTGGGTTCATCTTCTAAACGGTGAAATCAAACCGATCTGTTTGTAGGTTCATTCACTAACACGCATGTCTTAAAGTTGAGCTGGCTTAGCACTTCATGTTTGACTTTGTATGCAAATGTGTTTCCTAGGTTTATGAATCCGCTCAGTGCCTGGAATTCATGATCTAGAAGATCAGCAAGATGAATAAGTGGGTCATATCCACCCATCTTCTGATTCACCAACCTCAAGATCAATCGGCTCAGTGCTTCGAGTTGTATTTTGTGTGATTGATCATTGACTAGTTAAGTTTGAACTGATCTGTTAGTAAGTTCATCTTCTAGATCAATTAAGATTGAGTCGATCTATTAGTAGACTCATCTTCTATCTCTCCGTAAAGATTGATCTGATCTGTTTGTAAGGTCGTCTCTCGGAGTTATAAAAATTAAACTGATCTGTAGTAGGTTCATCTTTCTCTATTACAGAATGAACTGATCTGTTAGTAAATTCATCTCGTATTGCATCAATCAATCGAACTGATATGTAATAAGTTCATCTGTCCACATTCCACGTAGGTTGAATCGATTTGTTAGTAGATTCAATTTACACTGTATATCGTATCTCGTGAACCGATCCGTAGTAAGTCACTCAGTATCCTTTTTTGCCGCACTCAGTAAGTCCACTCAGTAGTGAGTTCATCCTTTTTACCCGTATTCATGAATTGATCTGTAGTAAGTTCATCTATACCTCTCATCTATTTTCAATGAATCGATCTGTAGTAGGTTCATCTCAGTATCAGATCTCGTATCTCATCTATTATCTGAATTTGAATTTGAACTGATCTGTGTGTAAGTTCATTTTCACTTGTTTCTAAATACCCCGAACTGATCTGTAATAAGTTCTTCTGCCAATACTCTATGTAAGTTGAATCGATCTGTTTGTAGATACAATTTACATTATATCCCGAAGATAGAACTGATCTGTTAGTAAATTCATCTTCTTTACCATTCCTGCCTCACCGGACTGATCTGTTAGTAAGTTCAGAGTGCTTTAGTGATCCCATCACCGAAGCACTTGACCACTCGACCACTTGATTATTATTTAACTATAGTATTTACTTTCCCCTTTCGAGATCCAGAGGTGCCTCGAGGTTGGTAGCCTAGGGTAATTAACAGTGGGGGCTTGCGCCCACCGGAATCTAAAAGGATCCCCAATTAACAAAAATCCCTTGAACGTGCATCCCAATGGGTCTGAGCGGTGAGTTCAATCGGCACTAAACAAATGCATGCTCGGGAGGGATCTCCGTGTCCTTCTTTCGCATCCCATCGCCAGCAGTGGTGCGGAGCGCGCGAAAAAGGGTCGCACACACGGCACAAACGACACGACACGATAAGGACATGACACGGTTAAGACACGACACATGACACGTGCCGTATTCCATGCAGTGTCTTAAGCGTGCCATGTTCGATTTTTCTACTATAGGGCACAACATGATTAAGAGGGCGTACACGGCACGACACGAAACACGGCATAGTACGACACGAAAACTATTGGGTTTTGATCCAACCAAATCCCGTTAAGGCTTAAGCTGCGGAAAGACCGTAAAACAAAAATTTTATTTCTATTTAAATTATGGATTAAAGTATGTCGGATGATTACCAAGAGATACACACATTTTAATCCTTTACAAAAGACAGTAAAATATTATTTTACTTCTAACTTAAGCGAAGGGTTAACGCGGTATGTCAGATGATTACCGAGAGATACACACATCTTTTAACTTGTATAGATCTACTCCATGATTGATTTCTAAAATATTAATCTACTTAACAATTAAATAGATTAATATAAGATTTTATACCTTGTTTCCAAATTTTATTTGGAATGAAAATCAGTTTGTCTCATAGTATCACACGTGTGATGCCTCTGTAGGTTATCCACTAGGACTGACAAGAGAGCGACTTATTTCTTTTGCCATAAATACCGTAAACCGCGATTTCTCACAAAACACTATTCACCGAGAAAAAGAAGAAATAGTACTATTAACGACTCACAGTTATTCTATTTCACAAATGTACAGAAATACCGAAACTTTTGCAAAAACACTATTTACCGATCCCGTGAATTCTGAAACAACCTTATACTGAGAAAGAGAGAATATAGAACTGAAATTTGTATTTTTCTCTCTCATCCCACCCTTCTATTTATAGCCTTTCAAAAAGTTTATCAAAATTACCAAAATGTCATTATTTATTTTGCAAGAATATAAAGTTGGCCAAAATTGCCAAAATGTCATTATTTATTTTGTAAGAATATAAATTTGGCCAAATTTATAAGTTTGTCATTGGGCTATTTTGGGCCTTTTTGATTTTGGGGTTTTTTGATTTTGGGTTTTTAATTATTAATTAAGGCTTTAATTATTAATGAGCTTTTAACCCAAAATTCAAATTCATAATTAACATTTAAAATTCAATAAAAAATATATATACAATTGTCATGTACAATTATATTTATCTTGGTTGTTGTTTCGGTAAATTAACACGACGTGTCCAACATGTTATAAATTCAATCTGATTTTTTGCTTCTTGTCATCTCTATGACAAATATAATTTAATTATATCATATATAATTAATTATAACCATCTTATTATTAATTATAAATAATTTATAATTAATCAATAAGATTCTCCGATCAACTCTTATATGGTGTGACCCGACATGATCCGTGTTATGTTGGTAAATAGAGTTAAAACCATTTTAACCTCTATAATCATATGAGGTATCTGACAGAATGCACTATGACCATCCAATTACACAGATGATGCTGTACTATACAATATCATGATCCAGTAAACTATTTACTTGTGTTTAATTCTTTTGTCTCATAGTTATCAGATAAGTTTCAAGGTAGATATGTGTCATCTTTGCAAACTTAATATTTTCTTGATTCTGAGTAAATTATCAAATATAATTACTCTTGTAATTATACTGCTAGCAGATAATCTTACTTTATCAAGAGGCTCAGTGATGCTATAACTCGTATAAAGATACGAGGAACAATAGTACTTTTGGCAAACCATCTCTTTCTCCGCATAAGTTATGTATATCAAAGAGCTACCTTTATAGCCACCTTTTACGGATAACGTTTGGTAGAAATCACACACATACATATCTTATGTAGGAAAGATAAATACCATATACTTTAGAATTTAACACTTAATAAAAGCATTAATGACACACATACAATTCCATTTAATATTTCATTCGGGGTCTGTCAAATATGATGTTCCTAGAACATCTATCTATGTGATTAAAATGATAAATCTTTTTCTATGGTCTATAAAACTTGATCACCATTTAATCCACACACTAACTTGATAGTGGTTAATTAGTGTTCTTGCTAATTATCTCGGTTAGTAACTTTTAAGAGTATATTCTATATTATGAAATTTTACAATTCCAGTCATGAACTCGAAATGATTCATAAATTCAATAATACTCAAGGAAATAAAATACCATTTAAATATTCAATTCATGAACAAATCTTTATATAACAAATTTATCGTATTATTGACTTCAACATTATTACAAACTAACAAAAACACGACCAAACACAACATGATTAGGTACGGCACGGTAGACCCGACTAGGCCTAACTAAAAACCACTAGGCATGCTAGATACCGCTAGACAGGGATAGGCACGACAAGGCACAGTTTCTCCAATTTTTTTATAATTTTTTTCTGAATTTTGAAAAATAAATATATAATATTATAGTATATAAAATATATATGTGTTTTTTCTTTTTTCTGTTTCTTCTATTAAAAAAATAATTTTTGCAATTTTCTCTCATTTTTTGGCATTTTTATTTTTTTTAACTTTGTCCAAATTTTTGGGAAAAAACATAAAATATAGTATTGTAGTATATAAAAAGTTAGAATTTTTTTTATATTTATAGATTTTTTGATTTTTTTTTTAAATTTTCGACACGGTTAACACGAATAATACACGCCGTACCGAATCAACACGACATAAACAAACACAACACAGTTAGGCATGGACACAATTATACACGACACGGTTAGGCACAGCCAGGGGCGAATCCAATGTGGTCTAGGGGGGCACGCGCCCCTTCCCTGGATTTTTGAAAAATTATGCTTTTCGGTAATTCCCCCCCCCCTCCTGTGAAATTTTTTTTGCCCCTCCTGAATTGTCTGATTATTTTTATTGAGAAAAAAATATTTAATACCGTGCATAATAAAATAATTATGCAAAGATATCAAAATATAAAGTTACGTAAACAAAAACTTTCTTCATCAACTTGATTATCTATTACTTTGAGCTTTATTTTGTTATTATTTTTAATATATAAAATATTATTATTTTAATATTTTTTATTGGGTAAGAATATATATTAAATTATTATTTTTTTATTTAGTACCCAATTAGTTAATGGATTTGAATCCGATAAGCTATTACAATCCGATAATTGCCTCCCTGACCAAAATTCTGTATCTGTCACTGGACACGGCGTGCCTTAACCGTGTCGTCCCGGTCATTTTTAATTTTTGACACGACACGACACGACACGATAAAAATAATAAAATAATATATGTGTCGTACCATACTGTGCCGTGCCATACCAAGCCGTGTTTAACACGGCATGACACGACACGATATTAGAACACTAACTACAGTATCAATTAGACCTGTAAAAACTCAATGCACAGTAAGAAATTCTGGCATAAAAAATAAAAAGCACAAGGGCATGCTCGCACTAAAAATAGAAATGGGTTCATCCATAAATAACACAATGGGTAGGGGAACATAAATAACAGCAAGTACTTAATGTAATAATTGTTAGACATTATAAGAAAAATATGGTGCGACTAGAGTTTTGCAAACGGTCCGGTCCTGACTAAACTCGGGCAGTCAGGACGGTCCACGGTCCACACGGGACGGGTTTAGGCGGGCCAAATTCAGAAAAATCGAACCTGTTTCATCGTTGGCCTCCGGAGGCCGGACCCCCATTGGTCGAGACGGGACGGGCACGGTCCGAATTTTTTTTACAAACCGCAAATAATAATAATTTATCATAATTTTTTTAATAATATTTTTAACTAATTCAAATTCTTATTTTCAATTGTTTAAAAATCTAATAATACTAAAAAATTTCAAAAAAATAAAATAAAATTTCAGAAAAATGTACAAAATAATAAAAGTTGAAAAATAAATTTATCAATTTTTAAATAATAATTTTCATCAAATTAATTTTATATTTTTAATTATTTAAAAATTGAATAATACTAAAAAATTTATAAAAAATATCAAAAATAAAATTTGTATAAAATTTTGTACAAAAATAATTTGTATAAAATTTTAACTCGGGCTTGGGACCAACTATGTAAAAAGAACATAGGCAGAGTTATAACTTTTTTTGTGAGTAATGTTCTTTAATTTGTTTTTTTAAAAAGCAATTAAAATATTTAAAAAATAGATACAAAGATTAAAACGGTAAGAAATATCAAACTCCTAGAAGTCGTTTTGCAAATACCATAAGTCATTATGTTAAATGTCGCATGCGCCGTCGAAATCTTCTAGAGGGATATCAGAGATTTCAGTACCGCTTTGTTGAGTTTCTATGACGGATGTTGCTGTCTCAAATGTGGTATCATGTTGCATGCGATTTTCAGTATTAATCCAATATTTATTGCACACAAGTTGCTCGAAAAGTTTTGAACCCAATTTGGTACGCTTATCTGTTAGAATTTTGTTTGCGGAACTAAAACATGATTCAGAAGGGACGATTGACACGAGCACTGCAAATACGTCATGCGCCATCATCGTCAATGTTGGATAGACAGTTGCATTCCTCTTCCGGTACTCCAGGATATCAATTCGATCATCTTTCATGCTTCTCAAATAATAACTCAGTAATTCGTTATTGTTCATTTGTTGATCTTCAGAATATTCATCATCTCGCAACTCACTTAGCAATCCAGATGAACTATTACTTCTATTATGATTAAAAATGAACACAATATAAGTGAATAAATTATATAGTACGAAGAATGATGATTAAAATTCATACCTAATATTTCTACCGGTAGAAGAAGGATTATTAGTATTTCGTCGGGGGTTATAAATGTTGAACATCTCCTCCAATAAGCTATTTACATGGTTTTCTTAGACGTAGATTTTGTTTGTATCTTTGAAGAAGTCTTACGATGTATTTTTTCTTGAATGATGGATGAAGACAATTTATGATAATTATCACGACGGGTACTTCCTCCCAATATTTGAGAAAAAAATTTCATTGCTTCTACGATTGAAGAAAGAGAGGAGTCGAGACTTTCTATATCTTCCATTTCACGATAAACCTTTTGAGAAAAAAATATAAAAAAATATGAGATAGAAAAAAGAATATAGAAAAAGATGAGATAGAAAAAAAAATGTTAAAATGAACCAAATTAAAAAAAAGAAAGATAATTCACCTTGGATATGCGATAAAGATGAGAAAGTAACTCATGTGTAGACAATGTATGCTTAAGGTTGGAATTTCTGCAGCAGAGGAGGGTATGGTCGGAACTTACGATGGGGATTCTTCGGTTATATCATGAGAACTTGAGGTGTATTGAGGATGATGCAGTGCAGTAAATGTAGGAGTTTGTTGAGGTTGATAGTTAAGATATTGTGGTATACAAGGTGATTAGGGGTGGAGTGGGAGATTCGCATGTCGTGGATAATATGAAACATTAGCTTGTGGATTATAATATTGTGTTTGTGAGGGGTTTGTATTATCAACTATATCTTCACCAAAAATATCCACACTCAACCGGTGCATAAAATCATCCACGAAATTTTATGAGGAGTTACTATTTCTATAAAAAAAAATATAAAATAAAGAATCAAATTTGATGAAAAAATAATATAAGAAAAAATATCTACTTAAAAAATAAATTAACATTCTAAATAAAATTCTAACAAAAAAACTAAATTTCACATAATAAATAAATTTACAAAAAAAAAATTTAACATTCTAATAAATTTCTACTTAAATTTAACATTCTAAAAGAAATTCTAACAAAAAAAGAAAAAATTTAACATAATAAATAAATTTACAAAAAAAATTCAACATTCTAAAAATTTCTAAAAAAATGAATTTAACATTAAATCTATTATTCTAAATCTAAGGAAAAAAGAAATTTCTACAAATAAAAAAATTATAAATAAAAATTAGATTTTTACAAAATAAACTAATTTCTACAAATTTCAAATAAAATCTAGTAAACATAAATTAATTTCTACAAATAAAAAAGTATAACTAATTAAAATTAAAAACTAACGTTGAAGGGGAAATATTATCGCAATGATAGAATCAGAAAATTGTGAATATTATCCTTCTACATTCTTCGATTAATTAATTTTTTCAATGGACTAACAATAAATTAATAATTCTAAACTATTTTTTTATTTTTTGGAATAAGAAAATTAAATTTGAGAATTTGAGATTAAATGGAAATTTGAGAATGTGATAGTTTGAGAAGAGAGGAAGAATGAAATTTTGATGTGTTTTGAGATGAGAATGTGAGTGGTATTTATAAATATTTTTGGGAGAAAAAATTTCAGAATTTTTGAAATTTTATTTTTTTTCTACAAAATTTGAAAAAAAAGTGTTTTTTTTTTTTTTACTTTGGCCGTTAGGGGTATCTTGGGGGAACTAGTACCTTTTATTTGAAAAAAGGTCATTGGGTGGGATGGGGGCCGGGGCCGGTCCGGGTTTGGGGTGGGCCGGTCTGGGTCGGGTGGGGGGAGCCGATGCAGGACGGGTGGGGACGGTCCAGTCTGGTCCATGGTCCAAGGTTCAGTTTGTTCCGGTCCACGGGTCCGCACGAGACGGGTCTACATGATCCAATTTTGGATGAAGGGAGAACCGACTCACCGTTGGACCGGACAATTGTAGGGCACAGATCGGGCACAAATTTGGCTGCGGTCCGGTTCGGTCTGATCCAGTCCGCGGACACAGATCGATCCGAAAAGGTTGAACCAGACGATCCATTTCAAAACTCTAGTTGCGACATGTTCTCCAATTTCTTTTCTATATTAACTCTCTATAATTTCCAATTTCTTTTTTTTGTTAGCTCTCTATAATTTTCACTCTCTCTATGTCCTCTAAAACTCCATGGCTCTTTTTTATTTTACTGGAACTATAACTCGGATTTCGTCACGATAATATAGTTTTTAAATAAATAATTAATAATATAGGATTTTAAAATTTTACATTAAAGAAAATTTTAGACACAATATTTTTTACTAAGTAATAATGATATTATAATAATAAGTAATATAATTAAACACATAATAATCTATGATTATATGTTAGAAATAACGGAGATAAGAAAATTCAGAATTATCAACGGAAGTATTTCCCTTTCTGATCATGTGTCTCCAATCACATCTGACGTACATAAACCCTTGTACTGTATCTCCTGCACCGTAAGCCTTCAAAAATCACTTTGTTGGAGATAGACCATAGCCGAGACCGAACATATCCCTCTGTTTCACAACCTAGATGCCGCGACCTCTTCGATTCTCACGTCGAGACTACTCATTCTCATCCCGTCATGGAGGAACTGGACCATCTCCCTCTTGGAAGAGGGAGATGATATTCTCTCTTTCTCTCTAAGTGTTTTTGTTGTGTCATATTGTTTCTCTCTCACAAATACAGAGCATCAATCCATATATATAGAGATTTCATATGTTTGAATATGTGCGAATATACCTTTTCAGTCAATAGGGGTGTAAATACACATTTTCAACCAATAGGGATGCGAATGCACATTTTCAGCCCAAATTCATTTGATCCGCATACAGACCATATAAATTCAACATTATATAAAAAAATTGAATCATTTTAGAATTAAATTTCATTTTAAGTTTATTATACATATTATTAAATGAGAGGAGAAAATTTATTTTATATAAAGTCTTAAATTAAGGAGATGAAATGATTAAAATAAAATCAATGATGAAATGCTGATAATGGAGCGCCTATTACTTAATAGTAGGTTAGCCTATTACTTAATAAAAAAAAACAACAGGTAAGAGCATCCCAGAGGACGCGTGATAATGGCTGGGTCCGAGGATTTTAATGTTTACATGTGGAATGCTGATAAAGGAGCCATTCTTATGTCCTTCTCTGACCATAGTAGAAAGGTTGTATGTGGTAATTTGACCACGGATGGTAATTACTTGCCTTTTTTCTTAATTTACATCTACAATAGCATCTGACCATATTGTTATCTAGAGGATGATAATGAAGTAATAAAGATCTTACAAATTCTAATATATGCAACTACCTATACATATGTTTCATTTTATGTATTTTATTGTTTTTGTAGGCGGTAATGGTAATGACCAAATTTTGTTCTTTCTTCTGCGGTTCTATTGATGTGACCATCTGTACGGTCGAGTGTCGACTAGCACGATGCAAATCTTTCCATTTATATTGAATTATTATTGAAAAAAAATATAATAAAGGGTCCCCTTTATCGAAAACAAAAAAAAAATGAAAGTGCATTCAGTAAACCCAAAGCAGTGATGAAATGGTGCGCAAAACCTAATTATGACCAACTTAAGAGGCACTTTATTATACAATCATAATACCAGATCCTCATCCAATTCGAGACTAGGCAACGACACAGATTCTAACACAACAAATGCCGACCTGTGGCTTTGTTCTTCTAACAGTAGGTACCTGTAATCCATTTTATGTGCATTTCCTCTGATAGTAGGGTGTGGTATCAAGACCCTCTGTAAAATAAAATAAAATAAATGCCATATACCAAAAATATTTATTCAAATTTACTGAAATGAGTGACGGCATGACACAAGAGCTTTGAATATTCAAACCAATTGATTCTCAGGTATGACATGGAAGGGTCGGTGTGAATGCATCAAAAAGGAACAAAAAATAGCGATGCTAATTAAATACTATAGTCATTGACTGATGACTCGTTTGGTTTATAGTGCAACAGGAACCTTTTCTGGCTTGCTTATATATTTGAGTTAGTCCATGGCCAGAAAGACTAAAACCTAAACCACTTTTATCCTCTTTTCGCGTGTGTGTTTGAGAGAGAGAGATGATGATGATGATGAAGGAAATGGGGATGCTTATTAACGAGTGCAGGGTCCAATGTCAGGAGAGATGACACCTGCTACATCATGCCATTAAACATGCCAGAAGGCAATTTGAGACATGAATTCTTGTGTAGAAAAAAAAAAAGGATACAAGCAAAATATGTGACTATAAATGCACATATGCGCGCACCATATCAGCCATTGCTGCATCAATTCCATGAAGCAGGTGTCATCTCTCCTGGACATGGGACCAACCAGCTCCATGAAGCCTCGTTCAAGCATTCGTTCACAACATAACCACACTGATGATTGATGCCATTTTATATTTTCATTTAAATGACAGTAAATTGCTTATATATGTTCACCAAGTATTAAGTTCTTCAACTTTTATAGGGGAGCTGGACAGGGAGGAGAGAGATACTTTATTGAAGTGATGCAAGGACTTTGTTTCCATCTCATATTCTCATTCTAAAAATAAAAGAGCTTTGGGATGGAGCCAGAGACTGCATAAATATGCTTTTGTTCAGATTAAAAAAACTATTAAAATGTTTTTGCATGTTCATGTAGATGTAGAGAATTAAGCTCCCCAACTAAACAGCACCTACTTCCAATTGAGTACTTGACACAGAAGAGTAAGGCACGCTACTCGTTTTAATCTTTTAACCCAAAATGAAATTTAAAATTTTTATTACCTGGTATTGTGTTTTCCTTCATTCTAACCATCACCTAATATGACAGCATGCTAATGGAACCCTCTACAAATACCACAACTTTGGTACTTATCACCAACCAAGGAATGTTTGCTTGGTGCACTTCAAGAAACCACGCTGCTGAGAGCCTGATAAACGTTGATGGCTGTTTTTCACATTTTGGCAGTTATAGGACTCCTCTCACTCAACAGCCTTGTCACAGAAGCTGGTATGGTACCTCAACCAAATAACCAAACAACACCTTCGTATGTTGTCATTTCTGGTAATCCACCCCCCCCCCCCCCCCCCCCCACACACAAATGAAAAAAAGAAGGCACATGCACACACAGGTAAACTAAGCCCATGACATAATCCTAACAAACCAAAATTACACTATCACCCACCCCTTAAAAACAAATAAAAAATAGTTGCAGTTCCTGGAGGTCACTAATTGGTTGATTGACTTTGACTTGATGCAACAAGCAACACAACTTTCAGTTTTTTTTCCCTAATCGGGACTGACACATTGTTTGGTCCGAGACTGAACAACTGTGTCCATACCAACAAAAATATCATCCACATCAGTTTAGAAGGTTCATCCATGTAATTAAACACTAAGAATTGAATCTTGTTAATTGCAGAAACTAAGACCTGGATACAATACTGGTTTTGCAAAAAAATTATAAGAATGTAGCATGAGAATCTCCATCCTGATTCTTACCCCGAAAGGAAAATCTCAAATTTACCTTTTTTCTGACTTGTGACAACGCAAATCCTCCAGGCATGTGTATATACAGTACTTTGCATGCTCTTTCTTCCATTATAGCATGTTTTTACAAGAGAGTGTCACTAAAATTATAGAGACAGATCTAACCTAAGATGTCATTAACAGGATGCAACAATGACTGCAAGGTGGCCTGCTGCTACTGCAACATCTTGCGGGCCCCACCTGTCTGTGAGAAATGCTGCCATCCTTCATAGTGCCAGTAATCTGATGAACATCAGTACAACATCAAACTTGGGTTTGAAAGATTAGATGGAAGATTATACAGCAAATTCTACCTTTTGTTTTTTCATTTGCTTTGATAGAGTTCAGAATTTTTATTTATTCAAACTTCTGTAATTTCAAAAGTTTTCACCTATTGACCTAATTGGAGAATTTTATTTACAAATTGGTACAAATGAATCATGGATGCACTGATGAAGATTACCACCCCCCCCCCCCTTCATTGGCTGGCCTTTTCCTTTTAATACATACTGGCTCCTTATTTTTCTGCTATATAATAAGCATAATTCAGTAGAATCAATCTCAGAAGTTTTATTAAAGGCCTGGTGAAATTAAGTCTCAATTAATTCAATATAATCCATTGAAGTCTCATTTCACCCCTGGCAGGTGCAATTAAGCAAAAAACCAAGTCAAGACAAATGAGAAAGCAACTAATTTTAAAGATTGTCAAACAGGAATAAACTCACAGAGGGATGGATATGAGAAGGGTCAGGTCATCTAAGTTTCTTCTTACTACAGCTCATTACAATAAAGAGGATAATACTAACTAGATTGAGCTCATTCATGTTCTTAGAAAAACTAAGATGTGTGTGGGTCAAGTTGAATAACTCGGATCTGACTATATTAGCGAGGTCATGTCAATCTACTGGATCAGATAAAAATATTGTCCTTCCATACATTGTACCTCTCTAACTTCATCAGTTAAGCTTCTCTTTTGAAATTGAGTTGGAATTTAGGTACCAGAAGAGCCCTCCAATAAGATTGTTCAATGAATGAGACACCATTGGTATGAGCAAGCTAGATGAAGCAACAGTTGCAATGCCATATGCAAAGCCTACAGATGTTGCCCTGAAAATATTTTTAAATATTGAATCAAAAAATGCACCAAAAAATGTTCATTGTAGATACTGGATATAGAACAATAAAACCACCTTATTTATTTAAGTTCTTAGAGCACATACATGATCAAGAGAATGCGTAGGAACTGTTGTTTCTTTATTAATAATTTGAAAATATAGGAGAAGGAGAGATAAGGCAAATTCCCTGTCTATAATTGAACATCCATATCAAAATGTTGGTAAAATCAAACTAGGTATTGAAGACTAAAAGGAACTACATATTGATGGCTCAATTTATATAATAAGTCAGTAACTCAATCTGATTACAAAACATCCAAAGTGTTGACCATCAATCATAAGGCAAAAAAAAAAGATTTCTGGTATAATATTGTTGCTTCAATACAACAGTTGTTAAATATAATGATATTCAATTCTAGTACAAGAGAAGGTTTTGGTATCAGGAGGACATTTTCTTTGTCTGATAAATAAAATACTTATGGATGACTATGTTAAACTATTCAAAAAGAAAATTAAAAAAAAAAAACATAGAACAGGACTAACCAAATAGCATACGATTTTTTGCGGCCGCCATTCAAATGTAGGATTCCAAAAATAGCCCCAGTAGCAAGTGCACTTCTCCAATCCAACCCAAAAGCTGGCATAAGGCCTCCACGAAACAAGAGTTCCTTGGATTTACCAGAAATTGATTTATTATCTTCCAATAATATGAGCAAAGATGTCGCCAAGACTGGTAGTACCAACTAGTAGCCCAAATAAGCAGACAAGAAATAACGTCACTAATATTAGTCAATGGTACCAACTCGTACTGGGTATATCGATGAAACTTATTCTTAGCAATTGGCAACCTTTAAGTTTCCCATTAACACTGAACAACACAAATGCATGCTTAACTAAGATCTTCAGACCAAACAAGAACAATCTTCAGTGAAAATTGTAATATTTTATTTCTTAATAGAACAAAGATTGCAACAAAGCAAATATCCACTCTTAAATCTCAAAGAATAAGACATAATGAACAAAGCTTTTGGGATGTTATACCTCACTAATTCCAGGGAGGAAAGCAACCACAACAAGATCCAGAGGCTCCAATGAACCAAGAATCTAATTGAAAATGTATGTATTTATCAAAGATCCTGGTAGTAAGTTATCCTGAGTTATGACAACTGTATATGGGCAGATGCAAACATTTTGCAATGGGTACTTATCATTAATTAATTGAGAATCATATAGTTATTAATTTATAATACTTTACAAGTATGGGTGTCAAACTAAATGTTTTCAATACAAATAATGGCCTTAAACTAGTCTATATGAAAAGATTTTCTAAAAAAAGAATGAAAAGTTTAATACAAGTCAACAAATTTGAAAAAATAATGGGGTCAATTCACCGCCAATATTTATACGCAGATCTGCCCCTGCAACTGTAAGAATTGATTAAGCTTTGGATTATCACTGAACAAGTTCACAAATTTCACAATACATCTAAGGAATAACATAGTCTCGATGGTTGCAGGGAACAAGCATCACATGATTAAATAAAATTTATTTGGGTTGAATATAGAGAAGTATACAAATCACTATAGGTCAATAGCCTATCTTCTTACCTTTGCAGAAACTGAACCATCTGAAGTGTGCATCATTAGTGCCGAAAAGTTATAAAGAAAAAATGAAGAAGGTTAATAGTACCTGCTGGTTAGCAGCTTCACTTGACTCAGCAAAATCAGGCCATGCTTTTAATAGTATATAACGACTAGAGGAGATTAGAACCACTAGTGCTAGGACTAGTCCAATATGCCAAATTTCAAATCCAACTGTGTAAGTGTTTCAACAATCCATTAGTTTCCCAAAATACCAGAGCTCAGAACTTCTAATAATTTAAATATCCTTGCAAGACAACCTTGTATTTTTGTAATGCTTTGGAAAGGTTTAAAAACTCAGTCCTCACTGTATTTGTTTATTGTGCAATACATAGGTGCTCCTTTTACATGCCGAAAGTTGAACAGTTTTTATTCCTTGATTTATTTTTGATGCTTTGCACATGAAGAGTGATATGAGCTTAAGTGCCAGAGGGAGAAGAGAGAAATTGTAATTCTGAGTAGAACTACAAAATTGGTGGACAACCATGAAATAATGTTTAGAAAATAACTGGTAAGTAAGATCTTTAAAATGGAATTTGTAAGAAAGAAACAATTGAGAAAAAACAAATAGAGAGAGAGAATAGTAACAATCATAAAGGAACCTACATTTCACTTCTGTTGCGTCATGAATTGGCAATTCATTTATATAAGCCAAATGTGAAAGCTACAAAAAAAAAAATATGATTTATTAAAATCAAATAATTATTTTCAAGTATAGTTAATTTAATAGTTTCAAATACAGTAAAGACAGGTGCCATAATCCAAACAGTAGCCCAAGTTACAGTAATGTATCTACCCCTACTGGTACTAACTCCAGCCATCCATGCAGCACATTTTCATTAAAATCTAATAACAAACACTAATAATTGATCCCTAGATTCTTCATAAAGGTTGTCCACTATAACCTCCATATTTTTTCAAATAAAGGATTGTAAGTAAAATTATGGCATAAATCCTACAAAAGTGTATCAGATTCCCTTTGAAATATTTTCTGCCTAAACCCTGGGACCAGTCCAGTAATAGAGAAACAATGACACATGACTATGGATTGGTAAATTACCTGTCTAATTAGGACACCAAATAGAAGTAATCCTGCTGATGTGAGAATGCAAGCCTGGAGCACTGCACTTCTACTAGCAGCCTCCACCTGGACCCCACTGATGCCACTGGGTATCTCGGTATTGGCTGGAGATACCTCATCATCTGCACCTTTGGTCTTTTCTGTCAATGATGTAATTTGGGGTACTTCACCATCTTTTCTCTGTTTTCTCCCAGAATTTCTTGATGCAAATGCTATAAATCCCTTAAAATATAGAAATTACCAATGTTTAAGTTTCATATTTCACTATTTTAAGGACAGCACTAAAAGCTTTGACATTTGAGAGAATAAGTAGAACTAAAATCTAATTAACTTGTTACAACGTGAGCACCATCTGAGGGAAATAAATTGAACAAATTGAGGAAATCCTATGACACGTACCTGAGAGTTCACGAATTAATAAAATATAGAAAACAACAGAGAGTGAAATTTACTCCTCGGAAATTATCGCGTGAATTTGGTAATGAACCGAAGAGACAGCTATGTCTTCTACCTGATTAAATGATGCTGTATTAACATTAGATAGAACTAAATTAAATGGAAGAAATTCTGATATTTGATTTTTTTTGCCTGGAAGAAACGATAGGCCTAGCACACATGGCGCCAAGGCTCATCTCTCCGTACAGCGACGAAATTCAATAGCAATAGACATTGAAAAAAAAGTAGTAGAAAACAGAAACCTTGCAACAAGGAGGAAGGTTTGATACGCGAGAAAGTGCTCGGGAGCTTCACCTCTATGCTCAGTGGAAGCATCAGAAACGAAATGAGAAATCGGAGAAGCCAACGAAAATCGAAAAAAGAGTCGTGAGGCTCGCTATAAAATGAAAAGGCTAAGAAGATATAGGCATGCAGCGCCACAACCGGGTGGTCGGATCGGATCAGTTTAATATTTTTAAAGGAATTGGATTCGGATCAATTTATATGATAGAATGAGAGAGTCGATTGAGAGATCAGTTTGATTTTTTTAAAAATATTTGATTATCTTGAAGAATGAGAGAATGAATTGATTACAATGTCTAAGTCTCTATTTATAGACTAATAATCTAACAAACTAACCACTTAGTCTAACTAACTAATTCCAATCATTAAACATCTCTCATATCATACATCACACAATATCTCCAACTAACCTATACAATTCTATTCCTATACTCTAACATCCCCCCTCAAACTCATCGTGCGGTACACATGGTGAGTTTGCACATCTTACGATTTATAACATCTCGATTCATGAATTTGATCTCCAATTGCATCACGGGTCGTCTTGAAGAAAGGTAGAAAGAAGAAAGCTCTTTTGGCTCAAGAAACAAAACTATTGATTGCTTCGTGCTCTTTTGAGTCATTTTGAAACATCAATAGAAGGATCTTTGTCCTTTTTAACAATCCGAGACTCGTTTGAGTTCTCTTGAAAGAAAAGAAAAGAGAAATAGACACCCGGTGCATGGTTTGATCGTTGGAAATTTAATTGGGAGTAGAGGTTTTGGTTTTGAATTGTAAGAAGGTTTTAAAGAATTGAAATGATTATTGTGAGGAATTTGGATTAGCTACTGCAATTGAGCGTAAGTAATATTCAATCAAGGACAAGACCACAACTTGCCTCAAGCACAATCTTGCCATCAGTATTGGCACAAAGGTGTGTTCTAATATGGAAATTTCGGCAGGAATTGAAGACCATCAGAGATCCAATAGAAGTAACGGCCCAAAAAGACTTGGAAACAAAGTGAATTAACATGCTCCAAGAACAATAGGCCCAAAATTTGCATCCAGTAAACTGGCATCCGGATCCGAAACTTGTTATTCTGATCTGCACCAACGCACTCAGCAAATTCGCGTTCTTCATCGCCTCAGCTGCGAGTTCTATCGACTTCTTCGTGGCCTCTGCCTCGAGCTCCGATGAAAGGAGGCGGGAGGCACCTTGAGTCAGCTCCTGAGAGCGCTTCGCGACCTCATTGGGAAATAGCTGAGATTTCTTCTCAGCTTCTTCTGTGAAGGTGTGAGCTATCTGCCATAGATCCATGGCGATTCGGATGCGCAATAGGAGTAGTGGATGCCTTGTGTGAGATTCAGTGCGAGTGAGCTCGGGTTCAGCGGAGGACTCAAGAGTCTTCTGATCGGAAGACGAAGTCTCTTGCGCCATGGACAAGAAGCAATAAGAGATGGAGAAATTGCGATCAGGAAGTACACGACACCAGCTGAGCAGAAATTGCGATGGAGATGCAATCTCTTGAACTGTAGTCAGCGATCAGCGAATTTGATTTTCTTGAGCAGCGATCTTGATCTGTTCTTGAGTGCCAGATCGGGCAAGAAGAGAAGCATAATTAATTCTTGAATAGAAAAGACAGGAATAGAAAGGAGAATAGAGTAGAATAGAGGCTATTTACTGAGAATAGGCGGGAAAAGGGAATAAAATCAGGAATAAAGCAGAATAAGGGTTGGGATAAGGTGCATAATTTTGGAATAGGCGTGAGCCTAATTCCAGCGGTAACTTGGCTCTGATACCATGATAGAATGAGAGAGTGAGAGATGAATATTTGATTATCTTGAGTTAATTGATTACAATGTCTAAGTCTTTATTTATAGACTAATGATCTAACAAACTAACCACTTAGTCTAACTAACTAATTTCAATCACTAAACATCTCCCATATCATACATCACACAATATCTCCAACTAACCTATACAATTCTATTCCTATACTCTAACATTGAGCGGGTTTCTCAGATCGGATCGGGTTATACCACCTCCAGTAGGATGTAGCCTCTTTTCACTGTTGCTTGGTGGCCTGGGCCGGTGGGCCCCTGGGCTCAGTGAAATACTCGATTGTTTTGATTTAGGGTGAAAAACTGAAAATACTCAGATTGCTCGGGGAGCTTCATCGTTGAATGGTTAGAGTTTGATAAATCAAAATTATTTATTTCTAGTTTCCGATATCTAGAATTAAAATTATTTTTACTATTTATATTGTTTAAATTCTTATACCGTCCAATGTATTTGAGATGTAAACAAGTCGAGTCGAGACTAAGTTCAAATTCAGTTAATTAATTTAAAGCTAAAAATACTAACATGAGATTGATTTGTTAACTAAGCTAGTCGAATTGACTCAGTTAATAATTAATATTTCTTATAAAAAGTTATAATAAAAAAATTAAAAGAACCAATGAAAATAAATTTTTATGCATATTTCATACAACAATGACTTATAAAATATACTAAAAATTCATAATATAACAAAATAAGTAATAAATATTAATAGTTTAATGAGTCTAACAAATTTAATGAGCTGAGACAAATCTAGTTCAATCTCGGTTTATTAAATTAACGAGTTTAATGAATGAGCTAAAATTGAGTTTGATCCCGAATGAATCACGAGTGACTCATCCTCTACGAGTTTTTCTAACAGCTCTAAATGTATTTTAATTTTAGTTTTATTCTACAGTTATTTTTGTTTTCTGAATAAGGATCACTATGTATTTGTTGATTGTTTATGTTTTGATTTAAATTTTTCGTTCATTTTTTTTTCTATAGTGTTATAGACTTTTAAGTTTTAATACATATATAACATGGACATCTTTTGTTTATGTATATTGTTTATTTGATGAGAATTAATTGACGACTAATTACTCTGACAAATATAAACCATTATTAATTGACACTGAAGTTTTATAAACCTTAAAATACATTCAAGATTGTAAAATCTTAAACCGCTCAGCGTGGGATTTTCTACGGTCCGCGGCCAAGACCTTTTGTCTGCAGATGGCTCTCTGGAATTTCTGTTTTATTTTTCTGCGGTTCGTAGTTTTTGGCTGATGAATACGACGATACTCAAATGATCATAATTTTTTCATTCGAACTATGATTGAGATGATTCAAAATGTGTTAAAAATCTAATAGCAAGCTTAACAATTGACGCATAATCTTGATCACATCATAGAAAGTTTGGATAAAAAAACCAAATTTCAAATACTAAAAGCTAAAAGAAAGAAATAAATGGTGTAAAATTGATTGGAGGGAGATAAAAACAAATTAGATTACTTGTCAAAATTATAAAAAATTTCATCTTTAACTCTTAAAAATACTAACAAAATTTTTGCCTAATTATCTATTTCAAAATTATGTTCTTCACTCGATTTAAGTGTTTACAACTTTGAAAAATATTCTCTCTAAGAATTCCTCCACAAAATCGCTTGCCTTTAATCCTTAAATTTATCATCTCTGATTTTTTTTCAAAATTACACCTAAAAAATCCTAAATTATCTCTAAATGCTATTCTAATGCAATTAAACTAAAAATCTAATATACAACTATATGCTATGATGTGGAAGTCATAGATCAATACAAAAACCACAGAAATACAAATATCACATCATCACAAAACATCACAAACCCTTGAAATCCCCCCCCCCCAAGCTTAAGCATTGATCTCAACGCTTTCCATTCATAAAAATAAAACTTTCAGATTTTGAAAACTTTACAAAATTTCATATATGATCCGGTCAAAGGATTGCCATCTCGTCTTTTGTCACTTTTTTCTGTCTTCACTTTGTGCCCCGTAAGATGCTCTCAAGGGAGGGAGATAACAGTTCAAGATCGAATTGCTGACTATAAAATAGCGGTGGTGGATAGGTGTTTAGGCTGATAGTTAATTGCGTTGTTGTCTGATTTTTTATTGTATCACAATTATAACTTTTTACATTTCAATACATATCTTGACAGCCTCTGTCAAGCTTTTCGAAAAAATAAATGTGCTGCATTGGTTTTGATGACGAAGGTTGATGTTTGTAGATGAAAATTGAACTTTAGCTTCTCAATTTGTTTCTGATGTCCCATTTGTTTCTCAATTTGTTTATTTTTTTTTGTACAATTTACATATTTAGCTTCGATTGTTTTGTATTCATAATTGTTAATTTTGTGAATTCCTAAAAATGCTTCTTTAATTGACAAGAGTATTAATACTCTTGTGAATTAAAGACACCAGTCCTTAAGTTAGAATTGACAAGAATACTCATGAATACTCTTTAATTGACAAGAATATTCATGAATACTCTTTAATTGACAAGAATATTCATGAATACCAAAATTTATTCAGACACATTGATCCTTAAGTTAGAATTTTTTGGGTTTTGACTATTCCAGAAATAATAGAAAAAAATTCTCATGATCTGGCATGATTACGGTGTTTTTTCAATGGACTAGCATGATATAAGTATTTCATATAGTCTTCAGGTTTTAAAGATCGTGACATCTATTTATTTTTAATATATAGTTATATACCCTCTTCGTATTACAGATAAATAGTTCTTTGGCATTAAAATTACCTAATTTTAGTCCTCAGCTTCTCATTTTATAAATAAAAAATACTTTCCACATTACGAAGTGTTAATTTCTAGAATCCTCACCTTATCTTATCTCTTGCCCTTGTAAATTAGTTACCAGTAAGATATCTAGATAGAATCAGTTTGGATATCTGAGCCCTAAATAATTTTATCTGTATGAAAGAAATTCGGGTTTCCCTTCTTTTAGATGTAGAATGAAAAGAGAGAAAAATAAGACCTGTTGAGTAAGTGAATTCGGTTAATTTGAAATAATTGTATTTGTAGGACTAAATCCTTTATATTGTCGGTATTATTGAACAATGAACATGGAAGATAGACCACACTGCACCAACACCGCCCATAAAGGGATCTGTTTTATTTTTATTATATTTTTTTTCTCGCCGATATGTCAAATAAAAAGGTTATTAGTTACGCATAAATATCATCCTCATTGTAAATATTTAATGTTGAAACACTTGATCTCCATCTTTATCTCAAGTATTAACGATTTTTTTCTTTTTTGGGTACATATCAGAATACTTCATATTATTGAGGTAATTGAAGTAATCATTCTTTTGTAATTTGTGACTGAGAACTAGATAAGACTTCTATCAAGAATTTAAGCATTGTGTAGTCTTATATTTTTCAGCTTAATTAAAATTGTCGTTGTTGACCAATTCAGTGTTGTAAAAAAACAAACTAGTCGGTGGACATTTTTGTCCGAATAATCAGAATCGGAGAGTAAAACATCACGAACAATAAAATAGGAGAGTATTTTGCAATCTCGAACGAATAATCGACCGTTTTTTTCTGATTAATTGGCCATTTTTACATTTAATCTTCCGTTTTTTCTTGTTTAATCGTTACGATATAATGATGCTGCAATTTTTTTTTAAAAAAAAATCAACTTGTTACTAAATTTAATAAGTATCTTGTTAAAGTAACTATACAATTCATTAAACTCATCTCTCTCCAAGAAATCATAGAATCATTATTGTAATTTTTCTTCTCCAAATTAATCTCTCTGATCTTCATTTTTATTTTTTAAAGACCCGTGATCTTATTGTTCATTATTTTTCTTCTCAAAATCAAACTAAAAAATATAGATGATTAGATCATTCAAATCTTAAAAAGTTGAAAGATCTAAATTACTTAATGTTTTCATTAATACAAGCAATTATGATAAAAAGATAAGATTAAGATTTTTATTTCAAATATCACATCAAAGATACTTAGCTTAATGTCCTTAAATCATTTTTTCAATATTACAATAAATAAATTAATTAATTTTATATTTTCAGCTTCATTGATTTTAGTTATTTAATTTTATTTCTCTAATAATAGCATCATAACTTTATAAATCAAAATATCTGAAAAATATGATTGAATTATATATATAATTTTTAATTATTTTTTATTTTAAATATTATTATATAATTAATTAATAATACAATGAAATATAAAGAAGATGAAGTTTGCACTATATATATAGCATTTTGGTTCGGTTGTAAGTAATATATATATTGAGTGTATTATATGTATTAAAGTAATGAATCATGAAATATTATATTATGACTTTTAAGTTATTTACTATAATATTCATTGACTATAGTTATTAATATAATATTATGAACGAATAATATATTTTAGATGTAAATAAATATACATATTATAATAAAATATTAAATCATCCGTAAAAATTTATTTAATTAGTTGTATAATGATTACAAGTTACTCTGTTTGTTAGGTAAGGGCATAACATTTTTTAAAACACTGAACCAATCAGAAAGGTCTTTTGGAGTTCCCGACTTTTTGATCTTTTGTTTAAGGGAACAATTCTACAAAACTCAATAATATTTGAATAATTGTTTCTCAACGGCTCAAATTCAGTGCAGACCGAAAGCATAAATTTTGTAGGAACAATAATTGTTTCGCATGGCGTGTACACTGTAGCACGCAATCCGGTGCACTGAACTTTGTTTTAATTTTAAGCAAAATAATTAAAGAATGGGAGGATATAGCAAATTTCCTTTCTTTTATAACTTCCGAAATTGACAAAGTAAATGACGTGCTGTCCACCCCAAGCCACGTGCTCCCTACAGGGGTACAAACTTCAAACTGTTTAAATTTTTTTGCAACGCATATCGGGTCGGACAGAGGAACCGTACCAGAGGTGTTAAGTTAACGGATGGATGATATCCGATTTTATCCGTAATTTGATTCAAAAATAATAAAATTTATCTAATGTTGATTAAGAGAGGGGTATTACTGTTATTAAAATAATGTTGTACCATTACTTAATTCTTCGGTCCTTAACTCCTTTTTAATATAGTAAGATATAAAAATTAATACATATTAGAAATGCGTGGAGCTCTGTTTTTTTTTAAAGAGAAAAGACACCCTAAATTCTAATTTAGACCAGCCATAAGTGAAACATGAGTATTTTTTTTTGAAGCAAATTGCCCCCCCTCCCCCACTTGAAAAAATATGTGAGACATGAGTATTTTTTTTTATCATTTATCTTTTGAATTTTGATATGGCCCCTCTTAATTCTACTCAAGTTCATTCTTTTCCTTCTCTTATTAAGCATTTCTAGTCAAATATTTCTAATTATTGTTTTTTGCTGTTTTATCAAGGTTTATTTTTTTTCATTTGACTGACGTTAGTTTAATATTAACTTTTCTTAATACAAAATGATTATATTTTAAGTGTTGATCAGCCCCCTCTAAGTTTCCATTCAAACTCCGCTGCTGCGGGCGAATGCAGTGGCGATCCAGCTACATGTTGTGATGGGGTTGGGCTGGTCAGATTTGAGCTGGAGATGTTGGAAAGAGGCTGGCTCGATTTCTTGAGGGAAGGAAGCATTGCACTTTTTTTTTCAGTTCACCGAGGCTTGAGGATCTCCAAGTCAAAAGATTTTAGTTCAATTTGGGTCAAATCATGAGAGACATACAGTTGAATTGAATGTCATCAGCAAAGAGGTGGTTTGTTGTATCCTGCAAAGACTGATTCAGGGACGTGTATGTATTCTAATTTGAAAATTTACTGATACAAAGGGCAAAAAACTGAATTAACTTCTAATTACGGCGAAAAATTAGCTTTCTGGTAAATAATCTTTCTTGAAGACAGCACCTTCGAAGCTTGTTTAAGAAATACATATAGGGTGGGGATCGGCTGACAATGAATTAATTTGATAATGACCTTCTTAATAAATATGAAAAAAATCTTGAAAATGAAAAAAAAATTATAGATGTGTTCTTCTATTTATAGATTGATGATCATTCAAATTTCATAAAATTTCATTATCGTTTGATAGTCCATCAATGACTATCAAAATTTCATATAATTTATAATGATTTCAATTTAATGGTTTTTGATGAATTACCAAACGAATGAAATTTGAATGATCATCAATTTATAGATAGAATTATATGTCTATAATTTTTTTTAAATTTTTTTTCATATTTATTAAGAAGACCATTGTCAAATTAATCCATTGATCCCCACCTATATATAACATAATTTTGAACATTTATAAATCCTAGAGTTGGGCGGGCACATGGAGGAGTGGGCATTAACTAAATTCTTATATTTTTTATGTTAGAATTATATTATATATGTATTGGAATGACAAAATTAAAGACTATTTAAGTTTGAAGTGATATTTAACTAAACTAAATCTTTGAAATAATTGTTTTTCAAAATTCTCAACTTTACATGGACATTTAACTAATTTCCCCTATTTTTAATGGTCCCGTAGTCCGGTCCACTGAAACTGGTTCACCGTACAAAAATCTCAATTTTTGTCCCAGCAGTAGTAGAGATATGTTAGAGGTGGAGTGCAAATATCAACCACCAAAGAGGAGAGAGAAGAGCATTGTTCCGCACAAGATTCCTAATTCCGTGCATCACCTTCACAAGCGTTTATTTCTCTCTACATAACACCCCAAATTTTAATACATAGCAGGGATTTCTTCTCCACTTGTTTCTTTGTTTAACCCACTTGACCATTTACCTTTTAGAGAGAGAGAATTTGGAAACAAAATAAGCTTTAATTGCGTCAACAACCAATTTATAACCCATAGAAGCATTCTAAACGAAGGAGAGACAGAGAGAGAAGCAACCAATCAATCAAACCAGTTCCAACCAATTCTTGATCTGGAGTTCCAAACAAGGATGAAGAGAGAGGGAAAACACCATGGAAATGTTAAGTCTCACCCCAACAAAGCAGAGCAATACCTCGAGAAGCTCCCATCGGCTAGTGTCAAGACCCGTGCCGATCAATTGCAACTGTTGCACCCGAAACCGGCCAATGGATCGAGGTTTACCGGGAAGTGTAAGAAGCCGCGGTGCAAGTCCTGCCACTACCACCCGGTTACCAAGTCCAAGGACAAGACAAAAGGTTCGTACAAGCTCAAGTCATGCGACGTGGCACTGAACCATAGGTTGGTGTCGTGGCGAGTGGTCAGTAACGACTCGGGGATCTTAGACTATAAAGGCCTGTCAGCGAGTGCCATATTAAAGGATTTGGCTGGCAGTATATATTCTAGTAATTATTCGTGCGACGAAGCTAACGAACATGATAGAGCACAAGAGGTAGGTTATGATGTAGATATTAGTTATGGTTATACTGGTGGTAGTGTTAATAATTCCATTGACAACTCAAGTGATTTTATTGAATTTGGGGGTCTATTTGATGAAGATGAAACTGTGCAGCAGAGGAATAGTGCTAATAATAATTCCATTGACAATTCAAGTGAATTTATTGAATTTGGAAAGCTTTTCGATGAAACCGAAATGGAACCAACAAGTGATTATATTGGATTCGGGGGTCTTTTCAATGAAATTGAAATGGAAGATGAGCCAAGTGTTGCCGAGAAACATTCTGACATGAATTCTGAGACAGAGGAAGAAGGAGAAGGAGATGACATGGGGTTCTACATCGTTGGAGTTGCCTATGAGTACTCTGATGGGGAAGATTGGCTTGTGGTGGATGAGATTTGAGATCTCTATCAGCCCCAATTCCCCTCTTCATGTCTGTTCAACTACCAATGAAAAAGAAGGGAAAAAAAAGAACAAAAAAGATTTAAAATAACAGAGGGGGTTATTTGTGGTTCTCTTCTATATTGTCTCTGTATCGCAACTCGCAAGCATCTTCTGTTGTTGGTTGTGTATGTTGGCAGTTGTCTTGATTTGGCTTTTAAAATAACTGTCTGATGTTTATATTACCATTACTGTAAATTATGGCAGTAAATAAGCCATGTGTCATTGTGGCGATATTTGCTTCTTTTGTCCTCTTCTTTGTTTAATTTGATTAATAAAAATAATTTACTTACTGCGTGGTGTACAGTTAAAAGAAAAAAAATATACAATTTCCCCTGTTGGAGAGATTCTATGTTGTGTGATTGCTCTTTTCATCTTTAATACAGAATAGGACAAGAAATAGACAGCGGAAAGTGAACGTGATTTTGAGATCCAATTGGAGAATACATCTTTTGAAAATCAAGTTTCACAAATTCATTTCCATTTTGCTTTTCAAACGAAATGAAGTTGCAGTATTTAGTTTTAAAGACGGCTATTATTTTTCAATAAATGAGTGGTTGTCACATGTTATACTTTGAGAAACGAGCATATTATGGAGAGACAAATTAATATTAAAATGAATTAGCATTTATATATGTTAGTAGCTCTATTATGTAAGTCATTTTGTACAATATTTTTATTACAAAAATGTATTTATACTTAATATTATCTGCAAATAACGTGTGCAGAAATAATTTTCTTTTCAAATATAACTTTCCCAATAAATCTTTTTACAGTTTTACTTGCTTAGTTTTGCACTCTTTTTATTGATAAAACAAATTGAAAAAATGATGATCTATGCAACCTATGAGAGGGTAGGATAAAAACTGTATTTGATAAGGGTTTTGAGAGGGCAAGGTTCAAAGGCTTGATTTATAAGTGATGAGTTTGTCCCTTGAAAAGTCTGGTCCTTATTAAAATCTCCAGACTCTAAGAGTCGAGTAAGAGTCTGATATTTTTTAATGCTAATTTACATTATATAAAAATATTAAATTATATTTTAATATTTTAGCATTTTATTTTAATTGTTCTGTTTTTTTTTCAAATTTTTTAAGTGTAATTAATATACATTAAAAATATTAAAGAAAATATCTGAGAATGGACGGATAATGACTGAAAAGGACTGAGTTTGATAAAAGCCGGATCAAAAGAGCTTGCATTTTAAAAACTGAGTCTATCCTTTGAGAAATCTGACATTTATCATTAAAAAAAATCTAATGATCGAATCGAACTTGTGAGAGCCAAATAAAAATCAATTTTTTAAAAAAAAAAAATAGTCAGATCAGTTTCAAAGACCAAACATTTGTGAACTATGCCTACCTATCCAGGTTTGAATAATTCATTTTTTTTAAATGGAAGGATCCCCATACGGAAATGATTGCTAATTTTTGGGCCATAGACCCAGTCTACAGACCATAATGGATATAAAGTCGAAAATCCCTGCCCAAGCTCCTTTTTTAAACGGTCTACAACCCATGAAACTTCAATTTGTTATACTTATGTTATTATCTCTCCAACAAGCATGCATCAACAATTCAACATTCCAGAAAGTAATAACAAAAAAAACAGCTATTACATACCTAAATTTAGTATATCACCGTAGAAAAGAAAATATATATTTTTTACCCCCTTTCTTCACACGTTATCCTGGTAAAATTTAAGAGGCAGGAGAGAAAGGAGATGGAGGTCTACTCTGGTGGTTTGTCATGGGCTGACCAGTGGGACCCGGCTCCCGACCCGCCGCTGTCGTCGGATCAGAATGACAAATCCGGAAAGAAAGGCTCGAAGGCTCAGGCCAAATTCAAGAAATGGATCAATGAGCTCTTCAGCAAGAAGTCTACTAAATGAAAAGACTTCTAATTTTCTTTTTGGGTTTTTTCATTATCTTTTTCTTCTTTTTCTCTCCTGTATGTAAATTGTTAAAGTATAGAACCAAAATCCTGCATGTCTATAGTTTGCAATGGTTGGATCGATTACTATATGTTAGCATAATTGCCCAGGTGATGTATTTCTTTGATTCGATTGAATGGTTGTAATATGCAGGAAATTTAATACTCCCAACTGTCAATTTTCGCTAGTGTTGCATGGCAAATTAATGTATGTATTGCTTACTTTCATATTAGAAACCTGCATTGTCTCTCTTAATTACCTTCGTTGATGGAGAAGAAAAAAAAAGTTACGGCATGTCCCTTAGAAAAAATGATGCATGGCCGATTCAAAATTTGCAAGATATATATATATTTAAGAAATGTCAAATTTAACAAAATTCTCAGCTTAAAAGTAATAAAATCTCAATTAACCGTAATAATGATCATAAAAGCTAATAAGTACTATCATCATGTGAACTTAGCAGGCTATCATAATTATCAATTTCACAAGTATGAAGGAGAAAGTTTTTGAAAGAAAGTGTCCAGATCGTATGTATAACATGGGAATATTTGAAAGGGAAAATCATTCAAAAGTATTTTCTGAAATTATATCGATCATTTAGTTCAAAGATTAAGAAACAATCATCCGAAGTCTGCTATAATTAAATTTCGATTTTTGTAAACAATGTCAATTGTAAAATTAGATAGATTAAATAGTATGCATTTAATCCATTACAATTTAAAAAAAAATTGATTCTAGAACTTGTTAAAAATATGCAAATAATATTTAAACTTCATTTTTTTATTTTCAATCCCTCTTGAATTATTTTCTAAATTGTTATCATCAGCGCAATTAATATTTATTAGCTGATCAATTTGCCGAATTAATTTGTCAAATATTTAAGGTGCAAAGGTGACGGCGATTGCTAATGAGATTTATTGGATTGAATTATGTGCATAATCTACTAAAAACAAAAACGATAAATTTTCTGGGAGGTAACTAAACTATGTCTCAAATTCATATTTGGTTATAGAACTTTGGTTTATCTATTCAGTCACTAAATTTTAATATTTATTTGATTTTGTCACTCTGTTAGATTTTCATCCAAACTTAACAGAATACTCAATATGACCTCTATATTAAAATTTAAACACATGTTTTTATATAAATTTTAAAAATATGAAATTATGAGATATAAATGATTTATTTTTATTTCTTTTCATTTAAAAAATAGAAAAAACTTATGTTTTCAAATATGTGCTATTTCTTAGAAGTAATTATATTATTTGGAATATGTGTTCTTAGCATAATTTTTAAATTAAGTAAATAAATAAATATTAAGTTGTTATTTATATAGTAATTAAATCATACAAATTGAAGTATATTTAACCATAAAATATCAATTGTCAATTATCGTATAATATTGATATCTCTAAATAAAATATGAAATAAAAAAGTTCTTAAAATAAATAAAATTAGATGGTTAATATACATTAGCTTATTAAGTTATATGTTCTATTGTATAAAAAATATGCTATGAATAATAAAACACATGTTCATATAATATTATAAATTTTCATTAAGTTTAGATGAAAAAACTAATGGAGTGATTAAATTTTAGTGACTAAAAATAGATAAATGAAAATTATGGAATACGAATTTGATGTGTAATTGAGTTAACTCTCAAAAAATTTACCCAAACAAAAACGATTATTGTGGTCCAATTAAATATAGCGCAGCTATTTACAAATAAATGCTCTCCACCGTTGCCAATTGGCCAAGGTATATAAATGTATCTCCTGACAGCTAATACGATGACAAGAGAAGTGACGCACAGAAATAAAAGAAATAAAACAAAAATCCAATTACAATGTCATACTAAAGAAAAAAAAACTGTTTATATAAAAGAGCAAATTTGTTAAAGAGTTAGGTTGGTCCATGCCCACTGGCTTTTGAACGTTGAGGATGAAAAAAAGTTCAACCGAACTGCCTAACATTCATTCATGGAGGAATATTGATATCGTTATAAATTTCTTTAAATATAAAATTTTGAAAAAAAGGAGTTCGATTTAAATACTAAATGGCTTAATTAAGGTTTATATGCATAATAAATAATAGTCTAAAGAAAAAAAATATGTGGAGGCATCTCGGTCTCTCACGGGACCTACCTACAAAAATTAATTGGTTTGTATTTCCAATTATTTTAGTTTATGTCTTAGGGCATGATATATAACAAGAATAAAATATTTGCTCATCCGGTCCTCCAACACTACGTGTCTGTGGAATCTGCAAACTGTCCCGACTCCTGAGAGAATTTTCTAAAGAACGTGTGACGTGTTCGTCTCGAGTCTCCACTGGCATTTCCATTTCCATTTCCTTGGCCATCTTAATCTTATCTTACACAGTATTATGGTGCTTTATGCCTTTTGTCGTCTATCATTCCCTTCACTATTGTTCATAACTTCATATATCTCCGGCCCTCTTTAAACGAATCCTGGTGCCTGCAAGCAACCGATACACTTATTAATAAGCCGGTCCAGTTTCTCTCCGACTATATTATATTTTAAGGGATTAAATCTTTTAGATCTCTTATCTTATATCATATCATTAGAGTGTTTTATTTAATTTAATTTTAGTCATTAATAAATATTTAATTATTAATAAGTAAAATTTATTGCTCTTTTATCATAATAATTTGTGTACGTGTAGAAAAAAAATACTTTTACATAAATTAAGAGAATTAACTAAGTAAAAATAACAAATTTCAATACTTATAATTTCAAGGTAAAGTAGTATAGCTAGGTTGTCAATCGGTCGGGTCGGGTCACATTATTTTATTATTTTTTTCTTGACCCGACCCGACTCGATCTGTGAAAAATAATAAAATATTTATTAATTATTTTTATATAATTTTAAGTAATAAAATATTAATTAATTTATAATTAATCATAATTAGTGTATATTTAAGTTTTAATTAGTACTAAATTATAAAATTACTTTCAAAATATAATTAATCGGGTCGAGTCGGGTTGATCCGAACCCGACCCTATCTGATTCAGGTCAAAAAATTAAACTCATATCCGACTCATTTATTTTCGGATCATGTCGGGTCAGATTGGATTCAGATCAGATCAAGTTAACCTGTCGGATCGGGTCAATAATTGACACCCTTAAATATAGCAGAACATACAAAGACGGATATACGTGGAGCAGAGTCCGGACTTAATTTTTAAAAAATATTATTTATTTCTAAATTTTGAACCATATATTGATATATAATATTATATAGTGTTCAGATTTTTTAATTTAATTGAACAAAATATATAAAGAAAATATTTTTTTAATTATATTATATAGTTGTATCTGACTTAAAGTTTTCTTGGATCAGTTACCGACAACAATTAAACGGTGCATGTGTCACCATGGAACTTTTATGGACTGCAAATCTGCAATCCAATAAGATTTTGTTGTTTAGTAGTGTGGGCCAATACAGTACCGCACCATGTTCTCTGCTGAATCGTCAAGCTTATCCAATTCCAGTAATCCTGCACTTGCAGCGTCTTTGCAATTTGTTCACGTTTTCTTTTTTTCGATTTTTTTTACCTCGCATTATTAACTGAACAAAATTGTAATTAAGTGCGAGGAAAATATCCCTTTTGTCTAATTGAGGATGTTGTTATATATCTTACTTACTCATCTAGTTGTGTTGCTAAATCAATATATGTTTGTGTTGAGATTGGTGATATGTTAAGATTTGTGAGATACAAATCGTATCAAGGTAATCACAGAAGTATTAGGGTAATCTGTTTTTGGGATACAAGATATTGGGAGATATGCACAATCGATCTTGTGTCATGCACAATATGAATTACCTGATAGGTTTTTATTTTTAAATATTCTCTGTATTTGTTAGCTTATTTGTTAGATACAGCACACTGTATTATAAGAACCGTGTACAACTTCTTTTTGAGTAATGCAATTTGAATACATCTCTTTTTTATTCTCCATTTTACAATTTATCATGGTATCAGAGCCATTGATCATTTCTCACCCATTTCTTTAATTCTTCAAATACACCTCTCTGATGTCGGATAAGAAGGAAGAGCAGTCTTTCATCATGGCTGCCGGGTCTGATCCTGCCTCACCTTATTTTTTACACCACTCTGACAACCCAGGGACCATATTGGTCTCACAACTGCTCACCGAGGACAATTACCCTGCCTGGAGTCGAGCCATGATAATCAGCTTGTCATCCAAGAACAAGTTAGGGTTCATTGATGGGACTGTTACGAGACCGGTCAAGAATTCAGCAGATTTTGTAGCATGGGAGCGTTGCAACACGATGGTGCTTTCATGGATCTGGAACTCAGTTTCAAAAGAGCTGACCAGTAGTGTGATCTATCTGGATACGGCTAAAGAAGTCTGGGAAGATCTGAAAGAGCGTTTTTCACCTAGCAACTCCATTCAAATCTATCACATTAAAAGAGCCATCTCAAATCATGCCCAAAACGATCTCTCCGTCACAAGCCAAGTATTACACCATCCCGAAGGGCTATTGGGACGAACTTGGGTCTCTCGGTTGCACTTCCATCTGTGGTTGCGGCATTTCAAGGGACTACTTGGACTACCAGCAACGAGAGAAGGTGTTTCGGTTTCTTATGGGACTGAATGACCATTATTCCACAATTAGAAGTCAGGTTCTCACCATGGACCCGTTACCGAGCATCAACAAGGTTTACTCACTTGTGATACAAGAAGAGAAACAACGCAGTGTTCGCATGCCAACAACCCCACCTCTTGAAGCTGCTGCCTTAGTTGCATCTTTTGGATAGCAAGGTAATGATAGTCGTGGCACGTGGCCGCGGTAGGGGCCGTGGAGACCGGATTCAAGAGAAGCCACGCTGCAACTATTGTGGCATTCCAGGACATATTCAAGAAAACTGCTACAAACTGCATGGCTATCCAGATAAGAGTAATTCAAAGGACAAAACAGTGGAGAAGTTTGCAGCACATAGCGCCTCTCAAAGGGGGGGTGCAGACTCATCAGCTACCAAATCAGTTGTTCCTCATCTCACACCTGAACAGTACAACCAATTGATGTCCCTGTTGCATGTTGACAATGTCCAGCCAACAGCCAATTTCGCAGGTATGATATCCTCTTGCAGTGCTTCCTCACCAACATCTACCTGGATTGTAGATAGCGGCGCATCGGACCACATGTCTTTTATGTCCTCAAGATTGGCTTCCAAACATCCTACGAGCCATACTGTGAATTTACCAAATGGGTCCACTGTTGCGGTTTCACATGTAGGGAATTCTCGGTTGGCACCATCCCTTGAGTTATCAAATGTTTTGTGCGTGCCTGCCTTTAAACAAAATTTGTTGTCAGTGAGCAAGATTACTAAAGAAAATAATTGTGCTGCCATTTTTCTTCCAAAATTCTGTGTGTTTCAGGACCTGCGCACGAAGAAGATGATTGGGATGGGTGAGGAAAGAGATGGTCTGTACTACTATAAGGAGCCTGAAAGATCGGTATGTAACCGATCGGCCTACTCATCAACCTTTACCCCTAAACCTTTGGCATCAACGACTCGGTCATCCTCCTGAATCAAGAATAAAAGGGTTACTTCAAAATGTTTCTATTTCTTTTAAACAAAATGATTTTTGTTGTTCTGTCTGCCCATTGGCCAAGCTTGTCAGAAAACCATTTCCTATCAGTAGAAATAAAAGTGATGTTCCTTTTGAATTAATACATTGTGATATCTGGGGAGGTTGTTCCATACCATCACACAGTGGAACACGTTACTTTTTAACTATTGTGGATGACTGTACTAGGTGCACATGGGTTTATTTAATGAAGTTTAAATCTGAAACAGAACACTTTTTTAAAAAAATTTGTGCCATGGTAAAAACTCAATTTTCCTTGTCAGTCAAAACAGTTAGATCCGATAATGCCCCTGAACTTCTTTCAAATAATATGCAAGATTACTTTAGTTATAATGGGATTATTCATCAAACAACTTGCGTTAACACCCCTCAACAAAACGGAATTGCTGAAAGAAAGAATAGACACCTGCTAGAAGTAGCTCGTTCTTTACGCTTTCAAGCAGGCCTTCCGAAGTCCTTTTGGGGTGAATGTATTCTAACTGCCACATATCTTATAAATCATCTTCCCACACATGTACTTAATGGAAAAACACCATATGAGACTCTTTTTAATAAAAGGCCCTCATTTCTCCATCTTCGGGTTTTCGGATGTCTCTGTTATGCTCACAGTAGTAGTAATGATAAGTTTGAACCACGTGCCAGAAAATATATTTTTGTGGGTTATCCACAGGGTAAAAAGGGCTATCGACTTTATGATTTAAATAAAAATGAATTTTTCGTCAGTAGAGATGTTATTTTTCATGAAACATTTTTCCCGTTTCTTGAAGAAGCTCAGAATGAACCTGTTGTGCCAATTATCATATCCGATGAGCTCCAACATAATCAAACCAATGACCCTATACAAAATCCGAATCAATCCAGTGAACAAACCGACATTATACAAGGTTCGGATCTGTTAGCTGAAGATCATCCCGCTCATTTCAGTGACTAAATACAACCATCACAGAGCCGTGACAATCCACAGCCAAGGCGTTCAGCTAGACAAAAAAAGCCTCCACCTTACCTTACTGATTTTCATTGCTCCCAAGTGTCACCATCTCTGAGTCACTCAGCTCATCATCTTGCTTCCGCAGGTACTAAATACCCTCTTGCAAATTTTGTTTCTTACAACAAATTCTCGGGACAGCACAAAGCCTTTCTTAGCTCTATCTCCTCGCATAAGGAACCCACATCATTCTCTACAGCAATGAAAAGTCCTTGCTGGCGTGAGGCAATGGCTGCTGAAATCAAGGCACTTGAGGAAAATGGCACATGGACCGTGACAAATTTGCCACCTGGGAAACACGTTGTTGGATGTAGATGGGTATATAAGATCAAGTATCGTTCTGATGGTAGCATTGAACGGTATAAAGCCCGATTGGTGGCAAAAGGTTACACACAAAAGGAAGGCATAGACTATCACGAGACTTTTGCACCGGTGGCGAAGTTGGTTTCTGTACGATGTTTAATTGCGATTGCAGCTACAAAGAATTGGCCTCTCTATCAATTAGATGTCAATAATGCATTCCTTCATGGTGATATGTCCGAGGAAGTTTATATGAATTTACCACCCAGTTTTTCTCGTAAGGGGGAGATTGGGCAGCCACTCGTTTGTCGGCTCAACAAATCTCTTTATGGACCGAAGCAAGCGTCACGTAATTGGTTTTCAAAGTTCTCCAGTGCACTACAAAGTTTTGGTTTCAAGCAATCTTCAGCTGATCACTCTTTGTTTTTGCTGAAATCAGGCGCTCACATGACCTTCTTAATTGTTTACGTTGATGACATGATACTCACCGGCAATAGTGAAGCCCAAATTGCAATTGTAAAGTCCTTCATTCGATCCCAGTTTCACATTAAAGATCTTGGTACTTTGAAATACTTTTTGGGCATATAGGTGGCGAGATCTAAAAAGGGCATATTTTTGTCTCAAAGAAAATATGCACTCGACATTTTAACAGAAACCAAACTTCTTGGAACTAAGCCGGTTGATTTTCCTATGGAACAAAATCTGAAATTGAATCCTGAAACTGGGCAGCTGCTGGATGATGCTAGCTCTTACCGAAGGTTAATTGGGCGCCTCATATACTTAACAATAACCCGGCCTGAGATCACCTATGCAGTAAACATTCTCAGTCAGTTCATGCATAGCCCGCGGCGACCTCATATGGATGCGGCTGTACGAGTCCTCCGTTACTTGAAGTCCTGCCTAGGTAAAGGAGTGCTCATGCCTTCAGAAAATTGTCTCCAATTGAGTGCCTTTTGTGACTCAGATTGGGCTTCGTGCCCCATGACTCGACGCTCGATAACGGGTTACTGCACATTTCTTAGCAATAGCCCAATATCCTGGCGCACAAAGAAACAGAACACTGTTTCAAGATCTTCGGCTGAAGCTGAATACCGAGCAATGGCTGTTGCAACTTCTGAGTTAATGTGGCTGAAAACACTCCTTGCTGATTTGGGTGTCCATCATGCTCAGCCCATGCACTTGTATTGTGATAACGACGTAGCCGCATTACACATTGCGGCCAACCCTCGTGTTCCATGAACGCACCAAACATATCGAGATCGATTGCCATGTGGTTCGTGAGAAAGTGCGAGTTTGGTGAAATTCAAACCGATTTGTTCGCACAAATGAACGAAAGTCGATATATTTACTAAACCGCTCGGGCGTGTTCGGTTTTTGTATCTTCAAGGCAAGTTGGGCGTGATAGATTTACACACTCCAACTTGAGGGGGAGTGTTGAGATTGGTGATCTGTTAAGATTTCTGAGATACAAGTCGTATCAAGGTAATCACAGAAGTATTAGGGTAATCTGTTTTTGGGATACAAGATATTGGGAGATATGCACAATCGATCTTGTGTCATGCACAATATGAATTACCTGATAGGTTTCTATTTTTAAATATTCTCTGTATTTGTTAGCTTATTTGTTAGATACAGCACACTGTATTATAAGAACCGTGTACAGCTTCTTTTTTAGCAATGCAATTTTAATACATCTCTTTCTTATTCTCCATTTTACAATTTTTCAGTTTGTTCTCTTTCATTCATGTAGCTGGTTATTTCTCATCAAATACAACTAATTTCATTTATTTCTTAAGCAAGCTTTGCTGAAGTACACAAATTTATTAAGGACAAGTACAAACTATAAATTGAAGTCCACTTAACGCATACGAATTTACAAATGGAACGGTACATATGCTCCCTAGCTTATTAATTATTTGCAGGGGGGAAGAGGAGTTCCGCAAAGGCACTTGTTGTGCAAGTAATTGTAGCTGTCGAATCGAGCCAACTGGCCGCCGGTCGGTATCGGGCCGCAGAGCCTGTTGTAACTCATATTGAAGAACTGCAAGTTGGACACGGCCGTGATCTGTTGTGGGATACTTCCGTAGATCATGTTGTGATTCAGATCGACCAGCATCAGATTGCTCTCCGGGAAAACCACTTTTGATAGGTCAAATTGAAACATGTTGCGGGACAAGTCGACCTGCTGCAGCGGCTTCTCACGACCGAACAACAGTGTTGCATCTCCGGAGAACTTGTTTCTCGACAGGTCCACCTGCGCAAAGCTGATGCTGGAATATGATGCTGGGATCTCACCGCTCAGGTTGTTATGCGACAGGCGGAGGTAGACTTGCTGGTTGGAGACGCTCTGGAACAGAGCTGAGGGCAATGGGCCAGTCAAATGGTTACGGCTGATGTCGATGGACATGAGGTTTGGGAGGAGAGAGAAGGAGGCAGGGATGGAGCCGGAAAGAGAATTGAAGGAGAGGTCAAGCATGGTCAAGGAGGAGAGGGATGAGAGGAAGGAGGGGATGTTGCCGGAGACTGAGGTGAAGGAGATGGTGAGCTGGGTCAGACGTGAGAGGGTTCCCAGTGCCGGAGGGATGGGGCCCGTGAGGTTGGAAAGGTGGTGCAGTATGAGAATGCGGAGGTAGGGGAGAGAGGAGATGGCGGTCGGAATGGTGCCAGTCACATTGGCATCCTGGAAGATGGCAAGACTGGTGACACGGCCGGTGGTGGGATCACAGTCGACGTCATACCAGGAGCAGCAGCCGGTGGAGGGGACCCAGGAGGCGAAATGGTAAGCGTTGTTGAAGGCAGCCTTGATAGCGAGGAGGGCCCGTTTGTCATCGGAGTTGCAGCGTGCCGAGGCGGCTGGAGAGAAGTAGGAGGCGGCTGAGAAAACGAGCAAGAATAGAACGAGCAGAGTGGGATCAGAAGATGCCATCTCAGTTCTCACTTCGCAGCTAGTTCTCACTTCATAACGATTGATGGATAGATATTTCTGGATAGTCTCTATGCGCAATTGCCCAATTGTTCTCAGAGGTTCCTGCCCGCAAATGAATTAAAGCCGTCAAACATGCCTAATTTTTGCTGACTGTGCGGAAGTTGGTTAGCCCATGCTCATTTATGAGTGCGGAAATTTTTTTCTTTAGGATTGGGTTTCATTTGTAGCCTACCTAATTTATTTAGGATTGGGTTTCACTTGTATACAGGCTTAGTACAACATACAAATATTTTACAACAAGGTTTAGTGAAAGAATATACAAATGGAAGGGTCTGTCAAAAGACTTGTATATATACATGCTATGCATTATTTATCATATGCTCATAAAATCAACTATTCACAAATTGGCTGGTTCAAGTTGTTTAATCGACCAAATCACAAATTTGGTACCGGTTGGTACAGAGGCATTACACCAGCCCAAAATATCTGAACCCCTTTTACAAAGAGATACACTTATTTGCAGAAAATAGCTTTGTTTATTTTGATGATTTTATACGTAAAAATAAGACTATAAATAATATATAACTCAAATAAACTGAATATCATTTTAATATATTTGTGTTAATTTTTCAATACTATTTGAGTCATAAAGGTTTAAGATTATGGAATTGCAGACTTGAACCCCGATAAAAAAATATCTAAGTAGTAATAAAAAACTGAAAAGGGAGATTAATTGCTTAGAGGATTGTTGTAGATTGTGTCAACACAACCAAATATGAACTTTAGGTCTTAGTTCGGTGAAGGATTAATTTAAGATTAAGCTCGAATTTCCCTAGGTATGAATGATGTCAATCTAAACAATTAGTTCTTGACATCACATTTGTATGACAAAAATCCATAATAATTAAACAATTAAATTAGAAAATAAATTTATTCTAACGAGCAAGTGGATTGTAGACCCGTTAACCCTAGGTCGCTTATATTTATTTTTAAAAACTTTGGAACTGTGCTTTTTTTATTTAATTGTTCAATTAATTAGTCCCTTACAAACCATTAATCAAACAAATAACCTTTTAAATACTTACTATTAAAATTACTATGTTTAGAATTAGTGAACGTTATCCCTGTGGATTCGACACCTTGAGTACTACTTCACACAAGTTATATACTTACAACTACTATTTTTTCTTAGTGCTAAAAGTTTAAAACTTGCACCACACTATTATTTCCACATCAACCGCTTTAAAACATTTTTGTTAATTTTTCAACGCTATTTATGTCAAAAATACTTAAGAACACAATGATTATAATACAAATTAGTATGGGACATCATCCAAAATAATTTTATATATTTTGATGATTTTATGAGTTAAAATGAGGCTACAAATGATACAAAATTTGAATAAATTAAATACTATTTTAATACATTTATGTTAATCTTTCAATACTATTCATGTCATAAAGGAACAAGAACATAATTATTATAATGTAAAAGAATTGGGGACACCATTCAAATAGATTTGTGTATTTTGGTGATTTTATGTGTTGAAATTGGGCTATAAATAATATATAACTCGAATAAACTAAGTACGATTTTAATGTATTTGTGTTAATCTTTCAACGCTATTTATGTCATAAAAGTTTGAGAACACAATGATTATAATGTAAATAAATATAAAATATCATTCAAAATAATTTATATATTTTGGTGATTTTGTGAGTTGAAATGAGTCTACAACTGATACAAAACTCAAATAAACTAAATACCATTTTAATGTATTTGTGTTAACCTATCAACACTATTCGTGTCATAAAGGTTACAGAACACAATGCTTATAATGTAAACGAATAAGATACATAATTCAAAATAATTTTGTGTATTTTAATTATTTTATATGTTTATATGAGGCTATAAATTATTGTTCGACTCTTTTTCGCGCGCCTCACCACTCGGGGGCGATGGACTGCGGAAGAAGGACACAGAGATCCCTCTAAGCATGCATTTAGGGTGTATTATGGTTATAAAATGCACATTTAGAAGTTTTTAGAGATTGTGAGTTCTTATAGATTCCGATGGGCGCAAGCTCCCGACGTTAATTACCCTGGACTAGTAAAAGAATCTTATTTTCTTTCTGTTTTGATGTCTTTGTATTTGTGCTGAAAATATTAGTCCACATAATGCATGAAATATTAATTTGTCATGTTATTGTGTGGTGAATGTCGCCGTTTGGTGCAATTTTTTTATCATATGTATTTACTTATATTCTCACATATAGTTGATTGTGAAAGACAATGATGTATATAATATAAAAAATATTGATTGTCAATAACACTACATGAGATTTCAATAATTTTTTTGAGCATAATGATTGATTGTAGTAAAAAAATAAATTATTATATATAATGATTCATGCATAAGAGCGGGTACAACTACTAGCATTTATTACAAGCTATTATCTTGTGAACAAATTTATAATTTATATTTTCATAATTTTTAAAAACATTTTCTTACATTTAATTATTTTATTTAGAAATTAAAATATCATCTATAAGAGCAATTTAATTTCTGAAAATTGCTCATAAATACTAAGAGCATCCAAAAAGAACCTATATGTTAAAAAAAATCTGTGCATAAGAGCGGGTACATGTACTAGTAATAAAAAAATAATAAAAGATTTTAATTATAATTAGAATGAGCGTTCCCAGGATTTCAGATAAATTTTCTCTTTGGACCTGACCTGTGCGGTTCACACATAATATTGATAAATTCGGTAGTGACCAACAAATCTGATTTGTGTAGACCTAGATCGAGATTCTTTAGCAACTAATAGATACCAACATTTCACACAAAAATATTTAGTTAGTCATTTTGCTCTTCCTAAATCTCTGAAGGTATTTTGGCCGCACTTTCATATCTAGATCAAATCCTATTAGTTTTGATACTGACTTTCTAAGGCACACTCGATCTCTCGATCTAAGATAAGCTTTATCTTTCGACTGTTGCTTGGTCATCCTATTAATTCTAACCTACCTGGGTATTTCAATCGATTGGTACAAAGTGAATTTGGTTCAAATGAGACTGACACTAAGTATGTCACTTATATACGGATTATCCAAATCAGTACACACATACAATCAAACATATAAATAATACTCAATACACAAAGTCACATATAAATGAGGATAAAAATGATGAGTCATAATAAAAATCAAGTATAGAAAAATCCTAGGCCTAGAAACAAATAAACAAAGATGAACATTGTGACAATAATATTTATATAACAACAAACAATCAATAGAAAACAATGATAAGACCCAATTCTCGTTGTTGTCCCAGCTTGTCGATCGAGTCCTCAACTCCATTCTTCGAGTTTGGCTTCGATCTCCTTTGAAAATGCACAAACATGCCTCGAGAAGGGCCTAGTCTATTTCTAACCTCCTCTGGACTTAGAATAGTCAAAGATGCTGAGAAATGTGGCTAGGGTAGACTTCTATAGCCAGGAGACGCTAGAGAAGACAACTGTTAATTCTCAGCAGGCCGTCAGATTTACTTGTGTGCAGACTGCAAGCCTTGCTTCAGTGCCTAAATGCCATGTCTGATGTCTCAAGTGCATCCAAAGTGTTCCAAAACCTAAAAGTAAAGCCAAAATACAGCAGTACTACAAATTAAGAGCAAAACATAACTAAATAAAGTAAAATGTAAGTAAAAAGAGTTAGTTTTAGTGATCAAATCCTATCAAAATATAGGTGCATTTGGGTTACATCATATACTTTAATACTTATGTATTTTACTTCATTATAAAGTTCTTTCTCTGATAATGACATTGGAGATTGTCGGGTGTTGATTTTATCATTGAATGCTTATTTCTTTCGCCGATCAAGGTGATACATGGTAATAAGGGCTATTTTGTATATAACAAATAAATATAATATATATAAATTATAAAAAAGAAACTATTTGAAAAAAAATTAAAAAAACAAAGAAGGGTTGTAAACTGGGTCCGTGATTCAAAAAAAAATGGGTCGCAGACACAGTTCACGGCCGAACTATAAGCACAAGTTCTAATACTCATAACTTTCTCGTCAGTTTCTCAGAATTTAACGTTCTTATATTTTTTGTTTAAAATATAACGAAGTGCTCTATAACATACTATAATTTTATGGACTTTGGAGTAGCCAATAAAGAGAAAATCACCCCGAAATACAGAAAGATAATTGATTTCAGAATTCTGACATACTGATATCTGTTATTTTCAAATGCAATAATTTTTCATACATTTATCTAATTATATTATATTATATTTGATAATATATTATTTTTTAAATTATGATGTACCAATTATTTTGCCTTGCTTTGTATGCATAGGTCATCTTACCATATTGATATCGCCTTTTTAAAATATTATTCTTCGATACTTGCTACTATTTTTATGGTTAATATACTAATTGTAGATTTCTTAATAGCTCAAATTGTCTTGTATCTGACACATACGTTTATTTTCTATATGTTATCTAAAATAGTTACGTTTAATTCTGCTAATCTGACGAGACAATAGGTAAAATGATGCACAAACCATTATAAAATGAAAAAAATAAGTTTTACATGATATATGTAGTTTTGATACTTTACAGTTAAGTTAAAAAAACAGCGCTCTGTTGATACTTTACAGTTAGGTATGTATTTCTTTTATTTTAGCTGACATAAATTATTTATGAATTTAATGAAAAAAGGGCATAGCAAAAAGCCTATTTGATTGTTGTATAAGATATTTTTAAGAACATTGTTCATCATAGAGTAATATTATTATAGAAAAAATTATATTATATTTTTAATCTTAATTAGAATTTGTTATATGTTATTATTGGCTAACTAGAACATAGTCTAATACAAGCTTAAGAACTTGCTAGTTTCATTCTTCCAAATGATAGAAAAACATTAATGTATATTTCATCTAATGAAGTATAAATTAGTTTAGGTTATGTAAAAAAAAAAAAGAGAGATGGAAGTATGAAGTAAGATTTTCAATATAAGTATTCATTCCTATAAGAAATAATGTGCTACTCCACGGATCTTTAAGAATAAATAAAAAAATGAGGATGATTTACCTTTCCTCTTGTTCAGATTTCAGAGCTAGCTTTTGAATTCACACATATATAGTATAAAATATCAAAATCGCCATATATCATATAATATGAAAATAACATGTACTTATGTAGTGTGAAATAATTTATGCCATAAACAATATGCCTTTTTTTTTCATTAAATTCATAAATAATTCATGTCAGCTAAAATAAAAGCAATACGTACATAACAGTAAAGTTTCAACATAGCATTGTTCTTTTTCAACATAGCACTATTCTTTTTCTTTCTTTTTTTAGGTTTTAACTTAACTGCAAAGTATGAAAATTAAATATATCATATAATTTTTTTTTCATTTTAGAATGGCCTGTGCAGCATTTTTCCTATTGTCTCATCAGATTATCAGAATGAGTTGTAACTATTTTATATAACATATAAAAATAAACATATGTGACAGATACAAGAAAATTTGAGATATTGAAAAATATATAATTAATAGGGAGACCTTACGGTGCTTCGTGAAGCAAAGAGAGTTTTGCTTCGGCCTAAAAAAATCTCACAAAATTAAATTTTAAATTGTCAACCTAATTCATCCAACATAAACTATATATTCAAATCTTATGGAATACTAAATTTGATTATATTTGAAGTTTTCTAACTATTTTTTTTATTTTTTTTAAAATACCCAAAAAATGATAATAAAATAATAATAGATGCACCTAAAAATTATCATCTTTCAAAAATAAAAAAATAGTTACAAAGCTCCAAAAATAGTAAAATTTGGTATTCAACAAGTTTTCAATATCTAGATTATTGTGGACTAATTAGATTGATATTTCGAGCTCTTAGTATATGAGATTTGAAACTAAAGTAAAATATTTTTTGCTTCGCGAAACACCGTAATGTCTTTAGCAAGTATCTAAGATTACCTTTTAAAAAGGCGATATCAGTATGGTAAGATGACGCTATGAACACAAAAGCAAGGCAAAATAATTGGTACATTATAATTTAAAAAATGATAAATTATCAAATATAATATAATCTAATATCATATTGTATTATATTTAACAATGAGCACAATGCTATATATGTCTCAATAATCTTTTATGTCCCGCAATAATTAATTTTCAGACTTTTTGATATTGTATTATTATTTCATATATTTTTTTCTTATTCAAATGACTCAATATTCTTCACTAATATTATAGATGTTTCAATAATTTTTTCACAAAGTATAAGAACTCATTAATTGAATAAACATAAAAAAATATTGCATTAGTGATATTTTTATGTTTTGGGTGATTTTCTCTCTATTGGCTGCTCCACATTTTATAAGAATGTTAAATTCTGATAAACGATGAGAAAATTATGAGCGTAATGTTGAGATTTTATTGGTTTAACTAGTGTATAAATTTATTTATTTTTCATTTAAGACACCAAAATGATGTTGTATGTGACTTAACTGAACCATATACAAGTTATAAATAAAATTGGTATATATTTGAAGTGTGCTTTTGTCATCGGAAGGGCAGGGAACGTTCAGGAGACACGCACAGTCCTGAGAGACCAACTGAGATCTCTTCCACTGGTATCCACCAAGAACAGCCTACAAACGTTTTCTCAACCTCTTACTAGAGCAATTGAGAGTGCTCTCCTTGATCCTCTAGTCATTCTCTATAAATTTTAACTCTTAGATATGGTGGAAAGTGTTCTTAACACATGAGATAGTCAAAACAGATGTGGCAGAAATTTAGCAGAATTTTTGCGCTTAGAAAAATAACTTGTTAAGTTTCTACTAGAGGAGAGACCCTTATATAATCTTTTAAATGAGTGGAAGGGTATTTTCCCATAGTTTGGAAGAGCTCCCACTAATTTTGGACAACCAAAACTGTCGGTTTTCAAAAATAAGCTGAACTTTTTTTAATTAACTAAAAAAAATGAAGATAGTGAAAATAGTGGATCATACTTCACTTTTCATATCTTATCCTCTCAAAATAGTCAAAGAAAGTACAGCAATGGAGAGTGGATGTCTAATTTTAGTTATATCAACATATGGCTAAATTCAGACTTTTCCGAAATAACATAATTCTCATCGAATAATGTCATGTCAAAATATTATTAAAAATAATGTACGAAATTTCTTAAAGCTCTTCCATTTGAACATTATTAAACACTTTGATAAGTTTAATAATTATTTATCTCATGTTATTTGATATGTCCAACACATCAACAGATCAATGAATATTTATAGGTTATGTTCTTATACAGTGTGACCTTTAGCAATGAGATTAAAATATTTTTAATCATCATAGATCACAAAAGACACCTAAAAATATGCATTGTGACCCCTAAGTAATACAGATATAATGTATACTATAAATATCTTGGTCCTGGACGATGACAATCATCTCGAGCTCATTTCATATCACATGATATCCATAACTGTGCAAGATAGAAACATATCATTCTTGTACTATATTCTTTATCTAGGGGCATCCAATTTGAATATCATCGCTCACGTCAACAAACGAGAGGGACATGGCCATATAAAAGATATACATCGAGATAAATTTTGTATGGTCGCCAGTTATGGATAATATTGGATAATATTCACAAATATAAATCATTTATCATTTATATAAGAAAAATACTCATCGCATACCTAATTTTTAGCAAGAAAATAAAGTACTAATAAAACAAACATAATCCTTATAGTATTTAATTATAGGTCAAATCTAATAATATGTCCATATCATTTATTTAATTGAGCCGATAACACTTATCGCATGATTTATGAAACACAATCATCATTTAACTTATACACTAATCTTAGTTAATTATTGTTCCTAAGCAATTAACATATTAGAGATATTTTAGTGTTATTATTAATTAATGTATATATTTCACAATTGAGTCCAAATCAATATACAAATAATAAACAACTCAAGTAATAAATTATATATCATATGTAATCATCATAATACATAAACTAAAGTATAATCATCATATGATTGACTCTAGATCACAATAACACTAACATGTTGAAAGTTGATGCTTTAAGTTAGGTCGCGCATTGGGTACTTCACAGCCTAGCTCTTTTTGAATCGTGAAATGGGTCTGCGGCCGAACTTTTTTTGGGATGTAGATCCAGTTTACGACCATTCTTTTTTTTTTATAATTTTTTGAAATAGTTTTTCTTTTATAATTATAATTTTTATTTTTTATATATAAAAATAACACAAGTAAGGAATCTGCGGTGTCCTATATATATATGTGCGACCTTTTTTCGCGTCTATCGCCGCCCTGAAAAGGAAACTGGACGAAGAATTGCGGAAGAAGGACACAAAGATCCCTCTAAGTGTGCATTGGGGTATATTTATATGAATTTGAAATGCACCTTTAAAATTTTTTTTAGTGATTGTGGGGTCTTTAAGATTCTAATTAGCACAAGACCTCATTGTTAATTACCCTGGGTTTTGAACCCGAGGAACCTCTAGTTAAGAAAGAAAAAATAAACCTAATCATTAAGCAATTTTAAGTGGTCGTTGTGAGTAAGGCATGAAAGATATGAATTTTTCAAGGTCGTCTACACCTTGTGAATCATATTTTAAATTGACTTTTTATTTTTATTGATAAAATGATTTAGTCTTTTATTTATTATTATTTTTTTTTAATTATATTATATTATTTTATTTATTTGTTATTTAGCCTTGAATGTTGAGAGTTATTTTTATTTTTAATTAAGATTGGTTTAATTCTAAAATTGAATTTTTTTTATTTGATAAGAAGAATAAAGTCACTTATTTTTATATGTGTTTTTTTAATTTATTGATATTTGAATTTTTTTAATTTTCAAGATTGAGGGTTATTTTTTATTTTTCTTTTAGTGTTGATTTTTATGTTAGGTTAAGATAGATTTAATTATGAAATTAAATTTCTTTTTGTTTGATAAGAAGAAAAAAGTATTTTATTTTTGTATTATTATTTTTACTTATATTTTTTATTTATCGATATTTAAATTTACTTAATTTTGAAAATTGAGGATTATTTTTTTTTATTTTGTTTTTTTAGTTTGATCTTTATTTTAGATGAGCGCTGATTTAGTTTTGAAATTGAATTTCACTTTAATTGATAAAAAATAAAGTATTTTACTTTTTTATTTGTGTATTTATTTATATAATTCATTTTCATTTAATCTATTTATTTTTATTTTATTCTAATTTAAAATTTATTTAATTTAGAATTTAATTTAATGTATAAGTGTTATTTTTTATTTTATTTTATTTTAAAATGACTTTTATTTTATTATTATTTTACTTTTAATGCATTATTTTAATATTTTTTTGATTTTCAACGGCAAAAAAGATATGATCAGTCAGGGATTATTTTCGATTTTTGAGAGAATATATTAGTAACATACTAATTTTATTTAACAAAAATATCAATGACAATGTTATGAATAATTTTTATTTTTAATATTTTTTAATTTGAATGCTCTAAAATATTATTTCGGAGGGAATATCAGCAACAGACAAATCTAAAAACTAACGAAGACTTCAGTAGATAATACTGTTTTTTTTTGTTTTTTTAGAGTGAAATGAGTTAATAACATACTCATTTTATTTGATAAAAAATAAAACGAGATGTTACGAACAACTCTTATGATGGATACTTTTTATTTTGAGCACTTTAAAGTGTTGTTATGAGAAAAATACCAGTAGAGAACGGTTCTGAAAATCATGAACTGTCAGGATTATTTCGCATGTTTGAAAGATATTTGCAGCGTAATTTTGTATGAAAATTTATGTACAATCTACTCTTGATATTTATTTTAGGAATATAAAATAATATATATATGTCACATTCACAGATCGGTATAATTTTTTTATTCTTTTCGGGTAATGAGCTGAACTGGACAGCTGAGGGTATTTTGGATATTTAAAAAAAAATATCTGCCTAAGAAACCTTTCGAACCAGATTAGAATGTTATCAATAAGATTATAATGATCAATTTTTAATGCTCTTTTAAGGCTATTTTAAAAAAAATGAAGAATGACTCAATCATAATATATATTTTTTAGATATTTCGTCATTATAACACCGTAAAAAGATAATTTACAAAATTTATGTCTTAATCCAGCACTGTTTGTGCTCAAATTTTATCTAATCAACTACTATTCGTAGTCGGATTTTTATTTTTAAGCTCACTGCTGTTCGCAATGAGGCCTTTTATTATTTTGATCCTCTACACTATTCGTGTAAATGGGTTAATTTTTTTATTTATTTATTTTGACCCTCTACATGTTTCGTGTACAAGGGTGTATTTACGAAGACATGTACTATTCGTATAAGTATCTTAAATATATTATTGACTTGATTTATTTAATTAGAAACAAAAAATATTAATAAATCAGAGGCAAGATAATAGATGTGATACAAGACCGGTTGAGATCCAAAATTTATTTTAAAATAGCTAGAAAGCTCTAAATGCTATGAAAATTTAAAAAAGATGTATTCTATTACTGAGAATATGTTTGTAAACTTTGTCTTAAGGTTTATTTGTAAGAAATTTCAGAAAAATTAAATCTAATGGATGTTGTCGAAATTGAGCTGGTAAACAATTAGCTCCAATAATTTTCAAATATGAATGTAGCTCCAATAATTTGGAAAATATGTTGGAAAATATGTTGGAAAATACGTTAAAAATATGAATGTAGCTCCAATAATTTTCAAATATTTACAAGAGATGTTTTCATATATTAACTATGTATTAATAATATTAAACATATATGTTTTATTTAAGAAAATAAGAAAAAAATGTGCGAGACAGAGAAAGGAACTTGTTTCCTGCTCCAACCCTTGAATTTGATTGTTACTTCAAATTACTTTAAAATTAGATTTGAAGCTTCAAACATTATGAAAATTCATAGAGTGATGTATTATAACTATATCTAGATTCTTCCAAATTTTGAAATAAATTGTAGTATCAGAGTTATAACTTTTTATTTTTGAATCAGATCAGAGGCAAAAAAAGGAAAATATTATACCCGTATTTACTATTTTTTAGATTTAAAAAGGCTATAATTTTTTACAGAAAAATTAAAAAAATATAAAATTAGTTTGTATAGATTCATATGACTTAATTCTACAAGATCTAAAAGTTTTGTAAGATTCGAACCAGATCTCATCCTATTTTCTCTTTTTATTGCATTTTCAGCCATTTTAGGGTTGATTTTACGTTTATAAGGGATTCATTGATCTTAAACAGTTTAAATATATCATTTAGTTTCAATCTAACATTCAATGATATTTGTATGTAGATTTGAGCCTAAAGAAAAAGGAAAAAAACTAAGAAGAACGAATTATAACATAAAAACATCAAAGAAAAGAAAAAAAATCGATATTGCACATGAAAATTTTCATCTTTATTGCACAAATCAGAGTTACAAGCTCCAATGCACTCTTGATATCTATATTTATAGGATAAAGATATACCTAGACCTAATTTGTAGCTTGAATAGAGGAGGATTTGTTTGATTCTTGTATCTTTGAGCTTAATTTTGATCTCAACTCAAAGATTGAATCTTATTTAGTGCCTAACTTGAGCTTAAATTGGTTTTGACAGCGTTTTGGATTATCATTCAGCTTGGGATAGGTTGTAGATCTTGTGTTTGAAGGATGAGAGTGGTTTAAATAGGCATAGAGGGTAGTAGATTGTTGTATAAGATTAGTTTGTCTTTTTTTTTTTGACTAATTCATGCACTAATTCCTTTCATTCATCTTCTCATACTCCTCTGAACGTTTGTGGTGTATTAGACCAGTTCTAAGTGTTTTAAATGTATTCTAACAGCTGAGAGCACAAGTGGAGTTTGTTATGTTTGCTGAAAATTTATAAATTTGCCAACCCCAACCACCACTTGGTCACCAGATGATTCTATGGACTTCTAGAAAGTTCTAGAAGTTTAAACACATTCTTGCCATTCTCTTTCTGCATTTTAGCCCTTGTCGGATCCCAATTATGCACCCGAGATCCGTTTTTACCTTCAAACCCAATTTCAAGCCTCATAGTCATTCTTCTTCATTTCTTTATCATTTCTCATGTTTCAAGGCATGATTAGCATCTAATTGATCCTAATAATTGATCTATAATATTTATTCAATCAATAGAATGCTCCGGTATAGAGTTTGACCGACTCGGTTTTGGATCCGATTTGTGAGTTCGTGGTCTCATCAATTTGAAGCTTTTGAAATTCAACCAAGATCTCAAACAATCTCTTGGGACCATGGAGAAAGTGTTTGAAGTGTCAATTTGATCAATTATTGCTCAGATTGCTCGATTTCATTTTTTGGGTCGAAAATCCTTCAATTTTCTCCCAAACCAGCTCAATCATCTTGCGAGTTCTTCATCTCATTATGTTCTCCTTACCGTTCTCTTTTCGACGGTATATAATATGTGAGTTTTTGTCATACCGGAGCACCATCACCATTTTTGAATTTTGAGCCGTGGAGAAACTCATGTACTGTAGCAAGGGTATTGTAGCAATCGGAAAATTTTTAAATTTGACCTCTCTCAATTTTGATTTTTAATTGGAGCCATTCATTTGCTGATTTTTCTTATTTCCCTTCTGCTTTTAAATTGTTTCTCAAAGTTTTTAATCAGAGCCATTCATTGACTTGTTTGGACCCATAAATGTGCCAAGTCTAGACAAAAATAGATTTGTTTGTGTAATAGTTGATGACTATAGTAGATACACTTGGGTTATATTCTTGAGTCAAAAGAGTGATATATATGCCAACTTTGTTGAATATTGCAATAGGGTTGAAAATGAAAAGGGTTTAAAAATCAATACCATTAGAAGTGACCATGGTGGTAAATTTGAAAATACTCAGTTTGATGACTTATGTTCTAAAAGAGGATATAGACATGAATACTCGGCCCCTAGAACACCACAGCAAAATGGAGTTGTAGAAAGAAAAAATAGAACTTTACAAGAGTTAGCCCGAACCAATTATGGTCAAGAGTTAGCCCGAACAAAATCATCTCTTTTGGATGATTCACACACTCAATGACTATGATTTATGCTTCCGCAAAATACCAATTATGTGTAACAACACTAGCGCCATCCAAATTTCTAAAAATCCGATTTTCTATTCACGAACCAAGCACATTGAAATTCGACATCATTTCATTCGTGATCATGTTGAAAAAGGAGATATCGAACTCATTCATGTTGATACCAAAAATCAAATTGCCGATATCTTCACAAAATCCCTTCCAACCGAACAACATCGCGAACTTAGGTTTAAACTAGGGATGTTAGAGTTTAAGGGATAAATTTAGATGTATATGAAGTCTCAAAAACTTAAATTGATATGTATCTCAAGCATAGCAATAAAATTTCTATCGATCTCATCTACAAAATCATCTCCAAACAATCAAATTGATCTAAATTGCTAAATTGAGGGGGAGCTATGCCAAGTAATGATGTAATTGAGATTAATTTTTACATTAGTTGTGATTCTCTCTACTTACTATACTCTCAACAATATGGAATTGCTAAATTATTTGGAATAAATAGGGTTGTTCAATTAAGGGGGAGTTTTGCTCCAAATAATTTGGGAATTAATAAATTAAGGGGGAGCAATCAAATTTAGGGGAGAGCTAAATTGAAATAAATTCTTTAATCGCACCATTTTGTCCGATTTCCAAAAGGGGGAGAAGTTTTTGAGTGAAATCCACATCACTTGTGATATCTATGCACCCATACGTGTTTTGCAAATCGACAAAGGGGGAGATTGTTACACTTAATATCTTCTTTGATTTGTCGATTTGCAAAACAATCTTGAATTTTACAATTTGCCTTGTTTGAGTTTTGTGCGAGGATTAACATGCAAATGGATTAGTGCACAAGAACCAAGACTAGTCTTGGGATACAAGAGCTTAATCAAGGCGCATTAGGCTTAGATTTAGTAAAACTCAAACTGGGTTGAATTGGTCAAGAGAAATTGAGCTTAAACAACAAGAAAAGTGCTTCTGTCCAGGTGAATCGTTATAACGATTTAGTAATCATTATAACGGTTCATCCCGATACTCAAAAAATATTCTAAGGCAGAAACATTCTCAAAGAAACCAGAGTGAATCATTATGTAACGATTCAGTAATCGTTACAATGATTTGTGAAACGTATAACGATTCTGTAATCGTTATACGTTTCATGAAACGTATAACGATTTGATAAATCATTATAACGTTTTAGCTCAGTTGATCCAATGGCTATACGACAGAACAACGGGTAAATTTCTCTGAAAATCCTACCATTTGAATCTTAATCCGTTATAACGATTTTGTAAACTATTATAACGATTTGTAAACCGAATTATAACGGTTTAAGTAGAAAAAATGAGTTATGTTTGATTTTCAGCTCTTTATAAAAGTGGGATCACCTCCCTTCTCCTCCTGTTGTTGAATACACTTGAAAAATACATTCTTACAACCACCATTAAAGAGCTTTGAGAAAACCTTGCTATACCTAGCTAAAGCTCAAGATCTTTGATCTAAACTTGTTCTAAACACTTGTGAGATTTGAGTGATTTGCTCCATTGCTAAATCTACTCCTAGCTTTTCCTACTCCATTTAACTTTAGGCTTTGTCTCTCATCCTTTGTGTGTAAGAGGGCAAAGTTCGACCTTGTACAAGACTCGTATTTGGTTGAATAGATCGGACCGAAGCTTTATTACCGTTAGACGGGAAGCCGGGGACCCGAGGAGTAGGCACATAACGCCGAACCTTGTTACATCGTGTGTCAACTCAATCCTTTGATTGAGCATTTCTAAACTCTTTCTCTTTAGTTTATTTCATATCTTTGATTTAGAAATTGCTTGTGCTTGATTGTTGTAGAACTTGTTAAAATTATAATTTAACCCTTGTACTTTTTACTAATTGACCAAATTAGTATTATTAGTGGTAATCAAGGGTTACAAGTCCCTTACACAAAAATAGGCTGCAAGCCTATCGATAACAAGCGTGACAACACACTCAAAAAGTGAGTGACAATACACTAAAAAAGGTGAGTGACAACACACTCAAAATAAGAAATGAATGACAACACACTCAAGAAAAATGTGAGCACTACAACTCAAGAAATAGATTACAAGAAGATCACAAAGAATCAAGTTGGGAGAATAGAGAGAAGCTAGATTGAGCTTAAACAAGATTTTAGCTAATTGAGTGTTTCTATCTCTTGAATTATCTCTCTCACTTTGTATATGGCTAGTAAGCTCTTTGGAGTAATGATTTAGCTAGATGGATCCAATCATAATCAGTGAGAGAGGTGATCCTTTTAAAATAGATGAAGAAAATTATTTTCGGCCTGAGTCGTTATAACGATTTGCGAATCATTATAACGGTTTAGAAAAAATAACCATTGGATATCATTGAGCTGAAACGTTATAACGATTCACTGAATCGTTATACGTTTCATAAATCATTACAACGATTAGTGAATCGTTACAAACGATACGCTCTGGTTTCTATGAGAAATTTTCTGCCTTAAAATATTTTTTAGTATTGAGATGAACCATTATAACGATTACTGAACCGTTATAATGATTCATTGGGCAGAAATATTTTTCTCCGTTGTTTAAGCTCAATTTATCTTAACCAATTCAACCCAGTTTAAATCTAACTAAACCTAAACCTAATATAGTCTTGATTAAGATCTTGTATCCCATCATTAGTCTTGGTTCTTGTGTACTAATCCATTTACATTTTAATCCCTACACAAAACTCAAACAAAGTAAATTATAAAATTCAAGATTGTTTTACAAATCGACAAATCAAAAGAATATGTTTAGTGTAACAACATGGTTGTTTAAAACCCAAAATCAATAGTGACATCATCATATACCATCTTTTTATGCACAAACTTAGAGAAAAATTATAAACACACCACATATTGTGATAGCTACTTATGTTCCGTAAGGATTCATCACATCTATATAGAATTATAATATCAAATTTCTTTCTTCATTGCTGAAATTAAGCCATTCCCTATTAATATTCCTCTATTCGTGATAATTAGTAGGGTGTTTGAGCATTTCATCTTCTTTTCTACATTCGACGTGTCACTTTGTACTAATTTAGCATATCTTTCATTTAAAAAAAATGTTAAAATATCAATATTTTCGCAAATACCATAACACTTTCATTGTCGGTCTTTTTCGGTTGTCGATCTCATCATCTTTCTCATTTTCAACTTAATCGTCTTTCTACTTGTACCACAAAAGTATTACATTGTAGGCATTTATTCATATCACTATGACTTGAAGCCTTACATTTTCAAAACTTATATTAAACTTTTAGGATACATGCTTTTCGAAAGTAATGAGTTATTGGATTCGACATATAAGGTGAAAAAAATTCTTGTGTTCTTTGAGTATAAAAGTAGAGAGACTTCATGTACACCCAATGATTTCATATTAAATTGAAATAAATATAGTGATATGAATAAATGTCTGAAGTGTAAGGTTTCATATCATTTTCACCGTTGGTTTTTTTTTTCGGTTGTTAGTCTTCTTCTCATTTTTAGCTTGATCGTCATTTTGCTTGTACTTAGTGGAGCCTTACACTTCAGACATTTATTCATATAAAAAAAAAAAAGAATTGATATATGAGTTGGGTAGTGATACATCACCCTTAGTTTTGCCCCCAGCATCATACGATAACATCCAATTGTATGATAAATGAGCTAATATCAGAGATTACATATTTACATATAGTTCATGGTGGTAAAAATATGGTTAGGGGCTGACCAACTGATTACTTGAAGAAGATAAAAAGTGATGGGAATATATTCAAAAAACGAGTGGAATTTTAACTTAGAATCTGATTAACAAATTCTTATCAAGTTCATTTTTTTAAACTCTTAACAACCGATACTAATAAGATTATGAAAATTATAACAACAAATGATATTGAATGCGATTACAAATCATGTTACATATTTTTACCATGCCATTTTATTATATACTTTATTATAATCAAATATTAAGTATAATTAAAAATAATATATGACCCATAACAAATGATAAAATTTAATACGATTAAAATTTTTAATGAGATGGTAAATAAAACATATGATACCGGTAAACAGTATGATAAACTGGTAAAGATATGATTTACTAGCAATATATCTCCTCAAATATACCGATAAAGATATGATTTTGAGTAACAATAAAAAAAAGTTAGCACATTTCTCTACTACCGGCACAACAATACATTAGAGGCAAAATATTTATTTATATGAGTTACGACTCCGTATGTGACTCAGCGCCACGTACCTCAGCGAGGCAGAGTGAACTGTTTTTTTATTAATTTTTTTATCATTTAGACCCCTACAATTTTATTTATGAAATAATTCAAATTATATAATACTACTTATTTTTAGAATATTAAATTATTAATTTTTTTTAAGATTCAAATTTAATCTCCAGTCTTTATGCTTTTATTTGATTATCCGTTGCAAATTTTTATCATCATAATTTAAAATGAATCAAGATATTTTGTGTTTGTTATTTAGTTTGGAATTAATGTATTTATATATTTTAATTTAATATTTGAGTTTTATTCTTAAGATTTCAATTTTATCCTTTTCAATTTAGAAATTAATCATAAAATTGTAGAATAAATTTACAGTAATCCCTGTTTTCATTATTCATCTCTTTTGGAGCGTAATAACTCAAGCGCAATTATTATATGATTAGCTAAATTTTTCAGCCATGCCCTTATATTTGTTTCTTTAGATGATTAAACCCCGAATATTTTCGGTACATCTCAGGCAAGAGACTTTTATCCCCGATTTTTTTTAATTAATCAAGTAATAATTCGAAATTAAATATATAAGAAAATTAAAGATGTAATTTGAGATATAAGTAGGCCGATAAATCATTTACCGACCCTTAGTCACATCAACCAATGAAACAATTATATTTAAAGAAAAAAATATTTTAATAAACCCGTCTATAAACATCCCAAACTAACGATTTGAATGACACTCTAAAAAATTTCAAATGATGCACTTACATAATTATTTACACAATTCAGCTATTAAATTATTCCATTCAAAATGACACTTGCACTCGCATTTCTTATGGCATTTACATTTTTCATGATGTTAGATGACACTATTTTTGGTTTATATGTATTAACGCTAAAGTATAAATCAATTTACATCATTCATTTTCCTTCACCTAAAGGTAAGAGGTATCTCTTTACTTACACTAGTTCATATTGATACTGTCCCTTGGGACATCACTTCACAACTACACAAGTGCGACCTCTAAGAAAATGAAACAAGTCAAATTTTATCAAATTCATAAACCAAATATATATATGTTAAAATAGAAATAATAGAATGCATATTAATGAAAAAGAGAAAAAAATATAATAAAATATTTATGTTGGTTCTAAAACACATTTTGATAAAATATTTTCTCACATTATATGTTGAATGCTTTATAAAATTCATAATTATCAAGCATCCACGCCTTGGTATTAATAAAAAAGCCAAAGACCAATAGATGATTAATAATAATAATAATAATAATAATAATGTCATCTATCATCAAAACGTCTATTTCATAATTGATGTACAAAATTCTCATAACAAAGGCTTTTAAAAAAATGTTACTCATACACAAATTTTTACCATGTCACATTTTGACCAACATAATCTCATGATTCTACGCTCAAAATCTTTATAGTCATTTTTCCATGGTTAATGTAGTGGTCCCCTAAATTTTGAATAGGCCCTTGCTAAAAAAATAAAAAATAAATAAAAAAATAATAATATATAATAATAAATACGAATAAATAAATATAAAATATGAGAAAGAATGCAACGTAAAATTTTTGAATATATATTATTATGAATTTATGATCACCCATAAAATTATTTTAAGATAATATAGTTCTTGCAACCTTTAACACTACGCCAAAAGACCCCTTTTACAGCGCATCATTTACAGCGGTTTTAAACTAAAAAATATTGTAAAGGCTTTACATCATTTTTAGCTAAAAAATCACTGTAAAGTTGCTAATAACTGCTGCCCTATGTACTTTTCCTCTCTCTCCCAACCAGCAGCCGCCACCATTAAAGGAGCTCCGAATTTGAGCATTTTTTTTATCTCGAAATAGCACAAAATTCCACCAAAATTCCTCTCTCTCTCTCTCTCGAGCCGCGCCTCTGTCGCCTCTCCTTCGCCTTGTCGCAGCCGTCTCCGTCGCCTCGCCGCTCCACAGCCACAAGGAGACATGCCACTGCCTCGTCGTGCCGCTGCCTCATTCTATGATGCTACCTTGTCGTTGTCTCGTTACGTATCCATTTGCCTCGTTACGTGTCGTTCCCTCGCCGCTATCTCATTACGTGTTTGTTGCCTTGTCGCTACCTCGTTTTGTGCCTTATTGTTATATTTATAATTATTATTAGTGTCAGCACAATCTAATGGCGACGAGTGTGGGTATTATGTCACGCGGAACATAATTAAAATCATCGAAATTACCGTTAGATTGTTTTCCCAAGGTAAGTAGAAATCAATTATACATAGTTAAATTTGTTAGTTTTTTCAAAATATATTTACATACTAATCATTTTCTTTTTTCGAGATATCAAAAGCTACAATCCTTTGACACTTAGAATTTGAGTACGAGAAAGTAAAATAACTTTAGGTTGAGTTTGTGATTTTTTTGTTTTGATATTTTTTATCATTTAGTTTTAATGTTTTATACATATTTGTTATATTTTATTGTATTATGCGTGTATGTTAGATAAATTAGTTAATTATTAATTAAATATAGTTATTATTATATTTGTAAAAATATATGTGATAAAAATATTATATATGACTAGCATATATGGGCTAGTCACATAAATAAAAAAGATTCAAAAAAATTTACAGCGGTTCTTATGGAAAATCCACTGTAAATCCCTGTTTACAGTGGCTTTTAACCACAAAACCGCTGTAATAAGTGATGTTTACATTGGTTTTTTAGTTAAAAATCACTGTAAATAGAGGTTTACGGTGATTTCTCCATTAGAACCGCTATAAATATTTTGCAGCAGTTTATAATAAAAACAACATTAGCTTTACTGATACTTCCAATAATAGCGTACGGTTGTACAACCGCGTGATAATGCGGAGGAAATAACATTTGTAAAAACCCTTTTGTGGTGCAGTGAGAGTCCCCATTAACCCAAACAAATATATGAGTAGTTCTGTTTGGACATTAATTTATCGCTACCCTTATACATAAAATTCCGATTAATCTTTAAATATGAAAAAGGCATGAGTTATTAGTAATAAGAAATACTAAGACATGTTACCTAGACAACGATAATTTACTTACTTAGGTCACCATATTTTTGCTTGTTATGCACATCCCCGTGAAGTCTTTTTTATCATGTACCCTAAAAAAAAAAAGAATAAGCAAAGTGTCAATTGAAATGTCATCTCTAGAACAGAATCTTTATGTTTGCATCAGAATTTGTCTAGTACAAAAATTTATATGAATATAAGTTTACGTAAAAGCTTTGATCTTGGAGACAAGCAATCTGATAATTTTTTCCAATGCTAACATAATTAAGTAACCTTCGTGCTGAATAAAAAAAATCATGGTTAATGAGAAAAAAAATACAATTATAATTATAGCATTCTTATTAAACGTGCCTGCACTAAGATTAATCTTTCATTGACCAAACCGGTTCTAAATTTCTCAAGAAATAATTTTAGGAGTCTATCATCAAATAATTTTATTAATTAAAATATTTTATGGATTTAAGAAATAGCAATTTTTTTTTAAAAAATAGCAAAAAAATTTAAAAAAAATATAAAATTTGATCTCCAAGAATATTTTAATATGAAGATGATGTTCAACGGTTTGGATCGGCCGTTTAAATTTTTAAATTCGAGATATAGACGCAAAACACGAGAGATTTTGTGCTTTGCGAAACACCATAACCTCACTCTACATTTCTCCCTATTTTTAGTTAGGTATAGGGTCAGCAGGATCAGTATTCTCTGCGGATATTTTCTGTACGGAGATCTCCGTAGGGAAATCACAATGGTTCAAGGAAATCACAACGGTTGTGGAGAAGTCTAAATACGAATTTTGATGCATGGAGGCATTTTATTTATCTTTGTTAAATCGAGCAGTTAATAAATGATCGGACGCACAAATAAAAAAAGCGCACTGCGAGCTTTTAATCTCCGCGAGTGATATGGTTCGAATCAGCAACATACTATTCGTGATTTGCGTGTGATTCAATAATTCACGTGTTGTAAAGCAGTGAATAAGAATCCCTGCTATTGATTATTAGTTTAATTTTTATTATTGCTTTTTTTCTGCTCTCTCGTATAGTTCTCAATTTCTCATAACTCCTCGTGATTCTAATAAAATCTTTTGGATAAAAAAGCGAGCTGAGAACGACATTCGTTACGATGATTCAGAATATGAGCCGTAATTTTAATGGTCGGTATTTTAAAGTCCGACCATAATAAAATATATATATTTTATTAAATTATTGTATTGAATATGAAAAAGTACATGAAGGCCCTGCTTATGTTCGGAATTAAATTTATTATTTTCTTATATATTTAGTTATAAACAATTATTTGATTAATTAAAAAAAATCGGGACTTTTCTCAATCCAAATCCGATTATAAACTTCACCTTTAACAATTAAGATAGGATTTTGCATACAATATTCATTTAGATTCATTTTTATCTTAACAAGTGAAACGCATGTTTACTTGTCTGATCGTTTTCCTTTTTTTTCTTTCTTTGCGAGACCGGTGTGAAACGGTTTCGAATCTGCTGAGATCGAAAACCGATCTCAGAACCCTCAGGTCCATCTCGAACCGTCTGTTTTGATTTCGGGATCTGAAATGGAGTTCGAGATCTGATATTGACCGTCTGATTCTGATCTCACAACCCTCAATTCGAAATCGGATCCCTCCAGATACGGACCCGGTGTGAAACTGTGATCGTTTTCATCAGGAAACCCCCCCCCCCCTTCTTCCGGGCGCGCATCCTCTGGAGATATTTCTCTGGAACCGTCCGATCGCTCATCAACGATATTGATTTAACAATGAACACGAATGTTGATGCAGGGGACCTTTATATTATTAAATCAGGACCGTTGATGAGCGATCTCACGGTTCATAATAAAAAACCGCACTCTCCAGAGGATGTGCTTTGGTTTTCTTCCTTCGTGCATGAGCTTGCTTCCACGGCTCTACCACAGAAGAAAAGAAAAGAAAAGAAAAGAAAAATAATAGTTCAGTCTCTCCATCTCTGTAGAGGGGTGAGGGGTGAGACCGCAAAGAGATAATAATGTTCCTCTCTAATGGTTATTTCACGAAGAAAGCACTGATTGGGCTTGTTTTGGGGCAGTTCGTCTCGCTTCTCGTCACATCCACTGGCTTATTTTCTTCCGACCTCTCTCGCCGTGGTTTGTACTCCCTACTGTCTTTTTTTCCTTCTCCTCCCAAGACTTTTCAATTCGGTCCCTAATTAATTTGACTTTCCATATTAGTTTACTATGGGGGCCCGTCTTTTCTTATTTTGTTTCACTGGTAACTCAGTGCGAGAAGTACTTAGATGACGGCACCTGAAACGGATAAATCCTCACTCTGTAGGAATCCACAAAAGGGTAAGCATTCGTATCAGGTCTTAGATTCACTGTTTTGCCTATTAGGCACAACCTTTCTTTTTCTGGCCAAGAAGTACTACTTACAAATTGTTATTTCATTGTCTTTTCCTTTTTGTGTGCATGCAAGTGTGAGTATTGGTTGATTTGTGGGGGAGAGGATACACAATGGAGGTAACTGGAAAGGCACAATTGAGTCTTAATTGGGGAATGCACAAGGGCTGTAATTTTAGTGCAGCAGTACTGTTCCAACATTATATTGCAAAACGTGGCATGTCTCCTGTACATTAGATATGCATTTAATATATCAAAAATTTCATGTCTATGAGTTATGTAATTTTAATGCTTTTTTAATATTTCAATTTCTGAAAATTTTCAGGCATCGATGCACCTACCTCGCAATCTTTTCTAAACTACTTATTATTGGGAATTGTATATGGGGCTATTATTCTGTATCGTAGACAGCCACTTCAGGTTGACTTTCTTTGATTCTCTCTTGTAAATTCTTTTGGTATCTTAATTTCTAACTAAAAAATAAGGTAAAAGCATAGAAGTTAGTATCGTACGATACGCGATACGTATCGTACGATACGGTATGAGTCATAAGGTGAACGGTACGGATCGTGCCGTGTATCACAATCTCGGTGAATCGCGAGAATCGTTCCGATACGGAAGCGCGATACATGTATCGTATCATATTTGTGATACAATTTTGCGATTACGAATGTTGTGCATCGGGATTAATTTCGCCTTTTCCCTCCTTATACCGATTGACCTTTTCGTTTACCCCGATCCCAATTTCGTCTTTTCTTCCTTCACCTTTTCGCGCGTAGAGAAAACCTAATCGCCCGACCTCGTCACCATCATCGTGCCAAGAGAGAAGCTCGTCGCGCGGCGAGAGAAGAAGCGACGGCGATCATATCGCCACGAGAAGAGATAATCGCCGTCGCGCGCGGCGAGAGGAGATAATCGCCGTCGCGCGCGCGCGAGAGAAGATAATCGCCGTCGCGCGCGGCGAGAGGAGAGAATCGCCGTCGCCAAGTACGGTATCGTTATCGTTTTTTTTTTAATTTTCGTTGTAATAAATGAGAAGACAGAAGAGACTCTCATTATAATGGGTATCTGACAGCTACTCTACTCTCTCATCGAGCTAAGTGTATATGTCATGGGTGCTTAATTTGTCTGTTAACTACTTAAATTAGTGTATTTGTCTGTTAAATTAATTGTTAAGTGTTAAATACTTAAATTAGTGTACTGTTAATTAGTCTACTGTTAATCAAATAAAGTCTGTTAAATTAGTCTACTTGTTGTTAAGTTTAAAATAAACTTGCTAAGAAGTTTTCATTAAAAAACGAAAGAGGAAATATAATAGAGGATTGTTTTATATTATCATATTAGAGTAATTGTTTAGAAGTTAACTTGAATGTATGATATAATAATACCGAATTATATATTTATTCTTATATTTTTAGTTTAATGACATTAAATGGTGATAGACATAGCTTCTTTTGTTAATAACTAGAAATCTAGAACATGACTATAACATATTCTAATTAATATGTTCTTTTGTTAGTTATTAGAACATGACAATAATTTCTTTTGTTAATTAATATGTTTTTCTTATTAGTTACTAATTTATTTTAACTTTTTTGTTATTTTAAAAATAACTTAGCGTATCTTAACGATACGATACGATACACGAAACGCGATACGATACAAAATAAAACGCGATACACGATACATTTTACGATTCAACTTCTATGGGTAAAAGATTTCATTTAACACTTCAAGATGAGGTAGATTTTTTTTTTTTTTTTTTTGCAATACCAGGAGGTTTTCTTTTGGAGCTTTCATAGAGTGCCTGTATGAGACTTGGAATAACAGTTGAATTCTACACATTGTTTTAATTTCTCCAATGCTTTAAATTTCTGCAGATTAAATGGTATTATTACCTAATGCTTGGCTTAGTTGATGTGGAGGCCAACTATCTTGGTGAGTATTTCTCATTTTGTGCAATAGTGGTCAAGGTTACCTGCTGTACCCCCAATTTTTGAATACTTCCTCTTTGGATAGGATTGTGTTTCAGTGGACCTCATAGCTCAGATATCAGTTTCGATTCTTTTTAGTTATAGTGGTAAAGCACTTTATAATTGCCAGGTAATTTGTTGCTAAAGCACTTTGTAAAACCTCTATCGAGTACAACTACCTCCTGTGATTGAGACCTGATAAAACCTTTCAACTTAACTCGCTTGCACTATTATGCTAGCCTCAATAATTGTCTACACTTATTAATTTGTAGTTGTTAAGTCGTACCAATACACTTCTATGACTAGTATCATGCTCTTGGATTGCTGGTCGATACCCTGTGTAATTATTCTCACATCAGTTTTCCTAAAGACGAGGTATCAGATTCGTAAATTCATAGGCGTGGCCATCTGCATTGTAGGCCTTTTATTGGTCATTTTCTCTGATGTACATGCTGGGGATAGAGCTGGTACCATCTATTTCTCTCTCACATATGATATCTTGGTTCAATACCAGTACAACTTATGAGCTACGTAGGTTTTCTAAACCTTTCACTAGTTGGCAGAACTCATGCAGCTCTTTTTCTGAGTAACTGGTACCAACACCCATATATTAGATGGTAGAGTAGAATTGCACCATATGGTCTGGACTGATTGTCTTGAGTTTGATAGTCCTTGACAGACAGTAACTGTTGAACAATGTTAAAGTGCATCCTGGAAAAGGGTGAGATTGCACTATTTATTATCAAGTACCTGTTTCTCCCAGGAGGAAGTGCTCCAGTACAAGGAGATGTGCTTGTAATAGTGGGCTCCACACTCTATGCCGTTTCCAATGCTAGTGAGGTAAATATTCGGGGTTCTTATTTTCTAGTAATTGCAGATTCATTTAATCAGAGCTATCTAACTCAAGTTGACTACTCGATGGTAATTTACCAGAGGTCTTTTCCCAATTGAAGTACATTTACTCTACTACAGGGCTGTTGAAGCTTTGTTGCTCCTTTGCTGGAAACGTTACATTTTGTTGTTCTTTATTGAACCCTATTGTGCTAACTTCTCCCATATAAATAACACTTCATTTAGTTATTCAAATTGTGCCTCCATCGAGCTTTGTTTTATGCAAAACTGTTAAAGTTTAATTCAATCATGCACTCTAATGCTAAAGCCCGAACAGATTTAGACTTCATAGCAACAAAATTAGCGCCAGAAGTATGGTCAATTTTTTTTTAATTTACTAATACCAGCCAGTACATAATAGTTCCTGGTAAGGTATTTCAACTTTCCTAATTCAGTAATTTCAAAATCTTCATCATTTTTGGATCCTCAAGTATGCAAAATTGATAAGTTGAACTTAGTATATTATATATGGAACTTGAATTTCATAAACACCAAACTACCAAATAAAGTGGTGGGACCAAATAAGTTCCAATAAAATGTGGTCAAATCATTTTCTTGATAAAATGCAACCAGGCATGTAATGCTTTCCTTGATTTGATAATTTCAACCTTTCTCAAATTGCAGGAGTTTGTGGTTAAATGTGCAGATAGAATTGAGTTGATGGCAATGCTCGGGTTCTTTGGAGCTATTGTTAGTGCTTGTCAAATGTATATCAAACATACGTGTACTCATAAATGTTTGCATTATTCTTCTGTATTGTTTTATTCCTGTATTCATTAATTATATTCAGTAATTTCTCTGAAATTCTTATCATTTCTTTTCGTGGGCCCGCAATTAGAGTAGACTTGATTGAACAGAACCAACAATTTTTAATGCTTAGATCATACGAAACTGGCTAATGAATTTGCACTTTGGCAGCCAATTAATGGAATATTTGAAACAGTATTTATAGATATATTTTTGTTCTTTCAGAACAATATTTGAGAGAATAGAGCTAGAGTCTATACACTGGACAAAGGATGCTGTAAGTTACCTTTCCAGTTTGAGATTATATGTTATGGGGTTATTATAAATTTTATCAGGAAATTATATCTTTATTGATATATAGAAGTTCTTTTTAAACTCTTTTCTTATTTCGAAATTACTCAAATCTAAAATTTGTATCAAACAGATAAACTCTCTTTTCTTCTTGTTTTCTAGGTCATTCCATTTGTTGGATTTGCTGTAGCCATGTTTTTGTTCTACTCCACTGTGCCGATTTTACTTAAGGTGTGGTAGATATGGTATAATCCCTTTTTTCTCTCTTAGTATTCAGCAACCAAAACTGTTGAGTGAAGAAGCATCTCTTGAAGGCTTTTTTATCACTTTAACCAATCTGGCAAATAATAGGATAAGAAATAAAGAAATAAGTGCATGCTTAGGAGTTAATTCTTGTATAATTGCCTAACTTAACTGGATTAGCACTAAATTCAGTTGTTCCCTTTAGAAGTTACAAAATATCCCAGTTCTTTACCGTGCTCAACTGTGGATAATTGCATAACTGGCTTACTCTGCGATTTGTGCCAAATGTGCCCTGAGGCCCATAACTGGAGTCTGCTAATAGTTACTAGTATGTAAATTCTGTGGTACGTCTGAATTGAAATGCTTGCCTAAAGTTAATTTTAACATGTAGCTTAATTCTATATTTGAAACTCAGATGAGTGGATCTACAATGCTAAACTTGTCATTGTTAACATCTGACATGTGGGCTATCCTCATCCGTATGTTTGCTTATTCTGAAGAGGTCAGATTTGCATATATTTGTAAAATAAGCGTGTCATTTGTTGAGAAATGAAACCATCCTCCACCTCCTTTGGAGCTCTTGCTTCGGGGTGGGGGGGGGGGGGGCTCCTAAAAGCTAATAATAAAAAAAATACTAATGGGTATACCAGTGCTAAACTGCTGTTTGACTTTGGTAGTGTGGGAAGTTTATTACAAAAAAGCAATATTTTTTTGTGTTCAATTCAAACAGTACAATTTAATTTGTACTCATTTAACCACAAGAAATTTAAACCCTCTACCTTTTGAAATTTGTAGGTTGACTGGATTTATTATGTGGCATTTGTGGCTGTTGCGCTTGGTCTTGTCACTTATTCCAGGTAAAAGACAAACACATAGAGAAGCATGTTGTCTTTGTGAAAATAATTCTCACATGTGAACTTGAGTAATACCACACAATTCTGCTAAATTTTTGCTATCAGCAAAATAACCCTAAACTGTGCATTATTTTCCTCAATTTGACCTTAGGCATCATTGAACACTTTATTAGTTTATTATGTTTAACCTAATAGTTTGCAGCACGTTTCTTTCTTTCTTTGTGAGGGAGAGGCAATCATGAGCACATTGTATACTTAAACTATCTTGTCTAAAACTGCAAATGTACTCTTAACTATTCAGAACTGTGAACAGTGAAATCGTAATAGATGAAGCGACATTCCAGGTAAGAATGAGCGGCACCAGCTGACCCTTGATCATGTGGATATTGGATATGCAGTGGTAAGAATGAAGAGGAAGCAACATTCCAGGTTGGAAACAGAGCTGATGTAGAAGGAGAAGGAAGGGATGAGGTGATGGTATCTGACAGGTTTTCTCCCGTACATGCCCATACAGGAGAGGGTAAGTTTTTTCTTTTTGCTCCATTTATGTAATGTTTTTATGTCTCATGAAATTCATATCTGATATTCTGTGATAGAATCCTGTTCAAGTTTTTGTTTTGCAATTTTTATTAAGATGGTAGAGATGTTTTGGTATGTGTTTGTATTCTGACCTCTTTGATATTTTGAATTGCAGTAGGTTACCAGGCTCTTAAGAGTGAGGAGCAGTTATAAGATCTCTGAAGACTTGGTTAATTTATTTATTCATGAAGCAACAATAATTATGCATGTTCATTGATTATTTGAAAGCACAAAAGGAGCTTCCACAGAAGTCTCTTAATTTCTTGTCACTTGTGAATGAAAACTAAACAACATTTCCCTTGATATCAACTGTTTCGTTCGTGTTTTGCATATCCCAATTATCAAGGATTGTAATAATTGAGAGGCGGTTCAAACATAAAGCATTATATATGAATGGGGCTGTTCTGTTATGCTAAACTCATACTCTGTTGGAAATCTTTATATCTTAACAATCAATAGAGATTTTGACTAATATATCTATATTGGTAGTACCTTAATTAGAGATCGAAAGAGATGAGTGAAGCGAGGCAAGATCGAAGGAGAAGGCAACAGAGAGAGGAGAGGAAGTGAGAGACGAGAGGGGAAGGAAGCGAGAGAGAGGAGGGTGTGGAGGAGAGGAGAATAATGAGAGAAGGAGAGAGAGAGAGATTGAAGATAATTAGTAAGATCTTTCAACCTTTCCGAAAGTCTTTAGCTAGACCTTTCAAACATGAACAATTTAGAAAAGCAAAAGCTTGATCATTCTTGCAAATCAAATGTGTATGCTGGCACCGTAAGTTATCCCCAATTGGGAAGCTGATGATTTCAATGGTTTTTCGTGTTTTGCATATATATGCCAATGATCGATGATTGTACATACACACACACACTGTTACACTGTTACAGCACCAAGCAATGCAAATGCGACTTGTGAGGATATTGACGTCGTAGATCTACTGGAAAGTCTTCATGCTTAGCTATCAGTAAATCTAGCTAGGTTTCGACGAAAAGGTGATTTATATATGTTCATACTTCTGGATTTAAGGTGTTGGGTTGGCCAATGTAGTACAAAATTCTCTGATGAGTCACTTCATATTTTGCCAACATTTTATTTGTATACAATGCTTGTACTCAGCACAAACAATAAATGTTTGTACGCATGCAGCACAAACTCACAATGTTAACCATCGATAGGCTTAAGACATGCAAACAATAAACGTATGGTTAATTGTAGCTTTAGATCAAATTTCATGTAAAATCGAATCAATTCTACTTTGTTTAATTGAAATACAATATCAACACGCAACGCCAATCTTTTGCTGCGTGTAGTAAAAATTACTCTAAATGATGTGAATTCGGGTTAAGATATCAAGACCTGCTGAATTTTTCGCTATGACAAAAAGCCTTCTAAATTCCCATTTGCAACAATCACCCTTCCAAGCTTATCATTTTAAGATAATCCCCACATGTTAATTAATCTTACTTATAATTATCGAATTTGAATGGAAAAATAACAAATGACATACATTTTATTGAATTTTATAGTATGATTATTTAAAAATCAATATTTTCTAATTTAATTTTTTTCAATAATAAAAATTAAATTATATAACTGAAAAAAATTCAAAATATTGTGCAAGTGATCTATCTAAATGTTAATATGTAACTAATGTGCAAGAGGTCTATCTAAACGTTAAAATGTAATTAATGAGCAAATGATCTATCTAAACGTTCAGATTTCATAATATATAACTAATTCGAACTATGTTATGATGCTTCACCATGGATGCGGTGTTTTAGACTTAAATATCTAATTTCAAACTAGATATGTGACTAATCCAAATCGTTCAATCTAATCCTTATATGAAAATGTATTTTATAAGGCAAATTTTACATTTTTTGAAATTGGTTTGCTATTTTTTTTTTGGATGGAAAGAAAATTATTATTTTTGGACGAACCAAAATTCTCATATCAAGTCATTTTTCTCTATTAGAAAAAATAGAAAACCAAATTTAAAAATATAAAATTTGGCTTACTAATACATTTTCATATAAAAATTAAATCAACTGAGCGGTTCGGATCGGTCATATCTAATTTAAAATTAGATATTTGAACCTGAAACACTACATTCATGGTGCTTCGCGAAGCACCATAACATAGTTCTAACTAAATCACGTATAAACCTTATATCTTGATCTTACTTAAGATTATTAATTTTAATTGCAAAATGATTATGATGTCCTCATGTAATCTTAATTTTTACATGAGATTCTACATGAATTTAAATATTTGAAAAAATCAATTAAAACTCGAAACAATAGTACATATTTATTTCATAATTTTCAGATTTACTCTTATTTAACTAGTTACATTTAATATTTAAATAGGAGTAAATCTTGCATATTGTTAAGCTCCCAAAGCTCCTGATAAGCTTAACTATAATAATAAACTTTATCATCCCGGAAATAGTCCTCTTGCACAATAATTTTTATCATTTCTTGGGTGAAGGTGTGAAAAAAATAACCTAATTCTTAGAATTAGTGTTAGTGAGAGACTACGAGTGCGGAGGAGGTCCGATTTTTCGGACCTAATTCCTCATAAGACGATATTCTGTCAGATGGATAGAGTGACCGTCCAATGAAATTGTGGTCCACACAAAAGTTTCTCTCTGCCGCTTTAATATGATGAACTGATGATAAATATAAGATCTGAAGAACCATCCACGATCCACCTACACTAGAATTGGTCCGATGCAGGGGTACGTGCATCTACAGTGGACCATGTGCCAGATCTTGATTTTTTAAATATTTATAATTTATTGCTAAATTATAAATAAATACCATATAATATTATATGATGTCCAGATTTTTTATCTTGATTAATTAAAATATAAAAAATAAATTTATTTTTCAGTTATATTATATAATTATGTTCATATTTATAAAAATCTTAGATCCACCACTTGATCCGATGAGCTTTCAGACCACTTCTTTCGAATTCAAATTTCCTGTGGTACTATTTCATGTCTTAAGCAGTTTAGATGGAATTCCAGGAATTTATAGACAAATATATGTTTATTCGAATTAAAAATTCTATGGTCTAAATTGAAAGAGCTACACATTCCACCGCATGCGATCCGTATCAAAAATAATGATAAAAATATCTTAAAATAATGAGTTATTTTGTTAATCTTGACATTAGATATTCAAATAAATATAAAATATATCTTAAAATAGTAAAAAAATATAGACATTATTTTTCTTTAGTGTTTAAAATTTTATGCAATTTCATTATCGTTTGATGGTTCATCAAAAACCATTAAATTAAAACCGTTACAAACTACATAGATTTTTTTATAGTCTTTGATAGACTTTCAAATGAAAATAAAATTGCAAGAAATTTAAAACTCTATCAATTTATAATAAGTAAAAGAACATATTTATAAATATTTTTTATTTTTTATATTTATTTAAAAATTTATTATCACAAAATAACCCATTATCAAGATCCCTCCATTAAGTTTTACCTCACACGTTGCCCACAAGATTATATTCAATTTCCAAAAAAGAAAAGAGAAAAAGTTTCAGTGTAATTACAATTTTCTCCACTCCACGTGTTGAAACGTATTCTACACTATAAATTCGGGATGGAAACAAACAGAAAGGATCTCAGGATCTGAAACAAATATAATTAGAGATTTTGAAAGAAAAATTATGTGCTGTCCCCTTTGAACCCAAAAGAAGTAGAATCAGATGCAAGTGCAAGCACAAAGGACAGCACATTCCATTCCTCTTGTCTATCTTTTCTAACTAATCCAATAAATAGAATAAATAAAGAGAGAAAAAGATAAAGAGATTATACCCATCTTTATTTGTCACACTTGCTCCATGCATGTCATCAATCCTTGGAAAATAATATATATAGAGAGAGAGTAGAGATATCGTGAGCTTAAACTCACGGAGGCCTTCCGTGGTGATGTTATGGTGTTTCGCGTTCGTATCTCAAATTTAAAAGTGAAAATTAATTAAGAATTGTTGACAATTAAGAGAATAATTTAAAATAATAAACACGATAAATAGATATATATATATATATAAATAGATAAATAAAATAAAAATAAAAAATAATATGTATTTAAGCGAAAGTTTGAGAATATAGAAACCAATTTTTTTGAAATAATGAGACTATTCCTATTAGAATAATTGAATAGAAAGAATCGCAATAAATGCAAAGAAGGAATATCTTGGACCCAGCATTGAATGATTTGAACTAAGATTTCAAAATGGACAGGATAAGGTATTAGTATGTCTAACACATTACTTAAATAGGAAAATTTGTCCTCTAAAAAAGAAAATGTTGAATGAATAGATCGTAAATTTTGCAATTTTGATATTTTTTTTTTTTTTTTTTTTAGAGTAGGAAAATAGAAATCGAAGAAAGAATGGAATTTCTACAACAAAACTAAAACCCTCAGATATCATCTGAGAAAAAAATGAGCGTAAAAAAAGGAGTTGTGCTCATTAATTGAATTTTGGTTACAATTTTGAATAACCGAATGAGCAAGTCGAGCCCCTCCCCACTTGTGTGAGAGGTTACTCCCCCTCTATAAGAGCCTCTAGACCCTTTCCCTTCACCTCCTCTTGCCATTTGAATTTCTCTCTCTCATGTGTTGAGATTTTCGATTTCTAACTCTAACAAGAACAAATACACCATTGATAGTCGGTTTTTAGAGAAAGGGAAGGAAGGCTGAGACTGTTATGAAAGGGGGAGCCAGCTTGCCGCCTTACCAAATCCTTGCTCCTTTGCTACTAATAAACCCTAGATTTAGATTATGTGTGTTCTTTTTTGTTATTGTGACATTCTCGGTTTGATTTCTGGTTTGTTGGGTGGTACCTTTCGGCCTTTGGACCCACCAACCGTTTGGTGTGGTCTGAGACTGATTCTTGTACCTTTGTTACTTCTTTGCTTGTTCTTGGTCTTTTGGCTTTGATTGCTTGTTGTCTTGGCTTAGCACTGTACGGTCCCCGGTACACTTGCAAGATGCCGAAGTAGGTACCAGATGACGCGGGGCTGAATGGTTCCTATTTGGTTTATCTTGGTAGTTCTTTGGGTTGTGTCCCATTTCTTGGTTGCTTCTTTGACCTTGTTGTTTTCTGTTGCTTGGCCCTATATACTTGTTGCCTCTCTAAAAAAGCCGATATAATTTGTGCATGGATCTATGTGGTGCTAGTATTTGGATAATTATTGTTGGGATTTCCATTTAAAATTTGGTTGGTTGCCTTAAACGGTTTTACTGGATTTTCTATGTTGCTAGTCTTGGGCAACTAGTACCGACCAGATACTATGGTTGAATTGATTATTCATGTTGGTTGTGTGATTCTTGCTACTTTTTGTTACGGCCTTTGTGTTATACTAGTTTGTGTTGGCTTTTTTTTTTCGGTTCTTTGATCGAGTGTTTGAGATTACATTTGTCTGTGTAAAACCTGTGGGTAGTGAATATAATTTTGGATGTTGCCTTGGACCTTTTGTTGGTACCACTTTGTCTGTGATAACGACCACCCCCTGTCTTTGTGTTAAGCTGGACCACTGTGTCTACGAATACCGAATTTGAGCCGATGCTATACCTAATTTGTCACCATTACTCTTCTCTATTTACATTGTTTGTATTTGGTACTAGAACCCTTGTGCTTGTTTGATATTGATTTCTTTTTGTGTCTGTCTTGCCTTTGTATGTGCCATTGTCTTTGGTTCACCGTCCTTACTTACTAAGTTGCCCCTTTTTCCCTTGTGGTTGTGCTACCTATTGCTTTGTGAGTACATTTGTTGCCAAATTATTTGTTGCCTTGGTTGTTGCCTTTGGGGGTTGTTTCCTGCCCCTTTTTGCCTCTGTCGATTTTGGGCTGTGCTGGTTGTGGCTTGAGATTAGGTAAATTGGGCTAGACAATTAGGAATGGACGAAAGAAAATAATTAAAATGAAGTCGGGCTTAAAGAATATTGTAAACGAATTGAGGGCCGGATAGATGACTAGGGAGTAAAATGATAATTAAGAATCGGCCCAATTTATAATAATCAAGATTTAAGAATGTAAAAGAATTTATTGGGCCGATAATTAGATTAATAATTTATTACATTTTTTTGAAATTGGTTTGCTATTTTTTAGGATGGAAAGAAAATTATTATTTTTGGACGAACCAAAATTCTCATATCAAGTCATTTTTCTCTATTAGAAAAAATAGAAAACCAAATTTAAAAATATAAAATTTGGCTTACTAATACATTTTCATATAAAAATTAAACTGAACGGTTCGGATCGGTCATATCTAATTTAAAATTAGATATTTGAACTGAAACACTACATCCATGGTGCTTAAAGCACCATAACATAGTTCTAACTAAATCACGTATAAACCTTATATCTTGTTCTTACTTAAGATTATTAATTTTAATTGCAAAATGATTATGATGTCCTCATGTAATCTTAATTTTTACATGAGATTCTACATGAATTTAAATATTTGAAAAAATCAATTAAAACTCGAAACAATAGTACATATTTATTTCATAAATTTCATATTTACTCTTATTTAACTAGTTACATTTAATATTTAAATAGGAGTAAATCTTGCATATTGTTAAGCTCCCAAAGCTCCCTGATAAGCTTAACTATAATAATAAACTTTATCATCCCGGAAATAGTCCTCTTGCACAATAATTTTTATTATTTCTTGGGTGAAGGTGTGAAAAAAATAATCTAATTCTTAGAATTAGTGTTAGTGTTAGGAGACTACGAGTGCGGAGGAGGTCCGATTTTTCGGACCTAATTCCTCATAAGACTGATATTCTGTCAGATGGATAGAGTGACCGTCCAATGAAATTGTGGTTCACACAAAAGTCTCTCTGCCGCTTTAATATGATGAACTGATGATAAATATAAGATCTGAAGAACCATCCACGATCCACCTACACTAGAATTGGTCCGATGCAGGGGTACGTGGATCTACAGTGGACCATGTGCCAGATCTTGATTTTTTAAATATTTATAATTTATTGCTAAATTATAAATAAATACCATATAATATTATATGATGTCCAGATTTTTTAGCTTGATTAATTAAAATATAAAAAAATAAATTTATTTTTCAGTTATATTATATAATTATGTTCATATTTATAAAAATCTTAGATCCACCACTGATCCGATGAGCTTCCAGATACACTTCTTTACGAATTCAAATTTCACTCATGGTACTATTTCATGTCTTAGCAGTTTAGATGGAATTCCAGTAATTTATAGACAAATATATGTTTATTCGAATTAAAAATTCTATGGTCTAAATTGAAAGAGCTACACATTCCACACGCATGCGATCATCTATCAAAAATAATGATAAAAATATCTTAAAATAATGAGTTATTTTGTTAATCTTGACATTAGATATTCAAATAAATATAAAATATATCTTAAAATAGTAAAAAAAATATAGACATTATTTTTTCTTTAGTGTTTAAAATTTTATGCAATTTCATTATCTAGTTTGATGGTTCATCAAAAACTTTTCATTAAATTAAAAACCAAGTTACAAACTACATAGATTTTTTTTATAGTCTTTGATAGACTTTCAAATGAAAATAAAATTGCAAGAAATTTAAAACTCTATCAATTTATAATAAGTAAAAGAACATATTTATAAATATTTTTTATTTTTTATATTTATTTAAAAATTTATTATCACAAAATAACCCATTATCAAGATCCCTCCATTAAGTTTTACCTCACACGTTGCCCACAAGATTATATTCAATTTCCAAAAAGAGAAGAGAAAGTTTCAGTGTAATTACAATTTTCTCCACTCCACGTGTTGAAACGTATTCTACACTATAAATTCGGGATGGAAACAAACAGAAAGGATCTCAGGATCTGAAACAAATATAATTAGAGATTTTGAAAGAAAATTATGTGCTGTCCCCTTTGAACCCAAAAGAAGTAGAATCAGATGCAAGTGCAAGCACAAGGACAGCACATTCCATTCCTCTTGTCTATCTTTTCTAACTAATCCAATAAATAGAATAAATAAAGAGAGAAAAAGATAAAGAGATTATACCCATTTGAGAATATAGAAACCAATTTTTTTGAAATAATGAGACTATTCCTATTAGAATAATTGAATAGAAAGAATCGCAATAAATGCAAAGAAGGAATATCTTGGACCCAGCATTGAATGATTTGAACTAAGATTTCAAAATGGACAGGATAAGGTATTAGTATGTCTAACACATTACTTAAATAGGAAAATTTGTCCTCTAAAAAAGAAAATGTTGAATGAATAGATCGTAAATTTTGCAATTTTGATATTTTTTTTTTAGAGTAGGAAAATAGAAATCGAAGAAAGAATGGAATTTCTACAACAAAACTAAAACCCTCAGATATCATCTGAGAAAAAAAATGAGCGTAAAAAAAGGAGTTGTGCTCATTAATTGAATTTTGGTTACAATTTTGAATAACCGAAAAGATTATTATTAACTCTGTTAACAAGTATTACAATTAAATTTTGGATAAATAAAGTAACCCAAATTAACCCATTATATGTAATAACATATGACACCAAGGGTCATACCAACACTGCGACAGAAAAACCCTGACATAGCCTTCTCTCTCCTCATTAACCCTTACAATTAACACCCTACCCTCACCCTTCACTCTCTCCCCCCGCTCCTGTCCCTTTTCCCCTTTTTCGCCCCTGATTCTCTCTCGCTCTAGCTAAAACGCCCCCTCCCTCGGTTCACTCGCCTGAAAACCCTCCCTCTCCCGAGGATTGTAATCCTTACCCCTCTCCACTAGAGCTCGCCCTGCCTTCCATCACCCATCGCCTGTCTTTTCACCTCAAACAATCGATTGCCTAGTCGGCTCTCTTAGCAGGCCTCGCCACCACCTCTGACACCAGCCTCATTCCAGCTGAATGTTGAAGCGAGTCGAGCCCTGCCATGACTCGCAGCAGGTTACTCCCCTCTATAAGAGCCTCTAGACCCTTTCCTTCACCTCCTCTTGCCATTTGAATTTCTCTCTCATAAATGTGTTGAGATTTTCGATTTCTAACTCTAACAAGAACAAATACACCATTGATAGTCGGTTTTTAGAGAAAGGGAAGGAAGCGAGGCTGACCCCATGAAAGGGGGAGCCGGCTTGACGCACTTACCAAATCCTTGCTCTTTGCTACTAATAAACCCTAGATTTAGATTATGTGTGTTCTTTTTTGTTATTGTGACATTCTCGGTTTGATTTACGGCTGGTTTGTTGGGTGGTACCTGGAACATTGCTGGACCCTTTGCAGCCTAGTTTGGTGTGTTCTAGGACCAATTCTTGTACCTTTGTTACTAACTGCTTGTTTCTTGGTCTTTTGGCACGATTGCTTGTTGTCTTGGCTTAGCACGTGCCGGTCCACAGTAGGCTTTGATGCAGGTAAATTTTCAGTGTGCATTGAGCTATTTGGATTCTTTATTTGGTTTATCTTTGGTAGTTCTTTGGAGTTGTGTCCATTTCTTAGATTTGCTTCTTTGACCTTGTTGTTTTTGTTGCTTGGCCCCACATACTTGTTGCCTACAAAAGCTGATATAATTTGTGCATGGATACATGTGGTGTAGTATTTGGATAATTATTGTTGGGATTTCCATTTAGAAATTTGGTTGGTTGCCTTAAACG